>OX346214.1:8750000-10000000 GCA_947049295.1 Ligdia adustata | reverse complement strand
ACGACTATATGACCCGCGCCTGGCGCCAAAGCTGGATCCGCCCTTGCCTACCAACCCCATCATACTACAAAGTCATAAATAACGACATTACCTGAACATCTTGATAGGGTATTCAATCCAGCACTATGTCCTATGTATCCTGTCGTTCACAATTCAAAGCTTCACATCACAGCACTGGTAAAACACATTCCATAAGGACCACAGCATGACATCGCATCGGGAGCGCAATCCGCGACGGAAGACGTTGAATTGATTCAATTAACGAACACTCGGCCAGTTGCTACTCAACTGCCACTGAGAAGGTGTTTCCTCGACTGTGGATCAACTGATACTACTGCGATGACGATGTAATCTTTTATCAGTTAGCTTGCGCCAGCGCAGTCCTATCTATTAAGACAATGCCTTCAGTGGCCGATCATTTGGGCCACACACTTATAGCGCTCCTATTTATCTACACGCTCCGATTGGTCCGCCGATTGTGTACCTACTCGTACTTATATTCTAATAGCTGACTGTTCCTGTGTTTATCGAGTCATTTACCGTCTTTGTTTTGATTTATTACTAATATATGTACTAATGTACTTAAGAAGCGAATGATAAGGTTAGTACCTAAGTTGTAAATTTAATGATCGCATTACTTAATTTCTTCCTCATTACGATTCCAAGAAAATAGTTTTTTTTGTAATCGGTGTTACCTATTAGGTACCTATATGAGTGGTTACATATAGTTAAATAATATATAGGTACTTTATTTGGTAAGTATAACATTTGTCAGTGCGAATGATTATGAAGATGTATGGTGGTGATACAAGTATTACCTACTTACTTTAAAAGAGTAAAAACCGATTTTAATTTGGCACGCAAAAAAGTTACCTACCTAAAATGACATATATGTACCTATTCTTGCTCAAAAAAAAATATTTAAAAAACAACTGATCGATTTAGATACGATCAAAACTCGTGGTATCGAAAGAGATCAAGGTTTGCCTATTTACCATACTACCTTGGTGGGCGTCAGACAGCCCTGTGTCTGGACTTCTATCTTGGACACCCAAAGTGCTCCTGTGACATGTTGTTCTCCTGTGACCTCCAACAATCAGATAGGACTTAACTCGGTGTTAGGAGAGATGTGCAAAGGGGGTAGTTTCAGTTTTTTTTATTTGCACAATTGTTTTTAAAAGACTAAAGATTCAATTACATTGAGGCACAGATATCTTTATCGTGGTACGCTTTTTATCGAGATATGTTCTTTTAGTTAAAAATTGTCATAACCTTCCTCAGTCTTCCCTACTATCTTACAAATTAGACGTAGCAGAGATGCTTCGCTATAATTATTCAATGTTATTCATTATACACAAAAGCTCTTACATCAATACATTATACTATGGGAATATTATATTATAAAGAATAGCTGTATATTATATTTTCTTGTTAGTGGTGGTTTTTTTTAAAGTCTGATAGAGAAGCTTGGTTTTTCGATATATAAAAAACCGTTACTAGTTTTAAAAAACATTGCAAAGTGACACTTGACAGTGACATGAACTGAACGCATCTCTTCATTGTCTTTGTCATTAGTGTCAAATTTGTGATGAATGAAAGCAAGCGTTTGCGGCTTTTTGGCTGGCAAAGTTAGTTTTATTTTAGCGTGTAAACAATTATTTTGAATGATAAATGTCCTCTAATTGACTCTCATTTTACTGTACAATGAATGCTACGAGTTTATACGTTTCAACGTGTCGGTTGATAATACTAGCTGACGCAGCGGATAAAAGTTCTTGGACGGATTTGTTTCGCTTGGTTCCGTATTTACGACAATCTCTTTCTTGTACGGTTTGCGGCAATTTGTTGAAAGAGCCCTACACGCCAACGAGCTCGGGTTGTCAGCACCACGTCTGCAAAAAGTGCAAAGGTGGCAGAAAGAAACTGAAGCCCTCGTGTAGTTGGTGCAAAGATTACGACAACTACGCGGAAAACTTGCAGTTGCGTATTCTTTTGCAGTGTTATAAAAAGTTGTGTGAATATTTTATAGACACAGATGTGTACAAAACATTGTTGGAAGAAGACGAAGTAGCGGCGGGAGTAAACGGCGGCACAGTAGCGAGCTCGGGACTAATCGACTTAATACAGGAAGGTGCTGGCTTCTCAGATGACTACAAAAGCACGGCGGGTCTTTCAAAATCAGCATATAGCATATTGCCATGTGTATACACAAATTCAGCATCCACACAAACACAAGTTGCATCAACATCTACAAATTCTGAACCAAGAACCTCAAAAGATTCACCGAACACTACAAGAGCCACTTCTAATGGCTCTCCAATGTACTCAGTAATGTATGCGGGGTCTGGGAATAAAATAACAATCAAAAGAAAAGCAGTGGATGAAACAGATTCTTCTCAAAGTGAACCCTTGCGGAATAGTGATAGTAAAAAGGTTAGTTATATTTCTTGTCGTTCTAGTTAGTTGAAGTGTAAGTAATATAAAACAAAAATATCTTATTCTGGCTACTTAATACCTTAAATACACTAATGTTTTTCACTTACCTTACTGTTAGCAATTCATATCAAAATAGATAATGTTAATGGGTGATTCAGGTTTTAAAGTCATAGAGAATGCGGCCAAGGAGAAAATTACAAGTTCTTTCATGAAACCTTTATATTATGATTTCTGTCCCATTTATATACCTTTTCACTTAATGGCAAGTTAATTTATACATTTTTGATATATACATCGGGCAGGGGAGATACTTAGGGGGAGGGACATAATAAAATCAACTTTTATTAATCATTGTTCATAACATATAACCAGACTATCATATTACAGCTTTTTTGTAAATATTTCTTAACATGTTAACTTATTCCATTATGTCGTAATCTTGAATAATGACTATAATATAAAATCAATATTTTTATTGTTATAACTTTCATTTGAAATAAACATTTAAGTCATTTAAAACTCATATTTGTATATTTATGTCTTATGTTGAATATTATCTCCCCTGGTCAGTGACTTTCTCTTCTAGTACTGACTTTGACAGGGGAAATACGGCAGGGGAGAGACGTTCTCATGACAAATTCAATTGTTTTAACTGACTGTATCATTTTATAGGTTAATGTACATCTCACTTTAATTGTTACTGTGTTGTTTAATTGAGGCAGAAATTATATTATTAATGTAATTTTTATGACTTACCAGAAGAGTGACAAACTGACTTTACGAAACCTGTACATGGCACGGTCTGGTTGCAACAACTAAAAAATGGCGGCCCTTGAACGTTTTGCGCGTTTAATATTGCCAAGTTCACGCCGATAGATGTCCTACTTACAATATGGTCATCTTTAAATTTATGTTAGTTTCAGCAGAACGAAATTTGCCAGAGTACACAAAAAAAGCAGGACAAATTTTAATTTTAATTTGAAAATAACCATATTGTTTTATTTTTTGGTTAATATTACTTAAGTATAATAACTTAACTTCCGATAAATCATACTTTAGTTACACATCTGATACAAAAAGTATAAGTATTATTTGAAAATTTAATTAAAACCGGCAAGGGGAAAGGCCAGGGTAGACTTTTTTTGACTTTGTAAAGAGTTTCAGAAAAATATCTTTTAACTAGGCATTCAATCGTGTAGTTATTCAATATAGTAAGTATGTATATAGATGATGTGATTTATAGTAAAAAATAGCAACACATAGAATAAAAATACTGTTTTATTTGCATTGCTGGAAAATTACCTTACACATTGAAATATTGTCTTGCCTTGAAATTGAAGCATCAAAATTCCCTTTGACCTCAAATCAGCCAAAAAGCATCAGTGGTACCATCATATTAATTAATAATGTTTGTTTTTATTTCAGTCTAACCAATTAGGATTTAAGAAACCTTCCAATAGAACTCGTAGTTTGAATAGTAATAAACGCAAAGGCTGTCGCTGTGGCAATGCAACGGCTACTCCCGGCAAGCTGACATGTTGTGGTCAAAGATGTCCATGCTATGTGGAGAGTAAACCCTGTACTGAGTGCAAGTGCAAAGGATGTAGGAATCCACATAGGCCTGATGGAATGAAGGTACTTATATACCTAATGGCTAATTCAAATGAATATTTTCAAATTTTCTTCATTTGCATTTCATTGGCATTGGATATGCAGAAAAGTTATCAAGATATTTAAGTATATTGATCATGCTCTTGAGGCTTAACTTCTCTCTGCACATCAATGTTGACGGAATCTTTATAGGAAAGACTTTTCTTCTGTAAATGAGGAAGTATTCAATTTGACTATATATTTTTTTAATGTTTGTTACCTAATATCACAGAGAGGTTGTAGAGATTTGAAAAAAACTTTTATTATTTGTGTGGGAAGTGTCAATTTTATAAAATCAGTCTGGTAGTCTTATTGCAAAGGATTTGGACATGCCTATTGAGCAGATGCTTTAGTTCATTTTTTTATACCAATCAGCAGCTGTCACTTGTTGAGACATAACCACGCCGTTACAGTTTATATAACAGTCTTTTATAACCAATTTTGAAATTTAATCTCTAGTATTTTGTATGTAGTATTTTTTTAAAGTGTTTAAAATTGTGTCATTTCTTAGCAAAACAATAGTTTAAAATGTGTTAAAAAAAATTGTAGTTAGGCCGTAAGTTTTTACATGTGGAAATAAATAAAATATATTCTGCACTAACATCTCAATTGAGGTGTTTTGAACTGCCAATGAGACACAGTCCGAAGGAATGTAAAATGATTAGATCTAAACTAAATTATTGTGATTGATATCCAAGATGATTTTGCTAACGACAACAATTTTCTATTAGGTCTAAATAAGACCTTCATAAAGCCTTTTTGTTTATTTTTTACTAATCAACAAGAAATGGGTGGTAAAAATTATAGATTTTAAATACTGTTCATTCTTTAACATCAGACCAAAGAAATCCAGTCCAATGATAATCTTGTCTTCCACTGACACTAAAATGAGGCAAAGATGATTGAAGAAAATAATTTGATGGATCATCTCTCAATCAAGTTGGATTTTCGACATCAATGAAGAAAATAACATTTGATATGAACGCCATCTGTCAAAAGATGCATCAATTGTCATGCTAATGCTCATTTTTGATTATAGGTTAGACCGCACATACCAAACTTGGAAAGCATTCCTCTAGCAGTGAACAACAATGCAGACAGCTCACCATCCTGCTCGGGATCTATCGACAGTCTGGATACTGACACACTCACCATGGATACCATGGATGAAACACTTGCATATGGAGCTGATCTCAAACCTGATGACCTAAAAGGTAGTTATGATTGCAAATAGTTACCACAATTCGAGCAAACCATACTCACACATTATTTTGATAGTTCTGAATGTTGATATGATTCACAAACAATAACTCAGCCATTTTATAATAAATCCTAGGTTCTGTTCTGGATGATGAGATTAGTTGAATTTAAGTAAAATTTTGGTATGATGAGATATTGGCTAGCACTTTGTATTTTTAACTATATATATATAAATATTGATACCAAAAATTTGTATTACAGTATACACAACTCAAATCCAAGATGTGTCACCGTCATTGCCAGCAACAATTCTGATGGACGAAGAGCATGACCCAGAAGATGGATCGATAGGTGAAAATGAGGATGATACAAATTCTCCACAAGACTATGCATTGGCATCTCCACAGGACGGACAAATAGAAGACGATGGGGAGCTTGGGTCACCGCATTCAACAGAGACTCAAGAAAACCCCAGCGACGTTGAAGTGGATGTATGACATTCACCATCCCCAGGTGAATAGGACACAGCCTTCGTCAAACTCTTGACGCTTGCACTGAGAACTCTATGTATCCACATGTTTGAACTCTAAGGTTAGGTTTGCTAGTCACGGCCGTGTCTAACTGGTATTAGGTTGTAAGTTTTTTAAAGTTGATGTTTTAAGTGTACAGTGTTTTTAAGATAGGGGTGATATATTTTATTAGAAAGAGGTGCGGTTATGTGTTAGTGTTTTGCGTCTTTGCTTAGTCCCACATTAGCGTTTAATTGTGCGTATTTCTTAAACGCAAAGCTAAATTATGACTTTCGTCCCTGTCATAAATATATCGTAACAGTTCATTGTACATGACAGTATATGTACCTATAAATATAAATAGTTTGTGTGTATATTCTGGATCTCAGCCGAGCTATGGCATCTTGTGTTTCTGTTGGTACATAGAGTGCCATAGCTCTGCTGAGCTTTTCGTTATTCTGTTTGCGCTGGTTAGAAGTAGATTCGCACTTATTACTTCTTTGTACATCGCCCATAGTGGATGGTCTGGAATCCCATTAGCAAAGACATGTTTATCGCATGAGAGATGTTTGTCATGACCCCACCTACTACGTACCAGAAAGCGCACCTGAGGTTCAGAAGCTTGCTTTGTATGATTGACATTTATAGGTGCAATTACGTGTCTAATCATATTTTTAAGTGGACTGTCAGTTGACATATGTGTCTTTTTGCGTTTAAGAAACACAAACTCTCCATAAACGTTAGCGTACAAAATCTATTCGTTCCTAAACATTTGAAGACGACACAAGCATTCTTGCGTTGACTAACGCCCAACATAGTTGCAATAATTTATTACTCTTTCACAGTTGAAGCCTCCAGTTTTTTAATTATTTTAATGTGTGTGACTGAACACATTTTGACATTCTTTTAATTTATATTAATATCGCTTGAGAACTCATAAATTGGCTGATTTCCTGAATGTTGTAGTATTTACTTAATTTAGTACTTAGGAACATTATCCAAAGCCTGTATTATTATTTTATGATATTTTATTCTGCTACATGTGAAGAGAGTCGTAAATTGTAATGTAATTTGAATTCTTATATAATAATTATATCAGTTATCGTAAATTATATTGATTTTGTAATATTTGTATGAGTAGCTTTTGAAGTTAGCCTGATTTACATTTTATTATTTGACATAAAATATATTTTACTACATTTGTATGATACATCTCTGCCACGATAGGTTTATAGCTGAATAAAAATTGTTCTAAGATAAATCTTATTGCACTGAATTTTGTGAGAATATCTTTTGTATAAATAATTCGTATCTGTGATGCATTTATATGTAGACTTTAGTGGATTGTCTGTTCTTGTATCAGGATTGCTACGTATGTACATTGTGTGACTCGCCCTTGCTCCGTACGAGGTGTACCAAATATATAACATGTGCCAAAATATTACGATAGAGGCGCTGTTTACGTCACAGCTCTACGTTATTTGTATGCGAAATCAGGTTTAAATTGAGTTAGTAATACACACTTGCCTGAATCACACTTAGACCTTGTTTAAAGCACTAGTCTCAACACCGGCGAGCGAGCTAAGATCTGTCAACTATTTTCTCTCTCAAAAAATGAACATAAATATAGATTCCAATGTTAATAAAAGAGATACACATGTTAATAGTTGACCGCTGGCCGTGTACACTGTCGGGCGAGTATTCTATCTCATTATTTTGTCGATCAACTATCAAGATAGCAAGCAAGTGATGAGCTACCAACTATTTTCTCGCTCAGCTCTGCTCGCATGGCTAACAGAACTTTCTTTAAAAATTGCTAGTGTACGCTCGGGCGCGCTCACTTGCCTTATTACAGAGCGAGACAGCTATAGAGACTACAAATTCGTTTCTGGTTTGCGACTATACTCGCTTCTCGCTCATAGCTGGTGGTGAGACAACTGCCTAATATCCAGTGGGTGAAGCGTGCGCTCTGACGTTTTTTACAGAGGATAAGCTGTCGAAAACTATTTGACAGACTTCGTTTGGTAAATGATGGAGTATACTCGTAGAACACTTTGTATTTTAGCATGTCAATTTTAACATTTTATAATTTTAAATATTTGAATTTTTATCTGTTTTAATTCTGATTTGTTACGTAGGTAAACCGATTTGGATTTATAAAACGTTTTTATGCCCCATCCTTTTTGCTTGAGCCATCTATATCACATATCTATATAATTATATAAGGCTTCTATATCAGCATCAGATTCTAATGACACCTTAGACTACAAAATATGAAAGCCTCGACTTGCGTTCCATTCGCTATATGTTTGACATATATAAGAACATTTTTGATACCTACAACACATTAAAAAAGCATTTTCTTTTAAATCGTTACATTACATTTAATTTATTCTGAATTGACAAGTTTTTTTAAGCATAGCACTCTAATTTTTAAAAGTGTTTTCATACTCGGATTTTTGTAGCAAGTCCAAAAAGTATGAAGTACTAAATTCTTGTATATTTCGAACTTAATTTATTAATTCGACTATATTATGCATTGAGTTTGGTTTATCTATTTAATATTTTTACCTTCTATCGTAACGTATAAATCTATCGGGAACTGACGTATGTGATAGGTACATTGTGAGCACAAGCTTGTATGACTAATAACTTATAGAAATAGCGAGTTAATCGCAACTACTTTGCCTATATATGGTAACTGATAATTAATTAGCATCCTCTTGTGAATTCAAGTTGCTATAAATTAGCTACTGTCACTATACTTCTCTAAAAAATAAGCAATTATGCAGATAAAGTTTATCGACGCACGAAGAAATTGATGGTGAATTTAAACTTTAGCTCTTACCTAAACAGCGTAATGTTTAAAAACTTACAAAGTTCACAGTAAACAAATAAAGTTTCAATTATATACACCTATTATCATCTAGGATTAGCTAACTGATTACCAGCAAGCCACTCAAGTAAACTGATACAACATACTGTTACAAGAAAGTGACAATAACTTACTTCACGATATTTAAAACTAATATTGTTTATACGAATCGAGACCGCAGCGAAGTTGAATCGTTCGTCAATTTGTAGGCGACATATCTGTAAAGTAACTTTAACATGTGAATGCTGAAGACTGTGATATCGGAATAACTTATTCTGGTACCTTGTAACTTAGGTATAAGAATCTACTATTCAATTTAAATATGACCTGTCGCGATTCGCCTTTCTTATGATTATAATAGGCTAATTAATTAATTAATTATAGAGAATACATCTCCAAAATGAGTGTAGGTGGGCTTTACCCAGTAGGTGAGACGCAAATGAGGTTAATACAATTTTATGGTTCATGGTTCACTTTATCACCAGATAAGGCCGCTGAATAATTATTAACCCTGTATTCTGTATATATATTCAATAATTAATTTTTGTTGTGCTTTTTAGAGTTATTTATTGCTTATTAACATCACAATACATAATTGTATTTATTAAGTTGTTCGTTTATTTTATAAGGCATTCCAAACCTAATTTATCAATGACTAAGTCTCTAATGGTATCTAGATACAAACAAACTTACCTCTGCCAAGGTATATACAATACTTAAACACGCCGCTGCGGTTTCTTTTTGTATATTATTAGGCGAATGATATGCACTTGAGTACAAAAATATTAAATCTACAATTTGTATTAAAATTAATGTTGTTGTAATGCAATAATTTTGAAAACATAATCTCATTAGGCAGAAGAAATAAAATCAAAGTATGTTTTGTTAACTCTATACTTTTATTTAACCTTTACCATCTATTATTATAAAAAAAAAGACTAAATCTCTTACAAGTTGGCTAATTATGAGATTTTAATCTCTAAATTAACCAACCAGATACATTTTCATTTTAATACTTTGTACGATTATGTTTTACCAAATATTGACAGATTCTGCACTCGTCAGCATCCTGCTTGCTATAAGATGATCCTCTTAGCATTTGCCCCTTACTTGCAAGGATCCAACGATGGCCACTGCATAAATAATCTAACAGTTGAAACTGATCCCATTAGTCGACAGCATGGCATGGTAAGCATACTTGATTCAAGAGCCGATAGTTCCGGGTTCAATCTCCGGCCGGGACAGGTGCTCAAACTATGACCATTATGTTGTTTGTGAATATGAATACATGGTATCCTAGATATAGAAGAAAACCTATTGGAGTTTTTGAGTGTGAACTTAACCATTTTTCCGTGCAGTCAAGTTTTCACTGAGTTGAGCAATATGACTTAGGTGGTATCGCCGAACATTATATGCCCTTTAGCTCAATTATTCACAGTTGAGAGGTTGTTATTGATATCACCCACAGCTCAAATTAATGCACTTGAGCAGCGGGGAAGTACCAGTCATTGTTGGAAACTATCCCTCATATTTCACTTTTTACTGAGAAGGTGTTCTCTACCCTCTATTTTTTTTAAATTTGATTATCAGTAAGTAACCTACGTACAATTTACGTAGAATTTTTTGCAGTTTTTGTAGTTTTGGTTTTTTTCACTGTTCAGTCAGTCTGAAACAGACTGAATACTGAACAGTGAAACTCTTTCTGTCTACTACAAAAAGTATCATTTCTATCAAACCAACGCGAAAAAACAAAACGAACGTTCTACATACGTCAGAATAGTTGAAAACTCCATTTTTGACGTTTACATTTTATACCTGTATTTTCAATGATTTGTTATTTAGTAAATTGTAATAATTAGAGAGTGTTTCCTTATTGCCTGTTAGTTGGTGTAGGTTTTGTTAGAAAGGTACAGTTTTCGATGTGGCTAGGCAGGGTGCAATGATGCCGCAGTCGCGAGTAAGAAAGGTTCCCGGCGGGAGTGACGTAACAAAGTCTCGGACGTCGGTGGCTAAGGCTGCGGGGGACACCGCTCCCAGCGACCACTCTAGAGAACATAATCACAAGAGTAAAACCAAGACCAAATTACCTAAAAACATACAGTATGACTTGGAGAATGCATTAGTTGGTGTGAGTCAGTGCCTGTTATTAATTATAGCGAAAAGCAGCTTTCGAGCTTATGATGTAGTTCTTCGGATTTAAAATGGTGAATCTATTTGTTGAGGTAAAACATACATAGCTTATATAATACATATATAGCTCTTAGCTATTGTGTTTTATATTATAAGAGACACGTAACTGAATTAGTAGTCTTGTGAACACCTATGAGCGTACCTAGTGTCTCATGCTATGCGACTTTTGTACTAGTACCAATGAACCTAACGGTGTGTTCCGGCAGCGTTCCTTGAGAGCCAGTGGATTCCAGACTAGGCATGCTCCATCTAAGGCTACAGTATCGCTGACTTCCGTGGTTGTGCGAGCTTGTGGTCAGCATCAAATGCCCAGCTGTGTAGGAAAAAGATACCAAACACGAGTTTTAATAAAGCAAATAATAATAATAAGTAGGTGCGTAAAAATGGCCCACTGTCATAGCCTTACGTTTCTAACTTCTAAAAAGCTTAGGTACTAAGATACCCTAAACTTAGAAGAAAAGTACAGTGAGGCTTTTAAAATACACTACTAATAAGAAAACAGATAGGTACTGTAAAACGCTCGTTGTTACTGATCGCAATGTTTCAGCTTTGCGATGTGTGGTTCGAGGAGATAAAACCCCACCTAGTCCGCAACAACATCAAGCTGCATGTAGGGGGCGAAGGCGCGGGGTGTGCTGGGGACGCGCACCGCATACCTGCGCCCGGCTGCTCCCACGACGACCCAGGTGCTGCTTCTCATGTACGAGCCTTCCAGCTCATACATATATTATTCTGTTTACGAGGAGAAATGATCAATCTTATATAGACGCTTACAGAATTCGCCATAACGACTTGGCAAAAAGAATAGTATTTTGCCAAGACGTTTTAGCGAGGCTGTAGGAGACGTCGCTACGACTAACAGAGGCGGCGACTGACAGACGACATGAATATGTATATATGTTCTTAGACATCTTGGCGACGTCTATTGTAACTGAGAAGTTACAATAGACGTCGCCAAGATGTCATCTCATCATCTCATATCTAGGTAGGAAGGCTTCTTGTAGACGACCTTATAGTTTTCAGTATGACGTTTTGACGTCAAAACTATAAGAATATTATATACGAGTAGGTATCTTAAAAAATAAAACTAAGTATACTATATATAACTTCATCAAGATGAAGTCTGTAGACGTCGCTACGATGAACTAGAGCTAATATATATCTTACAGACGAAGCCGTGATGCTCCAGGAGTATCTTAAGGATTTTGGATAAGACAATTCTTATCCAAGATACCTTAAAATACCTAAGGAAGAAGTTCACTAATGAGTAGGTAGTGTATGTATATTTGTGCACAGCGAGTAGTTCAGAGTCCTGCGAGCTCTGCCGGCTGCTATGCGCGGCGGCGAGCAGCATCGAGAGCGCGGTGTCACAGGCCGCCAGCGCAGCCTCCTCCGCGCACGCCTCCACCGGCTCCGGACGAGCCTGCAGCCTCTCCTCGAACACCAAGCTCTATGTGTCAGGTCTGCGTCACACCTAGGTCCCAACTAGTAGTAGTTCTCCGTACACATCACACATGTTTTTCAACGGCCTCTTGATCTATTTTGTTAATATTTAGAATTCTTAGTATTCGTCCAGTAAACGATGCAAAGTCATCCTTTTTGCTACACTTATTTATAGATTCTAGATGTACGATTGTTCCACACAAAATTTAGTTGTAGTCAGTCATCATCCATCATTGTACTATTGATCTCGATTATTTACAGAATAAATCTACCTCGGAACAGTTGTCGAAGCACCCTCGTGGTTGCCGAGGCGGTCACTCAGCTTGCAAACAGTCCCGGGGTATACGAACCCCCTTGTGTAGCCAAACCCGCGCGGTCTTAGTGCCTGACTCCCCAGCCATCATTATCAGAAAACTCGACGTTCTCTTGCCACCATCAAAATCTCACGAGGATCGATATGTAAGCGCCTAATCTGATACGAGTTTTAGATCACATTTATTAATTTTGTGTTTGTACAGAAAAATAGGAAGCACTCAGTAACATTCGACAGGTTTGTATGTAGGTTTGTTGGTATATGTAGGTCAGGGCCGTGTTTCCCTTGGTATATCCCTGAAGGGAGACAACGGGATACTGCTAGGGTCCATGTCTCTCCTGATATCTCCCTTGGGGAGACAAGGCAATAATGCTAGTATCCATGTCTCCCCTGCGCGGGGGAGACCGACCTTCCATTTACAGATCAGTTTTATGGTGGCTTTGTCTCCACTTGAAGTCCCAATGATTGGTGTTGTCAATAAGCCGTAAAACTATAGAGTTAAATTCCTACTTCAGGTATAAAATACAAGAATAGAAGAAAGAAGAAATGTAAAAAATAAAAGTATTAACAACAAGTAATACTCCAAAAAAATTATGACCGACTTCATAAAATTTGTTTTATGATACTACTCGTATAATGTGAAAGTAAAAATGATTGTATATAGCAATGCGAATAAAAATACAGAGTTATTTAAAAACTCACTTTTATCCCAACAGAATGCATCGATGTCTAAAACAAAATCCTAATAATATTACGCAAAAATTAATTTATTCCAGGTATAAATTATTGTAATAATTTATTAAGAAAACTCAAAAATGTCTATCATAAAAGTGAACTAAAAAGATATAAAAATAACTCTAAATAAACCTGGCAGCTTGTAAGGCAAATAACTTATACAGACAAACAAAAAACAGATCTCAAACAATTATTAACAATCAAGCCAACTGAATTAGAGTCTCTCAACCACGTGAATCACAACTTTGCGACTATAGGTTCTAATCTGGCCAACGATATTATTGATACTTCATGTGACACGGTCCAGAACACTATTAATATATATAGAGATCTGCCCTTGCATACAAAATCTATTGGTATGCTATGTACTGAAGACATAAAAGTAATGGGCATTGTAATTGGGCTCAAGAACCACTGCGCTGTCGTCTATGATGGTATATCTACTAAAATTATTAAACAATCAAGCCCAACATTAGTTCCATTGATAACGTATATTTGTAATCAATGTTTGTCGTCTGGTGATTTTCCCAAAGCCTTGAAAATATCAGTGATAACCCCGATATATAAAGGTGGGGATAGAGACAGTGTCAATAACTACAGATCTATTTCAATTCTGCCAGTGCTTTCCAAAGTTCTCGAAAAAGTAATAAATAATCGTCTTATTTCTTTCTTTGAGACATATGATATCATCTTTCCATGCCAGGTTTGGCTTTAGAATGGGAAAATCTACTGAAGATGCAGTTCCTAAACTTACTAATTATATTACAGACCAGTTGGAGAGAACAAAGAAAGTTATCAGTGTTTTCATGGACATGGCATTTGACATTGTCTCTACTCCAATCCTCCTAAAAAAGCTCGAATGTATGGGTGTACGTGGCTGTACATTAAAACTAATGGAGAGCTATTTACCGGATAGAATGCAAAGGACGAAAGTTGGATCTATGACCAGTATGGATTGCCTTAGCTAAGGAGTATTACAAGGAAGTGTTTTGGGGCCTACTCTGTTTCTTGCATACGTGAATGACTTATGCAACTTAAAACTAGAACAAGGCAAATTAATTTCATACGCTGATGATACGGTGTTAATTTTTGTTTGTAAAGATTGGAAAGACGTGACGAGTAATGCTGAAAAAGGTATTAAAAAAGTAAAAGATTGGCTTAAGAGTAATTTATTGACCTTAAATATTGACAAAACAATGTTCATGACATTCACATACCCCCATACTAGAAAAATAGACATTAACATCAAAGCTCATGTTAATTGTACTTCAAACTACCAATGTGCATGTCCTAGTCTTAACAGATCTAAAT
The DNA here is from genome assembly GCA_947049295.1 of Ligdia adustata. Taxonomy (NCBI): domain Eukaryota; kingdom Metazoa; phylum Arthropoda; class Insecta; order Lepidoptera; family Geometridae; genus Ligdia; species Ligdia adustata. The sequence goes on along the minus strand of OX346214.1, from coordinate 9,985,338 downwards.
CTATTAGATATTTAGGTGTCAGTATAGACTTGACGTGGAAAACACATTAATCTTCTCAGCAAACGTGTACGTAAGTTATTCTTTGTTTTAAAAAATTTGAGAGATGTGGTAGATCGCGAGTTTTTGTTCCAAATATACAGGGCCAATTCTGACCTACTGTATTTGAACACCCTACGTATATGAAAGCTGTCGAAGTGGCGCCGCGAGCTGTACTGAAAGTAGCTACAAACAAATAATTCAACAGAATAATTTTCAATTAAACGTACGTATTTATGTATAGAATGAAAGAAACAAAATTTCTTGATTGATTATATTAACATTAAATATAAAAAAACTTATTTACTACGAAGTCGGCCAGTCAAATAAAGATTTATGATTCCGACCATTGGGACTTCAAGTAGAGACAAAGCCACCATAAAACAGATCTGTAAATGGAAGGCCTTTGTTTCCCCCGCGTAGGGGAGACACGGACCCTAGCAGTATCCCCTTGTCTCCCTTCAGGGATATACCAGGGGAGGCACGGCCCCAAAGCCATAATCTGCACCTATTATTTGAATCTTATTTTTGCAGATTCGTATCGATAAGCAAAATAAACAAGTAAAAAAAGATTTGTGTTATCAAACTGATACAATTTCCCATTTATGTAAAAACAGTCCGCCACTAAAGCAACATACATCAAGAACATGTAGATTGAATGTTAAAGCAAGCAGAATGGCTGTTACGAATACTAAGGTGATAAAAAGAAATACCTCCAAGGAGACCATAACTATGCGAAAAAGTTTCGACCCAAAACATAGGCATACGATTCTACGTAAGAAGCTTAAACCGCCCAAATTGATGTCGTCTCAAACTCATATGATGCCTGGAATGCTTGAGCCAAAAAAAATAACATCAGTAGATGAAATTTTAAATTTAATTAAAAATAGATGTGTAATAATTGAGCATTTACACTCAGATAACAAGGCACAAATTCTAGGCTGTTGTAATACGACGATACGTGGAAAAGTAAACCGAGTGCATTTAAAAGACAAGTTTTTATTTGCACAGAACGGTAAGTCTGTCAAAAGGTCATATCAGACTACCGACAGAAGAAACTTTATTTTAAACAAAGCTTCGAACCCAGCTAATTTACCAAAAATTCGTGAAACGCTTCCAAAAGATAACCAACCGGAAATATTAGAGCTCGAAAAGCGACTGAAAAACCCATCAACGTTAAAAAGAGCTACTCAGTCACCGAGAATAAAACCTATGTCTATTGCCCACAATCCTAAATGTGCACAAATGTCTGTTTGTAAGCAATTAGCTAAAAGTGGAACTACGTCTTTTTTTCCTACCCGTGAGAAGCAAGAGAGGGAGAGTAAAAATCCTATATGGCATAATAATGAAATACTAGGCCGCACTCGTATTAGAAATGAAAATCAACCGCTGTTTGATAATGTAAGTCCTAACTTGTATATTTCCTTTCCTAGGAAAAAAATGGACATGCTTTTGCAGTAATACTAGCTGCAGTTTTTTCCAGGAAATAAGGCCAATAAGGACATAGGTAATGTGTGACCGACTTATTATGACATATTCAATTTGTAATTTACTTGAAATAAATTATTTTATTTGATAAAGTACCTACATTTGATCGAAATCTGTATAATATTAGTAGAAATATGACGTGTTGGTCGTATATTCGAGGCGTATAGCATTGTACTCGTACCTAAGTGTAGCATTTGCGACCGGTTCGTAGGAACTGCAAGACATTAAATACTTAACTAAGCTATCTTTGATAAAAATGGAAAGTAAAGCTAATGTTTAAACTCTACGAGTATAAACGAAACAAGATATCTACTAGTGAGTACGCATGGATAAGAATGAATTGGGCCTCTACTCAAACGAAACCTTTACTGAATTTACTGAACTAGGCATTTTTATATTACTTATTTTTACTTAGGTACCTTTGTGAAGTAAATATGAATATAGAGCTATGGAACTTTTTTCTCAGGAACTTATCAATATAATCGCGGAAAAAAACGATAGAAGGCTGAAGCTACTGTTTCGAAATCCAGAAAAAGAATCTTGTTCAACGTTAATGCCCCTTTACACCCCTGATGAGAAACAGAAGTCTGGGTACCAAAGACAATGCAAAATACCTATACCATGGAGATGAGCTCTTTGCGAGAAAAGACGTAACGATTTCTTACGATTATTTTATTAGAAAAGTGTAGTGGTTTTATTTATAAACTTTTTTCTTGTCAGTGTCAATAATTGTTTGTCGATATATTTCTTATTACGTCAATAAGTAGTAGATATTTTTCATTATACGTCGTTGAGTTAAACACAGAGTTTTCTTTTAGGGTGTGCTATGTTCTAGCTCGAGCTATTTTTCAAGTGACACGTGAGACATTTGTATTGTGTAGTTCTTTATTGTTAACAATGCATAAACTCTCTCACACTTTTGCCATCATGATCTGCTCTATAGAATAAAGTTGCCTAGTTTTTATGTCGTTATGCTAAGTTTTGACTTGGTTAACTTTTAGCGAAATCATAATGTAAATGCGGTATTACAAAACATACAATAAAACAAGAAGAGAGTAAACGTTTCACACACGACACTTTTAATTGGTATATAACTTACGACTATGTCCTTACTTACGACTCTTTACAAAATTACAACAGACGTATCGACTACAAGACAGATACAGGGTGCTTTTCACACGAATAATAATTTACAAAACATTCGAACATTCGCATACATCACGCTCACTTACTAAATAAATAGCTCTTTCATCACCGGCGAGCTTCGAGCGCGACCGCGGCAGCACCTTCGCTGGCGCCGCCCGGCCGGGGCCGAAACAAGCACGCTCTTTGGATCCGAGATAAGTCTATGGAACGTCCCGCGCCGCGACCACTGTCCGACACTAGTTCGCGTGCTTCACGTAGTCCGTCTCATAAAAGGCGGGCGCGTGCGCTCCCTTGCGGTCGAGCGCGCGCACGCGCACGAACAGGAAGGCGGCTACCAGCGAAGCCACGACTAGCACTAGCAGCAGCATCACCAGTCCCGCCACGAAGGACGGCACTGACATGCACACGGTCTCCGGGTCGGCGCCCGGCGACTGGATCACCACCGTCTCGTTAGCGGCAGCGTTGTTCAGCGCGAAGTTAACGTCGCCTGGCGCCACCACCTGGATGGTGCGGCTCGTGTTCACGTCGGTCATCTCCTGTGCGTCACGCTTGTAGATGCGCTGTGTGTGTTGTGAGGTCTCGCGGCGCCGGCGTGCGCCCGCCAGCCGCTCGCCTAGACCCTCTACGGAGCGCGGTCGCCCTCCTAGCGTCACGAGATTAGCGTGTCCGTCGTCTTTCCGCTTCACCGTATTATAAACAATGCGGCGGCCTGGCTGCGGCGGCGGCGGCGGCGGCGGCAGATTCACGTCGTCTTCTTCACGCGCCGGGGCCGGCGAGCTCGGACTCGGTGCGTTCGGCGTCGAGGAGACTTGCGCTTGTGGCGGCGGTACGGCGTCGTCGCGCTTGTCGGAGAAAGCTCCCGTTGCGTCGGCGGGGTGACGTGGGTCGGGGAAGGCGGGTGGTACGCCATACTCGCCATGCGGCGCGGGTGGCGGCGGACCGTACTCCGAGTGCGGGGCATTAGGCACGCCGTACTCGCCGCCGCCGAGCGAGTTACCTCCGAGCAGCGGCACGCCGTAGTCGCCTCCGATACCGCCGCACTTAGGCTCCGGACAGTTATATCTGCAGACTTGAATCACACATTGGAAGTGCACATTCATCGAGTCTGGGAACTTGAAAGCCTGGAAATAAGCGAAGGACACGACCGAAGCCGACGGACCGAAATTTTTTATCTTCTGGAACTTGCTCATAATCTTGGGTCTGACGACGCACCCGTACTGGTCGACGAGCTGGATCGGCGCTCGTTTACCGTCGTGCGCGACGCAGTTCCTCACGAGCATGTCGAACTTGTTCTCGTCGTCCTTTATGGCGAGCACCATCGTCATCGTCTGGCCAATTTTGACGATTCCCGACACCTCGGAGGCCCAAGGTCCCTTGCCGACCTGGATTTGCATCCAACACTGCAGATTGTCTCCGAGAAAGTTGGCAGTAACCGCGTGTAACATATCGACTTGGAAAGGTCTGAAGGTGACGGCTTTCTCGTAGAAGTCGTACCACGTACACCGCAGCTTTCGCGCCTGATCCCAGACTTCCTGGACGTAGGGGTCGTACTGGACGATGATCGTGTTCTCGACGTAGGAGCCGCTCGGCGTGGGCGAGCCGTACGCGGCCACGTTGTGGTTGGCGGAGCTTGACATGCCACAGCTGTTGAGGAAGATCTCGAAGGTGGCACTGAGGTGGCCCGTGCCGGGCTTGAGATGCATACAGTGCGGGTCGCTGTAGAAGCCTTTCGAAAAGATCATGCCGTAGAATGGTCTGTCAAACTCGATGTTGACGCGCATGTGAGTCTTCTCGCACTGCACCTGCAGGTGCTTGATTTTTGGTGAGTCAGGCGTGGCGAGAGGCCAGGGGTCGTCGGTGTGTGCGGGAGGCAGCGGGGGCCCATACCCGCCGCCTGCACGGTGCTCCAGTGGCAACGAAGCCGACTCCACAGGAGGCTCGCATCTTCCCTCCTGAAACCATACAAACACACATATAAATAAATAAAATCATTAATATCGTATTAACACCCACGTCCCACTCTTAGGCACGGGTCTCCCATGTGGAAATTTATTTGTGAAAGAGTTTTAAAAAAAAAAGTTCAATTTTGTCTGTCATGAAATAAAATTTTGAAGAAATGTGCTGCACATTTCCTTGTACGTTTCAGTCTAGATACGTTGCGCCACGCGAGCGTGAGCGCATGCGTCCGCTGCGCCGCTCCCGCGACCGAACGTCGACTTTCTACACTGATGGATAGCTCGCGCGACCAATTATAATATTAATCAGCGCAATCATATTGCTTAGATGAGTTCCACAAATGCTTTCACGATGCCTCGCTGTCGCTCTAAACAAACCGAGTGACGGTAAATACTACGTTAGTTCGCAAAAGTGATCTTTACGTTCGGTTTATTGTAAAGATAGGTACAGTTCTTTGGGTACATAGAAATTTAAACTCGCTCGGGTTGCGGCTAATATCTTAATTGAGTGAGAACGGCTCGGAGCAAACTGGACGGTGGACGCGCTGTATTTGGGCTTTACATGTGGATCATATGGGGCGAGAGCTGCCGGGCAGGTGCCGGCGCGCGAGAATAGCCGCCTGCGCCCGCGCCGGTGCGTACCTACGCTCGCGTTTTCTAAACCGGTTAGAAATTGCCCACTGATCGAGATTGTCAGTTGCGGAAGAAAGCACCAGACCTATAAACATGAGCATCTCTTGACGGGAGCTTTCTTTGACAGTTCCCATGAACATCATCTGAAGATGATACCATGTTATTAAGCGTTTTAATTGTAAAGGGCGGACGTTGTCATATTTAAGTTAAGTTGTACAGTCAAAGTCTTGCTTTGTGTGAAAAGATGATTGTGTCGTTGTGATAGAGGTAGGCATGCCTGCGCGAGACAACAGGTGCGTCCGCCGCCGCCGGCGCGGGTGAAAGTATCCGGCTCAGCGGCATCCGCTAGCTCCTCAACTTGCCACGTTTCGGCTATTATTTTTTTAGGAAAAAATCGCCCTTGCCTCATTTAGTGTAGATGTATACATGTAGCTCACTTGTACTTATGTTGTTATTTTAGCTTATAAAGTGCTCGAAATACTGCGACCTTTGCCCGCATTCGGAAATCTTTAGGACTTTGAGATGTCGAACCTAATTATTTTGTGATGTTGTAACGTGCGTTTAAATCCCAATATATACCCACATAAAATACAACTTTTAAATGTGCATATTATATATCTGTCGATGAATGAATGATGATAAATCTATCAACAAAGTTTTTGTTATTAATACTAAAAACAATATAAAAACTACGTATTTAACTAATCGAACAGACACCCAGATCTTTTTTTGTATTTGCGAGGTCTGGTTGGAATGAAAACAAATACAAACTTACCAACGTGTGTATAATTTTAAAGGATATAAAAAAAGATAACTCAAATTTGAGACTGCACGAATATAACGTATATGACCGGGTATAATGACCGCTGTAAGTGAAATTCCGTTTCTGCGATATTTCTCATTACGAATTTTTATCGCTTTTCACTTGAATATGCGCGTTGCCAAAGAAATGTCGAAATAACTTACGAATACACTTTCTACATTATGTGAGGAATTTGGCAAATGTTAAGTTCCGCATTGACTCTACTACTACAAATCAGTAAATACATACAACCAATGTATAAAAACTTGGCGTAATTAAAATAGTTGTTTGTTATACAAGAGAGCAAAGTTGCTTTTTAACCGCGTGCTCACTCTTGATGACTGAGCATGCGACGGATTCTAACAAGGTGAAAAATATTTGCACTCGAGTTCATCACGTAACTTTTCATCCCGCCTCAGCCAGGAAATGTGTACATACAAAAAATAAAAAAAATTAATCACTCATTTTAGTTTTTTCACTTATTTTTAACATAACATATTAAACGCGCGTAAAACAAATTAAAAAAAAGAACAGCAAAAAGGTTCCGAGTCTGAGTTTTTAACAAAATAAAAAAGGTTGTTTGATGATTCGGCACCATAGAGGTAGAAGTAAATAGGTTGAATGAGGTTTTTAATTCAAAAATTTAGTTTACAAGATTTTCTAAATTCAAATTTATATTATCCTCTAGCGGATAAAAACGATTTTTGCACTCAGATATCGAATAGCAGAAATATTCTTTCTGAGAAGGTGGGATGTAATGAAATTTGTAGTTTTATTCTTATTTTAATTATTTTTTTCTTCTGCTCATTTTTGTGGGTTTGGCTTCACACCGTTTGTGTATTTGCTATCTTTATGTTCTTCTTCATTGTTGTGAATTTTACATAATGCTTATACGATATAATTAGACGAGACATTATTGATAATTTACAGTTTAAGGTTAAAAGTGGAGAAATGTTTCGCGCAAAATTGAAAATAGGAATTTGGAATTAATATAGTTACGGAATTATTAAAGGAAGGATCAGGAAAGGTAGGTATATTACTTATTAGTCTAGAATTACAATAGTTACTAATTGCACTAGTTACATCTTATTATTATTATAGTTAATAAACTGAGCTATACAATTATATACAGAAGAAGAAGCAATAGAAAGAAGGGATTTTACGTTGATGGGTAGTGGGACACGGAGGGATATCAAAGTTTCATAAAAGAGAGCACTATCAAAATTAGGACAGGAGAAAAATATGTGGTCAGGATCTCCATATTCATAACCACATTCACACACTGGGCTTTCAATAATTTTGAAACAATTTTTTTTTAAATTGATACGATTATTACAAAAATCAAAAAATGATAGGAGCATTCCAATTCCAATCCTGTTCCAATCCTATGTCTTTAACATCATTTGCGAGAGATGTTTCATACGAGCGGTTTCAAAATAGAGGCCCTGGTTGTAGTTTCCTACCGAAACATAGTGTATGTATGGTTTCTACGAATTTTCAGAGTATTTAACAAAAATCAAAAATATTTGGTAGGTTCAAACATACGGAACACAACATAAATAAAACATTTGCTAGATTTTAATGTACCTATATATTTTTATAGAGTAGAAAAAATATATTGAACGCGATGTCTACAGGTCGCGAAACTACTAGTAGATATTATCAATCACTTTTCAACTTTGCTAAGAATTTTGATGAGCAGTTCCGGCTAGAACTTTGTTGATACCGTAGCTGACCGAAATTCCAACAAGTAAACAAATTCGATTTGACAGTTAAGCTAATATCTTCGAATCCATCACCGCCACGTAAAAGCTCATCGATCTCCATTTTATTTACAGCTTTCTAATTCGCAGGAGGAATTTGGCAAAATAGACAGCCTCGCTGTCATCGAAATACTTTGGATAATATATATAATATTATAAATATACTTTCATTATATAATTTTAATGTATATTATTTTTATTTAAATTTGTATAATCAAATATAATAAACTAAGCCCTGCAGCACTAGCTGAAGTATTTCTTTTCGATCATCGATAATATGCAAATATTAGCATGGTTAATCTTGGGTTGCTGACCGTGGAGTTACATTTACAACAGAGCGCTACCGTGGGTTAGATAAAACGTTAAAATATATCCCGGTTGTTAGGGTAGTAATCGTAGGTCATAATGCCAACTGTGAGGCTTACAGGTGACTTAAAAGTAGGGCCAACTTGCACACACGCCAGAAGTTAGCCACGGTCGCCATCGTCGTATACGACACTAACATCAAAATGAAAAAAACACCAGTACTTGGTATTTAAACATGAAGGTGTGAAAGTATGTCTTATTTGTTGGATGGATTAGAACGATAGAGTGACGTTCTGAACCTTTCAAAGGAACAGAAACTATTTATGTCCAAGGACTTTTTGATCCGCAGCCAAATACTCGTAAAAATAACAATATAATTATGATTTCTGAACATACAATAGTTTCAATTTAGTGTGGACTCGGAAAATAACTTAACCTGTTGTTTTTAAATAAAAATGTTTAGTCGGATAGAGGCCCCAATACATTTTTAAATAATTGCAGCAAGCAAGTAATGCCGTTTTTATATTCCAATCTCCAAGCTTCGTATATGAAAAGTCTTGCTAAATAGGAAGGTACTTATTTAAAAAATATAGGTTATAGTTATTATTGTTTTTTATTATTGGGTGTTAAAAAAAACCTAAAACGGAAATTTGTTAGAAGTCTAAATAATCGTAACACGGACTTCATGCTATGGATCTTTCTGTCTTTACTTAACACGCACTTGACAAATTTATTTTAATAAGAGTGTTACTGCGCCCTAAATTTTTTAGTCACAAAAGTTTGCTATTCTAAATATTGCTATAGTGTTTTCTATCAGATATTTACGTCTACGGATAGTCCTTATCTCGCACAAATATCACAATCACACACCTAGTAAATGAAAGTTGTTAATAGTGACTACGAATTAAGTAAAACCGGATTTTTGTTTGCATTCTCCAACGTAACGTTGTAGGCCTAACAAGGTCGCAGTTGTTTTGATTTTCTATATATAATTTTGCGTAATGCTTGTGTTATTGCTTATTGAGCTTGAACAGTTGCAAATGTTTATCCACACCTATTATATTACCAGAAAAAATCTTCTTATACGATATTGCCTCTAAAATTCTCCTCAACACACTTATTATTCTGCGGGAGCTATGACATTTAGTTATTTTTATTTATATATTTAACTCATTAGTTTGTTTGAGTTTTGAGTATTTTTATTCGTTTTTTTTTTAGTTTGGATAGATAGATAGATCAATTCTTTATTGCGGACACACAAAAAGTTCAATACAAGAGAATTTAGTATACAAGTGCTACGTGGTAGTGGCGTAAAAAAATAATTAAGAATTAACTTCTCAAACCAACATGACTCATCTTTCATTATGTGTTTTTAGTGCACTGAAGGCACTGTATGAAACACTTAAATAAGCTGTGCGAGACAAGATGAGAGCATAACAAATAAATTAACATAGATCATCAAGCCGAAACATGTCTATTAAAATGGTCAGACAGTTCGTAATGAATAGCCTAAAGCAGCGAATAAGCACCCATCGCAAGCATAACTGATCGATTTCAACAACTGCGAGTATAATGGGCGATAAACCGGTGTGAACACTAAATTCTGTCTGACGAACGAAAGTGATCGACCATTTTACACTTTCCTTGTGCAATTGCTTTCTAACATGAATTAGCGAGACTGCTTTGTCACTCGCCAAGAAAGTTTGAGACAAGCCCAAAATGCTACACGAAATAGGCGTGGATGAATCCAAAACCAACTCTTACATTTATGTCAAATAGACTTTTTAAACATCTATTATGGTATCTGTGTGATAATTTCAGTAAATATTTAAAATGTATTGAAAAACGTAAGTTCAAAGATGGTAGTATAACCATGACAAGGTTAGCAAATTTGTTGCAATATTTGCCTAAATTAAATATCAAATTATTTCAATTATTCAATGAACCTGATCATGCATCTATACCTATATTCAATTGAATATAATGTGTAAGCGCGCACCAGCGGAAAAAAACCAAGCACTTACGAATTAAATGTTTTACATGAAGGCTTACACTTTCTATGCACTAATCGATCAAACCAAATTGTTAAATGACTTAATCGTGCTACTATAACTGCTGCGGTAATATCACAGTAGCTATTACATGGAGGCGATTTTTATTATTACGATCAAACTGAACTGCACGAAATGATTACGCAACAGTTTGAATAAAACTATGAAATATTGTCCATCAGTGAAAGTGTTGTAGCGAAGTAAAAGGTATTTTGTAACGTTCAACGACAGCATCGGCGTAATGTCGCACTTTATGCACATTTACATAATTTTATACATTTTAATGCAATGTCAAACTGTCAACTTTTACTCCCTGCTTACATTTTTTACAGGAGCTTACTCTTATGTGTATTTTGACAGCTTCATACAGTTTCGAATGCAAATTGGTCCTTTCTAAGAGCATAAACATGTTCTAGCATAATTTGCCTCTCAGATGAGTCATTAAATTAGTTTTGTATCTGTAGATTCTAAACTAGTATTTTAATTGATTGCAGGAGATTGTTCTTAATGACGGCAAATAGCATTACAAAGTGGCTGATCAAACATGTTCTGTAAATATTGTTTTTAGGATCTATATATCTTAGTTTTAAAATATTGTTGCGAGAATTTATATCAATTATAGTTTAAAAAACATTTCTCAGCTTAAGAAAACTTTAATTTTAAGATTAGTCTAAACGTTGCGAGAATCTTAACGATTTTAAAAACTAAAGCCAAGACTGATACTCAAAATTATTTTGGCGAGCGCTTTAGGCCATCTTTTACAAATCTATAAGTGAATATAGTGGCTAGTATAATTCGATCTCATACGTATTAGGTACATAGATTTCTCTATCGCCGTACGCAGTTAGTTTCCAATGGTCCGGTGTTTTGTGGATGCGCTAACGGAATCATTAGCCCAGTTGGCGAGATCGCAGGTGGAAAAAGCTGAATAATGTAGGAGAGCAGCGCACGCGCCGCGCCGGCTCACTCACGCTAGATGCAGTAGACAGCTTTACGCGCCATCACACATCGAGATAGTATGTAAGATAGAAGTAAATTTTTATCATTTTATTATGAAAAAAATTGAGTTGGAACCGCTCTGATAGTTACAAAAAAATCTATTGCCTAATTATCTAAATGACGCTGGACTGTTCCAAAGTGCATGATCAGAAACTTACTTTTAAAAAAGGGAAAATATACAAGTTCTAAACCCTGTGAAGAAGAATACAGATAATCAGTGTAGGTAAGCATTCCACGTCCTTCATGTTCGGATTTATTCTGCGCACGCGCTTATTAGGTCCTATGATCTACGGTTCTTAGTTATTTGAAATGCAAAGAGAGCTTGACCGCGAATTTAAAGATCGACCCGCCGCATTCGTGATGCAAAGTGTTTAGTATGGAATTGGATTATGACCGCAAACTATAAAATCGCAGAAAAAAGTGCTAATCTGTGATAAGTAGTTAAAAAATTATGCGCATTAAAAAGCAGCTGTTCAGAAGATACATGCAGTTTGAACTCTCAAGGCGGTATCAGCAGCGAGGTGGACTGTTAGCCGCTCTGTTATAATGCTTATAATCAGATCTCTTCCACATAACCCAACGGTATTGCTCGGCACGTACCTAGTGAATCTACCTGGTAACACTCACCGTAGCAATCACTTATGTTACGGAAAAAAGGGGTCTAAATAAATTGCACATTGTTACATTTTATAAGTTGTAAAAAATATTTGAATTGCAAATGCACATGTAGAAATTTGAAGAGAGTGAAGTACTTCATGAGATACGAGTATTTACATTATACCGTGAGGTTATACTCCAGAGTTTAAAAAACTTTAAACAATGAATACTGAAGAAATTAGGTATTACCAGTAGTGTAAACTAACCTGTATTAGGAGTACCGCTAACGCCACCAGCAATCTAATCCTCTTCATGGTCACAGTCCTGTCGTTGAACCTGCAACCAAGGAGACACGTTCAGGATATCACACGTTAGCCCGGCGCGGGCACTTCAGGGCGCTAGTGGGCCATTCCTGCCACCTGCCGGCACTCGCGACTACACGGCTCCAAGCACTGACTCCACCGTGTGCACGAACCCCCCCTCTACCCCCTCCCTAGCTCGCTAGTGGGGCTGACCCACTGCCCCAGTGCAGCAAGCCGGACGGAACTGCACAAGCTAAGTTTACTAGTAATCGATGTACGCAGTGATAAAGCTCGCGTCGATTGTTAGCGCGTACCTATGGGTACGCGTAGGCGCCTAATGTTCGCACACTACGCCGTGACTGTTGCAGTTGTTGAATGAATGGTGTGTATTTTTTCATAATAATAATATGTAACCGCAATGCAATGAATGCAATGATTTTTTATAGCATGTAGCATTTGTTTTTTTGAAGTGATGTAAAACTTTTACTGAATGTACTTAGCTAGAGTATTTCGTTTCCATTACACACAAAATTTTACATTTTCCCACTAGATTTGAACAAAGTTCAGTCAGTTTTAAATGCTATTATTATTTTCGAATAACTATTACCATAACTTGGAAACGTAGGTAATTTTTATGTTCTATACCAAACGCTATGTAGGTATTTAGCTCACATGTTAGAAGATTTTATGAGGTTTTCCTTAAAACAGTATTTCTGTTTATGTATTTCTCTAAGTATTTTGTAGGAACCTTAATATCTGACGTACAGTGCGCACGGTTGTACGTTTAAATGCGCGCGCGCTGCTCCCGTTGCGTCGAGAGGAAACCACGCACGGCCTTCGCCTTGTTGCGGGCAAGGTCGATCTTTGTTTGTATATTCATCTCGGATGACATATCTGTATTTTATATATGCATAACATATATCGCTAGTATAATGACAATACTTAGAGCTTATTTAATATATTTTTTACGTTTGGATACATATTTTGTCCGAATACTACATCGAGATACGGCAAAAATAAAAACCATAAAGAGGACAAATACAATATGAAGTTCCCAACCCACAACTTGGTCAGCGTGGTCAAACAAGGCCTGCACACATTAGAATGTCTTGGGGTCTTATATTCTATAGTGGGATGCAAATTTATATGTTCATTAAACTACAACAAAAAAGTTTCATAAATTAATTTCATTATTACAATGTATTGTGAGGTATATATATACAAGAACAGCAAATATGAAATCTATATAAAAATAAAAATTGCAACTTAATGCATACAATTTTATGAATGGCTCGAGTTTGACTTCGAATGGATTGTTACAACGCTAAAGTGTGTAATTTTCCCGCGGTAAAACCTGTTGGTAGACCTCACTTATCATTTTGTAACTTTCGCGACTTGAATTTTATCAAATGCACTTTTGTTTTGCGTGTTTGTTATGATCACTACAAGTAGAGCACTACCTAGCCCTTATATAGTTATATTATTTAGTAATATACTACATGATCACAAACTATTTATTATATAGAATTAAGTACAGCAATTAAGGACGTACAAAACTAGCAACAAAGAACTACAAAATTATAATATTTAAAATAGGTAGTAAGTATATCTCATTAAATTAAAGCTTGATATTTAAGCTTTTTAAAAATTTAAATAATCGCCGTCCCTTAATGCATTACAAATACATTTGCAGACATTAAAAAGTTCTGCTATACTGTGATAACATTTACTTGAGTATATATTTAGTTAGCATTAGAATACTCGCATATTGTTATTGGACAAATTTTGTAGTTGGTTAGATTATTTCGTAGTCATATATCTCCACACATATTTTGAATAAGAAAGTATGTAATTGGTTTATCGTCCTTCTTCTCTTCAGCAACTGAGTGACGAGTCGATAGGCTTCTTTGTTGCTATGTTCTCGAAAAAAAAAACAAACATAATGCTATCGAAGCCGCGGGACATAGTTAGTTCTATATATTTATGACGTTATTATGGGTCATTTAATAATCTAAACTCATTTATCAGATTTTATTCATGGTTTAAGCTAATAAAACTGTCGAATAAAGTGAAAATAAGGCTGTTATTAGCTAATGTGCAGTTGGGTGCGCCCGCGCAGCCGGTGCGCGTTGGACGGGTGCGCGCGCGCCGATTTCACCCCAGACACTCGATCTCTGTTAGAAAGCACACTCTCATCTGACGATGCGATATAACTGACCGTTAGAAATGATTCTGTATTTGTAACAATAGGCATAATTTTCGATTTGTTGATGGAAAAGTGTGGAACTAAGAATTTTGTACTCAAAAAAATCCTTTCTCGAAACTTTTGCTATGGTGAATCAATTATTTTGTTTGATGTTAACGTTTATTATATATTCAGCAGTAAATCAGTCTCAATTGAACTAGTTATTAAACTTTTATATAAAATATCGATGGCCTTACGCTTGAAACTTGAAAACAAATAATAATTTATGGTTAGAAGCGACTTCAAAAATACCCGGACTTCAAACACTTCAGACCGCTGTATCCTAACGATTGAAATCGCGGGATGTAACTAGTATATCTATGCGTTCTAGATGGGGATGCCTATGACCATCTGCAGATGAACACATATCCAATGATAACTTGCACATCAAAACCGATCAACCGGTTTAGGCTGTCTAGGCAGAGGCTCACAAAGAGTTCAACAAACATACTTTTACATACAAACATATACTCTAAAAATATTATCCTCTTTTTTGCAGTCGGATAAAAATTACGCTATGGAAATATTTAATATATGCTTTGGTAGGATTAAACATGTACAGTATCTACGATTAGACTTTTTATAATGAATTTGTATCTAGTAAATCATTACTTGACAATGCGTCCGAAATCACGGCAATAGACCGCGAAAAAATGACTTGATCACACAAAAACTTGATACCAGTAACCGCAATTGATTCACGTCAAAACTATGTTTTGCACCTTTTTCCCGCAACATTCGCCAAATAACTAGGCTATTCTCGAAAGAAAGCGGCCCTAGGCAATTTTCTATTTTGTTCAATCTGCGGCGATATTATAATAATACAGTCAGTAGGTGCTCGCCGCGGTCAATTAACCAGCGCCAACAAGAACCGGCGTCGACGAGAGACGGAGAATGTGGGACGGTCGTCGCCCAATCAAATTGAAAATATAACTAGAGTTCGTGCTACCGAAACCCTTCTAGAGATTTCTCACTTCGATAGAATATTCACGCGGTGTATGTTGTAAAACAGTTCCGAATAATTTATTACCACTCTTAAGTTGTACTAGCATTTTACAGTCTTAGTTAGTAGCTCAAATTAAAAACCTCTCTTCTAACTTCAAACTCAGCTAGATAATTAATACATAAACTTAATTCGGCAACAATAGATTAACTTAAAACTGGTTTCGTGAAATAAAGACTTTACTTTATCAGGTCTTTGGTACAACACGTTATTAAAACCAGAATAATATCACATGTTAAAATAAATAATAACATTTTCAAAACATTGCAATATGCGACATAGGTGAAGAGTTACGCTCCTGCTACGACGTAGCATTTTACTTTGTATCAAATTAACTTAATTCTTCTTAAGGCGCCTAGCTTTATCATATGTATCTTAGGTTAAAATAATACTTGAACAGTCTCTTAGACTCAGTCATTAATCTTCTTCACAAGTCAATTGTCAATGAAACTTTTCTAATTAAATAGAGTCTAAAATTAGGTGTCATGCAATTAGTGAAACGTAGATTTAAGAACAATGAAAATGAGGTCATATCGACGAAGCGCAATACAAAACTATAGTTACAAAGCTATATTGTTGTCAGAACTATCAAGGTCAGTGCAAGCCTTAGGGCTAGTGTGTTATTAGCAAGAACTCTTAATTGAACTGTCAAAATAGCCATCTGTCGCGGGAAGAATCAAATGTATAGCTCAATTTGTTTCTCATATATCAAAGTCCGGTAGAGAAAGTTAGCTGAAATGATGAGTTCACTAGTAGCGCCCAACGGTTCTACTTGTGTTTGAGTATAATAAGGTGATTAGATAAACATTATAGAAAATCAATGATTTGGCATATTTAAACTTTTGAGTCCTCAACACAATGGTAATTTATCTGCTAGATTTGATAAATAACTTTGAAACATACGAGAAAATACCTATGTTTAATTGTTAGCTAAATTATTTTAACTAGCATTATTATCGACTAAATTTATCCATTTCTATGTTCTATTCTAAGAAATAGGTGAGAAGTCACCTTTATACTAAAAATAATTTTATTCGTCATAGAATTCATCTGCTTTAATCGCGAAGACGCAGTTAACAATTTATTAATTAACAGTTTATTTATGCGCATTTAAAATGGCTTAGCAATATGATGAGGCTTGATGAAAGCGAGACGCTAGTGGCAGTTTTTAGAGTGATATATCTTAAGCTAACATATCCCGTATGATTTAACGGCATTAAACGTCACTACAAATGGCGATCTTCGGAATTAATTAAGTACTGAGTAATGTAGAAATTTCACATTACAACAAAAAGTATGTAGTTATGTGGTGTTAAAATGTACATACAACTTTCGTTTTCTACACAGAACGGCACTAATTTACAAATAATTGATTTTACAGCACTTAGTGGTGATTGCTTCTTATCTATCAATTTACAGCGATTGCGCTACACGTGTTTCTAAAATTACTCGTTTCAATTACATAGCTGTACAATATACACGTTTGCAAGTAAAATAAGCGCTATCGACGAATATCTTATAGTGATTAATGAGTACACGCATAGGTTAGTGTCGGTAATTACATTGGTACCTGATGCATAATGTAGACATGTAAAGCAGAGAAATGTACGATTGCACAAATGCACACCGCCTACTCACTCATACGTTACAATTTCACTAGATATGTATGAGTTTATTATACATGCAATTGCAGGGTGCAGTCACAACAAGATTATACCTACACTCAGTAATGTTCTATATAGGAAGATGAGAAACTTCGAAACTTAAACTGATCGAGCCAAAGTGTGATGCCGTCACAGGTGAGCCGTCAGATGGCTTGGAATCCAAAGAGTTAGTTTTGTTAAATTAGGATAAACAAAGCTCCTGTTCTTTAGCTATGAAGTTAGAACGTTTGTCTGCCACTACAGAACTGTCCTTACCTACACTTGAAACATTGAAAACATATTTTGACTATTTTAATTATTTTGATTTTTGTTTTTGACAAGATTGTAGGTTGATAATTGTGTATCATGAGATGACACCAGAGCTAAAAAAACGTATCTAAAGTTCGGATAATATCACGGTAATTCTTAAGAATATGTGATATATCTACAAATTTATTAATTGACGGTTTTTTACTTAGTAAATTAAATACTCGTAGTTTTAAACCAGAAATAATAAATAAGAGCTAGATTTTAATACAGTTTGTATTATGTCTAACGAAAGTTTGACACTAATTTAAACTTCAAGACACGTATGTTTGCATTCAAAGAGTATGTATTTTGCCAATACGTTATTTTTGGTGTGAAATGTATATTTCAAGCGTATAACTTTTAAGTAATACTACGATAGGCATTCTAATTTATGTGACTTTTCTGTAATAAGAAGCATATTTAGCATTCATAATTATACAACGAGTTATATTTTCGATACCAATAAAAGACTTCAACGCGCTACACACTGCTACGGCGTAGGACTAACTAAATGTGCTTTAGTTGAGGAGTAAATAAATGCTTCTAGTATCTTCAAAAACATATAAAAGCATATGCGCTACATAGACCCTCTTGATACTACAGCTATATTATTACGAAACAGCAGTGCCAAAATTCTAGTTGTAGATTTTTAGCAAGACTGTAATAGAGGTATTTGCGTCAAGACCGCTACTAACTCGTACATAATAGTCATAGTTGCAATTTTGCTAACAGGTTATAAGATTACGGTTACGTGTGCCATCTGTCACAGCACTTAAGAGTACCAAGTGTGATCTGTTGGAGGCCACTTGACACTTGCACTACGGAGAAACCGTAACTTGTAAAACGACCGGATGTGTATTTATTTAAAGTAAAAAAGAGGTTCCAAAACAGATTTCGGAAGTTTTTATTCACTGATTAAAACCTGTTGCCATGTTTAACGTCCTAACGATTCAATGTTGTTTTTTTTTTTTATAGTTATTATTGTAACACATCAAGACCATCTGGAAGATGTCTAGGTGTAATAATATTTTCATATTTGAATTTATAATAAAACACAAATATTTCAACCAATAAATTTGAAACAAAACTGAAATGAACGAACAAAAATGGAAACAAATGAATAAAAATAGCTTAAGCTTATACTCAAATAAGTTTTAAGTCATATTAACATTCAGGTGGTTTTTGAGCTCGGAAGAAACACTTCTGTTTTCATCTCGGATTTTTCAACTCGACAAATACTATTTGGGCTAGGTTATTCATATAGGACACTTTTTCCGTACATTTTACACTCCCAGCATGATATCTGCGTTTGTCGAGAAAGCCGCCGCGTCACGTACAGTAATTACGAAGAGATGGCGTAGCGGCTTTATCTCTATCATAATAGTTACAGCCGCCACGATAGCTATTGTCTCGCTTACCACTTACCACTGCTCTGGTTCCGGACATTGTTTTCAACTGCGATCAACAAAAACAAATAGAAACTTGTAGTTGTTGCTTACGGCTTAACTTTTGACAGGTTTAAATTATGAGCTCGTTTTTTGCTAGAAACTTCACAATGCTCGGTTCTTTTGAATTTTTTACTAGTATTTATTTACTATATATACAGCCAAAAGGGTCACTATATTCGTCCTAAAAAATTTTGTCAACGACCGATATTCTTTTTCTATGGATCACCTAATTTTTTTCTCTCGAATTTGGAGTTAGTCCCATAGTGAAAGTTGTTTCTTAGGATGAGTATAGTGACCTCATTTCGGTGACCCCTAACCGATATGATCCTAATCCGTGTCATCAGGATGAGTTTTATGAGTGAGTGGGTATGAGAAGATGACTGTTGTAAGAGTAGATTGAAGAAGAACCTCTTACCCCACTGTGCAGGGTCAGTGTATCCGTCCACTGACCCTACACAGTGGGGTAAGAAAACAAATATGATGAGTGAATTATAACCTCTAAAATTTCTACTTTGCATAAGTACCTACATTTTCAAAAATCTTAAAATTTTATTTCATTTGTTTTAGTATGCGTAATAATAGAAATGCTTTTAATGCAAGTCCCCAACCCGCAATATGGCCAGTATAAGAAGACGGGAAGACCCGTGCTCAGCAGTGGGACGCTACGGGTTGATGTATACAATTTTTTTTGGGTATGGTTCAACTTTTTTATAATTCTATTGAAAAGTGGTTTCACTTATAAAAAACTAGTTACGTATAAGTTTTTTAAAGGCAGCATTTAAAAAAACATATTTTTGGCAACGAAATCAATATACATATAATTTTAAAGTATTGTTTATTACTTTTATTTTAGTAATCACATTACACGCGTAAGTGTTACTTACTTAACCAGTTCTGTAAAACAGAGAAAGTGATATTGATAAATAAATACGGGTATCGTCAATATTGCAACTGAAATAAATACGAATAATTCCGTGTGTGTAATAAAATACCAAACAAATTTTAAGCACCAACCTACTGCGAACATGATCATTTTATAATTTATTTATTTAACCGTCTTCATTAAAGAAGGAATTCGTCGGTATCTTTTTTAAACGTGTGCTATCTGATTTCTCAGAGACTCTGTGATATACTGACCTTGAAGATTCTAATGAAACCGAACATATTTTATCCAAACCTATCAAATACTCGTAATATGGTTTTCAAAACAAATAACTTAAAAAAAAATACGCGCCAGCCGAATTGCAGTCGATTGTCACCTTTTTAATGAATTACTTTTTGGCTATAACGATTGGTACAGTCAACACAATAAACATTTACATTAATGACTATTTACTTCAAATTTATCTTTGGTAAAATTATATTTATATAAATAATAAATAAAAATATAAATAAATGTTACTGAATAAAGTTTATTTATTTTATGGAATAAAATTTACTCATTTTATACGTACAAGTTTCCATCAATATCCAATTATGGATTAATTAATTTTAGTCTGGTACAGTTTAACAAATGCAAGGTATTTTACAATATTATGACAACGATCGTACTCTTAACTATAATCGTATCTGTACATTAAAAACCTAAATGAAACATCAGCAATAAAACCATCGATCATTATTAGATGTTATTATACGATACTCTACACAACGAATATTCATGCATAGCTAAATAATGGGCTTCTAATTCTAATCAAAACGTTTTCTAAATGATTCATTGAACACGTTGAGAATCCAAAGACAAATTATAGTGTTTACCGAAGCACTTTCGGCCCTCGTTAGCGAGGCGGAATAACGCGTGCGCAGCTTTTAATTGGCTGTTTACTTTTACTTTAAAAATAATGAATGTGAATCGTAGCAAAGATCAACCTCTTATCTCAATAAATCATTCAAAACATATGCGCGAAAGAAAGCGAGCAACGTTCAAACAAATACAGCTGGGAAATGTCCACTAATTGTTTGTGAACGTAATGTAAATCATCGTATTGAATCGATCGCATATCGCGATAGATTTCTCCCACGTCGAAACGTAAAAACGGAAAATAATCCGACTCCATTGAAGCGGCTCTAAGAAAAGGCATAATTTGCAACGTGCGTCGCTCGAATAACGAGCGCCTCGAATTCATCTGAGAACGTACGAGTACGTAAAACAAGCCATTGAAAACGTTTTACTAGCTTTCGTTTCTAATGAAAAACAACTGCTGTCGCTTTTATTGTTAATTGTTCGCGGAGGTTTCACTTATTGGGTCAACGATCGGGTTCATACAATAGATAAGTTAGATATGTTTGCAAGAAAATGTAGTAGGTACATAACTATTTATGTCTTATCTTTTAGCTATATTTCGTGAAAGAAAAGTATTCATTATATATTGCCTGTTATTTAGAGTACGTAGCTAGGTACATAGAAGTGTATTCAAATGAGAACTTGTAGGTAGAGCATAAATAATCGATTTGTAACTGAAAACCGCATAATTCGCTATGCACTTTGTGACGCGAGCTGGAAAAGTCGCGGAAATCCGCTCAGTAATCGCAAGACGTGCGACATTGCCTCAATACCTCAATGGACGAAATTTCACACTCGATTTTCATGTCACGTGCTAAGAAAGGAATCGATTTTATTTATTTATCTTATTCGTAAGTCGCATACGTAAAGTACATTCGTAAATAAACCGGTTAATTTTACCACGAAAACTTTCGATAAATTGAATGACATTGATGAATGAATTATTCAGTAGATGTTATATAATCGTATAGGATAAAAAAAGCTCCTCTATTAAATGTTACGTGGATGTTTGTGGGAGTCGTAGACTGGGGCAGATGCCGGACACATGATTGTGACGTATCGATAAGGTGATTCGATGGAGTGCAACCCAATCTCAAGGTTACGCCACATCACTTTCTCTGCTGCCGCAGTTCGTTGCCCTCCAAATTCTGCCGCACCATCAATGGCGAAGCTCAAACTTTACTCAACAAAGCAAGCGAATAAGAACTTTATTTTATTTAAAACACGTTTGAGTTTCGATTGCGACTTACCACCCAAGCTCTACCAAGATGCTCTCCGCTGACGTTTACGTTCAATGCCCGTGGTAATGATACCGAGCAACGTAACGTGGCCCACTTTCTCTTTTAAGCACATGTTATCTCCTTCTTTTGTATGCACCACGTCGCGAGCGGAGCGAGATGGTCATATTTGAGATGTTTCTTCGGATGCTGGGCTCGCTTTCTTCGCCGCACTTGGCATTGGATTCGTACGAAATCCGGTAACTTTCGATTGTGTCAATTCTAAAGTTAGTGCCGCCCACGCTGCCCCGACTTGATACAATTAGCTATTGTGATGTAACGATTATTTATCAATTTGGTAACATGATCGTTTGTTGTCTGCAGATGACAATTTGAGATGTCGTTACATAATCTAATGATGAATAGTCTTATTGTTTTTGTAATGCAATACATGACGGTAATATTTATAACAAAATCAAATCAAATAAAAATCACGCCGGCTAAAGTGAAAATTCATATAATGCACTTTTTTCAATAAATCTTTTCATACTAATCCAATAATTGTGTTTTGAAGTTCAATATTGAGAACCTTAGGGTAATTAATAATAAAACTGCAACGTTCACTAAACAAAAATCTTTTGCGACAAAAAATAAAAAAGAACGTCTTATTTTTTGTAACAATCGTAATCAGCTAACGCGATTCCATCAAGCTTAAGCAAACACAATAAAAAACTCGTCATTTACTAGAATAACTGATTACGTGAGTATTTGAACTTGACCGTCGTCGTAAATGAACGCTATCACGCTGCAATGTCAGAGGCTTGCGAATCTAGGCTGCACCTCGAAGAAACTGACCTGGTTTTCAAAGAAAATTGCCTTATTTGCATCAGATGATCAGATGTTAAAACGATAATTAACGCCACTGCACTTACAGATGCGTTGTAGCTTGTGAGTTTGAACTGTTAAATCGAAACGGAGTGATTTTACTCGTTTTTACATACAAATGTTTGAATGTAACTCTGGTAAATATTATGTTTACTAACCGTCACCCGCGGCATTACACGCGACATATAACTTTAACCCCCATTTGTGCCCTACACCGTATTATGAATGCATCCTCCATATTATATGTATTCAGCGCATTATGCATTTGACTTTGCATTGAAATATTTAAACAATTAATGCATCGTTATTTTTCGTTAACGTAAGACAAAGAAAAGAAAAATATACACTTAATACCTATTTTATGCAAGATTTCTCTTAGAATTCTTAGGTTAAGACAAGCACTCTCTGTATGAAACGCACTCAGGTGAGGGTATGTAACGGATAGCTGGCGGCGATTCTAAACCTATATTGTTTATTTCGTTATCTACATTCTATTGTTTTTTATGACGCTTACACATTTATACGAAATGTCGAAGATATCGAACAATTTTAGTTTCATAATATAATTCGGACCAAGAGCGCCCATCAGATTCCTGGGGTCAGGTGGCTGCAGTAAAATAAAAACGAAAAGCGAAAAGCAGCAGGGGAAATAACGAGAACTCAAGCCCTTTACCCAATTCGAATAGAGTCGGAACAATGTATAGGCATAGTTATAGAACGATTTCTTTCCGCCTCAGCCGGTACTTAAGGAGAAACCTCGGCTCATTGGGTGCGCACTTTTCCCGCCGACACCCGATACCGCTACGGAGGCGGTGTCCATATCTACGGTTTTATACTTTTGTGGATATTTTTAGAATCGGTGGCGAGATAAATAAAATCGGTATCATCATAATCACTTCTATGAGTAGAGTAGGTGTTTATTATATCAAAATCGATTTAATAATTTAAAGAACATTAAAAACCTGCAAATCAACGTAATGTTGGAGGTGTGTTTATGTTCTGTCCTGTTAACGCATTTGAATGAATCCCGTAAAATTGTACAAAAGTTTCTATTTGCGATGTTGTCGAAACATTTTCCGGTGTGTCTGGACTGGGATAATTTTCTTGCAACTACATTGTATGGCTAATTATTTTTTGTTAGGGCCTTTTTTTGTCAGTTACCTACTTCAAGACTGTTGTTCTTTTTAGTTTAGTATTACGTTAGGTTTTGAATATTAGGTTTTTTATGTATTGATTTTGATGATTGCAATGTGTCGTTAGACTCAAACACAAAGCAGTTGACTGACAGACTGAGTTTTGTATGTACACAGTCTGATCAGAAATTGGCTACAGTTTTGGGTAGGTTTTCTTCCGCTATGGTGTTGTTTTAAACTTCCCACTTCCCATATTCACGAGAAAAACATTTGGTATCAGTGAATACCTTGTGAATACTTTTACCTGAATGTACCAATCAACTCTACAAAATCATCTAATAACTTTATCAGCCTACAGCATGTTATTTTCTAATAACACCATAAACTCGCATATAATTTAGTAGGTATGTGTGTCACTAAAACAAAAACATGCATCTAGCGCGAGCGAAGCCGGCATCGTGGTTATACATACGTACATACATGTAAGTAGGTGTACACATAGAATAGATTATGCGATCCATTCAATACAATATATCTTTATTGCACACCAAAAACAAAATAAACAATAAGATACATGCAAGAACAAAACATCGGTAGTATATTGGGTGGCCTTATCGCCTAAAGCAATTTCTTCCAGACAACCTTGGGATACATCGATACTTGAAAATAATTTCCCTTGCATGTAGTGCTGTGTGGAATACATCAGTGTATATGTAAACTAGTCGATTATAGCAACAAGTATACATATTAAATAACTACCAATATAAGCCTCAATGATGTATATATATATATATATTATACTAGTAGCTGTCACCCGCGGCCCGAGGCGTTGTCCGCGATATAAAATGGAATTTAAAGAAGTTTCAAACTTTTAACCGCCATTTGACACTCATAGGGCTTCAATTTACAAAAATCCTTTCTTATTATAAACTAATTCAGGGGATCTAAAATGTTTATAGAGTATCTGTAAACCCTCTAGGTGTTCAACAGTTCAACAGTTAGGCTGCGCTTGAGTTTTATCAATAATAGACCCATAGTCAAATTAAACTGCTACGATTAACCAGTTCATATTAACTACTCATCTGAATTTGATAAATTCTGGCTAGTAAACATGGACATAGTTTTGGGTTAGGAGCTTTATGACTACATCTCGATTGGACCAGTTAGCAGGTATGACTAGATCGCTTCATGACTCAATCTTTATATGACTACATTGCGTTAGGAATAAAGTAAAGAGTTGACGAGTAATTATTTTTTCGTGATTATTTTTGTTATCCCTAACGCAATGTAGTATAGAAATTCAGTCATAAAGCGATCTAGTCATTTCTGCTAACTAGTCCAATCGAGATGTAGTCATAAAGCTCCTAACCCATAGTTTTTAAAGCTATTACATTTCTAATTTGGTTAACTGATGGGTTGCTATTGATTTAAAATTGTACTTCAAAAATGTATATTATTTTTATGAAAAAATTTACAGTAACATCTCTTATGTCTCTAATATTTTACTCATATTTTATTTAGAGACATGAGATTCTTTAATTTTATGATGAAGTCAAATGAACACATAAACCCTCCTACAAGATAAACATAAATAACATATCAAAATAGTCTTCTTCCAAAGTTTCCAAAGCCGACAACGTTTTATTCGATAATTGAACTCTATATGATCTATATGCGAGATTAAATTTCATTGTAACAAACTATATAATTAAAACAATAACTCTTTATTCAAAACCAGCTTAACAATAAAAAAACTATAACATAGAAAAAATTGTAAACATGTACAAGTTTTTAAATGGCGGCCTTATCACTTAAAGCGATCTCTTCCAGGCAATCATGCACGTACAAGATAATTACATAATATTTAAGAAGCTTTAAAAATTTACTAGACATTAAAATAAATGTATTATATAGCTAACGTTTTCTGACTTAAACATCACTTAAGGCTACAATAAAAAACAAATAAAACGTGTCACAACGTTAGTACGGTAGCAGTAGCACTCTAACACATAGTAGCCCCTTATCTCGATCTTCACGGGCAGTGGCGGCGTTCGTGTCTGGACAATGATCGATGAAGGCGCCGCCGGAAGAGAAAGTATCGTTTCAGGCCAAGGACGAGGGCGTCGCTCCCTGCGCTTGCGCAACTCTGAGGTAATTGATGCCTTCGCGCACTGATATAGGGCTGCCGGACTACAGACATGTGGAGTTGTAGACCTGACGAGCGTGGGAAATTATGGTAATGTCTTTGGAGAGTTGGACGTTATGAGAAATCATAGCGATCCGGTGCTTTTATGGCTCACACCAAAGACGACTGGGTAGAAATAAAAAAACACAATCTTTGAATTATGTGGCTGAGATTTACAGGGTCATTCATGTCGCAATGCCGAATAGAAGCCGCTGTACCTACTCATATTATAAAAATATCATGTTTCATTACTTTAGCTATGATCTTTGGGCTTTTATATTTTAGCCTCTCATATTTCCTGCATGTTTGAAAATTAGAGTTCTCCTTGAATTCAAGCGTCACGCTTAGTCAGTCGTACCTAGAAGTCATAGCGTGATATAAAAAAATCACAATGCGGATTCTATTTAAGGACAAAAGCTGGCCTGCTTTTATAACCATCATCTGAATGCCTCGGACACGCTTTCACTTCAAATTCTTCACCTTGCGCAATATCGATGACTACTCTGAAATTATGTGTCCACTTCCATAAAAACTCGCGGTGGGTCTATTATTTATAGATGTTTGTGAAGATAGTTCTAAACGCGACCTTTATAAAAATGTAAATTCAAGAATGATTGATGGAATAAACCTATGTAAGCCGTTCGTATTTAAGCTAACTGCTGTTATAAAACTATAAAATACTCAAATGAAGTCGTATTATATATAAACATTGTCCTATACTTTCACTGGTGTCTCATTGAGTCACTGGACGCTAATCTTCTAGTGCTACAGTTGTTGCATAATACACAATACTCACAAGCGTCTTTCGGATTCTACTTGAGGTAATTACAACCAGAGAAAGTGGATATTTTCGAGAAATGATCGAGTGAACACAAAATACTTGCTTTTCGCTCAACGAGTGTGTTGTGTAATCGTATATCAAAAATTAATTGTACATTGTCAGCCAGTGTAATAAAAATATTTATGCTGGACTATTTCCGTCGGTATTTTAATTAGGAAATGAAAGCAAAAGTATTACATATTTGCGCATCCCGGTGATACGCGTGAATCTCTATTTTTCTATTTTTTCTAGTAATAAACATACTTTACACAGTGATAATGAAGCTTTGGAACGGAAAAGATTTGAAATCGGTCCAGTAGTTTTTATTTTTATTCGTAACATACAAAAATACATATATTTTTAATGTAATACTGTAGATACAGAAATGATAGGAAATTTAATTACTGATCGGTAAACCTAGAAACTAATAGGTATAGGTGAGTGAATCGGTTTTTTAGGCAAGTGTGCTACATCGTAGGCCGCATAGTCACTTTACATCAGGAATGTTGCGGCGAACGAAATACTATGACCTACAAACAAAACTACAAAAGTGTATACTACTTACATATTCTATAGATAGTAATAGGGTACTTACACAAGTTATCTTGGTGACATAAAGTAGTGTGTGTTACGAAACCAGAAAACCTGAAACAATAGAGATAAAATATTACCATTAGTTAAGTTATTAGTGATAAACTATAAGAAACAATAATTCCTTTTGACACAAACAGGGATTTACCAAGTATTAATCAAATATTAGCAAACAATGATTATAGGTTAGTAGGTTTAATTACACCATTGAAATTTAGGACACAATTTATCGTTTGTTCAAAAATTTGCATTGTTGACCATACAATTGTAACGTCAGCCATATAAATTGGCAACCGCAACCCATACTTAATGAAAGTACCTACCTGAATAGTTGATTAAGACATTAGGCTATTGTTTTTCCATTCATATGATGCCACAACAATGATATTTTTGCATTATCTATGCCGGGAATTACCGTGCATTGTAGACAGTGAAATCGTCCTTGCGACAATGGAGTACAATGAGCTATTTTGCGATAACTCCCTTCCTCGACGAAACAGACGGAAACGCGAAAGTGAAAGCATGTAAGAAGCAATAAACTAAACTATTTTTGCATGCTTGTAGTTGACAATACGATAGGTAAAGTTCAACCGTTAAAATGCCACAAATACGAACTAGGTAGATAAGCTGCAGTAAAGAATATTTCTCAGATATAAGTCGTGCATTATTTATAATATATATCTCTAAAAAACAAATTGATATATGATTTTTTATAAGTAAAGTGTACCTAATTTTATACGTTTTAGGAAACGGGTAATTTGCTAGCCTACGTGTTGAGTTATTTCTTCTCAAAGTAGGAGGTAGAGCGTTTGCCATGATGTTATAAAAGGACTTATAATTAATATATATTAATACAGTTTTTCAAAGTGTCTTATCTCTAGAGCGATTTCTAGCAGACCGTCATTCACAACTATTAATAACGTTATATATTAATGTTTACATAAAAACACAACTCGTAACTTAAAAAATTTTCTTAGAACTTAATATCTACATGCAAAGTTTCATGTAAAGTTACAACATCACCATTTATTTTTATGCAAGTTGACATAAAAATAATTGCATAATTTGCATGCAAATCCCTAGAGTAACAAGTATGCTTTCAACATAAATACTGTCATATTCATAGCCGAGATAGTTTTTCTAATTTCACTATATCGATCGACGTGGAGCACTGGTAAAAAGCAAGAATGCGATCCGATAGGATGGATGTGGCTTGCACATACTCGTAAATACAAGATGAAAGTGGTGAAATCTTTAGACGGCCGACGAGAAATCGACTGGATAATAAATAATGCACTAGTTCGGTCGAGTAAGCCCTTAAACCGTCGACTGGTTCCAACGACTGTGCTGTTTTGACAAGGAACATTGTAACTAATCTGTACGAGTTTTTAATGGCGACGCCGACGCTAAGCACATTTCTATTTAGATAATAGCCGGAAGATAAAAGTATTTGATAATGTTATAGGTACAAGTCATGAAATGAAAAATGGGTATAGCCAATTTTGTCGAATTTGTTCACTCTCGCTTAAAGATTAGTGTTTCTACTTTGGTAATAATACTAAGTCCATGTACAAAATATTTTTATAGACGTTAATAAACAGTATTTTATGTACTAATTAATCATTATTTATCGATACGTGGTGCACTTTCCTATTTTTAAAAACTATCGTAATATTTTAAAAAGGAAATTACTGCCTGTTTCTAGAGTTTACAGTATATTTATTTGTTTACCTTTCTTTCTTATTTAAAGCTCTGCATAGCGCTGTCGAAAACATTTTACTTTCAAGATTTGTTTATCCGATAAAGTTGTCACCGCATCCGCTTCAAAGTGATTGCTCAAATAAATAGTGACAGATGTTTGGTCTGTTCATGTCCATTGTGATTAAAACTACTATTCTGTGAATGATTACAGCAGTCCTAATCATGTCACTACACAGTGATTCACGTCCCTACGTCTAAACTCCGCCATCACCTCTCATCCAAACGCACTCGCCGTAACGCAAAGCTGCATCACAATTAGAGCACAATAATTTGATATACTCGTACTTACTTTCACCAATTCAACGTTTAAATAATTCATAAAAAATTCAAACATAATAAGTACTCGCATGTGAGGCTTTAATTAATAGGTACTTTCAGTTTCTACTCTCGACTTAAAACAATAGTATCAACGGCGACGCTGCCATAATGAGCTACCGTATAATTTTATATGTCTATAACAAAGTGAAAATTTAGTTTATGGCATTTCCTTGGATACTGACTCAAGTATGCTGATCTATATTGAGATGTGAAGTCAAATGAAATGCATGTTTATACTAGTAGCGAAACTGGAGCATACAGTTTCTAGATTTAGACATCGCGGAACGGCGAATCGGAATGTCTATCATTTGCACTGATTGAAGGGAACTTTCAAACGTCCCTTTACAGATAGAGCAGTGCTCGTACAACAAAAGTGAAATCAGTAGAGTTTCCCCGCGCCTGGGTATATTGGTAGCTTATGGTATAGGGGCTCTATCATCTTGTTAGGGGCAATCAGGCATGCGGGTGTGGCTCGTTGCCAATCCTTGTTTATTAAATTATGCAGTACGTTGTAATCAAGCATGAGATATGAAAACACTTTCTAATGCTCATCCTCGTTATAATAAATGATAAGCGAGTAGATATCACATTGTTACGTGAGTAGTTACATTTTTGTTGAACATATTAGGCAGGTTTTATTTTATAACGGAACATTATATTCATTTTGTAAAAATTTGATACGGCGATTTTAAATTGCTAACTGTCGGTAGCCTAAATCTAAAACCCAAACGGAATATCAATAAAATTGCTGATGATAGTCTCGCCTTACGTTGAACGACCTGCCAAATTACAGCGCTCGAAACCACTTGCAAATAGTAGATCGTATTTTGATTTGTTATATGTGTAATTGTTTGTAACGAGAATTTAATCGATACCCCCAAGGCGGAAGATCACCCGATATTTAATTCAATATAAAAAATGGATGGAAAGCTGACGGCTGACCACATTGTACAGTAACCGCATTCCTTAAAGAGATAGTCAAGTGCAAGGAATAATTGCGTCTGCAAAAATGACTCTAAATTCGTACAGAATTTTTAGGCCTAATAATCAACCACTCCATAAAAAGTGTGCTGAATATTTTAAACATCAATCAACAATCAATTGAAACATAAAGATCACGCATAAATTTAGATCTTAATGTTTTGAAATAGTATCCTGATTAAGAAAGAAACTGATATTCTTACTTCACCTATTAACTGTCTAATTTTGCAACGATTTTAAATTTCTGTCAAATATTCGTACCTACCTACATACTTGTAAAGTAACAAAGCATAGTTAAGTGATGAGTTCTTCCAGCTAGTCACTGCACTAGTCTATTTAGCGAGCCGTGCCAGTGCGCCACAATTAGTTACTTGACTTATTTCCCAAGCTAAAGAAAAGCCCCACTTCCGACTACGAACAATACCGTGATGCGATCAACTATAGCAAAACAATAAAACGCTCTCCTAACTGAGCATAAATACTACTTACTCTGTTCTCTGATATTCATATAACAAAATTCACACTTGTAATTGCCTTACTTTATCAAATAGCTTTCATCTTATTACAGTCGCTCATTAGCTAATTTGTTTGTTTGCTTTAATGAGAATCGCGGAACGTAAAAGATCTCTAAAGTTAATCGAACATTTTGTGTTCGAAAATCCACCATAACTTGTAATTTTTATCTTGTGGAAATTGAAATTTATATCTTTCTCATAAACAACCGTGTTCTGGATTAAAATCAATTTACGAAGATATATTTCGTCGTGCCCATTGCATGCGCGAGTGCAATTACCAATGTTTACGAGCAAGTGGCGAGGAACCGGATCCTGGCGGTGGTGCCCAGTGACCTGCTTCCGAAGGTCCCTTGCTCCTCCCTTCTGATCCAGTACCGCGACCCGACACTCACCCGCTACTACTCAATCAGCTGACTGCTTATTACCATGGAGTGGTTTATCTACGACATTTCTATTTATCCGGTATGGATTTAAATTCTCCATCGTAGATTTTACGGCTTTCACTCGGTAAATAGAGTTAATTAAGATTTATGTTTATAGAACGTATTTAAATAGAGCTGTGCCCGTTTGATTCAATAAATGTATTAGTACGAAACTTTACAAGGAAACATTAAGATTATAATGTTCGAGAACTACATCTTTTTCGCTTGGCTGGTTCTCCTTCCAACTGTACGAGTATGACTGATTCGGCTACAGTACAGACTCTGCAAAGAATTCTAAGCGTTCATTAGACTGTAGCAAAATAGCAACGGTATTTATTTGTAATTACCGACAGTATTGCTCTCGGTAACAATAAGGTGTAAACAATTTCAAATTCCTATATGGAAGCTTTGTTCTTCGAGTACATTCCAGACACAGCAAACAGACATAACATCTAGCTAAATATTTACGAGACACTTTAGTCCTCAGCAGCACAAAGGCCTACTTGTAAAAGGCGTATTATATAAACATTGATCAGGTGTGAGGCAAAGGCGGCCGATAGAGTTGCCCCTTGGACTTGACACACTGACTCGCTTTCCTCTCGCCGACATCAAGTCCCGAGCTTCACATGAGATGAGTTTCCACGCTTAGATTTACACATATCTTATTGCTTCTTAAACGCGATGCAATAGCTAATTTTATAGTTATTATAGGCTTGCGAAAATATTCTAATAATTTTAGATCTGCCTGAACAGATAGGGAATGGCCATTTTGACCTTTATAAGCAATTTTTATGCACTATCGTAGCAGAAAACTCTTCTGCCATTTAAAATACATTTTGACATAAATGAACTCAAAACACCTGAAAGCTACATTGTAGTTGTTTAATGTTAATCATTTTTGATTCTTAACGCTCAACTTGCTACAAAGTATCGATCCGGTTTTCTTGATTAAAAAGATATTAAAATTTCTGCTACCAATTTGGCATTTTAATTTTATATTGGATACTAAGTGATATGATGGCCATACGACGCACATACTTTTCGGATGCTCGTCAAATTTAAAGTTTTAAGTCGTCTTGACGGAATTGAAAACTGGACACGCACATTAAGGCTTTCTCCGCTATGTTTCCGTTATGTTATCTTGTAAACTTGAAACTTATACATTGGGAAAGTGAAAGTGACAATTGGATTTAAATATTGTGTATCCGAAATAATGGAAAACGGAAGATTCATATCGTACACCTAAACGCGTCGTAAAGATATTTTTAGGCTACGTTGCAATTTGTCATATTGGTTTTGGCAAAATGCCTCACGCTCACTCATAGCCTTATAATAAATATTAATTTCGTAGCAACGACTACGACGTCAAATTCAGTTCATATTTTCATGTTAAACTCGTTACTACCTTTATTGCGTACTTTTCGTGATCTCTAAATTACTGTCCTATAGCACTTGCATTGTGCCAGTAATTGCTTAAAAAATAAGAAGAGTCTCACTTAACTCATGTTTGTCCACTAGTGTAGACATTAGTTGCGTAAGTGAACAATCCCTGAAGGTGGTTAGTCACCATGACGCAAAAGATGTTCTTACAAAATAATGCATCTAAACAATAGAATGGGATTCCTACCAGTTTGCATACACGCTTGCAACACAGTAGCCATTAGTTAAATATATGTATGTATGTATGTCTGACATCCGTTTCGGCAGATAAGAGTAATGCGAAAACCGCGGATTCATTAGCTAAATGACTTTCACGCTGTTTTTCACAGTGTGTGTAGATTACGTCAAGTATACGCGTGTTTTCGTGACGTGTTGAGTTTTATTTTTTGTTGTTTGTATTTTGCAAGCTCTATGTAGATACTATAGTTTTATTCTGGCAATAGTGTTATGTTTGGACGTCACATTAGTCTCGTTTGCAGTATTATTGCTATTCCCTTAAATTTTTAAATGAAAAAGTGGAAACAGACTTCAAGTTAGTAATCAACACTTACGTTTCTAAACAGAATGTCATCTATGTTAACATGCCCCCGATTTTGGAAAATATATATGGGACCAATTTGAAAGTATCTCCAATGTTCATGTAAAGTTCAAAATCTGATATTTTCAATTAGAGCGGGGCTATCATGCATTATCTTGTTTATACGACATATAAATACTAATAAATATCAAATTACTATTATTAGAATTTATGTTATGATGTTAACAAATTAAATGTTTATACAAGTCTGAGCTTTTATGATTACATCGGATCGTAAGAGTTAAGTGTAGTGTGTGTTGTTTATCCTATTCTAACATTGATTGAGTTGCATTGCTATCGTTAGCACGCAACATTACGTCTATTTCATGCCTTAATATCGGCAAGCTTTTGAAAGTGCGATTAAGAATAGCCGACGCATTTACTGTTATTATTAGTGACTGTTCTCAAACGTTTCAATACTTGTTCCTTTTATCTCTTCAATAGCGTCGTGCGAATGCGTGTTCAGTTTAACCCATTCTAATGACCTTAATTATTTTCAAAACTTTGTTATCCAATACGACGAATGATTGATTGATTAGATATTTACAATGTTTCTTATACAAAATCTTTTAAGTCTGTTTTGATCTTTGGAACTGTTTTTATATTTATATCATATTATACAAATTAAAAATGTGTATAAGTATCTATATCCTGTAAACTCACATGGAACTCTTTAAATAATTTGAATCTATTTGGTTTTTTCGAACAATTTTGAAATAATATATCAGTAACATCATACGTGTCAGACTACAACTGACTACAACTGAACACATAGGTACTTCAAAAAACTACTCAAATCTGTATAAATATTAAAAAATCACTTATTTCAACTCACGTACATTTATAGACTTGTTCGAATAAGAATTATCATAAAAATGCATTTTAAAGCTATTCCACTTCAATTTCACATTATGCACATTGCTATTAGCGTAAACGAGAAACCCCTCTAGTGCGCGTATAAAATGCGCGGTGTGTGACGCGCGCCCTACTTTCCTTGCGCCCGGGCGGCGGCACCGGCTTTGCCACATGTCGCTTCTACATCTTACGGTCTCTTCACATTCGTGAGGAAATTCCGGCGTCATACGATTTGATGTAGATATTTATTTTTAAAAGAAAAATATCAATCACAGAAAAATAGGAGCTCTGAGTTCCGCCAAATATTATGATAAGTTATATTAATCGATTTCAATAAGAAAGATTCTCGATTTGTCGAAATCTGTTCCTTTTTCATTTTTATGTATGTTCACCATAATTTTTTGTTCCAAATGGTTTCTATTCATTTGGTCCATATAATAATAATAATTACGTAACCCATAGACATTTACATTATAAGGTATGAAATAAAAGAATGTTTGTATAAAGTAATAAAGCAAAATAAAAGTAGTAAGTAATAGTACTAGGTCATAATGCTCTAAAACGCAGGTAATCTGCAAATTATATTGGTTAGTATAAATCAAAATATATGCAAAGTATATTTA
Organism: Ligdia adustata; assembly: GCA_947049295.1. Taxonomy (NCBI): domain Eukaryota; kingdom Metazoa; phylum Arthropoda; class Insecta; order Lepidoptera; family Geometridae; genus Ligdia; species Ligdia adustata. The sequence continues at coordinate 9,950,506 of OX346214.1, read as the reverse complement.
AAAAGTCAGTTTATCACTATTATATTGAATTTCTTGTTTATTTTTTTAGCAGTACTTAAATTTAGGAACTTATTACGGGACTTCATATTAAGTAACGAAAAGTTAATCATTAAGATCAGCCAACTATTTATGTAAGATTCTAAGGGCAATTAAGCAATAATAATAACGTATTATTTTTCTTTATACAAATTAATTACGTTTCTCGCGTTTTTCTTCAGCAAAACGTTAAGGACGCGCTGGTGCTTCGCGTCAGTTTAAGTTTTTTATGTGAACGCAGCCTTGTACTGGAAAAAATAAAGAACAAGTTCTTTTACACACAAATAAGTGCGCAAAAATCAATGATTGTGCAAAATGAGCCTCAAATATTTCGCGAACTTTGGATGCAAGTGAAAGTAGAATTATGCAACTTTCTATAGTTAACAGAGTTAATATAAGCGATTTAAATGGGAATTTGATTTGCATAACGGCTTTTCACCGTGTTGAGTCGCCTGTAACATGCACCGTAGCCTACATTTGTCTAATGCATTTGCATTTTTTGTACAAGTATACTGTAATACAAATTAAAGTTGTCACCAATTATCCTATTCTACATTTGGCGTGATGTTCTAAAAGAAGAAAAAAGTTTCAGCAAGCACCAGCAAAATTAAGTGTACGAAAGTTTATAGAAATACTGAAGAACTTTCTCAAATTATTTAAATATCACAATTACACTTGCGTATACTTAATTCCCATTTGCAAACGTTAAACAAAACTTAGTCGAAGATTAAAACAGGTAAATAATCCTTCAATCCAGGACACTTTTTCAACACATCCATTCAAAAGAACACAAATCCAACTACCTTTCCAGGCGAGCTTTCAATGCGGCACAGAATCGAAGAAACAGTTCAAAAAGATAACAGATGCGGCTACCGATCACTGTTCCAAAGTTCACACACACTATTTTCACAGTCTGAGTCGTGGATCACTTTGAGAGAACACTTTCGTTTTCGCGAGCGCGTGGTTCGTTGTAGATGCGCGTGCGCCGCCGTGCGTCGTGGCTCAAAGGTGGGTGGCACACTGGTCGCGCCGGCCGCTGATCCACAGGCTATATACGCGTGAAAGTTCCGCGGCCGCAGCCTCGGACCCACCTATCCCGGATCGCGATTTGGTGAGGATTCCGATTTTGTAATCCTTGCAACATGTTTTGACGTCAACGAGATGACGGTGGAGCTGGGTAATGTGATGAGGAGTCACGATGTTTAAGCAAGAGCGGACTTCCTTTAGAAGGTAATCGACTTCAGAAGGTCGTTAGTATGATGGGAACTATTTTTAAGACTATCGTTTTATTCTGTGAGAGAGTATTCTAAAGACATATCGGTTATACAAAAGACATCAACGCGCTACAAATATAAAGGCTTTTATAGGTATTTTTTATAAAGTACTTAAGGAGATACTTGTTTGCCTGCCTCGTGAACTGCGTGCTCCTGAGAAGATGAAGCTAATGAAACGTCGGGAATATAATTTAAATTATATTATGTTTATTCATTTTATTGACGAACATATTTAAGATCATGATAAAATTACAATTATAATAGATACAGTAGCTGCTGGTATAGACGTAGAAATATCTTATTAGATTGATGCTCATATTCATTTCAACTCCTATGATAAATCTCCTACATATAATTTATGTCATAACTACGATCAAATATTTATTTCTTGTTCTGGATATTTATTGATTGGTTGGTTGTTTTTTCATTGTATACACATAAAAATGAAGTACAAGAGAAAATAATAATTAGCACTTAATATGAAACATAAATACGATCAAGAATAATAATTAATTATAAAAATATTAAATACAATGTTCTTCATAATATATATTGTTAAATTTGTTAAAGAAGTCTTCTAAAGCAGTGACTATGATTTCAGGCAATTTATTGTTCAGAATTTCGAAAGAACGCTCTCATTTGTCCCATATGTAAGATGCGCAAAAAGTGTAGTTGCCTGTATGTTTGCGAATATTCTAAGATCCTCAAACAAAAGTTGTTGCTAATGGCATCAAAAGCCAACCTAGCCAAGTTATGAGGATGCTAGTTGATTACCGGTACTGTATAAACGAACCATCTGATGGTGTGGTAGTGCTTTAAAAAATTCAGCAATAATCTTCTGCAACATGCACTATTTTTGATTGACTTACACGACTGCCCAAGCGGACGGTTATACTTTTCGAGGTATGCTTGTCGGGGTTTTTTTCGCGTGGCGCGCTATGTACTAACCATCCGCAAGTCGTTTAGCACTTGTTATTTAATTTGGGATGAATAATGTTAAGTTTGAAGATAATAGGGATTAATGAATTAATGTTTAGTGTTAATTTTATAATAGTTTGTATTATAAGAATATCAAAAATCACACTTTTATAATTTAATATAATAAAATGAATTTAATGAAAATGATTTTAAATGTTATATTTATAATCTATTATCACGTCACTGCGAACACCAATAAGAGCTTATTACGTCACTAACCGCAAAACAAGCTGTGAAAGACTTTACTTCTCTGCATTTTCTAATAATAATATAGTTTGCAATCTCCGCGACGAATTAATCAGTGAATCACGAGCGCAGCGAGTGATACAATAATTAGAATCCTGAGCGATAGCGAGGGAATTAAAAGAGTACAAGGTGAAAAATCTTTGCACTCGAGTGCAACACGTAACTTTTCATCCCACCTCAGCGAGGAAATGACTACATACGAAAAATAAAAAAAATAATCACTCATTTTAGTTTTTTCACTTATTTTTAACATAAGGTTTTAACAATATGATATGGCGCGCGCAAAACAAATTAAAAAAAGTATAGCAAACAGGTTCCGTGTCTAGTAAAAAATAAAAATTTGTATGATAAATTCGGCACCAAAGAAGTAGAAGTAGATAGAGTGCACACGATATTCTTAATTCAAACTTACTTTATCCTTTAGAGGATAAAAACGGCGAGATCGAGAAATCGATATCTGAGTATAGCAAAAATACTCTTTTCGAGATGGTGGGACGAAAAGATCTTTTTACCTGACTGCGAATGGAGAAGGGGTTTGTTTTTCGAGTATATGTATGTTTATTTCTTTGACACGCTCTAGAGCCTAAATTGCTTGTTGTATTTTCATGTGAGTGGTGTGGTAGAATCGTCTTAGTCGTGAGAGTGACTGATCTGGGTACATCAAAATAAAAAAACAAACAAAATTAAGAATGATACATAGGTTTAAAGATTTAGCAGTCAAGTTTTTTTAAGTTGCTTTAAACCACTTGTTAATTACAGTTTTACATTGCAGTTATCTATGTACGAATACATAAAAACCAGTCAAGTCCGTAGTATGTAATAGATGACTTTCTGCTTTTTATATTTATTTTATAAACAATTTTAATATTTAAGCAATTTTTGATACAATTTTTCCGATGTAGTAATTACAAAGGGACACTGCAAAGGTTTTGTATTACTTTGGAGTTCATTATGATTGTTCGAATTCAAGTAAAAATAAGAAAACACATAAACTGGATACATGCAGTTATGAGTGGCGACCAATGTTCTGCGGTAAGTGACGTCATCTCAGTCACGTGACAATTGTTAGTTTTTTAGCGGGAAGATTTGTAATTACTCTATTTTTGTATATTTCCTAATCGAAAAAACTAAATTATTTAATAAAAGATTTTTTTTATATGGTAAACAAGTCAAGTCAAAATAAAAGCATTTGCGAATAATGGTTAACATCCCTATTACTTAAAATAAATTAGCACTTATAGGTACTCAGAGGTTAGGCTGAGAGACCAAAGTTGTGGCATATAAACCAAACGTTCAATAATGCAGGTTAAAAATAACTTAAAGTCAATTCTCTACATTATTTAACGTGCAAAGCAGCCGTCGCAATGACTAAATCCACAACAGAATCACATAGAAATATGAAATTACAGAACGAGAGAAATCGCATAAATTGGCCATTGTTTAGTAAGGCAGGTGCACGAATTTGGCAAGTATTACTTTCTGTTTCCATTTGACCACGTGCGAGACGCCACCGCCAGCGCCGGCTCTAGGTGAACGAACGCGGGTGATGAGGATTACTTGTAAGGCCACAGAAAATTTAGCGTAGGAGAAATACTACTGTGTTTCACGAATTTAAATTCAAAATAAGTAAGTCAAATCATAAGTGAGTAAGTGTTAAAAAAAATCTTAAATAAAATAATTTGAACTTTTTCATTTATTTCGATTTGAAGACCAAACATCTAAGCCGATTTTGATAAAACTTCAATGGGGCCACTTCAGACAAGAGAAGAACTTTTTAAATCAGTTCAACCGTCTCCAAAAAAATTAGGTAACTAACTTTAAAAAACAATTATCATGGTATCGTCGTGAGTATATACTTCCTCTTTTTTTTAAAAGCCGGTTATAAAATAGATAATGATTAAATTTTAATACATAATCCTATAATATTGTAAAAAGGCAATGATCATTGCCTTTTTAGTCGCAAAATGTCGCAGAACGTCACCTGATTACCAATCGTACAGTGGTAATCAGGTGACGTTTGTACTTAACTCGACACAAACGGCGCTTGAGAGTAAGTTTTTATTTTATGTTATTGTGTGATTTTATATAATTTTTATAATACGTTCTGCTTAGTTTCTAAGCTAAATTTAGGCTTAAGTGATATTTGGTATATTTTAGTAGGATCAGCCCGAAGCCAATGGGAATATACCAATTAATTGTCTCCCTCTGTACAATTTACATTGCAAAAAAATTAAGATATTTGACTTTATTGCCTTCCAATGCGTCTCTTGATTAATATTTTAAAACAACGTTACTATTACATAGATAAAATAAAAGATAACATTTTATATCCAAAATAATTAGACATAATAACCGGATTTATAAAAAAGATACATTTGACGAATTTTCTTCTTCCCGCAGATACAAAAAGCATACCCTAGTATGGATAATTAAGTAATTTGACATACTTCATCGTGTCTAAACTGTAGCTTTCCAAAATAATATGATAATCAGTAAATCTAAGGAACCCTGTTGTTCACGAACCTATTATTCACACTGACAAAATTGAGTGAGAGTAATATCTTTATTCAACAAAAGGTGTGTGTAACAAGATATCAATCTCTGTGAAGATTATGAATATCACGACAAAGCCTATAATTTCAGGTGCGGTATAATAGTAAATGGTGGTTACTCCAGGTTACATTGTGGAATGTGATGCTTTGTTAATTTCAACAGTGTTTCTTATAAAATACTGTAATGATAGTGTTCGTTTTAAGTAGTGATCTCTAATAATATTTTTTCTTCATAATGTCGAGCCTTTAGAAGTTCGACGGTTGTTAACGGGATTTATATGCGAACGCGCAGTTTGAAATACACTTTTGACGCTAAATATTAGGTAATCCAACAACACGTTAAAATACGTACCTAACTGAATCAACACAAAAATCAATTGATGGTTTGTATGAGTGAATATTGCTTCAAAACTTAAAAATATTGTAAGTATAGTAAGTTATTGCACAACAAAAGTATAAACAATAGATACATAACAAAGGATTGGTGATAAATTGTTCAGGCTGTCTTATCGCTTTTTCATCAAAACGATTAAAGTGATTTACTTTTATTGATTTTCGTGAGTTATTTAACAATATGTTGATTAAAAATAAATTATTTTACGTAAATATGAGGTAAATAGCACACCTATATAGTGTCGACTATTATTATTTTAAAAATTTATAGCTGATAACTTCTAAAACCTAATAACTTAAAATGTTTGTAACATAACATCAGCGCCGACTAAAAACTTAAACACATTGGTATACGGTCAGATCCGCTTTGCATAACAATACTGTGTCGATCGCACAGCTTTCTTGCAAAACGGAACAGTCTAGTTTTCGGGTCAGATTAGTCACTGTGAGTTAGTACATGACATGTTTCATGTAGTCCAATTTTACATAAGGAGGTTTACCTACAGGCTCAGACATGACAATTCGTACACAATAGGTATGAAGTGAATAATGAACAGAAAGTGAAAGAAGACTTAATGAAGTGACAATGCAAATAAAATAACGAATAGCTCCCGATTTATATCATCAATCACCTTCATAAACACAGTTTTAGGAAAAACCAAATAAGTTGTTGTCGTATTTTAGGTACTTGGTCTGTGTCCATATGCATGGCAATATTGGCAATCGGCGGAAATCTACTTAACTTAAAACTATGTTATTGTGTCAGAACTGATTTGCACTAGCTTAAACAACAGTTTTTGACACTATCGTATAAATAAATATACATGTTAATGATAGAGCAAAATCTTTTCAATTATTCGTTCACTTTTATCGGTACAGAAAGTTAATTAAAAAATGTATAAGGTCGGATTTGTACAGCTTTCGCAAGTTATACCACCGTGTACCCTGTTTTTTGGAAAGTTTCTGATACTAGGGTTGGTAGGGAACAATTTTAATCTTCTAACCTATTGCTTGACGTAACGTTACCAGCTATTTAAAGGTGAAAGTCACAATTGCTAAGTACCTGTTCTCCACAAGGCAGACGTGTTAAAGGGCATAACGCCGCGAGTACCTTTCGGTGAAAGCACAGGATATTTCTGAATACCACGTTATTTACACTACGTTGTGGCCTCTAAGACTGGTGTTAGTAATCTAATGTCATGGTTACCATGCTTCATGCTCATGACAACACCTTGCTTTTTAATAGTTTATTAATAATTAACAAATATTATCTGTCATATTTCATTATACCAAATCTTCAGCTCCACCTTACAAGATAGCCTTTGATTCTTTACAAAACAGAATAATGAACCTTACAAAACTTTGTCCAAAACAGTTTATCAAATCTCAATTGAAATGCAACAATTTAGGTTTTGAGGTCATCTTGCAAGCCTAACCCAAATGACAAATCGTCCATTGATAGATGTTCCAAATTCTTTCACTTAGGTAATTTTGTATAAGCTAATGTGTAGGATCTAACATACTTACTGGCTGGCTGTATTGAAACAAAACACCTCCGCGTTGGTGGCGCGTAATCGTACGCCATTGACCTCTGTCCAAAAGTTATTATACTTGTGCAAGTAGGTACACACGTCAATGCAGTCATTAGAATGGACGACGTACTCGTTACGATTATCCAACACGGACGTGTGAGGAATGGGGCCGGATACTTCTATTATATTTCATAATTTTGTAAGTATTTTAGTTAGTAAAAAGTAGACAGCACGAGGCGATGGGCTATTTAATAATCGGTTGGATATGAGATACGTAAATAATTATATTACTATACAACTTACGCATAAAAAAACGGAGTATACTGAGATCATAAAAAGAAACAATTTTATCTAATTTTATATCTACGCGAATAAAGGACTCTTACGCATGGTATATAGCGTAGGATCAAAGCGCATAAAACAGTATTGTAGCGTTTTATTTTGACTGAATCTGGTATCATAATAAAATTGTTAAAAAAACATGATGCACGTAATTAATTTATATTCTTGTAACAAAATACTTGGAAGTGGCAAACACTGATTATTGGATCCCATGAAACTGCATTTTCACATAGGTACATTTAGCTACACCAGATAATGAGACTTTCCCTCACTCAAGAATGTTTCGTCTGTGCATAAGATAAGACAAGATTGTGTGTAAATTCATAAACATTACACCTTACACATACAAGAGTAAAACAATCGTACAAGTCATGAATAGAAATCTTATGTAAAAAGTAAAACCATTGTTAATGCAATTATTATTTTTTTAATTCGGAGCAAACGCTGAGCTCGTTAACACTCTTACAGTGAACGCTTTTACCTGGAGTTACGTCGCTTATTTTATATTATAATCTTTAGAGAGCATGAAGAAAGTTTAAATTGAAATATGTCTTAGAGAATTTCAACGTATACTGCGCTTACGTAACGTCAGTAGAAAATAGATGTAACCGAAACATAGAAGTGCTTATTATGGTACATAATAGGGAACATTAAGTTGAAGCCTCAAGCGTTATACATAACATAACTGATGTAAGTATCTATTACCTAATTTCTATAACTAAACTTTGAACGATTAACTAATTTTAGGTCTAACAACTCTTGAATTGATAAAAGTTTTTAATTATGAAATAACTTAGTCATCGGATTTCTCTTTATTACAATATGGAATGCAAAAATAGGTACACCTACGATAAACCACTCCTTATCTAAACTTAAATATACCTACCAGCATTCAAAAATTTCACAAATCATCTTCCTAATAAACAGGCGTTTTCTCGTACGAGATAACTTCTAATCAACATGTTTATATCTTCCTCACATACGAAACGTGGCTAAGCATAAACTATGCAAAATTATGACAAAACTTTCTCAATTTACTTAAGAATAACTTATCTTGATGGTCATGGGTATAGGATGTACCTACCTACCCACCTAAATTATAAGCTCATAGTTATACTACAAGATTGTATATTCATACTACGTAGTATGCAAATTAACTGATATAGTCAGTAAAATGTTACTATTCCAATAGGTAGATATTACATTCGCAATTCGTTATCGCGAGACGCGAAAAAGGTTGAATGAATATTAGTAAATCCGGGTGCAGTTAGTTATATAATCCAGCGAAGTTTTTTCGTGTTATTAATTTTTTTTTTTAAAAAGGCTTATTTCTATAAAATAATTAATGGTCCTTAGACCACTTCTACCAAATCACATTATTAGAATAATCTAAAAAAGAAGGGCCAAACTTTTCCTACCTATTTCTTTGTCATTGATTTAAAAATCTGCACCTCGAAAATATTGTCATAGCTGCAGTTATTTAAAGAGGGCTGTAAAATCAAACTTCTAGCCTGTCAGAGTCAATCTTCAGCCAGAAGATCATTAGTTTTGATTTAAATATTCCTTATAACAATACTTATACTTATATACTTATTTATTTTACCTTGTAGGTACTTATTTTAATACCAGGTCCATTAGTTTTGATTTAAATATTCGTTTAGGTTCTTTATTTAGAAAAATATATTAGCTGCTAATTTAAGTGTACGTACATGAGTCACTATTGTTATTAACCAGAACGCGGTCAGTTGCACAATGTGTCGCCGACGTAATAAGCATCCTGCACTCGCAACAAAGTGATTCACAGCGAGAGTGAAAGTGCCACATTTCGGAGCGCAACTGTCCTATTATTTTAGCGAAGTATAAACGCAAAAACAGCCTTGAAGCTCTGTGGGACGAAGATTGTGATGCATTGGCGTCACTTTGGTATAACTTGTGATGCGTTACGTTGTTATATAATCTCCCTAACTGGGTACTTCAAATTAGACGTTTGCGTAGGTATAGCTAACATTTACTTATTTGTAACTCAAGTGAAATGTTGCTCTACAAATCTTTGCCATTTGCCTACATTGTCACTGTAAATCCTTCTTCTTGAATGAACGGCATTGTTTTCTCGAGACTTCTCTCTTTTCACATTCATCATGGATTCACACATCTCACAGATAATCTGCACGACCGGATTAAATCTAGACATTAAGGCGAAGCTTTCCCACTATCAAGCAACGTTTGTAAACCGTAGGTGATCTTCTCGATTTGATCTCACTTTTCGATTTTTAAGGTTTGAAACAAGAACAAGTAGGTGCGAGTATGTGAATTATATCAAAAACAGTTTTAAACAATTACAGCTGTAACACCTGTCAATACATTCTAAAAAGAAACTGGTTAACATTACATACTAAAAAATTACAGGATAAAGTGTTATCGAGACAGAAAATATCTTACTAATCATATATTTACTTAACTAGCTGACCCGCCGAACTTCGTACCGCCTAACAGTTATGTATGTTTCTCACCTTTTGAACCTTCCCTAGAGTACGACAATCATTTCAAGATTAAAATCAGCTAGGTATATCGGCCCAGCCGTTCTCGAGTTTTAGTGAAACAAACGGATTTATTTCTATTTATATATTTAAAAAAAAAACTGTCATAAGAACCTTCTACTGACAATAACAAACACGACAAAAATTGGTCCAGCCGTTTACGCGTGATGGCGTGACCAAGGGATATAGGGATTTATTTATGTATATATATAAATATATATATAGAAAACGTGTCAGAATTATCGCTTATAGTGTTCTTTTCCACAATCAAATTTATACGACTCTGGCGTTTCTAATGGAACATTATACCTTTAAAGATGAAAAATAAATTATCAAGAATACTGAGACATTATTCTGTGTGTTTCTAAGTACTGTCTTATTTAATTTGATCAGAAGACTTGCTAGAAACAAAACGCCTTCAGCTTAACTCGCGGCAACGCGAATGTCCCAAGCCTCGGCCGCCACATCCGCCGTGCTACACTTTCACTGCCGAGCGAGAATAAGCTTTGCCAATTGTTTATATCTCACTGCATGTGACTGCGACTCGCTATGTAATGCAGTGATTAACGTTGGATTAAAACGTACATTTTGAACTAAATAATATAGTGCGATTTGTTAACGTCTCTGTTCGGTAGAGTGACACTTAAATTCTATGCAGATTATGACTTAACCATAGAATTGAAGTCCTAAATCAATTACTTATCTCAAATTAGTGTCATCTAAAACTATGTGTTGCTTATAGATAAATCTAAATAGTATTTAATTTGGACACTACCGAGATTTACTAGATACCTACGTAATCGTGGATAGCTTGTATTAATTGTGACTTCATAGAATCATGTACTTGGTTAAATTTCAAAATTGGCAGAGTACAAATTTAACTTTAATTATATACATTGGTTTGCTATCTTTGGTTCTGTTTGTACAAATACAGTAGTGTAGTGGTTAGATGTATCCGGCTGATGCGACGGTCGTTGACTCCTTTTCTAATTGTAGGTAATAACTTTATGTTCATGCTTACTTACCTACATGCTGGCTTAATGTGGCAGCCACAGAACACTTGTTAGAATGTTACCAATAAATCAGGTAGTTAGTACTGGATTACCTAACGATAGGACTTTCTCAAGCTAAATTAAGAGAAAAAGTGATATTTTCCTTCATAAAAGCGGATATGTAACCCTTCTAATATGAAATTTATGCTGAAGAGATGTATTTATTTATTGTTTGACTGTACTGTATCCAAAAGTGCTAGATTTGAGTCTAAAATTAAAACTAATAGGATTGCTAGCACCCACTGATGTAATACTGCGAAAATGAATAAAGCCATCCATTAAGATTAATAGATGATAATCGATTAATACCTACGCATTAGGCTACGACTTTTACTTACGTTTTATAATAAAAATCCCATCAACATTTTAATATGTATATTTTAATCAATATTCAATAATTTTACAAATCAGCCTTATGCTTGAGCTTTACCTGGTCTTTTAACAGCATCACTGTAGCTGTAGGGTCTGATGACGCTGGCTTGACCCTTGCTGTCGTAAAAGGTAACCAGCTGCTTCACGCTCCCTGGCCCGGGTGTGGTTATACCACCAGAAGCTGGTGCGTAGGCAGGGACAGGTTTCAGACCCGATTGATTAGGAAGGGGCTGCACCGGTTTGGGGATGACAGGCTTGATTTGTGCTGGAGGAGGAATCGTAGGGGCCGCGACTGTTATAGGCTTTGTTGTTGTTAGCACTGGTGTCGAAGGCTTAGTGGGGGCCTGAGGCTGAGAGCTCTGGGGTTTGACTGAAGCTGGTGTTGGTCTGGAAGGTGCCACTGGTGCTCCCCCACCCATTTCCATATTTATGAAGTTGGTATTGACTTGTTTGTCGATCGGTACCACTTTACGGCCTGGAAAACATTAACAAAATAATATTATGAAAAGGTATCTTTTTAGAAGAGTCGGAGTCAATAACTTCTGTGATAATAAAGTCTAGGAAGAAGAGGGAGAGTAATGAACATACAATCTATTAGGTTGTTACACCGTACATTAATAACAAACTCTAGTATCCGATTCAGCGTCAAGTAGGTATGCAATAGAATATCACTGTACTACTCGTAGTGTGTACCTATTATTTAAGATTTAATAGCTTAGAAATGCAAATCTATTTTTTAAACACGCATATAGCTATTTATCATATAAAAATAAAATAAACAAAGGAAACTTACAGTAGATCGAGCATATCGCCAACAATAACACAAACGCCACAGCCTTCATCTTGCACGTCGTGTCTTCTCCACGCCTTTGTAATCACTGTCTAGGAAACCCGAATGAGATTTCGGTAAGGACTTAGTAGCCTGGTTAGAGAATACGCTAGAACAAGTTTTAGCCAGGGTCAGTTCAAGTGAGGAGTGCTAATATACCAATGGCCGCCGGCTGGCTTATACTTGAGTACTTGATCGACCTATCCGTGCCGTTCGTGACCTCATCGCGCTGATAGCGTTTCTCGGTAGGTGTTTGTTTTTGATTTACTTATACTCCGAATGAATGTTATTTACTTAAAATTTTTAATGTTGTACATATTACGCGGAATAAACGAGTTAATCTTTGTTTTAGTTTTTTCTAACACTTCTACTACACTTAATCTAAGTAGTTTAAGTCATTTATAAAAGTAACGCTCTGGATTCTCACAGTCACATCATGAAATATATCAGTTAACAAATCACACACGTAAGATAATTATACAAAACATAAAAAATTACACGCACACGTCTGAGAAAATCTACAGTATGTGGCCTTATATGTCATAACCTAGTACAGAATAAGGGGTTAAAAAAAACGACCTAACCGAGAAGGATAACGGAATGTATAGAGGACATAATTGTACATACCTAAATATCATTCCTGTCGTGTTTAATATACCAGATTCGAGTCTACTTCTCTAATAGTTTGTGTAGGCGATAAGACAACATTACCGACGAGACAACCGGACATCCAAATTGGAATTAAGCGACAATAATCAGTAGGTAAGTATTTAATGTATTTATGTACTTATTACTGCTCAGGCAGTATTTTTTTCACAAATAGATACTTTGTTACGGTTTTTGTTCCTCTCGGGCATTTAATTTATTTAACTGAAAGTATACTCTTTGTACGCCATGTTTTTTGTATCGTCAAAACAGATGCAGTTTAGTTGCGTAGGTAAGGTTGTTAGAAACGCTTCGAATATGAGTAAGGTCGGTTTCGCTTCTCATACAAAATTACCATCCTAATAACACATTCTTCATCGTCAATACAGTTCTGTAATAGCACACATAGTGCTCGATCTGAGAGCCGATGCATTAAACATGTGCTCAGATTATACTGCGCTATACGGCTCGGCCGAACCGCGCACGCCACTGCATTGCGCGGGCGCACTCGCCCGCAACGATACGCTTTGATAATGTCTCTTTTCTTAGGACTTTCTTTTAAATTAGTATTATGTGGAATCTTAATAATAATTGTAAGCACATAATTATAGGCGGATAATTCGAGCTTGGTTAATCTTTGCGCTAGCTAAGCCTTGCGTGTTGGCTCTACCTTCCAGCGTTAGCAAAATGCAGCACTGATAAAAAAACAACATCTTTGCGTATTTAAATGAAACATATAACTACGAAAGTGGAACTTACACTTGGGAAGATATACGATAAGTGCATTTCAGTTCATTAAAAGTATACAAATATACTTACATACTCTTCAAATTCAGTAGAATACACGTTACAAGAATATAGGTACCTCTATACTTGTATTATAGAGACAATTTTTAAATTAGTAAACGTCTTTCTTTTTTCCAGTGTGCGTAATGGATCACTTACATAATTAAAATAAATGAGTTGACCTATCTGTTCCGATATCGATATCTTTTGCGATCCTTTAGTATAATAATTCTTATCAAACAGATAAATCATCGTAATTGTACAAATTATGAATTAGGATGAGCTAGTAATAAGTACAAAAAGGATTAATTAAGAATAATAAAATTATGAAATAGCTGTTGTTTGATTTGAAAATAGAAATATATATAGGTTTAGTTAAAAAAAAATATGACAAAAGATTAGAGGATACAATAGCTTGTCAACAGTATCAACTTATCAAGAGTTAAGGTATAGCAACAGGTGATCGGCCGATTCTCCACAGTGATTGGACTCCGATGTCAATCAACTCTATCGGGTGTATTCTTGCGTCATTTCTTTTATAGTGAAGGTGAACCATGCCTTAAGAAATCTATCTAAGATACAGCACTTATTAATCCTAAAAAATGTAAAATACCAATTAAGCTTTATGTTGGTAAGTCCTTTTGAGAATTTGTGTTTTTAGTATGTGCAGTTTATTCAAAGGAAGACAAATATTTTTGCTACTTTCCGGAAGAAAGATGATTTTGATGTATTTAGATTGCCTATACCTGTATTATGAAGGCATACAGAGCGGAAGACATTAAGGTCAGATTTGTTTACCAAGGTGCGCTACAGCTTGCATATCAAGTTACCTACTAGGGCAATTACAGTCGCAAAAACTGAGGTCCACGGCTTGAATCTCAACAACATGCCGTATCTATACACGAGAACAGAGGCTGACGTCATCCAAAGGTCGAGCGGTATCGGCGAGGCGCGGGCGCTGGGATCACTAGTGCGCCGCGACCGCGCTAGACATAACGCACTTTGATTTACTCCAAAATGAGGGTTACATTCGCGTTCATCCTTTGCCTGGCTGCTTGCCGCGCCGATGACATCGCTCACGCAGCGGGTCAGATCTTCCAAAACATCCTCCCTGGCCTCATCGGCAACCAGGCTACGCAGCAGCAGGGCAACACAGCACAAAATGCTATCCAAAACATCGGTACCGTAGTAGGCGGCGTAATCGACTACTCTAAAAAAAAGAGCTACGAAGATCTATTACGCCAAGCGCAGGACCAGACCAGCGATGAAGACCTTATGCGTCTCAGCGAAGAAATGTTCAACGCTGATATCAACAATGCGTTTAACTACATCCAAGTCAATTTGCAAGGCAAAACCACTCCGATGTCGAAGAATGACGAGGCAGCGTCCAAGTAAGTCCTTGTTTATAAATATTCACAGTAAACAGTTCGCTTTACGACTACTTAATTTCGCTCTAACTACTCGCTAAATAAGTAGTGTGTCTGACGTGTTCCTTTGTAAATAATATTTTGTATTTTTACATGATAGAAAAAAAAGTTTAGATGTTAGAATTGCACTGAGGAATCCCTAATAAGACCAATCGTGTTTAGGAGTAGTTATTGGTTTTGCCTAGGTTTTGCGTTAGTGCAAGTGAAGAACGCATTAGGTTATTTTTGGAGACAAGTCATACTTCTGCTACTCGTATAAACACGCAAAAACATAGACCGCTCTAAAAAGAGCGTACCATCAGTTAGCTCGTTTGTCGATATTATTTAATACTTCACCATTTCAGCCTCTTGACCGTCCCTGAGAACGTATGGAACGGTCCCACTATCAGACCGTTCGTGGCTCTCTTCGACAACTATCACAAAAACGTGATAAGGCCAGAGTTCGTCACGCCAAATGTAAGTGAAACCTAAAAGTTATTTTGACTCATGCAAACAAACTTGTGCGTAAGTACCATTGTCTCATGCGATGAGGTAAACTAAAGATGATGTCATTTGCAGGAGGAATCGGAACAGACCACTTTTATCAACACGATCCTCGCTACCGGACCTATAAGGAGTCTTATGACCTTTTTAACCAGCAAAGGTAATTTTTAACTGACTTTACAAGGAGGTACATTTTTCATGTAATTAAGTTAATTACGATCAGGATGAAATATTTTTGTAGATACGTCACTTTTGTTATGTGACCCAAGAAAATATCTATCAACTTCGGTTATATAGTTTTTTTCAATCTAGATTCAGTAATGGACAGCTTTTTTAGTAATGAGAAGTCAAATGTCAGTAAATATACATACATACAATAAACAAATGCTGTTCTTATCTAACTAAAGTAGTAATACTGCGCTTATGGCATGGTCTATTACATGGTATAAAGTAAACATAATCTTTATAGCAAACAGGAAATCGCTAATTAAGAGTTACACAGAACAGGTCACATTCGTAGGTAAACGAGTAAACATAAGATACAATACAGATGTATAGTTAAGTTTAATATAGGTAGGCACATATCTGCAGTGATATAGTTCAGCCATTATTAAACTTTGTCTTGATGTAACGTACCTAATAATACAAACATAGACCGACAATTGACTAATTTAAATTTGTAATTCTTAGTTTGTATAATATTAAAATCTTATGGTATCTAAGTGAAGGGAAGAATAGAGAGTAAAACTACATTTTACACTCCCAAATATTATACACCTAAGACATTCTCTTATTACTCGCACATTCTTCACACATAACTCGAAACTTTCACCGAGATTTTACAAACACTATAATTTTATCTAATGTTGGATTAATTTAATTGCTACATATTTTTTATTTTAACATAACTTTTTAATTGTGTACTTACCTTTATTTTTCTAACTTGCATTATACATTTTCAAAGTAGCTTACTTACGTTTATTTTTAGTACTAGTCCTACAGTCGGCCATGTTTTTGCTACTACTTCCTTTCTACTAGAAATTGTAGTAGGCACCTAAAACAGGTTTAGGATTCTAGTCAAGAATCTATTAGGTATAATACTTTGCAAATTTGCCATCATTCATTATACATGCCGACACTGGGAAAAAGAGCTAGAAATGGGTACCCTACTATAAAACTGCCTACCCTACTATAAAACGATTAAGTATATGTAAATATGTAGGCACGTACATACAAATAAATAAAAAAACCCAGAGAAAAAACTCGTGTGATCGTTACTGTAGACACTATTTTAAATATGAAATGATATGAACACTATATTACCCAGTTTTAGTAGTAAAGTTATTAAGGACACGTTTTTTTTCATTATCGAGCATAAAATTGGGAAGTGACCACTACTATAAACCCCTTTAACAGGTTCATAGTAGGTAATTTAAGCTCGTGCGACTCACAATCATTCTAAATCCAGGTCTGACCCAGCTGAACGAGTACCCGGAACAGGTGGAACTCCTTAGGAAGATCTGGTTCACGAAATACGCGCGCCACTGGACTGGCCTCTGCAAGTGCAGTTGCGGCTTTGAAAACGTCTTCATGGCTGAGCTTAAGTCCAATGACGTTCTTGGTAAGGGATTAATGGCTTTAAGCACAAGAATTTGCAACAAATATTTACTTTTTCTGTCATAATTAACATGGTTTTTGGTTTTTTCTTATACCCGCTACTATGGCTTATACCCGTTAGAAAAGACTCATGCCAAAAAGGGGTCGTACCTTTTTTGACATACCTACTTACCTATTAACATAGCAGGTTCTCGTTTTGGGACAGTCTTAAGATAGTGTAGATTTAGATAAGGTCTGTCATGTCTACTTCTAAATAGTAGGTACTTAGACCAGATCGTTCACATAAAATTGTTGAACGAGTATAATGGTACATGGGCGATAGAAATAACCAAAAATAAAGTTGCACACCAAGCTTGATTCGTAAGTATACATTCTACTTGCTTGGATGACGCCTTGACGAGTTATCTTATATTGCAGGTCTCCATAGCTGGTTGTTCTTCGCTAAGCGTGAGCAGGATCGCAAAGCTAACTACTTGGGCTACATCGACAAACTTGACCTAGCCGGCGTAAGTACTACGTTTTCTGGATACTCATCGTAGTTAGCTTGTGTAATAACATTTGCTATGTTTGTATGCCACATTGTCAAGCCTTTAAAATGGAAGACTTTTGGTACAAACAGCTTTTCACGACCTCTCAGTAAGCTGGCAGACGACATAATTATACTTACCCATAGCTAACCGCCATACTTACCCATAGCAATTTCTGAATAATAAAGAAAAACACCACTGAAAACCAAGTATTATAACAAACAGAAGACAATCCTTGCAAGAAGATTTACAGCCTTCGTCTTAACTGCTTTTGTGATTCGATTTGGTATTTAAGAAACGGAATGCTTAGGCCCAAAACTTTTTAAACCAATCATACCAACCAACCTTACCTCCACTTTCAGAAAGGTTTGATCCTGAAGCAGCACTCAGTACTGAGCGAGACGAAGGATGCCCCTGAGGTCAACATGTTTGTGGGGACTTCACCCGAGTTGGAAACTGCTCTTTACACCCTCTGCTTCATGGCCCGCCCTGACCGTCCTTGCAGACTACGCTATAATAACATCCCCTTCACCATCCAAACCAAGACTATTCGAACGGACAACGTCTTGGTCATGGATACTGCTTACCCTATCTACTAAGTCAAGAATAGAGGCTGAGATTACGTTAGCGTAAGTTGTAACCAAATAGATACTGATTCTGCGAATGGGTGTTTTGTTTGTTAGCTTTGTCAGTTGACGACATAAATTATTACTGATTAATTCAACCAAAACTGTCCATGTTTTTTTGTTTTAAATTACTTAATAATATCTAAAACTTATCAGAGTTATAGTCTCCATTAAGTGAAAACTTTCGCTGTAGTTTTTCTACATCCGTATGTATACCTAAGATTGCTTTCTATTTACCTGTTTCAACGTCTAGCTGATCCTACATTGTACCTACAGCTCTCTAAGCCAGTTAATTATATTAAATAAATAACTAATTTACATTAAAACCGTTTATTATTTACTTAACCCGAGAACACATTATCTCGATTTCGCAGGTCACGCCCAGTGATAAACTTTACCAAGAAACCTAATCTAAGTCGTTAATTTGGTATAGGCATGAGTAAAACGAATAAATATTAACAACTATTTATTACAATATTTCTTGAGATATCTTTATAATATGACACGATTTTTAAATTCCGTCTTTTAAGAGATAATTGTAACTAAATTGACTAAAGATTTAATTATTGTCCAGTAGGTAATGGCTAAGGTTATTGTTATCAAAGTACATTTATAAATACAGCAAGGACAAAATGAATCTACTCACTAAAACGCAATGAAGGGAACCGAATATTAAAACTTTATATCGATTTGGCTTCATTTCGATATGAAAATATTAAAAAGCTATATTTATAGACAGTGTTATCTAATTTATAGTTCCATAAATATAACACTTTCATATGGATATGAAAAAAGATTTACTATTTTAGTTAGTACTCGTATATGTCTGAACTGCAGTGATACTATGAAATTATTCATAAAACAATTTATGTGTGTAAAAAAATCCATTATAATGACAACTTTTAAAACTACCCCTACTGTAATATCGTGCCATATAGAACACACAACACGCTAAATGATAATATAGTAATATCCCTCTAGAATACTTATAATTCCTATGAACGTTGAAGTTTTTATAGAGTAAAATCGATTTTATTTCATAAGACAAAAGTCCAGTTTCAATGATCATTGACAATATTTGATATGCGTGGTTTTGAAACCCAATAATGTCATAGAAGTAATTTAGTATTTATAAAACATGTAAACAACTGTGTGTGGCGAAGTTATAGTCGCTTACAAAGTATAGTTACCGGCAAACAATTTGGAAAAATGACTTTGGGTGGAGCAGTGACGATTTTCAGGTCTGTTTGGTGCGGGGCAGGAATTTCACCGAGACGCGATCGGTGATTCGTCAATAAGAATAAGAAGAATAGCATTTGAGCGGAATTATGTCCACTACGTCGCTTTTGGTTGAAGAAGATTGTCGGGTACTATGTCTAGTAATATAGGACAATTATTTTAATTCCTAATACATGCATAAAATTGCATACATCCTATTGACAACATTTCAAATTCTTGACAACCCATTTTTTTCCCCATAATGGGAAGATGATTCAATAATAAATTTATTTTGTTTAGAGTGTAATGATTAAATTTTTAGAGATTTTTGATAATCTAAGAAAAGTTCAGAATAATGTTAATCTCGTCAAAATCTTGTAATAAAATTATGTCATTAATAATCTGTAAACTTGTTGTTTGTTTTGGACAATTAATATAATACTTTCTAATGAGAGAAGAAATGTCAGTGTCGAACAATACCACGCGAATTACCAGCGCCCTGAATATTCCGCAGAGTACTAACAATTAAATTGAAATCTTGCTCTAGACTTGTTTAAATAATTATGTTATTTTATTACTTTAATATTTTTATTAATTTTTTCGTTGTTTACATTTATTATACCAAAATCACTAAAGTCCTTGTATCTGTTTCTTTGACAACACCTCTCTTATTCGGCAAGGATACTGTTAATAAAGAAGATAACACCCATTGCGCAAATATTACCGTAAATCGTACCAAATAAATATACAGATAATTAATATCATAATTTTTTTACTTACAAGCTTTTGACGAGAATATTATTATTATTATTCAGATTTTTAAGTCTCTAAAAACGAAAATATTACATTTTAAATAAAATAAAAAATGGGGGTACCTACGTTATTTTTCATATTTTTTTCATTAATATGATATAATCATAAAAATGGGGGTCAAAAATTACAAATGTTGTCAGTTATATATATTTTTAGCGGTAAAATTCTACGGTCTAGCAATCTTACCAGGGACTCAGGAGCGGGGCCATATTAAGATCAATCTAACAACGGCTACCAAACGGTATCTTTATGGTAAACATTGAAGAGCTACATAATATATAGCTGCTTTTAAACGATCTTAAGATCGAATCGCGAATCAACACGAATCTTCTATATAACAATAGTATGCACTTTACAACAATATGGTTAACATTAGAGATGCACTAAGACGAAAGAGGATATGTGTAATCATCAGAACGAGCCAATGTTACTATGAGGCATATAGACGAAATCTGCGGATAAGCTGATTTGTTTAAATAGCATCCTAGGTTGGCCTCAGAGCAAAGTTGTTCTGAATTTTGAATACAGTGACGTCTTGGGCTTAGTATTTCGATAAACATACAGTACTATGAGTAATAGATAATAAAAAGTATGGTATTCTAATTATGTGACTACTGATTATTGAACAATTTAAATATAATTAATTACATAAAAGTAGATAAATACTACATAAATATACACAACGATCAATTTAATTACTAACCCCAGTTTGAAATTCGGACTAGAATGTAAGACTAAAATATCAGAACTCTTTTCGCGATAAAAGTCGTCACATTTTATTTACAAAATAAGTGTACTTGATACCTTCGATAAATAAATGCCTATAAAAACTCAGAACGCGACTTGTACAAATTATATAAAAAGATGAGTTTATCGTGTAGTCTGTACGGAAAGAGAGCCGTCGTAAGATATTAGGACGCCACTGTGTTTATTTAACGTATTTGCTATATTGACAATGCAGTTACATAAATAATCATAGCACGACTCTATAAACTATTTATTACTAGATTTTTTTACTTATTAGTACTAATATTTTTTTTATTTCTGTAGATGAGGCTGTTATGTAAAATCATAATTTTAGTTCCATTTTACGCCACTACGGAACTTTTTCCGCACAGACTCTAATCGCTGTGCTTCATCGGTAGCTCTAGCCTGTAATGTAAAAGCCCTAGTTTCGATTTGAGCATATTAAATATGCTTAAAAAGGATGAATTTCTTAATTCGTCGGAATTTTTTTTTTTGGCAGTCAGTACGGAGTGCTCGCTGCGAGCGTCTTGTTTCGGCACCACAGGGCTGACACTACGTGATTTTTCAATACAAACGCCGCGTTTTAATTACCTACTATCACAAAGCAGGATATCATTTATACACGCGCGGATGTGTGTGCCTTTGTGTAGATACTCGATGTAGACTTGAATCTAGAATCACGTGCGGGGTTGAGGAAAGCCCAACAGGTGGGGGGCGAGGAAGTGCCTCTTATACACAAGTATTATTATTATACAACGTGTAACAGAAAGGTGTGAGAAAACTTAAGGGTGTTAGGCTTCCTAACAATGTGAACACAGTTCACAACAAATATTATTTAAATTAAAAAAAAAATAGGTTCTTCATACAAAAATTGGTCACATGATCCGCCAAATTGTATAGAGGACGCAATATATATTTTTTGGCATAATTTTGTTTAACTTTGGGTTCGATTTAATAGGTAGACTTACACACTATTGAGTATTGTTACACCTTTCTGTTACACGTTGTATGTTCTTATCCGTACTTTACATTACACTGGTTAGTTTTAGATTACATACGCTCCCGGTGCGGAACCACTTTTAGGACAGTTGATAACAAAATGACCCGCAGTAGTTGCAGTACTCTTAGAAAATTTATAAGATCACAATTACTGAGTATATAAGTGTATACGAGAACATACAAAGTTATAATTTAAACTTGATTTAGTTTAGTAGGAAAAATCTGATTCTTTAAAAATAACAAACAATCGCTTTGCGTGCTTAGGAACAAGGAAATGTACTTACAACTAAAAACAGAAAGAGAAATAATTTGATGGTTTATGCGAAATATTACAAAATAAATAATGAAAAACATATTTTCCTTTAAAATTTTAAATGAATTACAATATCAGATTCATTATATGTATTTTCGATAGTTATTCGTAGTTGCATTAAATGGCCTTTTGTTTTATAAGAAATATAATAAAGACAAGAATGTGTCTTTTTTTTAAATCACCTGCTTCCGTTTGGAAACTCACATAAGTCCAATTACATAAATAAGCAACGCGTATTGCGCATCGTATAGTGTAGTGATTGAGGCCAATTTCACAGGCTTTATAAAAGACTTCTATATTATAAACTTAAACATGCTTACAAATTGTTGACTCGTTTTAGCTTCTATTAAAAGAGCCACTTTTTTACGTGGAATCCTTGAACGGCTCGTTTATTATCCTACATCTATAATCAGAGTGAATCTATCTATGTAAGCAAGCAGCATCGCCGTTTGAAAAAGCATCAGGCGAGTTGAAGTCAGACTTGAGCAATTAAATAAAAACATGTATATATACAGTCCCGTCATTTAAGCCCTCAAAATTGGCCCCATTTTTTATACCTTTCTAAACTATATTTGACTAGACAATCGTTGGAACACTTGATATTATTTTTGTCTTTACTAATTAATGGCTTAATAAATACAAGTAATTGAGTCAATATAATGTCTAGTGGCAACACATTTACTCCGGATCTGAAATAATACTAACAGTCTACACTTAACTAATTTGATTTTATGTACAAATACTGCAATAACAGTTATATTAAATAATAACGAATTAATCAACAAATATAGTCTTACAAAGCTAGATATTTACTTACAACGTAGAGTTTTAGATAAAACAATATATTTTATAGTTTGAATCTCTATTGAGCTTAAAAACAAAGAATTAAAAACGACTCAATAAAAGCTCAAAAAATGATTTAAGGTAACTAACTCTATATGATCTCAATGATCTCTACTATTACGAGATAAAAAGCAACGAATCTATCTAGTCAATAGAGATCCCAATACAATACAAATCTCAGAAATAAAAACAACCGCAACAGACCTACAAAAGGTATCTATACAAAATAAGAGCCATATTCGTGCGGCATAACACCACGCCGCGGATAAAACGTGTGCGTCATAGAATATCTCAACAGATTGGTAATATTAGACGTGTAGACATCAGCGAATCTGAACAACCTCCGAGAGAAGTACGTGGGGTTGTGATACGTACGGAATACCGAACCGAACTGGGGATTAAACACGGCTTTAATCTCGTTCCTGGAACCGAGAATATTACTCCTACATTGCGGGCGTGAAAACAAACACAGTTAGCGTTATTTACAGCCAAATTTACGACGAATATATTGCTGAAGGTTATCAATGACCAAGACAAAGCAGGCATGCTATTATTTTTGCAAGAAATTGAAGTAATTTTGAATATTTGTAAAGCACAATCAAATCTTATGGTATATAATACACAGCTCAATTTATTCGCTCATGATACGAATTTTCTCATGTTACACTCAAAGGCAATTGAAATCAATGGGTGACCATTGATGGCTTTTACAACTGAAAGCTTTAAACGGAGTTTTCATGTTAGTGAGAAGACTTTATTAGCAATATTATTAGGAACATTGCACTTCACATTAGAAAATAATGCTTTGAATGATTGCAGGTTCAAAGGAGTTCAAACTATGACTTGAATATCATTTCAACGGGAAATGACATCCCGACACATGAAAAATCCGAACATTAAAATTTCACATAACTTTGAACTTATCTTACTGGAGCCCATAACACTGATCAAGCATGATTTCCTCATAAGTCCCGTCATCCACTGCGTCATGATATCCTAAGATTTCACTTCTATCGAAGTCCCGTTCCGCTAAACGCTGCGTCAGAATCTTTTTAAGATATGAGGAACATACCAGAGGAAGTTTTGCTGCTCCAAACGTTGCGCCCAGATCTCCTATAGATATAAGTCTTACCAGTTCCGTTCTCCCACACTATGCGACAGAAATTTCTAAAGTTTCACTGCATATCTGAGGAATTCCTGTATAGCCATGTCCTATAAAATCCTTGGGAGATTATGACTGTTCGGAACGTCCTAAGATATGCAGAGAAATGTTTAGAAAATTGTATTTAGATAACTAACGTGTTTTATTTATTTTGATGATGACGATGACATGCGAGACGAGTCATCGTTGAAGACACGAAAGACTCATTTCATCCCTGATGAAGTTCACCGAATGTGAACGAAACTATAGTTGGACCTTTAGAACAATCAGGTACGCGTGAAAACCTTTAGAAAAGTTTTTACCAAGGATATTACTCCTGCCGAAGTCTCGTTCCGCCATAAGTTGCATCAAGACGCCCTAGAAGTATCGCTTATTACCTGAGGAAGACCCGTACAGCCATCCACTGCGACATAATCTCCTCAACATTTAACTCCCACCGAAGTAGCGTTACTTCGTCGCTTCATTTCGTCAATTCGTCTTAAAGATTTCATTCTTACCTAAGTTTCTTTTCGCCTAGTCAGGATCACCTAAGAGACCTTTAGGCCTAAGCCTCTTAGAGAGTTTATACTTAAGATAGTTAGGATTTCCTACATACCTGAGAAAGTCCCGTTCCGCCATCCATTGCGTAAGTATCTCCATGGAGGCGGAGTCATCATGCTCCTGATGGTCCTCTATCAGCTGCGTGAGCATCTGCAGCCAGTTGGCGTTCTCTTTGAACGAACGCGTGTTTAAAGTGTTGATTTCGTGCTGTAATGGTCAGAAGAGCAACTTCAAAAAACTGCACTGCTAAAACTATAGGCCTCACTATCTAAACGAAACCGCGGAATGCGACTAGTATAGCCCATAGGCTATATTACCATCAACACACATTCAATGACATCTCGCACAATCGTCCAAATCGTTCTACCGGTTTATGCTGTAAAGGGTCGCAAAGAGTTATGCATACATACAAATATACACTCGAAAAACATTACTTGTTTTGGGCAGTGAATTATAAGAGGGGTTTTATTTGGAAAACACTGATATTTGAATGACTTTTAACAAATTATACTTTTAAAAATGTTTATAACGGACTTCTAACCCGCAGGCAAATATATAAAAGGCCAGTTATTTTGTTTTACAAACTTAAATACTGAACCAAATTTAATAATAATTGTTTTTAAATAATAACATTCAAATCCGTTGAGGCATCGTCAGAAACGAAAAAATAGGGAAACATGATTAAAACAATAATATGACAACTAATTTAGAAACGAATCGAAGTCTGTTAAAATACGAGTAAGTAGAGCTCGAATCGTTTGCATATTCATGTAGGTTCTCCCATCAATGTTTGGCTTACACTTGTGTATTGATAAATGTAGGTTTCTTTTAAGTCAGATGTCAAAAAATATAATAAGACGTATTTATCATAGCATCATAGATCAATGAGGCTAGTAACCGTGAGTTCGTTGATGATGGCCCCGGTCCGCCAGCCGTGCTCGAGCGTCACGTCGGCGAGGTCGCTGTACGGGTGGTCACCGAAGTACAACACCTGGTGGCCGCACCACCCCGTCAGGTCCTGCAGCTGCTTTACTGTGCCCTGGAAATTGTATTATATATTGTCTGGAAGGCCACCACAAAGATGAAAATAATAAAATATAAAACGTCTACATTCCCATGACATGGTAAGTCTCCCCTGAGACCTAGAAACACAATCGCGCAGCCAAATTTATGTTTGCCGGTGATTATACTTACCTCTTGATGAATAATTTCTTCTTTCAGCGACGAGATTTTCCTCGATATGTATGTGTATTAGCAATATTATACAACAATCAATCTAACAATCTCAGTCAAAGAAAGTTTTTAAAGTATATTATCAGGAAAAAAGTTTCTCTCCTGATAATATAAGCTTAGGGGCTTGAATTAGAGTTTGCAGAGCGCCCAAAGCCCTAAAACCCAAATCCATACATAGTTACTTACCTCGTAATAAATAATTCCTTTCTCCAGCGAAGAGACTTTCTCCCATATGTGTGTGTTAGCGTTCTTGTCGAACACTCGTATGGGGCGCGACACCTCCGTGAAGAACTTAGGTTTGTTAGCGTTTACAATCACTACGTCGAAGAAATCTCGCCAGTCGTGACCCGCCAGCATCTCCATGCCGGCGTTACTGGGAAATTTAAGGAATTAATCTAGTTAAAAAATTACATACGACCTCCGTTCGGCACGCGTCCATATCTTTCAGTTATTTTCATTTACAAACCAACCTGCTGGATGGATACCTTTTCGAACAAAAAAATTATTTACGAAATCAGTCCATGCGTCTTTGGGAAATCAAGGACATTACAAGAAAAAAGATTCTGACGAATTGGAAACCTCCTTCTTTTCGGAAGACTTCATAAAAGTTGTAGTAGTAAAATGAGTATAAAATACTTGCACAATTTATTAGCTTTTGAATAACAAACGTTATACAAAGGCCAATAAATATTTCTTATTCTTAGTCCAACTCTTGGGAAAAGGTCTTTCAAACTCTCCCTATAACAAGTCGATTCTTTTCTATACCTTTCGAACTTCGAATTTCGCCAGAGAGTTGAAGGGCCTATGTACATACGATCATTTCAAAAAAATTCGAAAAAAAAATACTCACACAAAATGATAAGGGCTGTTGGTGACTAAAAACAGTTTCTTGTCGCTGTCCCGTAACTTTTGGAAATAGTGTCGGAGGTCAGGGTTCGGCCTGATGTATTCTTCTACGTTTTGAGCAACAATCTTGTGCATTATTGGGTGACAACTTTGTACCGAGTTCTGAAATATCGTTAAAAATATGACCACAGTATTGCTAGTTTTCACTCATGTGCATGTTAGAATCAATTTCTAGTAGCATCAACGGTGAAAGTAAACATCGTTGAGGTAACCTCGTGGTAGTAGGAAAAGCTCAGCTTATTGATTGCAGTCACAAAGTTTTTAAATTAAGAATCAGTATGCAGCTCGTCTATGATACCGTACTTGCCAATGATGTCATAACCAAAGATTTACCTTTACGTCCAAGAAGAGGATTTCCGGGTGGTAATCGATGTGGTTCCTGATGAAATACTCCGCTACGTTGCAAAGCAAACCCATCTCGGGCACGGAGAACAGATCAGCAAGGTGCACCATTTTGGCCCTGTTCGGCTGGAAATTGAGAAATAACATTAATTAGCTCGTCGGCAATTTAATCTTTGTAATTTATTGAGTCTGATTGATGTAATTTTAACGAATGTATAATGTCTGCTTAACGGATGAACCCAATCAAAAAACTCAAGGGTAATACCCTTGAGTTTATCGTTTGATGTGACATGATCGAAAGTACCTACTCTTAGGTATGGCATCCGCAGGTCTGTTTCAGCTAATGTTCCTTTAGAATTGCAGTTTTACATCGAACCAAACCGGATATCGAACCAAACACTTCAAAATCGGATAAATATCAAGGTTATTTGTATAAATTGGTTTTTTTTTTACATTTTTCTATTACAAACAAATATCTTACTATTTTCATAGCCTTGAGTTTACAAACCTTCGCAAAGTACACACAGCGTCTAATTAAATCGATCAATAAATCCCTATGTACGTAGACCGCCTACTTTCCATTAACAGATGTAAACAAAGATCGCGAGACAAACACTACATCAATGTCACATTGGTGGCCGCATCAAGATCGAAGCAAGGGGGAGCCGTAAATGAATGATTGCTTATAAGTGCTACTGATTACTCCATGTCTACAGCTAACTCTACTCTTCATGTATACAGCCATGAACCTATAGAGATGAAGCTACAAGGGCCGTACCGTAGGCGCCTTAGCACGATCTTTTTATCGCTAGGCGTTCCACGCTACTCAATCAGGCAGTTTATCGGTTTTTTATATAAGTTATTTATAGAGCTATTATTTGATTTCAAGCCGACCCTATCTGAGCTTTCAAACATTTATCTATTAAATATATTTTAGCTTTAAATGTATTTAAATGTACAAGTGTTAACGAAAATGCCGTCAAAATGTCTTAAATTTATAATTTTTTAAATAGCTCTACTAGTGTATTAATTGCTTTAAAAGGTACTTGTTTCAAAATCTATCAGTACCTACCTACTAAGATTGATTTTTGACTGATTTCTCTTCATGAAATATCATACCACAATAATGGTCTTCTACGACGAGAAAAACGGTAGACGTAATATAGTCACTTTACATTTGTATAAACTAAAAAGAGATAAAATAATAAAATCCAGTAAAAAAACAGCAGGTGTACATATGTGTACATGCGGTATGTACTCTTGTTAATAGCGTAAAATAAGGGTGGATGCCTAATGTATCATTCGAACAACAAACTACTTATTACAAACTATTGATAACGAAGCTAGGCAACATGTACCGACATTCCCGACGTGCCTTGTATATGTCCCGTGTTTGTACTGTCTTTATCTAAGCATCTAAATTAATGTTCTTATCATAATAGTGATAACAAGAATTGGTTTATATTGGAACATTTGGAATATTCATTATAATTTAGATTACAAATTCATACAACACTCATTAATAGTTTAGGAAATGTTTGTTTTGTAAACCGACCCCAGTAATCTTATTAATTAATACCCCCACGGAAACACGACAGGGTGTTACAATTTCAACGAGTTAGTTCGTGTGTGTCTGTCTGCGGCATCGTAGCTCCAGAACATAGGTAACAATTTTTTTTTTTTGTTTAAAGGACACTCCATACGAATTTGTTAGTATGGAGTGTTTTAACTATGTTTGATAAAAAAGAACCAAAACCAAAATTTTGGCAGATATATAGCAGATTAAAGATTTTTTTTATTTCGTGTCGGGGATTTTTAAAAATTTTCAATTTTACTTGTTTAACTAAATGTTTATAGTGATTCCTTTCCAATTAGTAGGTAGGTACACAGTAAGCTGATAACCCTGTATACAGTGTAAGTCTCCATTTATAAAATCTAACTAGTTTATTGCACAAAAACTAACATAAAACACATTAGACACACTAAAATGTTTGATACACGCAATTTGAAATACACTAAATAATCTGTGCTAACTCATGCTTACCACTCTTTTCTGCATTATCCTTCTGACCTACAAAATTATAGCGTTACTTTAAAGTTATATTTTGTACTCATATTCGCTGTAAGTATCATAATACTGAATTAGTGCAATAAATTAGCATACAATCAAAACCAACAGACTTGTGCATGTTGTACAAAAGTTCTATTAACAAGCACACATGCATTTTTTATAATAGTTATAAACTCTAAGTTAACACATTCACTGCCACTATGATTTTCGACTAAGATAAGTCCACTCGCCAGGCGAGTCGTCGACACTTAATGTGTAAACACAAACAATTAATTGAAATAACTGTAAAAGCCTGCACAGACGAGAGCAATCACCAGCATACTTTTTTGTCCTTCAAAATAGATCCCTTATAAACTATATTTTATAACACAGACAGAGGAGTAAACATACCCTATACAAAATATCCCCCGAATAACCAAAGACAAGAAATGATCGCACAACACTAGCATTGAGTTTGTGGGAAGTTCTCGGAGGACAATTTTTTCATGTGTCAGGGATTTTTGTACTCTTGTGGCAAGTCAACAAATCCTTCGTCTGTGCAGGCCCTAAGTGAGTCTAAACAGAGTGTCCTCATTTAACTTTGGACTTAATACGCCTGAGAAATTACTTGCAACAAAAAGATGGAATTTGTTCACCAAGGAATTAATTCACACAAGTGAATATGGGTGATATTTTAAATGACTTTTGTGACTTTTATTACCTACATAAATAAGTTGAAGAGAAAATGAGGACACTTTCATTTCCACTTTTTTTCCTGCAACGAATAATCCATGCACTGAAGTCTTAGAGATCCGTTTAAGCTCTGCCTCGGACATGCATATACATGCACATCTGGATGTATGGAGATTTAAAAGAGAGAGAGAGAGTTTAAAATGGTGTTTTAGCTTTAAACTCTAAAATTAATGACACTACAAGGACATGTTATGATTACTAATTGGTAGTATTTCTCACCTTATGAGCTCTGGTATCTCCCTCCACATAAGCAATAGGAATAATTCTATTTTTATACAGTTTAAGCACTTCTTCAGTGGATACAGGAGTAAGGCCTCTATAGACAGCTCCAAACTGTATTTGTAAGAAAGAATCCAGCTTGAGCAGCAAACCTTTCTCAATGTCATAGTGGAGACCTCTCACAGCAAAATTAGGTTTATATTCCAGTTTTAATATTTCTGCTGGATACTGCAATAATAATAATTGGATGAATAAATGTTGATTTGTAATCATTATCAGAATCGATAGTTTTTTAAGGCTTGTTTCAGTTTCAGTTTCTGTGTTTATTACTACACAAGTATTTTCTGAAAGTTGGCCTAGATCATTATTTGTCAGTAAACAGTGGCTGAGAAGGTATGAAGCGACAATGTGTGTTTTATTTATACTCAAAGACTATAGATGTATGGGCATAATACTGGAACAGTGCCACCAAATTCAAACATAGATCCTAGAGTTGTAGAGTAAACAAATGTTAATCCTAGATATAAATATGTAATACATAGTGTGGGAACTAGTAATGACAGATGCATGTACTTAAGACGGTTTGGAACCAATCCAATAGGCTTAAGTGAGTGTTAAATAAACAATATTATTTTAAAACCACTTGGATCATGAGACTCAAATGGAATCAATGTAAATAATTAATATTATAAAGAGAGTAGTATTTTTGTATGTAACAAACCAAATCAAAAACTACTACATTGATTTCAAAGATTCTTTTGCAGTTAGAAAGCTACATTTTCTCTGAGTAACATAGGCTATGAAAAATTATATCCGCGAGTGACACGCGCGCATAGCACAGCTATTTTCATATATACTAAATTGATTTAACTAGTATAGAAATAAGAGAAGCCAAACTTGAAATGTAGAATTTTTGACATTGCTACCATTTTATTTATAAGTTCCTAAAGTCCTATGTCCATTACTCATCCAAAATTAATTGAAAATTGTCATACAATGAAATCACAGGGAGTATTTGCTAACCGTTTGCTTAAGATATTATATTTTGAGGGTAAATCTTATTAAAATTAAATACCTTGTATTTTTCCAACAGGATTTCTCTTCCAAGGTTGTACAAGAGGTGCTCCAATGTAGGTTTGTAATGGGCCAATGTGTAGTCATAGTCAAAACCATACACTTGTACTTCAGAGAGGTCTAACTCATTGCATGCAAATACTCCATAAGGGTTAACATCCTGTGGTAACTTTTTAGCTAAAATGTTAAAGAAAAACTAATCAATATAGGTATATATGTCATACAAACCAACACCACGAAACTGAACTGGTTAATAATGATAAAGCTTTTAACATTGTGTCTCTAAGGATGTAGCACTGCGAAATTAAGAAATTATATATAGTTCAATCAGGTGCCACAGGTTTTGTTAGACTGTCAATTCAACACAAGTTTGAAAATTGATAACACTCACCTACAGCAGAATAATAAAGTACCAAAATTTCATTTATTAATTGCTATTATTTTAGGCTGCACTTACATCGGCATTTCAGTTTTGTCCTGCAATAGGCTTCTTTCAATAGTTCTCGAGTAGTTAAATTTCTGTTAATGATAATGGAATCGGACCGCATCTTTCCATGTAGTAGGAAATTAAACTTTAAAAATCTACCCATTATATTGTTACACAAAGACGACATTTTCGCCAGAAATAGAGAATTTTAAATATACGCAGTTTATAAAAAGTATGACAGAAAAGTAACAGAAAATAACTGTTTAATTTATGAAATGCACCGAATTTAACCTCAAATTATTTATCGGTATATAAACAATCCATTTTTAACTTTAATTCGTTGCATAATATCACATAACTTGCACAAAACACGTAAAAAAACGACAGGACCGCGAACGCCATTCGTTCGTGGCGAATTAAAAAATAAATATGGATGACAGATTGACGTGCATGAATGACATTTTATGACAGTGACAGTCTTCTATCCTCTTTCGAGAGCTTCAGCTTTACACGGCTTATGCCACAAATGATAAGTAACGTAGCGATTCCTGATTCTATGGCTAGTGCATTTGCCATCTTCCGGTGAGTCCAGCTGTTTTAATTCGGAACTTTTCAGAAAATTGAGAAGGAAGAGTTGTGGACCTCAGGACTATAACCTTATTTCAAATTGATAGCAATGATTACATACTTTGATTAAATAAATATATTATTATAAAAAAAAAGACTTTATGTTCCTCCCTTACAAAACGCCAATTTCATACGTAATGACCTAATATTATAATTTAAGTTTTTATCTCAGATATTTTCTGTTGCAAATAAATATATTTCCACTTCTTCCTTTCTTAGGATCGGCTTAAAAAAATCCAAGAAATCAAAAAGATTTTTTATAAGTAATTTAGTAAAATACTCCGATGAATTAAGAAACTCCATAGCTTGAGAGTTCACCAACAAATCCAACTATCGATAATATTTTCGATGTGCCTTTCTTATCTCTATTGCTGATATGTATGTAGCAATTAAATGATCTTACAATACATATATAGTTATAAAAATTCATATACCTACCCATATACAAAAGCTGTCACATATTATTTAGTACTTACAATGTAATTCATTTCAAAACAGCAAAAAATAAACTAACTTTATGGACCCTCGGATACATGTTACATTATACCTACATCTCTTTTCTGTGACGAGACTAGTTACATCCTTGTACTGGGTTATCAATTAGGGGTGCACTAAGCCAACTATTACGAACGGTTACGATTGCTATACACTACATATCTACAATAAAAAAAAACAGTATTAGGGGAATTTTGATAGAATTTCTTTTAAAATTTGTGGGGAAGGGAGGAATGGGTAAGTTTGTTACACTCCCATTTACCTGCCGATTTCTACAATATTCGATGAAAACATGCGAAAGATAAATATAACAGCTCAAGAAAATGTCCCTTTTTTAAAAAATGCAAGAAATTGTCTCTTTTTGCATGCGGTGGACATAGAGAACAAATCTTTAATTTAATAATTTGGACTTTTGAAACATATTAACATAAATCATTATAACTGAGCAACTTCAAGTATTTTTTTCTACATATTAGAAAAACCGACTATATTTTAAAAATAAATATATACTTTCATTGTATTATATTTTCAAAATTTAATTATTAAGATTAGTGTTAGACATATTTTAAGATTAGGTTATATGACAACTTATTTAGCTATTATTTCTTTTGTGACATGGGTAACCTTATAGAATCAGAATAACCAGAATAAGAAAAGGTGAATGAATCAATGAATAGATGATAATAATAAATGTCTTTATTTCGGATAAATACAGAACGATTTCTTGGCTTACTTAAATATTTAAAAAAAATATTCACATTTTAATCCGCTTGTCGTAATTTGTCAAAGACATCTTCCAACTTCTTCCACTTCTCCCTGCTCTTAGCTGTTCTGGACCACAAATTGGCAGCAATTATATAATTATCGTCTTCCTATCTTTTATATTCTATTATACTGTCGTCCTCGATTTCGTTTTCTTTTTATCGGGTACTAGTTCATGAATGATTTGCTTCCGGCCATCTGCATTTATTCTTCCTCATTTTGTAAGTAGTTACACAATGAGTAAAGTAAAGGTAACTGATTATATATTTTATTTAGTTAATATTATATTTTTTTACCTAATGAGTATAAGATTTACCTACCGATACGTTTTGGATGAGTATTGAGTTGAAGATAAATAGATAAAATTATTTTTAATAACATGTTATTAATTCCAATTAGAAGGAATTTGTGGATAGGCACTACCAATTAAGTTTTTACTTCTGTAACGGAATGTGTAAGTCACTATACTAACATCACTGTTGCCTAGTTTGAGTAAGCAATCGTTGTCGGCGCGAGTGACAAAGCAAAGTGTGTATAGTGCGATTTCTAACTCAGGAGATGTTCCGATGAAGAAGCCGTTCACAGGTTTATCAGCCCCTTGGTGATTAAAATGAGCTCTCATCAGCGTTCCTTTCTGTCATAACAAAACAAAAAAGTAAATTAATTAGGGGTACTAACGTATGTACCTAAACATAAAATATTATCATGTAATCTCTGAACTGAATATTTTATATGTCACCTGCTCGTACATACCACATCTTTACAAAGTAATATACTTAATATATGTACTTATTTATATTAGAATAATTAAAACATGGGCAGGAACGTATCTATAGGCATAGATTAAAATACCTCAAGTACCATAGATTAAAATACCTTGAGGTATTTTAATCTATGCTATAGGTTATTTAGATGCATTTATTATTAGTATATTATTTTTAATATTAGATTTATTTACATATCATCATAAATTGTTTGAAGAGATGTAACACTACATTATTACATTTTATATAAATACTCACATCACCTAGTTGAATATATTTTAGATATCCTAAATAATTCATTCGGTTTGCCGCTTCCTCCTTCGCAAAATAAATCCAGTTATGTAGACCTGGAAAGTCGCAATATTATTAATAAAACTTTACATTTGTCTACACATTTAATAAGACTTATGTGTAATATAAATAGGTTGATAAGTAATTTAAATGGTATTTAGTTAACGTTTGGTAAAATTATGAATTATAATAATCCGTTACCGAATCGAAGCAGGTTATACTGTAGGTACGCCGCTTACCTATTTTTGTATTTAGTTTTGATTAATATTGAATAAAATATAGGTACCTATGTTTAAAATGAAATACTAAAAATAGAGTATTTTTGTATTGCTATATAATTTGATTATACTCTCGTAATTAATAATATGTATTCAGCTTTAAATACATAGTTTATGTAGCTAATTTTAGAGTAAGAGTTGTTATTAGGGGTAGGTAGGGGTAGTCTATTGTTTGCCCAAAATATATAAGCAGAAATACTCATATGCCCGAATTTCATTTGCCTGAATTGTTTGTTTATCATAAAAATAATTTCACATTTGTTTGCTCATACATTAGATTACATAATGATACGAGTGCCATGCTTATTGTTATCTATTTTATTAATTGCAATAATATTATTTAACAGAATATTTCAACGCCATACTAAATTAATTTCAAATACATCCAAGCTTTTCTAAAGCACTAGTTGGATTTCATGTTCTATCTTAACCTAACCTAATATTATTTAACAACGCCATAATTAATTAATTTCAAATACACCCAAGCCGTAAACCTGTTTAAACCGATTTTAGGTATTTATTCTAGAAATAATTTCAACGGCAAATGATGTTATGGCATATGATAATTACGGCGTACAATGATGATAACAAATGATGTTATTGACATTATGACTTTATAAAAAACAAAATTTCAAGCACGTGATTAATATAGTAAACAATGAATATGACTTAATAAAATTATGAGAAACAATATTATGTCTGTTGACTAGTATAGCAGATGAAATTATGGCAAATGAAATATGCCTATTCGTTTTTATACCTAAAACGTCACCGTTTCTGCTTTCCGATACGAAAACATGTTCAAATCCCGAGCTACTCAATTTTCCTTTGCCTCTAGAATACAGGCTAAACCAAAGCTGCTTCAAAAAATCTCTTTGCTGGCGTGGGTCGGGTGTAACGTAACCTAAAAAACATAATATTTTATATGAGAAACACAGAATACATAGACGATAATAATACGATTCGCGAAATTACAGGAA
Organism: Ligdia adustata; assembly: GCA_947049295.1. Lineage (NCBI taxonomy): Eukaryota > Metazoa > Arthropoda > Insecta > Lepidoptera > Geometridae > Ligdia > Ligdia adustata. Next base: position 9,914,416 of record OX346214.1, on the reverse strand, counting down.
ATATTATATATTGAGTAAAACTGATTATAGTATAATTCTTAATAATTGCTGTTGATACAAGATGTGATCAATAATATGACACCTTTATCTTTCAAAAAGTTCATCAAGTGACGTATTACTGAAGTGGACATGATCGCATCCATAAAAGCGTTTTCTTCATTCCTCTCCTGAAAAAACAAAATGATGTTATGGATAATAATTATGTTTATACAATTAAGCTTACCAATCAAATAAAGTAAAATGAAAAATAATTAAGTTTCTACCTGAGGAGTAACATATTCGTTGACAAGTGTATCTCTTTCGTAATTATCCAGAAGAGGCACAAACTTTTGAATAGTTGGTATATTCCATGCTTCCGGTGATACTGTTAATAATCTAAAATGCAAAAATAATCGAGATTACTAAACAAAGCATAACATGCTCATCGATTATAATTAATATGACTCATCTGTTGATAAATTTTAGGAAAACTACGTAAAAACTTACGGGCTAAGCGCTCTATCCTCTTTTGATTGTGAAGTGGTCTTTTCTTGGTAGTTTATAGTTACATATCTTGCAGCGTTATTGACATCTTTTCGAAGCAACTCTTCGCTCAATGTTTGCAATTCCAGATCCGTAGGAAGATTGTTATTTGTTTGAGGATTCCTGTTTCCGACTACTATCGTACTAGGAAGAACCGAACTACCATGTGCTGGGCTGTTAGATGGGAGTCTAGTAGGCGGTTTGAAAGTAGTCACTGTTGTCTGAGTATTTGGAGTTTTGGAACCAGATACAGCATTACTGTAACTAAACGGTTTCGTAGGCTGTGTACTTGGTTTAACAGTTGATTGAGTAAACATAGATGTTGATGTTGAGCCAGGATGATTTTGATTTGTAGAGCCTGATAAAACAGAGCTGTAACTAGGAACTTTCTGTGGCGCGTTTTGACCTCCATTGTTATCATAAAAATTTATTAGGTCTTTGACCTTTCCACTTGCTGGCTGATTGGATCCTTGAGCTGGTTTGAGAGTCGGGTACTGCGGAGCAACATAATCACGTCTCCCTCCTAAGCTCTGTGTGGTTAACGTAGCAGTAGAGGAAGGTTTTTGTGTAACGATAGCCCTTTGAGTTGGTTTTAGTGTTGTAAATTGTGGTGCTACATAGTCCCGTTTTCCATCTGAAGGCTGTGTACTCCAAGCAGATGAGGTAGATGGTTTTGACGGATGAGCACCAGTTGATGGCGATAAAGTAGGTACTGGCTTTAATTGTGGAAATTGCGCTGCATAGTCTCGATTCCCACTGTTCTGATTTACATTTTGATTTAAAGCCGCTGATGTTTGAGTGCTTAATTGTTCTTTGTTTGCTCCATTAAGATTTGTTCCAGCTTCATGTTGCAAAAAATCTGTATTGGGATTGTACCGCTGCTGCTGTCTATTGTATTCCAATCCTGAAAATATGTAAGTTTTCAAGTTAGAGTTATTTTATACCCCAAGTAAATATATTTATTTAACCTTTGTTAATTCTGCTTGGTGGCGGCCATCTTGGATATTAAATTTTATAAATATATATTTTTTTGTCCGAGCATCAAACATAACTCAGAAAACTACCGTCTAACTCACCTTTCAAACAAAAAAATAATCTAAGTGTCATCCATTCAGGAGCTACAATGAACATACAGACACACACACATACGAGTACCTACACACAAATTCGTTAAACTTATAACACCCCGTCGTTTTTGCATCGGGGGTCAAAATCAAAACATTTGGAAAGAAAGGACTTGTTTCATTTTCGGCCTGGGCGGTGTACGTCTACCAAAAATGCTTAAAGAGGTGGTTAATACTGTGTATTCACGAAAAATGCGTCAGTCGCCACCTTAGTTATGTACAAAAATATCTAAATTCTGTGAATTGTAGTAGAATTATGGCATCCTTGGAAAAAAATTGTATCCTAAGTTGATTTCCATGGTCACATTGGTCTATAAATTATACCTCCCGTCACAAATCTCAAAATTCACACAATAAAAACGCATCAATCACTTCTATGCGTAAAGAAGATAAAAAAAATTATGATTCGAAATTAATTTTGTACACCGAGATAAATTACGTTATTTGAATTTGGTTGATATACTAAAGATTTATAGTCCCTAACGTATTTGTGGTATCATGTACACTGTCCTGGTCGGAGCTCCATACATTTTTGAAACAACTCTTTTAACCGAATATAAGCAAAATACTAAAGTTCATTAATGTCTCCACAAGAATACAATATTAAAAATTAAATTAAAAAAATTAAAAGTAGCCTAAAAAGCGCTGTTTTCACTTGTAAGCGATCTCTTTCAGACAACCTATAGAGGATTGAAAAGTTAAGTTAAATTTAGCAAGTGAAAGTAAATAGGTGTGTTCACGAAAATAATATACAACTGTTATTATTTTTATAATTGTAATGCATCACATAGGTACTTACCTGATATAAACTTTAAAAACTTTAATTCTAAATTTACTAAAGGCTGACAACACTTGCCCGTGCCACTCAAGGTGATATGACTATATGTAGGTATAGATACATAGTTATTATATATTTTAGTGCAATAATGACAATGTGTTTCTCATTAGGTATTTATTCCCAGGTAATAGTAATATTTGAATCATTTTTTGACATAATATATGTGGAAGTATGTAAAATATTATTATTAGTAGGTACATTTATTTTTATATTTTTATGACAGAACACTTTGACATAAATAAAAACGAAAAATACAGAAATCGATATAATGAACGCAATACTTCTAACACTACCTTAGTAGGTACATAACAATTCATTTAAAATGGAGAACTTACCTCGAGTAGAACTCAATATAGATAACAGCACACATACTGCTATAACACGACCTTTCATTTTTACAACACTGCTAATTTCTAGCACATCTGACTTCGATAAAGTCAAGAACGATTTCACTGTAGTAAAGTAGGTGAAATAACTAATGCCTTCTTACAACAACGAATGGTCTGCTTCGAGCACGTCCGAATTAACAATGATGAGATGATGTAAACATAGTGAGGCTGCGTTGTGAGACGTCACGTCACTGGGTATTATCGGCACATAACACAAGCTTTTATTAAAGATCAAGGAAGATCTATTTATATTTAACCCTAACTAATCCAAACTGTGATATAAATTGGCTAGACTACTTATGATCGGTCACACTCATTAAAAATGATCTAGATCTTTCTGATCTAGTTCATTTTTTATTACGTGTGTTTTGTTCTCAGTAAAGAATTGCCTGTCAGAGTGACAATGATTTTAGTATGCTAATACTTACTTACGGTATCATGAATAAAAGTTATATATATATATATATATATATATATATTTTACCTAGGTATATATATATATATATATATATACCTAGGTATATATATATATATATATATATATATATATATATATATATATACCTAGGTAAAATATTCACAAAATATGTAACGCAAAGTTAAAACTTTACTTTTTATGCCTACTTTTGAGAATGTCTCATGACACTATTGTATCTACAGCGAATAACAGATAAGTAGGTTAAGAATAAAACCCGTTCTTGGTTATTAAAATGATAACCTCATTATTGAGATATGGGGAAAACTCCGGTAATGTAAGCTCAAATACATAAATATTATGTAGGAGATCTGACAAAGCTAGTCATGAAGAATTCAAGTAGAAGTTCGCTTGGCTTTAATGAGCAACTATTTCATTGGTGTGCATATTTTGTAACTCTTTTCATTTTTTTCTACAGTTATTACGCGTCGCAATATGGTAAATATAAATTTTTCTTATTATTTTATAATTTTTTGGAATTATAATTTATATATACAAAGGAGTAAGTTCTGACTTACTGACTGACAGGTCATCCGATAAATACGAACATAGAGACATAAAATTTGGAGAATGTATTCATTATTACTATAAAATAAATCAATTTATATATACTTGACTTCTGATGACCATAAGCTATAGCTTTTGTAAAGTACGTGACTTTTGATAATATGCCAGAATAAAGTCGGTTGCATACATTTGACCGCACCTCAATTATATTTTTGTATGGAAAAGTAAATTATTTAATTGCGATTTTTCGAAAGACGTAGACCAGAAGTGGTTGCTTAAGGTTTTCATAAGCCAACCTAGACATGATGCTATTTGATAACCAGTCACTCTGTAAACTTATCTTAACAAAATAATAATATAAATTCTTATAAACCATCGTCAACTCGTTAATATTAAACTTCGACAACGCATAGCATTCTGTTACAAAAATAATTATTGGATTGAAATGGGCGCCAAAGATTACTGTTATAGCATGGTAGACACCTCTTAACAATAGGTAACCCTGTATAAAATATATAATAAATTACCCGTCTAAAATTACACATCTACACATATTACAAATAAATACCAAAGTGTGTTTATCGATTATCGATTAAGTCGGTTTCTTTATAGTTGCTTATGAAACTATCCGGAATTACGGTCCTTATTTTATCTCTGTGCTTAAAATCAAGTCGATCTAGTTTCTGAGTGGAAGAAGATTAAACAAACTAAATAGTTTGTTTAATGTTCTAACTAAATAGTTTGTTAAATCTAAACAAACTAAATAGTTTGTTTAATCTTCTAACTAAATAGTTTGTTAAATCTAAACAAACTAAATAGTTTGTTTAATCTTCTTCTTCGGAATTCCGGATAGTTTCATAAGCAACTATAAAGTACCGACTAATCGATAATCTCCTCTTTTTCAGTTTGTAAAAAACAGAGTTCAACGAATTAATACCTCCTCTTTTTTATGAAGTTGGTTAAAATAATAATACCACTTTTAAAACGTTCTCAGTTTAAAAATTCTTTCGTTTTATAAATTAGATTTGAAAAGAAGATTTCGACAAATCAAAAATTATCATCTTTTTTGTATTCAGTTAGAAGATTCCGATGAATTGAGAACTTCTTCCTTTATGTAGTCGGTTAAAAAAATATCAAATCAAAAACTTCCTCTTTTTTCGAATGAGGTTAGATGATTCTGACGAATTGAGAACCTCTTTCTATTCTGGAGTTAGTAAAAAAGATTCCAACAAATCAAAACTATTTTATTTTTTATGAAATCGGGTAAAGATATCGACAATTTATAAACCGTAGAGAGAGAAAGATACATCTCAGTCACACTATAACCAAGAAAGAGATATAAATTTTTTTGTATCGTAGTGTATGGTCGGTTTTTACATTATGTGCCAAACAAACTTTGAGAATAACTCATTTATTTTATATAAGATCTCTATCTATAAAAATATATTAGTGATAAAAAGTCTAAAGATCTGACGAAACTTTTTGTAGAGAACCGTGCGATAAGATTTAGTGACTGTAACAGTAAAAGCGAAGAAAAATTTCTTTCATCACGATAGCTATATAGCAGCCATAGCTATTAGTCTTAGTTACTACTTTATAAACTGACCTTTTTGCCGACATCTTTGGAATTACTCTGTTTACTGAACTTCTGTGTTAACAACGCTCAAGTCCGAAGTCTGTCAATAAACTAAATAGTGCGTAGAAAAAAAAATTTAAAGAGTGTAGCTATATGCCGTTTCTGTCACAAACAATGAGACAATGGCGAAATGAGAGAGAGAGAGACAGTTTTAAATATTTTAACTAATTTTTTAGGAAAACTCCTTCTAATCCTTTAAATTAGTTTTATAAAATTAAAAATGATCTGTCGAAGCATTTTCGTAGAGGATCGTGTGATAGACATTTTCCGGGTGTAAAATAAAAGACAATAAAAATCTTGGAGTGACAATTTAATAATTTAACTCTATCTGGTGTTGCAAAAAAAACCGTTTTTTTCTAATGTGAAAAAAAACCTAATAAAAAACTGTTTTTTTTCTGAACCATGTTTTTTTCAAGAGTATGCAATTTAAAACTGTTAGGGCATTTGCCGTTAAAGATTAATACTTAAGAGTACATCATAGAGTGTTAGGTTTATTCTTGAACCTACGGTACTTTTCTGATAAAATAGTACCAAAATTTCAATATTGGCAACATTCATTGATATTTACATCAACGAAAGGGAAATATCCAAATCATATATTTGTGCACGCGGAAATCCCCTTTCGATTTGTTTGTTTGAATACATATTTTTAGTTTAGCGCAGCTGTGGTGTGTGTGCGACGCTGACGTGTGACAGATGGAGAAAGTTCAATATAAAATTATTTTGAATTTGTGCTATTCAAGTGTTGTTAATTCGAGTTTGATTGCAAAAATAAATACCTAAGTATGCCGAAACGAGTTGGTTCAGGCCGAAAAACATCGGCTGTGGGAAATCTTTTTAATGACGTGGTTACAACTTCGAAAATTCCCAAAGCACATTCTGCTCAAAATATGTGACAAAAAACGGTACAAGACTTTTAGAGCACCTACAAGAGTGTAATAAGTGCCCAGATTCGAAAAAAGAAAAATATGGAAAAAAAAAAGAGAACGTTGCTCAAAAGCGTAAGTACTTATATATTTTATTAGAAGAAAAGAAAATAATTCCGACTCGGACAAGACCAATATAGGCACTGAAACTGATACAGAAAGTGAAGATGAAGAATAAATTGAAAAAAAATATTGAGTTGTAATTTATTGTTGGAAGTAGTGAATTATGAATAAATAATATGTTGATTTATTATACAAATTTTATTTACAAATGAACTAAAACGTAGGCTAGAAAAAAACAACGAAACTAAGTTTTTTTCATGTTGTTTTTCAATAAAGTGAAAAAAAAAAGTTTTTTTTTTTCATTTTACATCTCTAACTCTATCACCCAATCTCTTATCTTTTTTTGTATTTGCAACAACTGGTTATGAAATGAAATGAAATGAAATTATTTATTGGCCTTATAACCACTTATGTTATACTAGGCAAGTCACATTACAATATTTCATACAATACTTAGTTTAGTAAATTTCAAATGTACCTATGTCAAAAACTTTACAATTCACTTAATTACAAAATTTAAATACCTAAGATTGTGTAGTATCGATTAATAGATAAATTACTGATATAATAATACTTCTAAAATAGTTTACATTAATGTGAGTACAATTTAATAAAGTCATTATATAATAAGATACTTTAATGTCATTATTAGTTTGTGAGTTTTGACTATAATTGTTTAGTTAGATTTGACAATATGTTATATAAATTAAGTATAAGTTAAGTATTAAATTAAAATTATTAGTAAGCAAAAACAATGACGATAAGTCTTATTAAAAATTTAGCTATCACCTACTTATAAAATTATGTTTGCTCACTCACGAACGAAGATTCAGTCAGCTTCATGTTCATAAATTCTTTGACCGAGTAAATTGGGGTAGACTCAAAAAACCGCTTTATTTTTCGTTTAAAATCGTTCGCGTGAAGATTAACTACGGCATGGGGCAATTTGTTAAACATACATATCTTAATATAAATTCCTTGTTTTCTAACTTTGGCTAGGCGTGTTTTAGGCTTACATAGTATCTCTTTTCGTCTTTCATCCATTCTTAGATTATGCGCATATGGTTGTTTCTGTAAAATATCCTTATCTTCATAGATCTCTAGGAGGCAATTATAAATATACAAAGATATAACCGTCATGATTCTATTATTCTTAAAATAATTTCTAGCTGACGCTCGTTTACGCAGTCCAAATATAATCCTTATAGCTTTTTTTTGGGCTCTTAGTACTTTTATTACATCTTTACCATTTCCCCAGACAGTTATTGCGTATCTAATAATAGAATGTGTGTAAGCGTAATACACTGACAACATTGCATGCTTATCTAATAATGGCTTTAATTTCACCGATGCATAATTGGCACTTGACATCTTTTTACACAATTTAGCAATATGCTTTGAATGAGAAATTGTGTTATCTTTTGTGTATCCCAAGAATATATTTTCTTCTAAGACGAAATTACTATCAACACCTTTCCTGGATTGGTATGTCATTACAACACTTTTATCTGCGTTTAGTATGATACCGTTAGCATCAAACCATTGTTTCAATATACTTTTAGCTTTGTTTATTTTTGTATTTAGCTTGTCTTTGCTTTTATCATTGATTCCTACGTGCGTGTCGTCAGCAAATAAACTAGTATATGCCCAATCAGGCATAGCATTAGATAAGTCATTTATATATATAAGAAACAGTAATGGTCCTAATATAGAGCCTTGGGGCACTCCTATATCTACATTTGTAATCTTAGAGCTTGTGTCGTTAACATACACAGCCTGTTTCCGATTCTGTAAGTAAGTACGCATCATGTTTAGTTCGGGGCCCTGAAATCCATAGTACTCTAATTTCATTAATAGTATGTCTTGCCTCAAACAATCAAATGCTTTAGACAAATCACAATACATACTTGCACATTTCTGTGATTTGTCCAAAGAGTCCAATATGTAGTAAATTACTTTCCTTATCGCCATTTCAGTAGATCTACCTTTTCGAAATCCAAATTGAGACTTAGTAAAGAGATTATTTTCTTCAAAGTAATTTAATATTTTACTTTTAACTATTGATTCCAATATCTTTGATATAGTCGGTAAAATACATATTGGTCGGTAGTTCCCTAGCTCTGTACAATCTCCTTTTTTATGCAGTGGAATAATCTTACTATGTTTTAGGCTGTCGGGAAATATTCCCTCATCTAAGCAGTCGTTAATCACAATATGAAGCAATTCCATTAAATGTTCATTTTGTAAGATCAGTTTTTTCAATGTTTTTGAGTTCATATCATACATATCAGGTGTACATTTCTCTTTCATGTTCTTTACTGTCGTCCATAGTTCTTTGAGATCTATTTGATCAAATTTAACAGTGGTGATAGGTTTTTCACACATTTCTAAATAATTTTTACATTCATCAATATTTGTACTAGTTTTACACGTCAATTTACGAGCAATATTCCCGAAAAAGTTATTGAAATCATTTGCTATATCTTTTGAGATAGATGTTTCTGTCCCATCTTCTCTTTTAATTAATTTTACGCCTTTATTGATTACCTGTTTCTTATTATATCGGATTTGTTCGTTCACAATCTTCCATGATTCTCTTATTCTATTTCCTGAAGTTCTTACTCTGTGGTTATATTGTAGCTTTTTAGCTGCTACATAAACTTTTCTCAAAATTTTCTTGTATTTTCTTATATACATTAACTTTTCTTTATCTGGGTGTGATTCCTGCAGCATTTCCATCTTAGCTAAATTATTTTTTGAGATATCTATTCCTTTGGTTGTATATTTGGTAACCCTATTACGTACTACACGTTTTTTTCTTGGAAAAGCTACGTCGTAATAAAATCTAATCGCGTCCTGTAGAATATTCATTCTTGAATTTGGTTCTTTACATAGTACGATCTGATTTTTTAAATGGATGAAATCCTGATTTAGTAAGAAATTGAAATAATTTATATTATTAAAAGATATTTGCCGAGAAAATGTGATTGTTTTTGATAAAGCTTTACGTTTACTGTTCGAAATTGTTAGTCTAATTACTTTGTGATCCGCTAGTTTACGATTCAATACATCTCCTGTGCATTCGTCAAAGTTTACAATAAAATTATCAATACATGTAGCACTAGTTTTCTCTATTCTAGTCGGTTCATTCAAAATTATTTTAAAATTAAAATCATCATTAATTTTTAAAAACATTTATATATTTTTATCAATTTTTAATATATTTAAGTTGAAATCTCCAACAAGTACAATTTTTTTCCCTTCGTAGTGGAGTTTTTGCAATAATTTTTTTTGTAAATTAAAAAATAAGTCAATATCTTTATCGTGTCTATAAACTGATATTATGATTATTTTTGAAGATCTAAGTTCTATTGCAGTAAGTTCAAAATTCATCTCAAAAGAAATTTTGTTTTTATCGTTCCTAACCTTATATTCTAAATTATTCCTGATAAAAATAGCAGTTACTGGTTTGTCTCATTTGACAAGACAATTAGCTTGACCACTATTCGTAGTTTTCTACTTTTTAGTAGATTTGGAGCAAGAATCCTTATTTTCTAGTAGATCAACATGAGTTGGTAGAATTTAGTATTTTATAAGCGAACGTTGGTTTAGTTAATTTTTTAATGTTGCAATTGATCATTAACTTTCAACTTAAACTGTATTCATTACATATTCATTAAACTTAAATAGTTATCATTACATATTTAGTCTGCGGATATATTTAATTCATTATTGGGGAATAAGGGATTTCCTAGTTATGTAAATTACGCGTTATTATTATGCGTTCAGTGCCCTTACCCTAGGTGCAACTTTACTATTCGCTCTACTCGTATTCGCCGTCTCAAAGTAAATTATAACTGACGTACAACTGACGCGTTTGGAGCGTCTCCGTTAGGTACAACTATTTAGCAATCAAAATAGCTCGGTAAAAAACACTCCCGTATATCAGACAGTTACTAACGCGTTTCGTAACTACAGGCAGGCTAATAAACAAACTAGTACGGGTGTAGTAGTTTGTTTTTTACCCACACGCTCGAAACACGACCCAGTTCAATTGGTATTGTCAAAGTTTTTACCTGATAGAGAATTACTGTTAAGACTGTGTATATTGTTCTTTGCATATGACGAAGGTACTGGAGCAGGCCAAACATTAGACAAAAATATTAAACAAAATGCGGACAGTGATGATTACGTTGAATAAATATAGTAAATTTACATTTTAAAACAATCATTTTTCTTGTAATTATGTAAAATCATTGTTTGTTTCGATGAAACAATTGTAACATTTTGGTAGATTTTTGGTAGATAGTTTCTAATCAGATTTAGTAGATTTCAGATTGAATTTTAGTAGATTTACGAAAAATAAGAGGTCGCGCTGGCTCTCAGGCTTATTAGCATTTGCCGTCAATTTTGAAAGCTAAACAAAATTATGTGTTTTCAGTTTTATTTTTTATTTACTTAAACTTGCCTGTAAAATAACCCGTGGCGGTGTCAACCGCAAAAATAATATAACTGATAATGAAATGTGTTGTGAATTCTTTTGAGACTTTTGTGTATTATTGTGTATGGATATCACTGATCTTTTGGTCTATTTTCACGCTTTTCAAGGCTCAGACTGGTAATATTATTAATTTAGAATATTTCGGTTAATTATTTTAGAATATTTTTGGTTTCCTAATTTATGATTATAACAAAAAAATATTTTGCTGTTTTCAGAAATATTTACCAATAATCCATATTTAAGATTATCACTACGTGATCTTTCACCTGGCTGGACATTCCTGAATAGAGAAAAAGATGCCTCTGATATTGAGTGGAGTTGCTGGAAATACTACGCAAGAACATCATGGCCGTACTTACTTCTTCAGTTCATGATATCTGAAACCCTAAGGCAATACAACATTCCAACAATTAAATGCTGGTATATACTTTCCAGTATATTTTTTATAACAATCAGTGTTGGTGTCAAACATCTGCTGATTATTTTAGTTCAACCTGTAATATTTTTTCTCCTGTTGATTTGTGGAGGCAAACAAATCAGTACTTGGATAACCAGTCTTTTATTACTTTCAAGCTATAACTCACTGAAGTATAAGTATAATTTTTGGCAATTTTTGGATGATGGGAGCTCTCAAGAAGAAAAAGTATTCCTACTATTATTTGCCCTAGCATGGATTGCGCTGAGATGCATAAGTTACAGTTTAGATTATATAGAAAGACAAGAATACAAAATCAATACCGAAGAAAAGAAAGAAAGTGTATTACAAATGTTTACAAACATGTTCAGCTATGTTTTATACTTACCACTACTTTACCTTGGGCCGATCATGCTGTATGAGGAATTTGAAAATAGTTTTCTGTATAAAAGAGAGAAGTTGTGGACAAGACTGAAGCGCTTTGCTGTGGACATTCTCCTCTTTGTAACTTATGCATTTTTACTGGAACTAACTTTCCATTTTATTTATTTTAATGCTATGCATGTGGACATGAAGGTATGTTTAACAATCATTTATGGTTGCATTCTAAAACATGTGAATTTTACCGGGCTAGAGTGAAATTCATCAAGCAAATATTACTCTCTACCACGTAAAATTCGCTTGTTTTAGAACACAAGTTACAATGAAAATGAATATATTTAAAAACAGCTTTACCTTTCATATTTGTATTGGTCTTGGGTATCATATCTTCCAAATGAATGATTTTGATCAGCTTTTTTGGTTGTTGTGAGATAATGAAAGAAAATTTGGTTTTGACTATTAACTTTTTATGAGTTCATTAGTATGTTTTGGTATGTCAAGGTTGAGGTTGTCCTTATCACCTGTTTGTATATTCTGTTCAAATAATTATTTATTTTCAGCTTATTGAACAAATACCTACAATAGCTCTAGCTGGTGGAGGCCTGTGGATGGGTTTTGAATTCCACACTAAATATGTGATATCGTATGGTAGTACAGCTGCATTTGCACGATTGGACAACATGGAACCACCACCGACACCACGGTGCATAGCAAGGATTCATGTCTACTCCCAAATGTGGAGATACTTTGATGTAGGACTTTACAAATTTTTGGTCAAGTAAGTATCCAAAGTATTATATTACTCAGTCACAGAAAGATTCATTTTGTCTTACTGACAGAAATAACGTTCTCTTAAATATTTTCTGTCGAAGGAACTGTATAAGGCTATGATGTATTTGGAATCACCTAAAGTAAGCCAAAAACGAACTGAAACTATGCTGAGTTTTGAGATTTACTGAATGACCAGTCTGAAGATAAAAATTTTTTTGAAAATAATTTCAGAAACTATTTGATATCAATGTTTCCGCCTTTGTTATATTTTCAAACTATCTTATAATCTACCTATCCTTGTTACAGGTATATTTACAGACCCAGCTACACTACACTGTGCAAATATATGAATTTATCAAAAATTCTGTATAAGCTAATAGCGTCATTTACTACGTTTGCCTTCATATTTTTGTGGCATGGTACAGCTTCAAACATATTAATATGGTCCGTATTGAATTACACTGGCATTCTTTTGGAATACACAGCAAAAGCCTTATCCGCGACTGAATGGTATAAAAACTTTAAAGAGAAGGTATTAAAGACTGAAGCTATGGAAGTAAGATTTATTGCAGCACTTTGTGCTCCATTGTTGGCAATGTCTGCTATATCAAACTTTTATTTGTTTGGAGGGACTGAAGTGGGGAACGCCTACGTAGGACTTCTAGAGTGGCCTGCTCCACATAATCTTATGTTAGTATTATTAGCTACTTATTGTTGCAGTCATGTTTCAATATCCCTACTTGATGTTCCGTCGAGAACGGATGTCAAAACTAACAGGGTTAAAATTCATTAGTAATAATTAAGTGAGGAGTTCCTACTATTTTTAGTGTTGTGCTATATTTTAGTAAAAGAACAGGCTATGAATATGTATTTGTCACGCTATATTTAATCAAAATAATATTGATTGGTATCTCTAGTAAACTTCTAAATACGGCTTAATAAAGATAGTAATCAATGATGTTCATTTTCAAAAGATGTATAAAACCCAAAAACTTTGGTTAAGTCACTTTAATAGCTATTAAGCAATGAAAAATCGGGCCTGAGGCTGTAAAGTTTTGAATCTCATCAAATTTTGTTAAGAATATTACCTTTATTTATTACATTTATTTTGTAACAGTTCATCTTTTTTTGCCTATATTAGGATAACAATAAAACCAATTTGTATATAACAAAATTATATCTGTATTATCGTTAACAAGGTCTTAAAAAATCTATTGTGAAAATGTTTCTTATTCAAATAATCAAATGACAATGAAATAGTTAAAATGAAATTAGTTGATATGTGTTGGAGCCTTTTAGCAATAGATAGGAATGTACGTGCATTGCCTCTATGAGATCTGCGGCGTCCCCGGACACTCCCGCCGCTTTGTGAATTTGAAATAGTTCTTGTCTTGTAAATATATCTTTGCCTAACTGATGTGCTCTCCTTGTCAAAGCGTCCAGAAACTTTTTCAACTGAAATAATAATTTTTTTAAATGTTTATTATGTACTGATTGTGTACGAGTATGTTATTTTTTGATTATACAGTTTACAAGTATTTGTCAAAATATATTTTGTTTATTTCTTTAGCTACATACCTATAGGTTTTTATGAATAATTTATCGATTAACATAACGAAGGAGTAAATTAAAAACTTACTTTGCTTCTAGAACTAATTCCTGAGCCGTTGATAGACCTTGAGAGTTGTATATTTCCAAATTCGTCACTGAATGTATCGATCAAGCTATGCTTGACTAGACTGACGACGTCTTCGGCGTCTTTGGCTGTTGCCTCCTCTCTCAAGTCAACTCTGGCTCGGGCCTTAAAAGAAAAACGTTAATTAATTTTTAACCCTCGACGCAGAACTGATCATGGTCACTTGGCAGATGGAACTTTTTTTGTTCTCATCTGCACTAGTAATGTGGCCTCTGTAACAGATAACGTTTTTGTAATCCCGTCTGCCCCATCGTTGTGGTTATGGTAATATATTGATTTTCAAGCCGCGAGGTTATTTCAATCTCTAAAATATAATAAATACAAGTTCTTTAAAAAAAGTCATTTTTTTAAAAACCGACACATTCTGACGGCGCCGATGGAACTTTTTCAGTTACTTAGATTTAAAAATCAAACCTTAGGACCGATTATAAGGAAATTTAAATAAGATTACTTAAGTAGTACCTATTATTGGACCGATTTTAAATTAAATCGGTCCAGCCGTCTTCAAGAAATCAGGTAACAACATAAAAAAAAAACAGTCGAATTAAATGCCTTCTCTTTTTTGGAAATCTGTAGAAAATATACTTAATAAATGCGTATTTTTAGGTACCTTTATTTTTAAATTTGTTTTCGCCTTAAAATATTTGGTCTTACCAAAATAATTTATAACATAATTTAATTTCTTTGCTAAAGAAAAATGAAAATTTAAACGCCTTTCAAAAAATATACTGGAACAAAATATTAGAGATTGATCAAAATTTGTTGTTAGACAAGGTTTTGTACCAGCATAAACTTAAACAGGTGGATTATCTCTGAACAAGTGATAGTCGCGGATTGGTATTGAAATGTACCGAAACATCAACTTAATACTACGGCCTTCTATGTTCATGACCTCTTATTATTTGTTAAATGTGTACAAACTGTATTACAGCTGGAAGTAAGTCAATAGTAAATGTTTTATATCTCCATTAATACAAACAATATAATACATATTTCACTTCAATTGTTGAGAAATCGCTAAATCTCGAAATTGTATCAAAATCGGTCCAGATATTTGATTATTAAATAGAAATAACTGAATAAGTTCTATCAGAGCCTGCCGTAATGAAAATTGGTAAAAAATAATTACCCAATTAGTCTTATAGTAGTAAAATTCACCTCGGCTATTTATCACGTACATTTGAACAAAGTGAAATATCCAATTATACCTGAGTTAATCGAATACAAGCTTCTAATTGCCTAGTGGTGATAGGCGCGCCATCGTGCGAGCCACCTTGGTGATTGTGCCTTAGGTCCAAGTAAAAGTTTTGCAATACATTGGCGGCTTCCACACTAAGCTTCGGATGCACGTATCTCTTTGCGTACGCAATGTATTTGCGAAGTAAAACAACTGGCAAATGGTCGATCTCTTCGCCGGGTTTCAGCCGTAATCGCTGGCTGAAACAATATTTGCAGTTGATAAGGATTTTAATATTAATTTTACGAATTAACAATTTAATTTACATTTTTAATCTTAAGATTGCAATAATGATACTTTACTGTTACGTGTACAAATAAACTATTGGTATATTCCCATGCTTTAATTTGTACATGATGTAAGCAGGATCTGCCCCATCGATGGGGCTGAAGGGAATAAAAAAGTCCTTTCTGCCCCAGTGAGTACATCAATGGGGCAGAATGAAATAAAAAATTACCAACTCTTCAATTGGAATGATTTGGTCTTTGTTCACTATGAAAATTTCTACACGTAACGCGGCCACGTTATTTTAAGAGCGCTTAGAATTCACGCGCACTCACTAAGCCAATGTCAAATTTCATATCGTGTCGTAGCACGGAACGCGCACGTTTTGCATCATCAGACAGAATAACGTATTGCGTCAACATAACGTTAAACACGTTACGCGTTTTTAGCAAGGAATCTAGTTATTCTTTAGAGAATAAAGGCCATGTATCCTTCTGAGTGACACGCTCAGATGTCTGGACCAATCGGCGACCTCGGCTTTCAGCCTTGGCCGTCGTGTTATTTACAATCGCGAGTATTAAATAACCTTAGACTGATGAAACACTTACAAAAATATTTATTTTAATTTTTAATAAGGTTGTACAGGTGTTAAAATACTAACTTTAACGACACTTCGTTGCTATTACTCTGACTAGTATTCAGATCTGCATTTATGAATGCGGTTCTAGAAGCTTTGTTTCGTTGACCAGCGTGTAACGCTAACACATGTTCTGAGAGCATTGCGTCCATCGTCTGAAACAATATTGTACGTTCAAACCCGAGATACAAAATCACGATTATAACATTAGGTACGCGTATCATACAATTGCAGTGAATCGCAAGATTAAAGTAATTAACAAATGTTTAGAAGGTACTTTAAAAATGCCGACTGCAGAATCTTTAGGCAAGTGTATCTTAACAAATGAAACCGCAGGACGTAAGTTGTATAGCCTATAACCACCTGCAACTAAAGATTAAAGATTTTTTGTACTCCTAAGATACGAAAGATATAAGATATAATATACAAAAACTAAGATATATGTTTTGAGCTTATTTTAGTTTGTATGTATATATTAGAGGATCCCTCCTCTCTTTTTTTTTGTATGTTGTAGGATGTTTTATACAAACTAAAATAAGCTCAAAACATACTAATAATTAAACTTAGTTAGACTTCTAACGAAGTCTACATTAGAAACTGTGAAAGAGAACGCGTGAATTTAATGTCATTTTTTTACGTTTTATATCGTCAGGTAGTTTATTGTATATATTTATAACAATAGAGACCGCGACATTTTTCTACGATGATGGAAAGATAAATGAAAAATAACGAATTACTATTTTTTAAATATTGACATAATATTTTTACGAGCTTTTGACGAGAATAATATTGTTCGGAACTTTTCTTAGATTTAAAATAATGTCTAAAAACGTAATTACATTCAGTATAACATAAAAAAAAATGTAATTCGTTTTTTTTTTCATTTATCTTTCCACTATCTAATAAAATCGGTAATAAAAATAGGGGGACAAAAAAATTTAAATGTTGTCAATTGAACGCTTACATGAAACGTATTGTTACGAGCTACGGGTTCGGGATAAAAATAGAAAAATGCCAATTTACACCAATGACGATTTATTCCTACAAACACTCAGAAACTGTCACACAAAAACACTACACAACACTTTCACTCACAATCACACTACACTGAGCACTTCGATTCGCACTAGGTTCGCACTAGAACTGTTCGCGGTTATAGCTTCCGAATAACTGACTCCCCGGGCCCACTGTCGGTCCCTTTATATACCTCAGAGCCGTAATTCTGTAATTATCCAGAATATTCCTCTAATTGCTGGACACCGAGAACAATAGATGTTTACAAATAAGAAGGTACTTGAATTCGAGAGAGATCCCCTTTTTTCTATGCGTGATAATAGCGCGGGCGATGCTTACTATGTCTTATTCTGTGCATAGGGGCGCCGGTTCACAACTACTGCGTATTCTGTGGTACGGTCGTAACACTACCCCCTCCTTAGACATGCTCGTCCCGAGCATCATTGGTCTCGTGATGTCACCAGTTAATCCTCGCAGGCAGTCCTAGTCATTCGTTGTCGTCTTTCCGATGTACCGACATTGCCACGTCCATTTATAATCTTAGCGTCGCCCGTTTTCAGCATTCTGATAGGAACAGTCTCCATAGCTACTTGTTTATCACGATTTCTCCAGTTGTCAGGTGGTAATCTTCTTGAAACAATTTTCACCTCATTGCAACGACTTCTGTAGCAACACTGAGCAATCACTATTGGTCCGTCGCAACCTCGCGGGAAACGTGTAGTGCAACTAGACTTAAGATGTCCTTTTTCTCCGCAGCGATGGCATCTGGGGCTGAAACTATGACGACCGTAATGGACTGTTGTTGGTTCCGCATTTTCAGGTTGTTGTTTTCGACTATCCCACCGAGCTGCTTCCACTTCAAATGCATGTGCCAAAGCTTCAGATATAGTTCGGTGATGTCCAAGTCTCACTGCAGCTCTCACTTCGACGAATGTCTGAACCACATTCACATCGATGAGCTCAGGCAAAGATTGATAAGCCTTTCTCACAAGCACTTGCACTTGGAAAGCCCACTCCCGTAGATCCTCATTTCTACGCTGGACCCTGTCCTTTAACTGGGCACGATACACATATTCCTTATGTGCATCCCCAAAGCGACACTCCACGATTCCCAGCAGACTTTCGTAAGTGACGTCCTTCTCAAGGCCTTCCAAAACAATCAGAGCCTGCCCCCGGAGACTCATGATGAGAGCAGCTTTGGCTTGTACTTCACTCCATCCATTGACCTTAACTAGGGCTTCATGCTGCATTCTATATGCTGGCCAGGAAGAGCATCCGTCGAATGGTGGCACTTTAAATCCCGGTGTCGAAGTCGTAACAGTAGCAGTTACACCGGACGCTTTAAGAACGCGCAGAACCTTTTTTATATCAGCGATCTGGGTTTCTACTTCCGCCACGCGGCCCTCAACTTGTTCCTTAAAATCCTTCAACTCTTTTCTGAAAACCTTGTGCAGATCTTGTAAGAGAAGAGTCTGTTCTTCTTGTTTACGGGCTTGTTCCTGGGACCGTTCCTGGAGTAATGCCATAATCTTTTCTTGCTGTTTCCTGGCCTGCTCTTTTTTTTTCCTGCCCTGCTCTTCTTTTTTCCTGGCCTGCTCCTCTTGTTTCCTGGCCTGCTCCTCTTGTTTCCAGGCCTGCTCCTCTTGTTTCCTGGCCTGCTCTTCTTGTTTCCTGGCCTGCTCCTCTGACGAAATTGCGGCTGGTCCCGTCGAAGCAGTAGGGTTTTCCGATGGCCCGGCGATAGTCGCAAATTCCGACGAAATTGCAGCTGGTTCCGTCGAAACAGCAGGTTCTTTCGATGGCCCGGCGATTGACGGCTGATCTTCCTCAGAGGATTCTTCAAACCGACGCCGATCCATCTCTTTTTGTCGTTGACTCCTGGTTTGCACGGGAGTGAAGTCTTCCTTCAGCAGAACAGGTATCTTAAAGGTTTCCCACGAAGAGTTTTCCCTGAAGACTGGCTGTTCGAAACCTCCGGATCTTTCTGAATCGATCATCATTCTCATATTTGTGATGCTTGTCTCAGTCTTGGCAATACGACTCTCAAGCTGATGTATCTTTTCCTTGAGGTCATTAATTTCCTTTTCCAAGGTTGTACGCAGGTCTTTCACAAGTAAATTCTGTTCCTTCTGCCAGCGGGCATGTTCCACTTGTCGACGAATATTTTCCTCTTTATCACGGAAAAACCTCTCCTCAAGCCGACGAAGCTGCTCTGCCACTAAAGGAACTTGATCCTCTCGTTGGGCACCTGCTTCTACTCGCCGCCGTTGGCTACTGGTCTGAATCTGATCGTCTTCCGGTATCTTCGGCATTATTTTTATCCCACTTCTGACACCAAATGTTACGAGCTACGGGTTCGGGATAAAAATAGAAAAATGCCAATTCACACCAATGACGATTTATTCCTCCAAACACTCAGAAACTGTCACACAAAAACACTACACAACACTTTCACTCACAATCACACTACACTGAGCACTTCGATTCGCACTAGGTTCGCACTAGAACTGTTCGCGGTTATAGCTTCCGAATAACTGACTCCCCGGGCCTTTTTTTTTTTTTTTTTTTTTAGAAAGGACTGAGCTGCTGGTCGAACACGACCTCGGACAGCTTGACCGGACGTTTGGCAAGCGCTAGTGCGCTGGGCCGCGGTTTTGGTTTTGGGGCGACAAGCACAAGGGCGCCTCAGACGGCACGAACCTCGGCTTGAGCCGTCGCCCAGAGTTGGACTAACGAACTGCCCTGGCAACCCAGACGGGGAGTGCCTAGGGCCCTAGCCACTGGTGGCATCCTAGCTAAAACTTTTTAGAGCGAATTTGCCCAGACCTCCCTGAGGGGGAGGACAAATGAGCCCTATGAATCTGAGTGACTATTTGACCTGATTGTCCTGGAGCTCTGAGTCCAGAGTTCACGAGGACCCTACACTTGATTGGCATCTGAACGACGCATCCCCGGGCCCACTGTCGGTCCCTTTATATACCTCAGAGCCGTAATTCTGTAATTATCCAGAATATTCCTCTAATTGCTGGACACCGAGAACAATAGATGTTTACAAATAAGCAGGTACTTGAATTCGAGAGAGATCCCCTTTTTTCTATGCGTGATAATAGCGCGGGCGATGCTTACTATGTCTTATTCTGTGCATAGGGGCGCCGGTTCACAACTACTGCGTATTCTGTGGTACGGTCGTAACAGTATATTTTTAGGAAAAAATCTTAGTTGACACGGACGAAGTCGCAGGTAACGGCTAATAAAATTACATAGGTGCGGGGATCAATGAGTAAAGACATACAGTACCTCGTCAGGTTGATCTAATAGTATGAAAACCAGGTCAAATCTAGACAACAGAGCCGAATTGAGTTTCAAGTTTTCAGCGACAGTCTTTGCTCTGTAAATAAGATGTAACAATGGTTAAGAAACGTGGAATATTTTCAGCTTTGTTTACAACAACAAGAACAACTTTACAACTTTGTTTAGTGTTTGTACCTCATTATACAAGAACAAAATACGAAATGTCAAATGTCAAAATTGGTAGTCAGATACTGGTTAAACTTTGTTTTGTGGTTGCGTAAACTTAAGGCGACGGGTATAGACAAACGCAACTCGTACCTCGTAAAAACATTTAAAAAAATTGAGACAGCTCATATCATTGATGACATTATTTATCAACAACGAGGTTCGCTGGGTTAGGTAAAACTTACTTTAAAAAATTGTAATAAAAAATTTTTTTTTTGCATATTTTATTTATAAGTAAGTCTAACTATTATGACCGATTTTTATCGAACTTATATGAATGAATTTTTCGTTAATTTTTGCGTCTCTAAGAAAACAGAAAAATACTTTAAAAAAACAATAACTGAAATAAAATGTTTACTTTTTATTTCAGTTATTGTTTTTTTAACATCTTATGTTGTCATCTCAGTTTTATGGTGCATCTATTTGGGAACCATCACCTTAAGGTGATGGTTCCCAAACTTCGCGGATTTTTTGTAGGAAACGAACCGAAACATTTGATACATACTTGTCAAAGGCATGTCTATAGTACGTTCATTACCACAAAAAAACTTTTGTGATTAAACGGTAATGTTTAAAAATGAGTATTTCTTATTGAATCATATTGTGAAGGTGACTTACATGAACATGAATTGGCGATTACGTAATGATTCGCGGTTACGTACTACATATATGATCTAATACGTAGTACAGGCATGTCGGAGATGTTTATTAGCTTTCAAAGATAAATGAAGTGAAAGTTGAAGACTAGTCCTCAAAAACCCGAAATAAAGGAAAACCCGAGCCTAGCAGTGGGACATTATGGGTTTAAACCACTGACTTGGACTATATAAGTACCTACGCTGCACGCTGGACTTCAAGTTGTCAAAGAGACAATGAATCTACATATTTGATTTCTGCAATGTTGGCGCGAGGCAGAGAGCGCAACCAGTGGGAAATAATATTAGTAATGGGATAATGGTAAATTCAGTTTCAGGCAATCACACCATATTAATTAGAATATTTAGTGGCTTACAAATCCGTGGTTTAGTGTTACCTATTGTAACTGCCTCCGGCGGGGTTAGCGGCGGCTAGGACGGTGGCACGAGCGGCCAGGCTACACACAACACCTCCTTTGGCCACGCTCACTCTACGCTGCTCCATCGCTTCCAGCAGGCTGCTGTGGTGAGCCGTCATCTGAACACAAGGAGTAAAATATAATCATCATCATCAGCTCGAAGACCTCCACTGTTAAACAGGCATGCCCTTAGAATCCTAAACACAAGCTACCATTTGCATCAATCAGGTTAAAAAAATAATAAAATAAGAAAATGAATTTAGACGATGATGCTAAACCAGACTAAAATACCAATAACATAAGTAATAACAGACTCGTACATGGTATAAAGAATTACATGAATGCGTTCTTTTTTTTTCTGTCCTAGTAGTCGACAGCACTCCTACTAGCGCCGCTAGTAGGAGTGCTGTTTGGACAAATTTCAGGCACATTTCATTTATTTGTTTGAACGGAACTCGCCTACTGTAAAACGATGATATAGCCAAAGAAATGCCTGTACATATGCATGCATGCCTAGAAAATACTGTTTCTCTAACGATGTGCAAAAAAATCTGATTATAATTTATCGCGAACGCTTCTTATAACACGAAATCTTACTATCTCGTCAGACACGAACAAAACTTGGGAAATCGAGGGGTCAAGGGTTACCTTATCCAGTTCGTCAATACAGCAGACTCCTCTGTCTGCCAGGACCAAAGCCCCCGCTTCGAGGGCGAAGTCCCCGCCTGCCTCGCGACCGAGGGCCACAGTCAGGCCGCCGGCTGACGCTGACGCCCCACACACGTACACACCTTCACAAACGAATATATACCTAGTAACATTATTCAGTTTGTGAAATATAAATGAAAATATAGATTGATGGTGGAAGAAATCGGTAAGGAGCGATAAGGCCACCCAATGATTTTTTTTATCTATATTTTACTGGTAATATTTTTGGTATGTAACTTAGTTATATTGTAGTGTGTTATGGGTGGGTCCATACCAATTATACGAAACATTTAAATCCGACTATAGCTTCACATCCGATTTTCTTCATCAGGGTGTTACAATTAGGTATTCGTATCCTCGACGATAGCCGATCATGCATTACACTCGGCCGTTTTTATTAACTAGTGTTATAAAACAATATGAATCAATGATAAGTACATCAATTTCTTTCTCAAATAAAACTGCATTGCAAAGGTTCTTAAGTTAGTCCAGAAATTTGTCAGAGTAAAACGCCAACATTTTACATTCCTATAGTCCGTATACTGCGTATATGGTTATTGTCCGTTGAAAGGCCTAGTCATTTATTGCATTAAATAGTTACCTCTAGGAGCGGCGCTCGAGGCTGCCTGCAACAGCTGTGACTTCCCGAGCCCTGGGTCCCCGACCACCAACACGTGCGGGTGACACCGCGGCCCGCTGTCTAGTTCAGTGCCTCCTATCAGACCGAGGATCAGACCGGCTTTCACCGCCTCGTGACCGAATATGGCCGGGCAGAGAGAATGGACCAGTAGTCTGAACACGTCTTCTGATGCGTGGATTTCCTGAACAACATACAAGCGACGCTTACAGCTCACGATGTTTGCCGAGAATCGTAAGTAACTAGCAGCTGTTGCACACGATATAAAATGGATTATAAGTTTCAAACTTTGAACCTCTTTTTGACCCTTTCACTTAGGGTTGAACTTCCAAAAATATTTTTTTAGCACACTCCTACACCCTATAATGATTTGACTGTCACTTTCCAAATGTTTTATTTGTCCAGCATTCAAGTTCAGTTTAGGCTCTGCGTTGATTCCTAGCGCATAGACGTATTTATATATCAATCAACCAGTCAGTCATTATTTACTCTTTTATGTTATAAGTAATTTCTGCAGGCCTAATATGGGAGTTTATCCCGGGGAAATGAAAAAAACTATACGGCTAATTTGAAATAATAAAACGACATTTGCTTTGAACCGTAATATGTGATTCAAATTCTAATAAAGTAATGTACTCGAATTGTTCCTCGAATGTTGATAAAAAACATTTTATACATTGCCTTTGCAAGCAAGTTTTATAACAAATTGAGCGCAATGTGTAATAAAACAGTCGCCCTCTTAAATGAGAGAACACAGGTTCGATACCAGGTTCAGTCATGCACCACTGAGTTTTTCAAGTGGTAAATTTTAACAGTGAAAGAAAATATCGTGAATCTGCTTATCGGAGAAGCTTAATAGCTTTCGAAGACAAAAGTCCCGAACCGCCAATTTGGCCAGCGTGGTGGAGAAATTGACAAATTAAACTATTTTATGATCAAACAATTATTTGACGAATGTGTGCGTAATCCTCTACACAGCTAACAGAGCCAGTCGTAAATATTGTGTGACAATATAATATATGGAAAGAACAACACTATCACTGTATATACATACTTGAATAGCGTAATAATCTTTCAAAGTAAAAGACAAAGTCGGATTGCTCAAGTTTCTGTGGCTATGTATTGAAACAGCTTCTATATAAAGCTGCAATAGCCTTGCTGCTCTTTTGCCATCTTCACCACCTTTGCTTTCTCCTCTGACCTGCAATCGCAAGAGCGTGTTCAACCTTTGAAAATTAGCAAAAAAGGGTACATTAAAAGGTGATAACAACAATAAATTATATCTACCGATTAGAGACGCAGTTTTATTTTATAGTACATATTATATTATATGTAAAAGTTGTTCTAGTATTCGGGCTAATTACCTTGAGTGTAACCAGCGCGACCTCGGGCAGTGACAATTTTAGGTCTCTTTAGCGCGAGGTAGAGTGCGGAGAGCGGAGACTATTCGCTGCCTAGGTCAACTAGGATATAGGTACACTAACCTGAACAATACCAGTGACTGACAACACATCACCTGGACACGCGGTACCAACTAGATCACCTTGCAGATCGATCTCAACACTCCTTGGAATCGTGCCGGAAATACTCTAAAAGAATTCACATTTTAAGTTTTTACTGGCTGTTACTTAGCTGTACTTCGTCCGTGTGAACTAAGAATGTTTTATAAAAATGTAAATGCTATAACGTTTTCTGTAGGCGTCCATTTGCGTTACGTGTATTGCTATTAACATTTTGCCAGACTTCTTGACAAATGTGGACACTCCGTTTTACTGTTTATACATGACGAAGTTAAAAATAACTAATACACACATACACAAACTTTCACAAATTTACAAGCAAACTGTTGATCTCGCTATAACAGTGATTTTGAGACTTTAAAAAATGACAATCTTTTGACCGATTAGGTTTTCATTTAAGAACTCTTGTTGCGCATGCCACTGCCATTATTAAAATCAGCCGGTCAACGAGGGCTACAAACTTCCATCATTTCTAGAAGATATACTCTCCCTACCAACAATCTTCGCCAATAAAGCTAAAATATTTGTCGAACCTACATACAGAGTTTTGTCAAGGTTGGTCAGAAACTACCTGTGCGCGATTGCGAAATTTCGAGACAGAAATACAAATTAACAGACGAAATAAAAATTGCTAGATTCGAAGTATGCTTCGCTTGCTCGGTTAATGAAGAAGTTATGATCGAAATAAGACCATAAACGGAAAAGCTATGGCTAAAAAACTAATAAATTGAGAACATGATCCTTTCTTGGAAGTTGTTTATAAACTTTTTGTACCTGAGACTGTATTTCCTGTATTTTTGCAACTTGCCAGTCTGTTGTAATGGTGAACGGCGATGATTGAAGAGGCTCGAAACTAGCTCCACCGCCACAACTTTGACAGCTGTTTGGAGCTAAAACCACATAATAGTTTGTGCAAACATTAATATTTTCTAGTTTCAAGGCAATAATTTCATCCAAGTTACAGGTCATCATCGGGATTTAACGCCATCGTCAATGTTGGTAAATATACCTAACCAGTTACGTACAAGATATGAAGAGAATAGTTGTAAAAATAATTATTTTGACCACAACTAACACATTCTGGTGCCACACTTTTTATTTTAATACATTTAGTAGGTAGCATTGCAACTGAAATTGGCAAGGGTGATAATTACCGTCAATCAAACAAATTGATTTTCTTGTTGTTCAATCCTATTAAAAAACGTTATTACAAGAAGCCAAACATGATAACGACACAATATCAGCAATATTTAATAAGTGTTTGAGTAGTAAATATCGGTTTTCCTTTAGTGATCTGGCAGGAACTGGGGAGCCCCTATCGATCACAGAGCCCAGGGCACTAGTCCAAAGGTATAATGTTAGTAAATTCCTGAATGATATATGATATGGACCTACCTGTAAAAACACCTTGTGGCTGCATAACAGCCTGAACATAGTGGCAGCTTGAGCATTCAAAAGCCATGGATGTACAGATGAGGCCAACGCTTCCAACTCTAATCACAGTGCCTTTGATTGTCACTAGTTTTCCTGAAACAATAAATCAACCATGTTTTACTGTTTAACTAGTAGTGTCCTACACCTTTGTTTTTTTAAATGTGATAGCTTTTAATATTTTTTATTACCCCTTGCAAAAGAAGGAGGGTTATGTTTTTCGAGTTTTCGTATACAGCCCTAATGGCTTGTCGTATTTTAATGTAAGTGCTGTCAATAGATTCGTTTTAGTTGTGAGAGTGACACTGGGTACATAAAAATTAAAGAAAAAAAATTTTGGATGATACACAGGTTTAACATTTAGCAGTTGGGTTTTTCTGAACTCGCTTCTAACCACTTGTTGATTATACATGAAGGTTATCTAACTGTTATTGCCTTAATATCATAATAATTAGCTATTTATTCTTCAAATCTTTTTTTTTATTTTTTTATAATTTCTCCGGTTTCAGAGTTCATTTTAGCATTGGCCTCTTTCCAACTCTTTCCACTATAGGTTATCCACGGGTCCCTTTTCCAGTTGGGTCCAACAGTTAGCTTCAGGTCATAGCTTTATATTATATGCACTTACCAAAATAATTCACTTTTAAATGTGCTATTGGTATTATTGGCTGATGATTAAGCACGCGTACATTAATCTTCGCTTCAAATTTAAATTTCTGAAATGAAATAGTTACAGGTCATAATCTCAATGAACTAGTAATTCCGCAAACAGTTGACCTCACAACAACGATATTCCAAATTAAGAAACTTAGGTATTTTTTACTCTGAAAAATACTAATCTTATCCTATTTTCTACTAATATTATAAAAGCGATCGTTTCCGATTTATATGAAATTTAGTACAGAGATAGCTTAGACCCTGGATTAACACATAGGGTACTTTTTATCAAGTATTGACGCAGATAACACCTTAGGGCGCAACAAAAATGAAATAATCAATATAGGCACAGCCAATTTTTTTTATTAATAAGGAGGGTACCCTTTTTGTTCTATATGATAATATGCCAATGTAAGTCCAAAAATAGTAAATGTTAATTTATGTAAAAGTAATGATACCTCATGAAGACAAAACTCCATCAGCCTTAGAGTTCTATCAGGGTGTTCAAACAGGTCATTGCTAAAAGTGGACCAGCCACTAGCAAACTCTTCATCACCAGTTAATGCAAGTATATCCAGTGGGACACTACGAGTCTGATCAATCTTCTCCAAGTCAAATAGATTTCTGTTCTTGTCAATAAATGATTTAAAACAGTTGGCATGTTCACTAAATTCTATAGAATTTTGCGAATCTGAAGAGAGGAATTTTTAATTTAATGTCAATACAATGCGACCGCAAAAAAGTGTAGCCAGCATTGGTATTGTAGTGTATACTGGAAATGAAAATATTTATAATACAAGTTGGACCAATTTTCATTGTATTTATATGGGACTGGGATTTAACCCTTGAAAACAATAAAAGGGTTTTTTTTTTAATCTGTCCAGATGTCTATATATCAGGTAACAATCATAAAAAAATAAAAAAACAAGATGCTCATCTGCACCTTCTCTTTTTTTGGGAAGTCATTAAAATACAGTCCAATATCAAATTCGATTGTACTATATACGGCTTCCATCAGAAACACTCATAGTTACTAGTGCTAGTAGCTACTGCTATGTATAGTGAAAACCAATGAATACCTATATTGAATTAAAGTTTAGTACTACTATAAGTTTTGTTTATTTACCTTCTAAAGGGAAATAAAGTTTCCACACGCTGTTACCCGCGTTAACAGGCACAACAATAGGTAAACGACTTGTTGGTGCCCTGCTAGAAGCTGCTGTACTTGAACCTCGAGCCGATGCACAGGAATTGCTGGCATTATCAGAAAAGTTTGTAGGGTTTGTAGGTTTACCGCGGCCTCGGCCTCGGTACCAGTTATTTCTGTAACGACCTTTCCAATTTCGATTCATATCTACAGAGTTACACGGATTCTGTCTAGTTTTTAATATTCTTTATGTTCAAAGCATTATTTATACTGCTCATTCAAAAAAACACAAACAAACAAATCAAGCAAGTGAATGACCGGCCGGAGTTAACAGGACGCGCATAGAGGAACTATCACTACGTTCGGACGCGGGCGTGCGCACCGATGTCAATAATGTCCAATCAAATATTGTACGACTAATGGGATTAACCCAGTGCGTCCCACAGCTGGGCACGGGTCTCCCCATGAAGAGAGGGTAGGCCGTAGTCCACCACGCTGGCCGAATTGCGAGTTGGGTACTTGATTCATATTAAAAATTATTAACTTTTTGCAACAAAAAAAAGAGGAAGACAACGACTTAGAAGGGAGGACGATTATAAGAAAGATAGCTGGTGTGACATGGAGAAGGATCACTTGCCATAGAAAGAAGAAGTAAGCTCTTAACGAGGCCTTTGCGGGGAAGCTTAATACCGGTGTCATATTATAAAATACAGATAATTTTTATTTTGAAATATACTGACAATTGAATATTAACTCATTACTTATGTTTTATAAGATATGTTTTTCCTTATTTTCCCTTATTTCTTAATTTTTTGTTTTATTATTACTTTTTTTAGAGCTTGCTCATTCTTTGCTCAAAGGCTTTCTGTGGCAATTCAACGCGGGAATGCAGCCAGCGTTCTTGGGACTCTGCCACACGGACATCTTTTTTTACGGACTTTTAATCATTTTTACAGTCTAGGTTCTGTTTAGGTTACTTTGTATATAATATAAAAGATCCCACATTTTTCACCGCCTTGGGTAAGTAGTTACAAATTTTTATGCAAATGTATTGGATCGTTTAGCGAGCACCATGGTTCGAACGATCGGATCCTTACTCTATCGTAATATGGTCACTTCTGCGACGTTGCTGTGTTTTTTTTGTCGAGTGTGATTATTTTAATGTGTATTGATTTATTTCGTTTTTTTTTTGATAAATATACAAATGCAAAATGGGTAGGTGATTCATCAACCTGTAGCAATTATGTACGAGCGATACTGACAGTTATTGGTACAATATTTGGTTGGGCATTATTGACTCACTCAGAATTCACTCATTCTACAACGCGCAAAAGAACTTGAGAAATGGCACAATAAATGGGTATGGTGTCAAATTAATAAAAAAAATCTTTTACCGCCAACAAAAATCAAAACAAAGAAGGTCAGTTTTAAATAGCGGTAGACAGACTCTGCAGAAACCTGAAGAAACTTCTTTTAAATAGCCGTCAAACTCAATTTGTTTATTGTCAACTGAATGAATAACTTTGATTGATCACATAAGTTGATATAATTATCATTCGTTTGAATTTAGAATGTTTTCTTTTCGTATTTCTGATTGATTTCCATACATTTTATTTGTCTATTTTGCCTTTATTAAATATATTTATCGAATAGATATTGTATGTCAACTCGTTTTTGGGAAAATATAAATAGGTACTTATTTATTTGAAATTCCTTATAATCATGGCTGAGGAAGGTGGCAGCGGCACTGGCAACGATGAATTGCCCACAGATCATGATAAAGCTCTCGATCATGATTCTGTTATGCTGGAAGAAGTAAAAATAAGAAGATTGTCTCGGAGGTCCCTGATTCCTCAAAAGAGCAGTGTCCTCGATCCTATGGAAAAAGTCATTGTGGATCGGACTGCACTAGAAGCCATCCTGGATGTTAGCTCCCGTATCCAAGACATTCAGAAAAAAAGCAAAGTATCCATGAGCACATTGGCATTAGGTCACGAGACTTATAAAGATAAACAAGTTAGTACCTACCTACCTATGTACGTAGTAGTACCTACCTACAACATATTCTTGACTACATTATAATTTTGCATTGTAGTTTTGTTTTTATTAGCAAGTATCTGACAGATTTTTATATTTTATAGGCTAAAGCTAAAGAAGCCCGCAACAATCGTGTAGGTGCTATAAAAACTCAGCACAGGTTTCTTCTTGAAAGTGCTGCTATTATACTAAATAGAACTCCAGATTATGTTATGGTAAGTGCTCATGAAATTTGAATTAACTGATCACATAATCTCAATCTAGAGCTAGAACAACACAAGCTTTGTTTTATAAATAAATAATATTTCACATTCATAGTTTCTTACTAGGATTTCTCCCATGTTGGCATATACTAACTTATATCCTGGAAATGCACTCATATACTTCTGGTTACAGATAATAATGTAATTGGATCATCAGTGGCTGCAGTCAGTGGGAATGTCTGCTTATTTGCAACTCTGCCATAAACTTTGATCTTATGTTTTATTTTAGGATGGTGTCTACGATGCTGATGTTCATATAGAACTTCTGGATAGTGTTATAGGGGAAGGAGGCAGAAATTGCATTTTAATCTGTGATGCAAATTTACCACCATTGAAAATGGGTAATTATTTTTACCAAAACATTTTATTATTGTTATTAAGACTTTTTTAATAAGATATGAAAACTATTTCTAAAAACTAGCCTAACAAGAAATATCTATAGCTGGGAATTTCTTCTAAATATATATGTACCTACATGTTATTAAATAGTGCCCTTTATCACTAATCTCTTCTATGCTTATTATTTATGGATCAACTTTTTTCTATAGAATCTGGGAGATTTATTCACCAACAAAGAGGGTTGATGGAGAGAACTTACTTATCTGATGGAGTCACTAGTGGTACTGAAGGCAAGGTTATAGCTATGTACAGGCTGAGGAACAAGGCTGTCGATATTAAGAATATAGCTGATGTTAGTAAATATCTATAATAAAATAAATATACTTGGGTTCATTCCTACAAGTATACTAAGGTACATTGGCTAAAATTACTTTCAACTATGCTTCTCCAACCACTACTGAAATGCTCACAACTGCCACTGGTTATAAATGTAGAGGCCTAATTGAATACGTAGCTGCTATAGTTTTGAATACATTCATGTTCAATTTATTTACTCATAAATACAACTTCAGCTGATATAGCCATTAAGTTATATATGTGTGGGTTGACAGTTCCACAGCACCTTTTGTTATTTATTTCAAAATAAGTGGGTAGTCCACACAGAACAAGGATAAATAGAAATGCGATATGTCTGATAAACCTTTTATTTTACGTTATTTGTGATATTATATTTAAATTGTACAATTGTCTGAATATTTTTAAGGATTTTTTCTTAGTTCTTTTCAACATGGATTCTGAGACAGAGAATGTTGTTTCGGGTATCTACAATACTATGAAAAAGGTTTATGTACCAGCTCTACAAAAATGTCAAGCATGGGGTGATGTCAATCCTCCTAACCCTAAAAGTGTGGATATCATCAAGTTCTACATTTCTCATTTAATGCTCTTCATAGACTATCTTGAAAGTAAGTAGGATTTTTCGTGACACATGGTTTTTTTGATACTATGAAGAATCAGTTTTTCGTAAAGATCTATTTTACGAATTCCGTAATAATTAAAAATTGGTTTGTGTTTGCATAAAAGCCTACCATGTGCAAGCGTGAGAACGTCCTCCGTCTCCCTGAGAATAATATACTATAGAAACCTACTAGGTATGAAGTAGGAGCTGTAGTAGCGCGGAGAGACAGGAGACGGGGCGCACCTCTATCCTCAATCACTTCACAGTGTGCGGGAATTCTGAGTAGATACTTAATTCTATTTTCAGAGACCAAAATCGATTTGGACTGCTGCACAAAGTTCAAAATAAATTTAACTTTGTATGAAGACGAGTTGTCCGATGCGGATAAGATGAAGGCTGCTATTTGTAAGACTCATGTTCTCGAAGAGGTCTGCTCATATGTGAAGCAATGGGTCAAACAGATTACCATGGCAAGTTTACAGTTACGCATATCTAAGTCAATTAGAATTTTAATGAATTACCACTCGCATTATAGTCA
Source organism: Ligdia adustata (assembly GCA_947049295.1). Classification (NCBI taxonomy): domain Eukaryota; kingdom Metazoa; phylum Arthropoda; class Insecta; order Lepidoptera; family Geometridae; genus Ligdia; species Ligdia adustata. The sequence goes on along the minus strand of OX346214.1, from coordinate 9,882,254 downwards.
AGAAACCTAGTTGTCGGAGGAGGCAGAAGGCCATTGTTTTCGTAGATAAGTCGCCACTCAGCATTTGGTAGCTAACAGTTAAAAAATACCCTAACTTATTCAAATTCAGCAAAAATCCCCGTAGGCTTAACCAAATTGTGGCACCCGAACCTAAATTAGAAATAGTTAAAACAGGACCCGTAAATATGCTAATAACTATATTTAACCATCTACCCAACTACATAAAAATAGAACTAGATGATAAAGCTTTCTATCGCAACCTTAAAAATCTACTGATCAAGAAACGATATTACAGCATAGCGGAATACCTAAATGATGGCAAATATGTATCAAATGGACGTTACAATACCTATTAATTTTCAAAACTAAAACATTATCAAACATGCACAAAAAAAAACATTGACCCAATTACCTATCGCTGTTCTGGAAGCTGGCTTCGGCTCACCTTGAGTTGTGATAAACAATTGTTTAAGGGTATTTCTCCTGTCTTCAGATAATTCTATCACTTTCCGATTCCAGTAAACAGGATTAATGGTGTTATCTTCATGGGGATGGAGTCACCAGCCGGATTGTTGTTTTCTAGCCGTATCTGTTTTAGACCCAAAAATTGGCCAAAAGATGATATCTGTGTCATCGTCTTCGTAATTGTCAGGTGATATCTGTAGTAATGTAAGGTCATGGGACCCTTCTACCAGTTGCTAGTAATAAAATTGTGGCACAACGTCGATTCGCCTCGAACAAAGAGATGCTTTTTAGTGCATTATTTTGAAGCCAATCTAAAACCTGCTGTGGGTTCCAAATTGGTGTTTTCGTAGGTTTGGGTTTTGCTAGTGAAATAGACTTCAATACTTGTTTTACCAATAAATCCTCACTAAGCCTGGCTTTAAGGTAAGGTTCACAAGCTGTTGATATAACAGATTTTTGTAAAGATATGGTTGACAAGGCAAGGTTTTCATTCAAATGCAAAAATGCGAGGAACTTAGCCAAATCTTTTGCTTCCGGCTCTATTATAGACACGCTGGTATCGGAGCACCACTGAACCCAACGTTTCCAAGCAGGTCTATAAGAATTCAATGTTGACTTACGCCATCCAGATACGAGTAATGATTTCTCCTCAGCGGTTCAATTGTTAAGGATGGAGTTCCACCGCCAATCAGCCAGACTTCCAGAGTCAGATCGTCGATCTGGGGGAGCGTTCGAACTGTCGTGACGTCGATCAGTGTCGATCGAAGGTCCTGTATTTGGTATGGCCTGCTGAGGGCTCTGTTTTCGAGATCTGGCCTCCAGAACGACTTCTTCCAGCGGGGAGCTGCTATTAGATGTTGACCTTCTGCGCTGTTCAGGTGCGTCAGGACCCGCGGGATTATGGATGGGGGAGGGAATATCCACCCCAATCTGAAATTCCATTGCCTGCTGAAGGCATTGTGGAATGTTGCCGTCTTGTCTCGTGTATCTAGCGTCGCGTAGCGTTGGACTACGTGAGCTTTGTCCGAGGCAAAGAGATCGATGGTCGGCCGACCAAACATCTGGAAAAATTGAATTTGTCGCCTCGGGAAGTAAATGCCTCGGGATAGCCGATCTGAATTGAACCGTCCGGGTAGATGTTGCACGGTTATCACCAGTTTCAGTTTTTAAATCAAGGATCTGACGAGTTAAATCCATTAGTTTTTTGGACTTTATTCCGCCCTCGTTCCTGAGATATGCAATGGCAGTGGAGTTGTCCGACTGTATTAATAGACTGGCACCGTGAAAAGAATTGGCCTGAGATTCTATAGCTTTGTTTATGGCAAAGAGTTCTTTGAGATTGGCATGCCAAGTCTGCTGATGGGACTTCCACATCCCCCATAAGCAACTGTCGTTCAGAAGTGCCCCCCAACCATGATCGGAGGCAACCGTTACTAGAAAGTGTGTTATTTGAGGTGTGTGTAAGAGAGAATACGCACTCACCGAGTGTTGCCACCAGCGGAGGTATTTCACCACAGGCAGAGGTAGGTGGTCTCTCTCTCTCTCTCGGTCGCCCGCTACGGAGATAGCGAAGGTGGAGCTGGAAGTTCCGGCAGTGTAATTGTCCTTGAGGTATTAGAAAATTGGCAAAGTTTAATTTTCTGAGAATTGACTGTGCTTCCTTCAGGGAACAAGTTTGTCTTGTCAGAAGTTGCTGTAACTCTGATCGAAGACTTCTCTCCTTCTTCTGGGGAAGAGATTTCTGGTTTGTCCGAGTGTTCCACTGAACTAAAAATTCTATGTCCTGAGTCGGTAAGAGAACCGATTTTTTTAAGTTTAATACCCAGCCCAGCTTGAAGCTATTCCATTATTAGTAAGGTTTGCTGCTAAAGCAAGGACTTGTTTTGATTTGCGAAAAGAAAATCGTCTAGATAGACTACTGCCCGCACTCCCGCTTGTCGAAGCTTCTCGATCAGAAAATTCGTCACAGTAGCGAATATTTTCAGGGCGCAAGTTATTCCGAAGGGTAGGCATGTCATTTGGTACAGCTATTTGTTGTAAATTAATCTTAGAAAGCATCGATGTGATTTTCTTACGTTCACGTGAAAGTAAGCTTGTGACATGTCGATTTTTGTTAGCCAGTCGTCGGGTTGTAAGAAATTTGGGATTTGATAATGAGAAATCAGAAAAAACATTCCTGGAGTTATGTAGTCGTTCAATTGTTTTAAATTGAATATAGGTCGATATGTTTGATCCTGTTTTTGGGTCAGGAACATTGGAGATATAAAACTTGGACTCATTTTTGGGATTTCTAAAATACTGCAACTTAACATTCTGTGAATCTCCTGTGTCATTCGAAAAGATTCCGCAGTTTGAAAATTTTGAAAATCTGGTGTTATCAGTGGGGGCTTTTGGCAAAAAGGAATTCTGAAATTTGATATTATTTTTATAATTACTGTTAGTGCATTTATCGCCTTCCACTGCGCCACAAAATATTTGAGGCGACCCGCCTGAAATTGGGAGTCAATAATATCTGCGTTTTTTCGACTTCTTGGAACGGTGCGTAAGAGTGCTTCTAGACTCGTGCTTGCGTTTACCTCGGGAGGAATTAGATTTTGAATTCCGAGACTGGTTATTAGCGTGTCCTTGAAAGGTATGTGAGATCTGCGGGTTTGGCTGGAATCTCGAGGGTCCCACAAACGGAGTTGAAGATTGATTAAAAGTTCTTTTTTATGTTCTTATGAAGACTTTTGTGGGCCCTCTTTCACGTTCAATAACTTTTGAGAATTGTTCGGGTTCGAACAAGAAAATCGACGACGGTGGAATCTTTTTAATTTTGTCAGCCGTGAAGCTATTTTGCACAGATTTGAGCAATTGTGTCCGCCAAGTATTGATAATAGCCGCCCGCTTGCCGCAAATTATTTGCATTATGTCATTTGAAATTTTGTTATAGTCCTTATCTTCACAGAACAGGCTTTAGCACTAAAATCGGAATAGGTAATTTCTCCTGATTCCTTTACCCAGTTCAATAACAACGCGACATTTTTTTGCAATATGTCTCTGTGATAGGACAGCATTACTAATTGAAGCTAAGCTTCGTTCGCATGAAGGTAGAAATTTATTTTTGTCAAAAGGTCGCAAATCATCGTTAGTTTCTAATTCAACGAATCCGGGCTTTGATAAATAAGTTTTCTGACAATCGATAAATTGTATGTTGGACCAATCAGGTGAATCGAACCGCTGTAAAATCTTGATTAATTGAAGCCGTTTTTCGTCAGTTTCACCCACACCATTTTCTTTGAGGGTAGTTTGCAACGAATTCAATGTGAAATCTTCCAAAATTAGAGGCTCAGAAATTTCAACGGCATTTGTTTCAGGTTGTTCAATTGTTGTCTGTGACAGATTATTCATAAAATTTGTTAACATTTGAACGTGATTATATAATTGTTCTAGTAAAACATTTTTGTCAGACTCACGTGACCTTTTTCGATGTCTCCGATTATCTCGCGTCTCGGAGTCTTCAGCACTCGTTGATGGACTGCTTGATGACGATGGTGTTCGGCGCGCTCTCTCCGCTGCTGGTCTCTGCCGCTGCGATCGTATTCCGGTTTTCCAGCATCAGTATCCATTGTGGTAACACTTACAAAATGGTAGTATAAAGGTTAGGTAAGGTAAGAGGATATGATATTACGATGAGGCAAGCGACAGCGCGCCGCTCGGAGAAAGCTTGCGCGCAGCGCCCCTGGTGGCGTAAGTAAGCACTAAAAGAAGGTATTTATAAAACTTCATAGTATTTTCGGTCATTTCCGCTACAAAATCGTGTTATTTCGTAAAACTTTCAGCGATAGCATCTCACCAACTTCCTGGACAAGGCGGAGGATGCACAATTGCTTATTATTATGTTATGCGTATTCTAACGCAATAGTCCCAGCAAAAAGATAAAGGTAGTACCTTCATTTTTTGCTGGGACAAACAATATTATATTTATCTGTTCCGTTCCTCATTTTGAGGGCATTTTCAACACAGAATAAATCGATTAGTAAAGACATATTTGTGGTAGTGAACAAAAGTAATGCTGTATATATAGGTATACCTTCCCCTCTATAAAATATTAAAGTAATATTTGGCCATGCCTTATTCATATGCTGGCATGGTTCACGGGGATGTGACCCAAAATAAATACGTACAGTCCATTTTAAAAGATCAACTAAATTAGACAATTTAGATTATCTAAATTCTCTTTCCTAGGTCCTAGTCCAAAGCCAGCAGTTACGTCGTGAACCAGCAAACATAGGTCCTCTAGCAGAGTTAGACCACTGGCGTCGTCAGCTGACCACATTCACGTCAATCATCGAACATGTCAAGAGCGAGCCCTGCGTTATGTACATTCACACTCTGATACGGGCCAAGTCTAAACTTATCAAGGTAAGAATGACTTAAATCTATTTAGATGCTATTCATCTTTTGAAGGTTTGCCTCTTAGGGAACTAGTCCCGTTCTTGTGCCAAACGAAACGGTCGGTTATTGTAAGTTCAACGCAGGCAATATATTCCCACTGGCAGATGTTATATACTTAACCATACTTTTAATGCATCCTTCACGTCGCTTCTCTGCGATTCATCCTAACATAGTTTATTGGATAGGCTAGGATATTAGTTAGGATTTATTGAAAATATAAGTAAGTTATTAGGTATTTTCCTTTATTGTATATTCCCTAAATCCTTATATAATGATATGGTTATACTTACTCAAACTCTACTATTATTACATCAATATTTTCCTAGAGTGATTTAAAGATGCGAACGAATTATGATGCAAGTTCATAAATTGGTTTATTGAGTAAATCTGTGATTTTCAGAAATGGAGGCTTATCGATAATCAAGTCACAGATTACTATAACGAAGCTTTTGATAACGTCAAGTATCTATACGCTTTAGAGAAATATTGTGAACCTTTGTACAGGTAATAATTTTTATAACTATTTAACCTATGTACTCGTATAGTGTAGAAGTGTAGTAGGTATCTAGGTGCGGACTTAGTTTCACCCACACTTTCTAAAACAGCCTAGTCAGCAACCCAGGGGCCTTATTCATAACTAAAAACGTTTTTTTTGTTCATGAAGGATCGGAATGCACTATATATACCTAGTAAGACGTCGTCGTTGCTAGTTTTTTCGCTCCCCATTATAAAATTGAAGCATAGGATCGAGCCGACCGCTACGAAAAAATTAATGCCCGCTTGGAATTTGAAAGCTTCGCTACTAAAGTGTATAATTACAATTATAGTTCTAGTTGTAAAATATTAAAATGCTTTGCCAGATGTGATCCATCCACGATGCAGCAGTTCATACCAGGACTTCTGTACACGGTGCGAATGGTTTACGCGACTTCACGGTACTACAACACTACCAAGCAAATATCTACTTTGCTGGTCAAAGTTACCAATCAGATTCTCAACATGTGTATGGACTTTTTGACAAACGAAGGCAAGAAGACGATATGGAATCAGGATAAGCTGATTTTTATCGACAAAGCACGTGTAAGATTTGTTTAGGTGTTTCATGTTTAGTTTGATAACCATTTTTGTGTAGATCATCAACATCATAGGCAGCTCAGTCTACCTACTGCAGGGCATAAGGTTCCTCCAATTTACCCTGTCTTGAGCCAATTTTGTACAAATGTTTCCGCAAACCCTAACTACGAGTACTTATGTCATCAATCCAGTGAGACACAGACAGTAAAAGCTTGTGCCGTTACTTCAAGCACATTCCCTGGCTAATCATAAGTAATAGTTTAAAATAGAGCCCACTTTTGATATTCTTGTTATCAAAGACAATAATATATGTTTAATTACAGCGATGTCTGAATCTATATAGCTTCTACCGCGAATGCTACGAGGAGACTCAAAAAGAAATGATAGCTGCGGCTGATGAAAGACCGTTCGACTGCTCTGAGATGTATATTTTTGGAAAATTTGAAACTTTCAAAATAAGACTCCTAAAAGTAAGTGCAACAGCTCACTAATATATAAATGATATAATCATTCGATTCTAGGAACATTAATAAGAGTATCTGTAAAATAAATACAATTTAATTGAGTTTATTGATTTTCTACTCGGCTGTTCTCATAAAATACTGAGTTATTTTAATCATAGGTTATCAAAAAATCATAACTCATACTAAACCGAAATGCGTAAATTTTGTTTAAGGTTTTTTTTTTTGTAATTTTACGTATATTTTCAGATAACTGATCTGTTCCAAACATACATAACTTACTACGTTTTGAACAAAACGACACTCGAAGGAATTGAAGAGTTTGCTAACAACTTTAATAAGCTCTTTAAAAGTATATCTAGTAAAACTTACGATGCTTTAGATCACAGGTAACTTGTGCAACTTGTTTGCATTTTCCGTGCTACGTAAACACTCATAAATTACATATTTAAGTTGTCATTCTGTAAAAGAAGTACGGGCTGACTTCAATTCGGCAGGCGCCTAATAAAATCTCCAGGTACAGTCAAGTAGGAGACCTACAAATAATGAATATAAAACCAACAGAATCCTGTAAACCACACTTATAAACCAAAAAATCTTAACGTTACCTTTAATATAAATCTTTGAAGTAACTGTGTTTGTTCGCCACAATATCTTCGGTCAGTTTTTCTACAATGCAAACTTACATCACAAAACAAAATTAGCCCTGCCTATACCAAAACTCGAGATGTTTCGAAGCAGTCCACTCTACCGATTTATTTTGTAATAAAATAAATTACCCGACAAAGTATTACATATAGAAAACAAAAGTAAATTTAGAGCACAATAAAATCCTACCTCATTGAAAAATCATATTACTCCATTTACAGAATTTATTCAAGAACCTGATAATAATAATATGATTTACTACTAATAAATACTACTTACAAAACAATTAAACTATATTATAAGGAAAAGATATATTAAGTTTGTTAAGTTTACAATTAGATTTATTTCAATATAGTATTAAAATTTTACTGTATGATATAGGTGTATTCATAATATTTTAAGTTTAATTTAAGTTGCATGCACTTTGCTTTTACCCTTGCAGGGTCCTTATGTTAGTTTTAGGCATCTCAGTATGTAAGCCTAGCATAAGATATGAATGCAATGTAGCAATTTGTCCGGATAATCAACGCTCTTCTGAATTTTTGTTGGCCTAGAGTAGTCGGGGAACTAAAAATATAAAGTAGCATAGATTTCATTTTGCAGGCGTCCTGATTTCGATAAAGATTACAAAACGTATAGAGATGCTGTGGGTAATCTGGAACTGTTGTTAGAAAACTTTATGATTATTGTAAGTATACAAATTTTAATAAATATTAGAAAAATTTTTGCGTTGCGTAATTTTTGGGTTGCGTAAATATTAGAAAAATTTACCGTTTCTTGTCTGATGATTGCCTCACCTAATACATTTTACGGTCTTTCGTTTGCATAATAATAATGCCGTATTCAGTACTAGTTTTTACCCGTGGATTTGCCTGCGCTATGTTTGTTTTCTTACTTCTTGCACTTTCCTTTGGACCTCAATCTATCTCATGGATAAAATGTAAACCGATCCGTCATCCGATCAGATGCTGACGAGAAGAAGAATAAACAAAACAAATAAACACACTTTCGCATTTATAATTATGTATGAGGATAATGCTTATGATTAGTATTTTAGACATTAAATGCTTTCAATTCCAGAGCGTCAATAAATGCCCTACTACAGAAATAGCGTTGCACCTATTGGCACGATTTGAAAATTTGAGGCTTGATTGTCTTTACCTAGAAGATCAATATTACGACTTGATTAGTACTTATACTAAAGAAATTGAGTCCATTAGAGACAGGTAATTTGATGTAATAATATAAAATATTAGTACGACGAACAGTTGACCTCACGAGTACGAATTTTTTGTTACGCGGTACAATGTTTATCTGGTCAGGCGGGACTTATGCATGAAGAAAGCGGGATGGCTGTACTGTAAAAATTTCACGCAAGCGGACCGATCCCACGTGCGTGAGCAAAATGCGTATAACACTAAAAGTGTCCTATATCTTAATAATCTCTTGACTGCTTTTTTTTTGCAGTAAGTAGTAAGTAAATAACGAGATGTATAAATATATATTATACATAAATTGTTAACAATATTTTTTCAGACACACGGCTTAATAACGACTTATTACATGTTCATTATAGATTAGGGGTGATAAAATAATAGTAGTAATATTAATAAGTATTGAGATTTAAGAAGAGCATTACGTTTGTGGCATTTGAATTTCTTGACTGATTTTGTGCATATCCAGAATACTTATTTAAAGTTGAAACTCAAATGTTACTGCAAAATTAAAGAAATCGGCCGGTAAATGACGCCGATATAATTATGATAAATTAAAGACGTCACGTGGGCTAGCCTCAGCTAGTTCATGCCTAAGAAATACTTTTCTTGAACATTTAAATTTTTCTTTCAAAGGTATAACGAAGAGCGCGAAAATCCTGAGCTACCTCGCAATATGCCGCCGGTCGCTGGAAGAATTATGTGGATAAGATTCTATGACAAGAATATTAAAAGACCTATGGAAGTTTTCAAAAATCATTACGAAGTTATAACACACATGGTTAGTGAGAAATTCTAGATCCATATAACTTATATGGCACAATAAATCTGTAAAGTACGAGTCGAGTTATTCTATTTTTAGCATTTGATGATATTTCAGTTCTCTAGCTATCACGGTTGGTGAGATACAGCCTGGTGACAAACATACGGACGAAGGGACAGCGAAATCTTAGTAACAGTTTCCCGTTTTTACTCTTTGGGTACGGAACGGAGGGTGCATGAATATATATTTGTATGTACATACGTATGTATGTATGTCTAACTTTTATTGACCCTCTACATCCTTAACCAGTAGACGGAGTTTGACGTGCGAGGTGTTATTGGATTTGTATTTATCTGCAGATATCATATGCTATAAGCATCCCGTTTTTTTTTTCATTTATTTACAAGTTGTTTTTTTCTTTTTCTTTGTTCCGTTATTTATAGAGGTAAGTTTGGTTGTGAAAGAAAATTTTATTTTACTTCCATCACGATACTAGGCGATATGTACGTAGACTGGGCTAGTCAGGAACAAAATGAGTGACTTGAGTAGATTATGACTTAAAAGGAACATGTGCCTAACAGTTGCACGCATAATGGATTGTTTTTACTACAACCAGGCAAGACAAGACAAGACATTACTGCCCGTGCCTCTCATACTGGGGCCCAAATTAGTTATTCGAATTGTTTCGGAATTACAAATGCATAATAGTCGTTTTGCCATAGAATACGAGTATGTCAGTGTTAGTATTGAAGTTAGTGTTAAGACTACCAAATCTGTCAAAAACGGCCATTATACATAATAATTCAGAAACATTTAAAATTTGGGCCCAAAGTACTATCATATCGATATCAGACCTCTCTCAGACCTGAGGCTGTGAGCAGTTATCAGAAGATAATACAATTATGCCCATACCAAATTGTGTGCAATATTGAAGCGACAAAAAAATTGCAACTATAATACCATATTTTTTGTTTGTACAGAACACGCAAAAGTGTATCAAGTTGTACAACGTTATGAGTATTGTATTCACTGAGTTCGAGCTGATATACCACGAGGCGTGGGCTGAAAATGTTGAACAGGTATGCTGTATTCATTAATTGGTTTCAAACAATTCAATTAATATGTTTTTTACTTCCAAATATAAACATACTCAATAGTTCCTTTCTAATGACAATATCGTCGTAGCGACCCACTACTACTTCTACGCGTACTATGACCCATTTCAATATTATGAGCAAGTGTAACAATTTATCGTGTCCTTACATTCCAATCAAATCACTGACTCACTATTTGTAAATCTATTTTTTAGCCGTATCTAATAGCGGGCGAGCGTCAGTTTTACTAATAACTCATAATTTTTCTTCAGGCTAGGTTAGGATTAATCGCGCCACTATTGATTCGCCATCCAGAAACTAACATGTATATAGTGAACTTCAGTATTTTCATATCCGAATGCATCAGAGAAGTTGAATACATGTGGCAATTGGGGCTATGTGAGTCAATTTCAATTTTAAAAATGTATTATTTAGACCAAACATACTTGTTTTCTATCATAATTTTGTCTTATCCGTTATTGAGGATCGAAATAGTACTCTTCTACTCTATTCTTTTATCCGTTAACTGTTCATTCGCCAGTAGTTCACACGTATCGTGCTTCACACTAGTGAAGCTGTCATAGATCGCTTTCCTTCTGTAAACCACTTACTATCGTTCTAGTTTTTATTTTCGTGATATGATTATACTCTATTTGCATTTGATCATCATCATTATCTCTTATCTTCTATTATCCATAATTATTTATGTCTAAATTTTTTTCGGCACTAGGCTGTTATACCTGAATGCCTATTTGTTTTATTATGTTTATTTCCCACGTTTGTTATCCAGTTCATTTGTCTGTTAATAATTTCTTGTCTACCTAATTTTAGTAAAAGCAATTTTAAATGGTTTACGATTTCTCCCATGTTGGTTGCAGCTGTTCCTGATGGTGCTCAAATTGTTGCCTTTTGTAAGGATAAGATATTGGGAAGTTATGAAATGATACAGTCTCTGGTCGACAGAAACACTCAACTCAGAAAGTTAGTTGCTTTAAACACATCTCTGTTTATTTAGAATAAGCTGATAGCGTTATTTTTTGTCAGAAACCACCCTGAGTGAGGATCATTTTGGTTTAAGAGCTATAATGGAAAGGTGAGATCCTGGAGAATGTGAGATAAAGATGTTTAACTTTAAACTTAAACTTACAGGAGCATGCCTAAACTATATTTACCGCTCCTGCGAGCTCAACTTATAAAGCTGGAGAAGGCATTCCAGCCTGGCCTATCCACCATAACTTGGACGTCGTTAGAAATACCAGCTTACTGCGAACATATTGAAGCTGTACTGGATGAGGTTGATTTATTTGTCAAAGAGGTTAGATGCTGTATTGATTGTAAATTTTTAGTATCTGTAATACGAGTATGTGAAAATAATCGAAATAAAATCATTGAAACTGAAAAATTTAGTAATTAAACTAGATGGCAAGGCCCTACCTAGAGTAAATAAATTTAAATACCTCGGATCAGTTGTGACTGAAGACGGTACAATAACTGCCGACATAACCCACAGCGTCGTTCTGTGGGTTATGTGGTTGTGTGCTCGGTGGAATAAGTGGCGAGAACTAACCGGAGTCCCATGCGATCCAAAAACGCCCCGACGATCATTTCGTGAGAAAGTGCCTTTCCATCTTGCGATAAAGTGTTAAGTGTTGATAGAGGACAGAGACAGAATCACTTAACAGAGGGAGAGGGAGGCCTCCAACTTCTTGGATGACGAATGTTCGGAAAGACATGAAGAAGTTGTGCCTTACTTATGACGACGCATACCAGCGGAATAAATGGCGCCTCATGACGAAGACAGCCGATCCCGCGTAACGGGACAAGGCGAGGACAAAGAAGACGAAGTGTCATTTCCAGGAAAAACACCTGCCTACTTGACTCTGAAGCCACACTAATTGTTGCTTGCAGAATCAAATAATAATCTGGTCAACGCAACGTTTAATACTTTCATAGTACCTAATCAAAAGCATCTATTAATTTTTTAATAAAATAATTAAGTTATGTATGCTATTCACCCTGAACTTAGGGAATTTTGGTCTTGATGTCTAAGAGACAAACAGCATTACAGTAGTTATCTACTAAATTAATTTGAGAGTAATTTGTACTTTGTGGTTTGTTGTCTAGGTTGTGGATATGAAAGAAGCTCGTATCGACGCCATCTTGCAGTCCATTGCGAAAACATCGCTCGTCTATTTACCTGTCGAAGCAGTTTTACCATCCTATTTTTATGAGGAAAATCTGATACGACGGGATGAAATTGGTAAATGTCTGACAATAATTACGTTATAGACTATAATTATAGCAGTTTTGAAGAAATTAAGTATTTTACTTCCATCGAAACTACTAGATTATTATTTAAAAAAGTCCTAACGTCAAGAAAAATAGATAGATGCTTTATATGTTTTTGAATCAACATGATTCATCTACCATCGCTATTGTTAATAGAAATGTATTTTATTTGTAGCTCAAGAGCTTCAAACCAAATCTTGTAACGCAGAAGTAGCTGTCATTGAGTTGGTAAACAAATTCCTCGACAGTGTGCCATCGAAACAAATCCAAGATTTGAAGAACAAATGGTAACGTAAAAAGTTTGTCTTATATTACGGTTCGTCGGTAAGAAATATAGAGTAGTTTAAAAGTAGTAATTTTAATCAAATATGTATTGATAAATTATTTGTTTGTAGGCATAATTCATTGACAAAAATAAACGTGTGGCGTATGATAACGAACAACTATTTCACTATTAGTTACTTTCTATTTCAGGCTTGACACAGAAAAAGCTTTGAAGGTGGTCACTTCAGCCACTAGAGCAACAGTTGAGAACGCTGGTGAGTTTCCCTCCCTTATATTTGTTATCGAAACATCGAATTAAGGAATATCTCTCAGAATTCCAAAGTTATATAGAAATTTAATATATATCTACAAATCCTGTATATGTTCTGGAACATAATTGTGCGAATCTCATTCGTCTTTAAATCTTATTTTTCCACTCGAACAGCATTCTTAGAAATTGAAAACCTCGACCGTTACGACGTAACACCTATGATAAACGAGTGCAACGAGTTGTTCGCATATTTCGCCACTAAAGTTCTCGAGGCACTCATCAAGTGTACGAGACAGAGCCTTGATATGTTGAGACGGAGAGCTTCTGTTTCAAGGTGAGACTACAAAACGATGTTTGGGGTTTGACTAGGTTGATCTTAACAGACTTCTTACATTTAACTTCTAACCTTCTATCAAATTGCTATTGTCATCATCACAGCAGGAACATGTCCGTCCTGGACCTAAAATTGATTTTAAGTATTTCCTCACGTATATTATATTTGTACTCGCTTTCATTTTGGTCTACAATTGAGCTTGTAATGATTAGAATACTCTGATTTCAATATGTCTTTACTTCACACCACAAAATAAATACAGCAATATACATAACTAAACATTGTTACTACGTTGAGTGGCCTTACCCCTTTTTTTCCTTCAATTTTTGTTATGATAACAAAACATAACTGAGTGAAAACAGTTAGTCGGTGGTCCACCGATAAAAAAATAAATAATTTTGTTTTCTTCTTAAACTTTGTTTCAAGCACTGTACCGCAAAACAAAAAAGAAAAGTTTTAGCTACGTTAGCCAAGAGTAAATAAAGTCGTATCATTCCAGTTTCCTAACAATGACTACGGATCCAGAAGAACAGAAAAAGTTAACCCCTCTCATGTTGACAAAAATGTTCCTGCAAATACCAAAAATCTCCATTAAACCCACTTTGGAAGAAATACAAACTGCATTCTCACAGGTTTTACTTAATATCTACTTAATTCTGAATGTAATGGTAGTCCTTGTTTCGTTACTATTATGTGTTATATGATAAACTGTAATTTTTAACATCTATGTCATCGATTCGTGCTATGTATCATCACATTTGCACTAATAGTTTGATCGATATATGCGAAAGTCCAAGTCAAATTCGTGCTTCCCATATAAGTTCCATGCCTCTTCCAAAGTTTTGCGGAATGATCTCTATGTCATGTATTTTATTAGGTGGTCCTAAATTGTATAATGGATATCCATCGCAACGTTTACCAGTGGGGCCAACAGGATGCCATTAAAGCTGAAATACTGGCTGGCCGAAGTATCACACATAGAACTGTCAGCGGTAAGTTACTTTTTAATCGTAATCGCCAATTCAATGCTAGCTTTTATAAATTTTCATTGTGCACATATTTCTTTTCGTTATAATGTGGGCTGTGACTCCTGCACTTACACCCCACTAAGGGCATCTAAGGGTGAATTGTGAATTGCCTTTTGCCGGACTAACCTCTTCTGTCATAAAAGAATAACATTCGTTATATGAATGTTGAATGATTTTACATTCGCTGAGGTTGCCGAAATTTTTTCGTTGTTATATTATGTTTTTTTTTTGTTTTTTTGTTTTTTGTTAACAGAGACCTATTAATAAAGCTCATATAATTTGCACGCGACAGCTGTGCTCGTCTAGTAAAATTATGCCATCTGGCCAGTCTTCACTTCGCTACAACGAATTATAGGGAAACGTCTTGCCATGCTTCTCTACATTAGGTTAATAACTTGGGTATGACAAACATCTAACATAGAACTGTGACAATTTTTGATAACTCTTAACAGCTGGCTCGAGATCTGGATCTAGTATGGGTGGTATCAAATGTTATTTTCGAATGGTGTCTGAGCACAAGGACGTCGTGAGGGCAGTAATGGCGTTACAAGGAATGATGTTCATGTACAAACCTGATATCGGGAAGTTATTGAAGGTTAGTTGTTTTGAAATATTAATTATTTAGCTTAATGATTATTCTTTTTATCTTGCTTTTGACGTTTTAATATAGCATAGTTATGTTCCAAATTTTATACCGGCACTTAAACACGTTAAAACAATTTTTTTAGTGCTATGAAAGATTCTCTCATCTCTGGGCTGAAGACAGAACAAAAGTGGTACAAGCTTTCGTTAATTCGAATCCACTAAACGTCGTTGTCACAGATATGCTTAAGAAATATGAGAAACAAACAGATGAAGTGCTTAATTTACCAGAAAGACATATTATTGGATCCATTCAGATTAATATGGGTATGTTATGTACCATAACATTATTATTTTTACATAAGGAAAAGTCAACACTGCATACTTCCAACGGAAAAAATCTACCTACTTGTGATGTGATCTCGGATAGTCGACAGAAACATCATTAAAACGATAAAGTCCCTAAAAATTTCCTCATTTTGTTTGTAAACATTTATGGATTTTCTATTGTTGTATTATAAGCTTTTGTGTCGAGACGAGTTTCTTTACTTCAAAGATCGCTTCGGCGACTTCCACTGGTGATAATGTCATCTAGGTACATAATATCACTACCCAAAATAGCTTTTACATATATACTTACATCAGCTTAGACATCCGCTTTGGAATTTGGCAGTTTATAAATATTATGTTCTACAGATAACATAAAAATGGGTCTACACGTAGAGTCTGTAGAATGGAAAAGGATCCTAGGCAAGTTGTTGAGTGCAGCTTACAGAGAACGAGTGCAAAAATTAATGCAATTTATCAACGACCGAATGAAAACAATGAGTAAAAAAATAAAAGATTTAGACGACGTCAGAGTGGCTATGATGTGCCTTGAGATGATCCGAGAGGAGTTTATTGGGTATGATGTATTCAAGAAGTATCGATAACAATAACATTTGTTGTAGCCATCTTGGGTTTAAAATTATTATAATGTATAGTATTCTACCAGTCAAGCCCGTTCATTTGATACCCATATTTAGGGAGTTTTGAATAAAATAGTACTTCGCCATTTTGTGGTGGCCGCAATCTTGAAACAATTTTCATCAAATATAGCTAAGAACACTCCCGACTAATACACCTTTCATACAAAAAAATCAAAATCAATATTGGTCAATACCGTTTAAGAGCTACGATTCCACGGACACACACACACACAAACACACATACACACACAGACAAGTCAAACTTATAACACCCCTTCGTTTTTGGGGTTAAAAACAAAAGCAATTGGTTTTTGGAGATTTATCCCTACACTTAGCTATCTGAGACCTCCATGACGGTTTGCTGAAAACCATTAGTAGTTGACAAATGAATAGTCCAAACTTGATGGCTGCTGCATGATAAATATGATGTTTATATGAAAGGTGTTTGTCTGTATTACTTTTCATAATATGAAGCTTTATTGTAAATTGTTTGGCTTTACAGAATGGACATGGAATTGGATCTTATTGAAGAGTGTTACACGACATTTCAACAGTTTAATATCGATGTACCTAAAGATGACAAAGACATGGTGTACGGATTGCGATACGCCTTCCAGAACATGCTGTTGACAGTAAGTTTACAAATAGTATTTTGCACTGTCACTCAAATCCAACATATCTAGGCTACTCAATACTATTGCATGAAATAGTAATATACCTTTGTTTAGCTAGCAGTTCCTTTGCGACATTGCCAGCGATCTCCTAGGAATTAAATTTTCGAAACAAAAATCTTATTGCACCACTATACTATCAGATTTATTTGTGCCTAAGGTAGATCCATGACGAGCCTTCCCTTGAAATATTACAATCTAGCCTAAAGCTAGGTTTTTTTAATGGAAAAAAAGTCACCAAAACTACATATTATACACGGCATGTTTTGTATCAAGCACTATTCTAACGGAATGTCCGAATATTTTTATATAATGAATGTGATATTTCTCAGTCTCAACAAGTACAGCAACGTATTGTCGACATGCAAAAGCCATTATCAAGAGAGTTAACAGAGGGTGTGGCCACATTTAACGAAGATGTGTTGAAATTCGACGCGGATTACGACGCGTTTGGACCTATGACTCCTGGACTATCGGCTAGGGAGGCCAGTGATAGGTACCATTAGGAGCTTTCACTATGTTTGTTTGCTTCTGAGAAAAACTCGGTCAAATGCCATTGGACCCGCGCACGACATGGGTTCCTTAGTATTAACTATAAAAGTTAATAACAGCAAAAAATACTTATCACTTTACGCTTATTGTATGTAAGCTCCATATATTTTTTTTTTTAATTTCTTTTAGAAGTGAAAATAAATATTATGTGAATGTTTAGAAGTTTCATTCTCTCTCGATGATTTGGATTTAATCAGTTAATTTTTGCAGCCTCATAGATTTTTATTAATATTCTTATTTGTAGGGTGATTATGTTCCAATCTCGATTTGACGATCTGTGGCGGAAATTTGAAATGTACTCTAATGGGGAAAAATTATTTGGAATGGAAGTAAAGGACTACCCGATCTTACATCAAAAAAAGAAGGAATTCAACCTTCTTAGCAAACTGTGAGCTATATATATAGTAGATTGCATTAATTTGTTACATAGTATTTATTTAACATTAGCTATATTACGTATTTTTGGCTAATATATATATATTGTTGTAAGCAACGGCATTACATTTTTTGTATATTAACTTGTGCTGATTCACGTGAAACCTGAAATGAGCCGGCTTATATGGAAACATAGTAGCCGGCAGTGAATTCCACAATCTTGCAGTACGCATATATTATATTCGCAATATTATTTTGCGAGTCCATGGAACCTTAAGCCATGTATCGGAGATGATCTGTATCTCTATTCATAGTATTTACGTTGTGGCAATATAAATTATTGGTTTTATAAATATTCTCTATTATTGTTTATAGATACAACTTGTATTTAGCCGTTATGAACTCTATTGATGGGTACTTTGAGACCCCTTGGGCGATGATCGATATTGAAACTATCGTGGCACAGCTGGCTGAATTCGACGTTAGGTGAGATTATACAAAAGCTACACAAAAGTACGTTGCGAGAAATGGATGAAATGAGAAAGCTACTCTATTCATACATTTTTGCAAGCTCAGAATGAAATTCATTTTGTTATATAAGTTTCCTTCGGAACATCATGCCTCGAAGTCATCAAGTGGACCTCGTGTCATCACAAATGCATAGACGATGATTGCGTGCGACCCGCGATGCAATCATGGCATGAATTGCTAGAGCCCAGTTGAAGTTTGACGTCTTTATAATCGATTCAAAATATTATAACAATATATTTTTTGTTCAGATGCCGAAAGCTACCAAAGGGTATGAAGGAGTGGCCTGCTTTCATTGAGCTTAAAAATAAGATAGATGATTTCAACCAAACGTGTCCACTGCTGGAGCTGATGGCAAACAAATCTATGAAAGAACGTCATTGGCGAAGACTGGAAAAACTAATGAGTACTGTTTTGTTATATATCATTGTTGGCAAATTGTTTTTCAATCCCTGTTATTGAAGAAAGAGACCTGCATCCTGCCAACCCTTGAAGGAAAGACAGGCTAAAGAATGGAAACTGTACAAGATGCATGCGGCTTGCGAACCACATTATTGATTTGATTTTTCTCGGAGTTTATTTCTGGAATTCTTAACTTATGCATTTTGTTTTAGATTGCGTTTTGGATGTCGAATCAGAATCTTTCACTTTGGCAAATGTTATGGAAGCACCTCTACTGAAATATAAGGAAGATGTAGAGGTAAATGTGAAATAATTTACTTATATATTTATTTCAATTATATGTCAACCTTGATTGTGTATCATCATGCTATGCTTTATTATATTTTGAATATCGCTTGATATTTTATTTTAGGACATCTGTATTAGTGCAGTTAAAGAAAAAGATATTGAAGCTAAACTGAAGCAGATCATAGCCGACTGGGCTGTTGTCGATTTGTCGTTCGCAAATTTCAAAAATAGAGGCGAGCTACTAGTGAAACCGCAAGAGACGCTCGATATCATCACCATGCTTGAAGACTCGCTGATGGTTCTCAACTCTTTGGCTTCTAACAGGTGACTATAGTATAAGTTAAGATCATCCTTTATTTATGCTCTACTTCTTATCTTTCTTTCTACTTACTCTCTAGTTTTCACCAATACTTCACAGTTCTATTTTCGTTGTTTTTTTTTCATTACATTCATAAAGACATAAAACGATTGAAAAATATGGCCTAACTATATTTTAACCCTTTTTTGGATTTGCTTGCAGATACAATGCGCCTTTCAAGAAAGATATTCTTCTGTGGATTAATAAATTAGTGAACACGTCTGAGATTTTAGAAAAATGGCTTATAGTTCAAAATTTGTGGATGTATCTTGAGGCGGTGTTTGTAGGCGGAGATATAGCTAAGCAATTGCCAGCCGAAGCAAAGCGTTTTGCAGTGAGATACTTTTTAATTTATACTCGCTGGGTTAGCGATGCGGAATGCACTAAGCCGTCGCAAGAGTATAGTTATCTTTTCTTGTTTAGTGCATCTTTAGCTGATCGTGTTTTGATAATAACTTTATAGTTTTTTTAAATACTGTAAATACTGTTCGAACACATTTTTTAAATACGATAATAATAGAGAAGGGTTATCTGTTCTTATTTGGACAAACTGCTTGATATTGGTATTAAATCGAAGAGAATATATGATTATTAGTCTAATTTTTTTTTCTCAGACCATCGACAAAACCTACGTCAAGATAATGTACCGTGCACGTGATATAGTTAACTGTGTAGAGACTTGCACTTCCGATGAATCTATGAAACAATTGTTGCCGCATCTCTTTGAACAGCTCGAGGCTTGCCAGAAGTCACTAACTGGCTACTTGGAGACTAAACGACTGATATTCCCTCGGTTCTTCTTTGTTTCTGATCCAGTATTATTGGAGATTTTGGGACAGGCTTCAGACCCACATTCTATTCAGGTACGAATTAGAGCTTAAAATATGTTGTACTAGCATCTTACGAAAAAGTAGGCTGCATAAATATACTTACTTGTAAAAGTAAGCATGTTTTTTTGGAAATCTAGATGCTTTAAAACAAATTATAGGTTTTTGGATAGGTCAGGTAACATCTATGATACCTTTTCAAATGATGCTGAAGTTAAGACTTGACTTGATCTTAATCTTATCTTGTATCTGACTTTTCGCTTCCTTGGCATTCAAGTATGCGTATCGTAATTAAATAACTGCGGCTTGCCGTAATTTTTTAAAATACTTTCATTAATTTTAAACTGTATTTGTTTTGTATTATATCCTACAGTTATTTAGTATCCATTTGTTATCAGCCTCACTTACCCAGTATCTTCGACGCGATGAATACAGTTGACTTTGATGATAAAGAAAGGATTATTAACATGAACTCTGCTAACGGCGAAACTATACCTTTGGATCGGCCCGTCCAATGCATTGGAGGTGTTGAGGTACTGAAGCATTATATAATAATATAAATAATTAACGTTTCACACTCTTACCTTCCCACTAGGATTTCTCCTGTATCGGGGATGCTATGCTACATTCACAAATACACGCACAAAGACATACTCGAAGAAAAATGTTCAAACTCATAATTCGAACTCCTGCCTCGAAATGTAAATCCACCCGGGACCATCGGATCTCGAAGCTAACATGCTAGCCACTAGACCACGGCGTCTCCCAAGCGTAAAAAAGTATGTCATATTGTTCCTGAAAATTGTTATTCACCTAGTGCGAGTCCATACTCAAATGAGGCTTATCATTCGAGTACACGAGATTGCTGTCTCAATTTAGACAATATCAGATACGTGTTTATAGGTGGGTCTATTTTGCTATGATGTGTTGCGGATGTGACTAATATTTTCATAAAATGTTATAGATTTGGCTGAACACATTATTGGACGCAATGAAAGATACCGTGAGATATGTTATCGCGCATATAGCGCAAACCATGGCTAGTGATCCAGAGTTTGAGTTCTTAGTAGGATTCTGGAATTTTCCTGGGCAGGTAATAGTGTTCTGCATAAACAATTAATCTTGCTACTTTTAGTGCAACCTATTATCATGCAATGCAAACACTGTTTTACTAAAGCTACTGTGATTACTTGGCTGTAAGAGCACCATCGTCAGCTAAGTGAAGCGAGTTTACCTCGGGCGAGCCTTTCATCGCTTAAACCTAGTGATCATTTTTAGGCGGGTCTTCTAGGCATGCAAATATTATGGACCAGCGATGCGGAATATGCTCTTAAGAAAGCTCGAGCAGACAAGTTTATCATGAGATTAACCAACCAAAAATTTCTGGATCTATTGAACGGACTTATTGATTTGACTGTCCAAGATCTAGTGGCTTTGGATAGAACCAGAATAGAAACTATGATTACAATCCATGTGCATCAAAGGTATTTGCAATGTAGATTTTGGAAATAATGTTATTGGCTACATTTTATTTGTATGTCATTAGAACTATCAAGGACTGCTCGTGTCTCTCTGATATCTTTAAATTATTGTGATTGTTTCTGTTGATTATGGTCTTTTTTTTCTATAGGCAGGAAGTTCAACGGCATTTTTCATTTCAGAGATATATTTGACGATTTAGTAAAGATGAGAATCAAGACCCCAAAAGACTTCGAGTGGCAGAAACAAGCTCGTTTCTATTACTTCGAAGAAAGTGATGACTGTGTAGTTTCCATTACTGACGTCGATTTCATTTATCAGGTGTATATTAGCTACATAAACCACAGCTAAAACTATAATAACCATTATGATGATACGCAATATTTCTTGGCATTGATTGCAACCTGCCACATAGTTTGCTCATAATAAAAAAAAACAATTATCATGCGGCAATCGCAAGAAGCATTCCTACTTACCTACCTACCTTATTGTAAATGAGAAAGTAACTTTATCTATCTGTTACGCTTTTATGCCTTAAAAACTACTGATTTCGATGAAATTTAGTACCAAGATAGCTTGAAAAATAAACCTTGAGAAAGGCCATAGACTATCTTTTGTTGCGAAAAAGAAACTTGAAAGGGGTGACGTATTTAGGTTTCCATTTTTATCAAGATGCCTCTTACGATTTCAGTAGTATACACATTATATACGCATTTGAACGCCTACATTAAACGTTATAGTAAGTTTACTTACACGAAAAATTCGCGAATAACAATTAGTGTTCTATAAAATGACACTATTTCGAGTTAAAATTGAGATGCTGAAGGATAAATAACTAGACCAGAATAACCAGAGCATTAAAATAATGTTGGAATTTTCAGAACGAATACCTTGGTATCACAGAAAGGCTGGTAATTACTCCTCTAACAGACAGATGTTACATCACACTAGCACAAGCTATAGGTATGAGTATGGGCGGAGCACCAGCCGGACCCGCCGGCACGGGCAAGACGGAGACCACTAAGGACATGGGCAGGACACTAGGGAAGCTCGTGATTGTATTCAACTGCTCCGACCAAATGGACTTTAGAGGTGAGTTCTTCTATGACCTTTCCGAAGAAGATTTTCAAAGTATTGATCGAATAAAGGAAAAATTAGTACTAGACGCAACTTTTAATTAGGTCATGATCTTCATTAATATTAATATTGGCTAATAATAGTTCCCGTTGATTTTAAAAGTATTAGAGTAGGTACGTATGCTCGTCTTTAGAACACTGCAAATATTAAGAAACTATTTATCGATTCAGAAATGCGGGGTTTTTTAAGACGAGTAACAACATTTTATGCTTTTTGTTATTTGTCGACGGCTTGTCGGAGAAGTTAATATCTTTCAACTACTACGAGTATTAGCAGTGGGGCGCTATTAGTTGAAACGTAGGTATGTTTAATCCTAAAAATTACACATATTTTTATTCGGCTTTTAATTGACCCTTTCGTTAATTTTTAACTAGGTTTAGGACGTATCTACAAAGGCTTAGCTCAATCTGGAACGTGGGGCTGTTTTGATGAGTTCAACAGAATCGAACTACCTGTACTATCTGTAGCGGCGCAACAGATATACATTTGCCTTACAGCGAGAAGAGAAAAGAAAGAATTCTTTATATTCAGGTGAAATGTATTCTTTTTATTTTAATCATTTTCTTTTCAAACCGTCCATAACATCTGTATTTCTCTGAATCACATTGTGCAATATTTTAGTGACGGCGATACGGTGACATTAAATCCTGAGTTTGCTTTCATCATCACTATGAACCCAGGATACGCTGGACGGCAGGAGTTGCCGGAAAATTTGAAGATCCAATTCCGATCAGTAGCTATGATGGTACCGGATAGGCAGATCATTATCCGAGTGAAACTTGCTAGTTGCGGCTTTAAGGAGAACATCATTCTATGTTAGTGTTAAAACTTCCATAGCACGAGTTGACGGACTAGAGGCAACTATTACTACATTTAAGATGGGTATCGGCCTCATTATGTGGCTAGATAAACCATGACGTGTTCAAATTAGTAGACCTTCTTAAATAGCATCATATTCCTATCAAACTTATTGGTCAAAAAATATAAATTGCTTAAATATTTTTAACGTGCTAGGACAATAAGTATTAAAACATCTCAGTCTACCTTAATCTCCACAATCGATATGTATAATAATATACCTACTTTGAATTAGAGACGTAGAGTAAGTAGCTTGTGGATAGAATTATTCTCGTGATTTCAGCTCGCAAGTTCTTTACTCTGTACAAACTGTGCGAGGAGCAGTTGTCCAAACAAGTGCATTACGATTTTGGTCTTCGCAATATTCTCTCAGTACTCAGGACCATGGGTGCGCAGAAGCGTGCCAATCCTGAAAACACAGAAGAGAACATAATGATGAGAGTTTTGAAGTATGTTGTGTTAGTGTGTTTTTAATTACTTGTTGCAAGCTTGATACTTTTTGATTCACTTTAAAATTTAACAGGGAAATGAACGTCTCAAAACTGGTGGACGAAGACGAGCCGTTGTTTGTATCCTTGATAGAAGATTTGTTTCCTGGTATGAAGCTGACCCAGACCGTTCAGAGGTAAGATCTGAAACAGAAATTCATATATTGTTTGTTAATTGCAAACAGATTTTATAATTTAGTTTTATTAAAATCGGCGCGTAACTTGCTTTTGTACTTTTTGTTTTTGACTGTCAACTTATAAACTTTTGTTTACAGAGAAATGCAACGTGCCATAACCCTAATAACGGAACGCACCGGATTAGTCAACCATCCCGACTGGAATCTTAAAATAATCCAACTATTCGAAACGTCTCTTGTACGGCACGGTCTGATGACCATGGGCCCGACTGGCTCGGGCAAGACCACGTGTATTCATACCTTGATGGCTGCGCTTACAGAGGTCGGAAAGCCTCACAGGGAAATGAGGATGAATCCTAAGGTATCTTACCCATTATTATTTTTAAAGGTACTGCACTTTTATTGAATAATGCACAACTGTTTTGTGAAAAAACATCTTTATTTCACATTAGCTGAATCGGCTCAGCTGTTCTTGAGTTTCAGCGAGACAAACGAACAGCAATTGATTTTTATATATAAGAAGATACAATTCAAAATGTTCTGTAGTGGTTGAAATCTAATCCAGCGAAAATTTTTTTTTTCTCTTAGGCTATAACAGCACCGCAAATGTTCGGCCGATTAGACGTGGCTACCAATGATTGGACAGATGGCATATTCTCAACACTGTGGAGACGAGCATTGAAAGTAAAAAAATCCGACACCAGTTGGATTGTATTGGGTATGACTTAGTGTATATTTTTACATAGTACATAGCCAGAGAGAGAGAGACAGAGTTAGACATATCATAATAATTAATGCAACAAAAATCATACTTACATTTTAGATGGACCAGTTGACGCAGTGTGGATCGAAAATTTAAACTCCGTATTAGACGATAACAAGACTTTGACACTGGCAAATGGTGACCGTATTTCGATGGCTTCCAACAGTAAACTTGTATTTGAGCCTGACAATGTAGATAACGCTTCACCCGCCACAGTCAGTCGAGTGGGCATGGTGTTCTTATCCTCTTCTGTACTCAAATGGCAGCCTATTTTAGAGGTAGATCATTTAATGTTGATTCCGCGTTTTTTTTGCTTTATGTTACATCACGGTTCAGAGCAGTTTATATAGCAGTTTATTGCTTTGTAGGGTTGGCTTAAGACAAGACCACAAAAGGAATATGATTCGTTAAAGCATGCGTTTAACAAAGTTTACGATGATGTCCACACTTTCGTACAGCAGAAACTACCTGCTAAAATGAAGATACTTGAAGCTGTTTACATTCGGTAAGTTTTTCATGTCAGACTGGGTATAGAATTTGCTGCGATAATTAATATATTTTGTTTACTTTTCAGGCAAGCCATAGACGTTTTGTGTGGTTTGTTGACTATAGAAATTCCGGGAGGCAGTAAGTTACTGTTTATACCATTACTAACATTTATGTTAATTTTGGAAATTATTAGGGTTCTGTTGTCATCATGTACAATCTTGCATTTAACAAGAGGGAGATATGAGTGAAAGATTAAAGGGTCCTAACTTTTTTTATTTCCTTTGGCATATTTATATAATGGTTTTTGTTATTGGATTGACTTTTGTGGCTGTGGTAGAGGAATTATTACACAATTTTTTAATGTTTATAGTACGTTTCTGTGATTACGAACCTCGAGTTTAGAACGAAACATCCGTAGTTGAAGAGTACACGGAAACCTTTCGTATGACGGCAGTAGATATTAACTTATATGATTTCTAGAGACACACACTGACCGGCACCTAGAACGGCTATTCATATTCGCCATGATGTGGTCACTGGGTGCCGTTCTAGAGCTGGATGCACGAACAAAGATGGCCGAGTATATGACAAAGCTACCCGTCAAGATGGACTGGCCTGGTTCCAAGCACCAAAAAGAGTGGATCATGCCATTTGAATATAGGGTAAATGAGAATGGCCAGTGGGAGCATTGGTGAGTGATATCATGTTCTGTAAGTTTTCTTGATTTTTGTCAAGTCCTTTCCAACTGGTTAGTCAGTCGCAATATTTAAAAACTTGAAAAATGCAAAAAAAAAAACCAGCGAAAGCCTTGATAGGTTTGTTTTAAGTCTGTAAAAAGTACGCACTGCTAAAGCCCATGGTGCCATAACCGTCGATAGTCGTTTTGCTGCAGATTGCAGTGTAGTTTGCTGGTGGCCATAGTGTTTAAATTTTAGATTTTTTTACTAAGCATCTATTTTTAACAATCATTTACAACAAAAATTTAGACTGTGTACTTCATATGAATATTAAAAAACCTTTACCTTCAGGTCCGAAAGCGTCGAAGACTACATATACCCAACGGACAGCATACCAGAATATTCCTCAATCTTAGTACCAAACGTTGATAATGTTTGCATTTCGTTTCTAATTGATACAATTGCAAAGCAGAATAAAGCCGTCTTGTTGATAGGAGAACAGGGTACAGCCAAGACCGTGATGTTGAAGAGTTATATGATGGCCTATGATAATGAGGTGAAGCTGTTCAAGATTATCAACTTCTCTTCTGCGACTACGCCCAATATGTTTCAGGTAACTTATTATTTAGGGATACTGTTCTTTGGATACCTATATACAACTATATAACGTTAATCTTCTTTGCATTTTATGAATGAGTATTTTTGTTATAGAGAATTATAGAATCGTATGTTGAGAAGCGAGTGGGGATGACGTATGGCCCTCCGGGCGGACGATCAATGACTGTCTTTGTAGATGATATTAATATGCCCGTCATAAATGCGTGGGGTGATCAGGTAATTCGAAGTAAAATAGAACTTGTGTAAATAAAATTAACTTGTTTGGCTACGATCGCATGCAAATAACAGTTTTTGCAGTAAGTATATACAAGGTTACCAGTTATAGGTTTACTAAGCCGAAAAGGGTCAATTAATTTACTCAACTAATGAGAATATCTCATTTTCCTCGAATTTAGTGTTGGTCTTATAAAGAAAGTTGTTCGTATTGATGTTTTCGGCTTATTACACCTCTAACCGATAACCCTGATAAACTGATCCGTTCAATTTACTCACAATTTAACGGCATTTGAATGATTTGTTTTTAGGTAACTAATGAAATAGTGCGACAAATGATGGAATGTGGCGGATTCTACTCACTCGACAAACCTGGGGATTTTACTACCATTGCTGATATTCAAATGTTTGGAGCGATGATTCATCCTGGTAGATACTTAACACTCCGTGTCTGAGTTATAATTATATTATAGGCGACTTTTTCACATTCATATAATTAGTTAAATATTTTCATGTGCTAATATCGTAGAATGCCACCTTCACAATCATTATCACATTTATGTACACTACATTGCGTATCGGTGCAAATCGTAAGAGTTTCACTGCTGCGTATGGGCTTCCTTTATGGGAAGGGCGTAGGTCATAATCGTCGGTTGCATAAGCGGTTTGATAATTTTTAATGCTTAGAAATGATTAAATCTTTCCAACACAGATTTCTTCTTATGAAAATTAATTTTTGTTTTTAACTTCGCAGGCGGTGGCCGTAACGATATTCCGCCTAGGCTGAAGCGCCAATTTAATATCTTCAATTGCACTTTACCGAGTGATGTTTCAATGGATCGTATATTTGGTTAGTACTGGGTGGCTTTATTGGTCTTTTTGGCACTATTTTGCAACTTTTATTGACATTAACCTGTATTTTGTAGAGACCATAAGCGCAGGATATTTCTGTAAACCAAGATTTGATATGAAGAAGATTGTTGAGTTTATGCCCCGACTGGTGTCAGTAACACGTATCATATGGCAACAAACAAAAGTAAGAACAATAAAAGTCGTTGATGAATTAATTTTTTCTCTGTACGATCAACGTTTCTAATCGGCTTAACATATTTTCAGATAAAAATGTTGCCAACACCGGCTAAATTTCACTACGTGTTCAATCTACGTGATTTGTCTAGGATTTGGGAAGGGATACTGTTCATACATAAAGAAGAACTTCCGAGCATAAAAACTGCACTAAAGCTTTGGTTCCACGAGTGCCTCAGAGTTATATCTGACAGGTGAGATTCAAATTCAAATATAACTTTATTGCACACCAAAATATATAGTTACATATAATATTATATATATATATTACATACAGACATCCTAAAAAACTTTGGCAGTACATTAGGCGGCCTTCTTCAAGGCAACCTTTGGATGGATCGGACTTGATGAGAAAAAACACGTCTGTGTTGTACCAATAAATACTAACAAAAAATGTGAGATGTGGTTTTCAAGAGCAGAAACTTAACGCAGACACTTATTATACCTTACTTTGTGTCTGAGATTCCATCTAAGGCCATTGTGGCTATGAGTTACGCTACAAGACTTTTTTAATGCTTATAGTTTTAATTATTGTATCCTTAGGTTTACTACGTTTGAAGATAAGGATTGGTTTGTGGCTAACTTCTGGAAGACAGCCGCTGCCGAATTGCCGGATGCGGTGAGCGAGTTCCCAGAAGAAGAGACATTCTTTGTTAACTTTTTGCGAGAGCCTGTCGAGCCCACGGGAGATGAAGATGAAGACTTCAGTACGGATGCACCGAAAGTCTACGAGGAGTTACCTTCGTAAGTCTTCTTTCGAATCGTTCTTACAATATCTGTTTAATTTACATGTAGTGTTCCCAGAATTATTGATAGACTGGTAACTAGGTAAGAAGTAGAATAAATCTTTAACTTTGATAAAAATGAATTAAATTCTTTTACAGATGGGATGTCGTGCTTTATAAACTGAAACAGTTTCAGGACCAATTCAACGAACAAATTCGTGGTGCGCATTTGGATCTTGTCTTTTTCCACGATGCTATGGTTCATTTATTTATTATTTCAAGAGTAATAAACACACCACGGTGAGAATATTTAATCTCATATTACTTGTATTTTTCACACTTATATACGACTGAATTATTTCATGAAACATTACGTCTTACAATTTTAGTGGTAATGCGTTACTGGTCGGCGTGGGCGGTTCTGGCAAACAGAGCTTAACAAAATTGGCGTCTTATATTGCCAACTATACTTTTTATCAGATTACATTGACGCGGTAAGAACACTATACTGTATGTAATTTAAATCTGAACGCCAAATGTCAAAATTAATTTAAATGTGAGACTCCCAAAATATGTTGTTTAAAAACCTTTTCTAGTTCTTGCCTCACCTTTTGTATCACCTTTATCGTTTTTTATTTTTTTACTCTAGTTAGCTTGTGATATTTATTTCGTAAAATGTATCATCATCGTCAGTTTAGTAATTTGAATGATGAATATTTCAGAACTTACAATGTGACTAATTTCATGGATGATATAAAGATTCTGTATCGGATCGCTGGGTTGAAAGGAATGGGGGTCTCGTTTATATTCACTGACAATGACATCAAAGATGAACAGTTTCTAGAATTTCTCAATAATATTCTCAGCTCGGGAGAGATCGCCAATCTCTTTCCTAAGGAAGAAATGGGTAAGCTTTATTCTTGCCAATAAATTTTTTGATATACCTTTTCATGCATATATCAGATGGAAACTTTTCTATTCCACTTTGATAAAGTAAGTATTATTTAGTATAGCATAAGAAATAATATACTCTATATACAAATAAAAATAAACAATTGTTATCCATCTAGATGAGATATTGAACGAGCTGACACCCATAATGAAGAAATTTGCACCTAAAAGGATTCCCGTGCCCGACGTCTTGTACGAGTACTTTATAATGCGGTCTCGAGCCAATCTACACGTAGTGCTCTGCTTCTCGCCGGTAATTTATGTTCTAAAAGTGGTTTATTGAAAAAATTTGGTCATTACTGAAAATATACCTATCTCAGTTTGAGATCAAACAGTAATGTTTGATTTTAAATAAATGATTTATAATTTTGTTTATAACTCATAAAAACTAGCATGATAGCGGATTGAAACTTTATCTAAGTGTCGTTAGTTTTGTTCAGTCGTCATTAATATTGGTGAAAAATAGATAGGAATACCTATTTAATCGTTAGTTGCGCTAATCGTATTACACGACGTTTGTTTAGGTGGGTGAGAAGTTCAGGAGCCGAGCATTAAAGTTTCCTGGTCTGATTTCGGGTTCAGTAATGGATTGGTTCCAGAAATGGCCAAAAGAGGCACTTATTGAAGTAGCTTCTCATTTTTTAGCGGATTTCCACGTTAGTGCTCTTAATATTTATAAAGTTTCCTACAATGACTGTACAATGCCAAATTATTTTAGCCCTTTTCTACTTAATTGTTTTCGTTCAGGTTGTTTGTTCTCCCGAGGTAAAGACACAGCTGATAGAGATAATGGGCATGGTACAAGATAACGTGGCCGACACCTGTTTTTCATATTACGATAAGTTTAGGAGGCAGACTCATGTAACACCAAAATCTTACTTGTCGTTTTTGGAAGGATACAAAGTGCTCTACAAAGAGAAACATATGCAAATTGCCGAAATGGCACGAAGGTGAGGCGATTATGATATTTTTAGTTAAAACTTTTCGAATAGTTAGGTATTGTTGGTTAAGCGCCTAAGAATTTGAGTTCTGATCCAAGAGCTTAAAGTATCAACACTTCTAAGTTTAGACATACGTTTATTATTGACAGAATGACAACTGGATTAGACAAGCTAGTAGAAGCGGCACAGAGTGTTGACCTTTTGAAGAAAGAGTTAGAACTCAAGGAATTGGAAATCAAAGAAGCTACGGCCAAAGCCGAAGAGGTTTGTAATTTCGTGAATGCATTATGGTATTCGCATGTATTATTGATATTTAAAAAATTATAAGTTATAAGAAAATTTATAAAAAGACAGAAACCACTAAATCAATAAAAGCTTGTCAGCTCTCAATTGAAGTTGAAAATATTAAATAGATTTTCGTTTATTTTCTTTAGGTGTTAGCGGCTGTAGCAGACTCTCAAGCTGCCGCCGAAGTAGTGAAGGCTGGAGTGTTGGAAGTAAAGGACCGAGCCGTAAAGCTCGTGAACGTTATCGCTGCTGAGACCGCCATTGCTGAAGAGAAGCTGGCAGATGCCAAACCGGCTTTGGACGCTGCTGAAGCGGCTTTGCTGGTTATTTCTATTTTTTATCGGTAATTTTTTGGTTAATACTCAAATTTACGCTGATGATTAATGGATGTTTCAGACTATCAACGCATCTGATATTGCAACGGTAAGAAAACTCGGCAAGCCGCCGTACCTCATCACGCTCATCATGGATGCCGTGATCATTTTGTTCAGAAAAAAGATCGACCCGGTTAGACCAGATCCGGAAAAAACATTCTTGACCGCGTCGTGGAGCGAATCCTTGAAGGTATTTATATTTTTTTTTGTTTGTTATTTGTAACTTCTTTTATCTAGAGTGTCTCATAAAACTTTTAGAGAAAAACATTAAAATATGTTACATTATAAATATATTTATAGGTGATGGCGGATTCTAGATTTTTGAACAATTTAAAGTTTTACCCAAAAGATGAAATCAACGCTGAGATGGTAGATTTGTTGCTGCCCTATTTCAAGTACCCGTAAGTCTTAATTTAATATTTAAAACGTTAGTTCTATTCTTTGTAGACTGTTTGTAAATACTTTTATTATTGATATTACTGTTTGTAAAGTAAATATGTTGGTATATGGGTTAATTGTAGTTTAACTACGAGTATGTTAAGTGATATTTGTGAAGTTATTTAATGATTAAGATTTATAACTCATAAAATGATTTGGGTTTTTCGAAATTAATGACTGTACGATCTTTTATTATATTATTTATTTTTCAGTCAATACACATTTGAAGCAGCTAAAATAGCTTGTGGCAATGTCGCTGGTCTTATATCCTGGACTATAGCTATGGCTCAGTTCTATAGCGTAAACAAAGATGTGCTGCCATTGAAGGCTAACTTGGCAGTAATGCAGTCCAAGTACCAGGCCGCCAAGCGAGAGTTGGAACAAGCTGAAAATGAACTATCGGAAAAAGAGGTAACAAAACAACCGAACTAAAATGTATACTATTTTAGGTGACTGATAAAATGATGCGATAGATAGGCAAAATGTTGACGCTTTGACGTTTGCCTTATCAACAACGCCGCCATATTTGTCGCCACTAGAATATTTTTTACCATCTTATTACAGAGGGAGTTAGCGGGAGTGCAGCGTGAGTTTGATGAAGCAATGAGGCTGAAACAACTAGTGTTAGATGATGCGGCGAAATGCCAACAGAAAATGGACGCTGCGACTGCTCTCATCAATGGACTCAGTGGAGAACGAATACGCTGGACTGAACAGTCTACGCTTTTTAAGTCGGAAATAGAAAGACTTGTAGGAGATATCTTGCTTCTTGTGGGGTATGTTGTTCATTAATCCAAGGCCGTCGTTTTTGTTAACAATAATAAATTGTAAGTATAAATCGTCTACATTCGTATTTTAATGGGCAAATTATTAAATTATTGCTATATTATTATTTAAATGGCTTGAAATGACTTTGTTTGCAAATTAAGTCATATAATAATGCAATAACTCATTGACCTTCAGAAATTGTTGTGAACGAATACTAACTTTTTGGCGTCGTTGACATGTGAACAACTCTCAAATATCGAACAGCACTACTGCTTTAACTATCTGGTTACTATGTTTCTCCTTTTTTTTAGGTTCCTTTCTTATTCAGGACCTTTTAATCAAGAGTTCCGTACCTTGTTGAATCAAAATTGGCTCAGTGAATTAGTAAGGAGAAAAATACCCGTGTCCATGAATCTTAATGTAACTGAACAGCTCACAGATACGGCTACGGTATGTAACATTCAAAAGCAAAAAACTTCAAATATTAGAGAGCCACAATAGTAGCCCAAGGTGGTGGTAATGAAGAACATTATAAATTCTCCGAATAAACAGAAAAATAGATTTATGAGGTATTTATCGATTATCTAAAAATGCCATATAACAGTCCTGTCATAGGTATAGACGTAATTTTGAATTGCAGCTGTCTTGTTGCTGTGTTTATAAGTCACTGGACGACTGAATATAGAGTTTGTTTGAGATGTATTATAAATTATACATATTTATTGCAATAATATAAATTATTTATTATTATATAAAAACGTTTCAACCCATAACGTCCCACTGTTGGCCCTTCATACATAGGTAGGGGAGACCGGAGCCTCGAGAGGTGTGGGTCATAGTCCACCACGCATATCTTCGAAATGTTTCCTTCGACAAGTAGGTTTCTGCACGATGTTTTCCTTCACCGTTTAAACATGTGGTAATTATAATATTCACATGAGTGGAAACTACGGAGTTGCATGCCTGAACCTGTGCTTGAACCGGCGCCCTATCGTTTGTGAGGCAAATAGTTTACCGACTAGGCTACCACTAAATCTTTATTAATATATGTATTATAAAATCTATACAGAAAAAAAACAAAAAATATATAAATTACAATACTTATTTTCTTCTTTTTTTCTATTTCTCATTCACTCTTTGACAGTTTGAAAGAAACCTCAAACTGTCTGAGGCTGTAAACAGACATGTCATGTGGCTTGCTAAGTGCCCAGAGCCTAGCGGCTTCCTAGGAAATATGTTGGCTAGGCGCCAAAGCTTGCAGTGCAGCAGCAGGCCATAAACATTCTATTACAGATAAGTATCTTATACACTAGGCACTATGCAAGCCGCCTGCCTATTTGTTTACAGCTTGAGAGTAACATTGACACCTGTATCTAGTGATAAGTAACAAAATGCTATCTCGCTCTTACATGCAGTTAAACTACGTATTATCATTATCATCATAATTGTGATTTGTTAGATTGGAGAATGGAATTTATGCGGCTTGCCTACGGATGACCTGTCAATACAGAATGGTATTATTGTTACAAAAGCCGCTCGGTTTCCACTTTTGATTGATCCTCAAACTCAAGGCAAAATATGGATTAAGAACATGGAAAAATATAACGACTTAATCGTCACTACACTCAATCACAAATATTTCAGGTAGGTATACTCGTAATCTATTTCCAATTATTTAGGCAATATGCCACTGACAAGGCGGCATAATCGTCGTCGTGGTCACAGCTGTTAAAGAAACGAATTATTCCAGAAATCACATCGAAGATGCCGTGTCGCTGGGAAGACCACTGATAATTGAAGATGTTGCCGAAGAACTGGATCCTGCATTAGATAATATTTTAGAGAAAAATTATATTAAGATCGGTTCTACATACAAAGTGAGTATAAAATATTTAAGTTTCGATTTAATAGTACTTATTTTTCCTAAAAAATCCTGCGAGATTTAGTTGAAACAATAGTTGAACTGAGTTTTTTCTGTAGGTTAAACTGGGAGATAAAGAAATTGACGTAACAGCTGGCCACAGAATATACATTACAACGAAGCTACCAAACCCCGCATACACACCTGAGATATCAGCACGTACTTCCATCATAGATTTCACCGTTACCATGCAAGGTAATTAAATTGTAGATACAACAGGAAGTGAATCCGGCTGTGCAGCAGAGAATGACAGTGGAGTGACATTCAACAGGTCTTGAGGATCAGCTATTGGGGCGTGTCATACTCACGGAGAAGGCGGAGATGGAAGCGGAGCGCACGCAGCTCATCATGGATGTGACCGCAAACAGACGCAAGATGCAAGAGCTGGAGACCAATTTGCTGGAGAAGCTGACTACTATCCAGGGTTCACTTGTCGAGGATGTGTCACTCATACAAGTTCTCAATGTTACCAAGAGCACGGCTACAGAGGTTTGAAATTTCCATATCGTTTAGTTTGAGTGCAGGTGTACAAGACTTCTCAAGAATCGTCTCTTTACGATATTTTTCATATACTTATTCAGGTCAGAGAGAAACTAGACGTCGCAAAAGAGACTGAACTGAAAATTAACGCAGCTCGAGAAGAGTTTCGTCCAGTCGCTACTCGAGGCTCAGTGCTTTATTTCCTTGTGTGCAACATGTCCCTGGTGTGCAACATGTATCAAACGTCGCTGGCACAGTTTCTTGAAAGATTTGACCTTTCCATGGAGAGATCTACTCCGAGCCCTATCACTATAAAGCGTTGTGGTTTCATCATAGATTATTTGGTGAGTGAATCCGATCCGTGAATATGATTGACTACCTACACTAAAACTGTGGTGCTAATCGTTTCATGCTTTATATATATATCGTTGTCCAAAATGTATAATTTGCAGACTTTCGACGTGTTCAAATTTATTTCTCGAGGTTTCTACGAAATACATAAATACCTGTTCACTCTACTTTTGACGTTGAAAATAGACTTGAACAGAGAATACATCACCTTCGACGAATTTCAAAACTTTATCAAAGGTAAGCGTGTTTGTATGCAGCTCTAGTGCATGATCAAAGTTTTATAAAAATGATCTGACTGCTATGTTACATTTTATTATTTTAAGGTGGTGCCGCTTTAGATTTGAACGCGTGTCCACCAAAACCATTCAAATGGGTAACGGACATGTCTTGGCTGAATTTGGTGCAGCTGTCTACTTTGAGGCAGTTCACAAATATTCTGAACCAAGTCACGAACAATGAAAAAGGCTGGAAGACATGGTATAGTTCCTTGTTTGCTCTGTTTTTATTAAATATGGTTTCTTATGTTATTATTATGGTTTCTTATAAATTTCTCAACTTTTTAGTCGGTATCCAACGATGCGTCAGCTTACACAAGATGCTTCATATTATTTGCAGACATTAAAATGCGTAAAATAATGGCGTTAGCAGAATTGTTAGCAAAGAATTTGATTTGCAGGTTTGATAAAGAAGCGCCAGAAGACGAACCCCTACCAGATGGATATCACATGTTAGACGTGTTTAGAAAACTTCTAGTGGTTCGTGCCTGGTGCCCGGATAGGACGCTAGCGCAGAGCATGTTAGACATTTCAAAACATTAGTGAAGTTATTTTGTTAGCTTATATTTTCTAAACATTACTTTTATCTTTAAGGAAATACGTAGTGAATTCCATGGGTGCCAGATTCTCGGAAGCAGTAATTGTGAACTACGAAGTAAGTTTATATAGGTGTTTTATTTTTGCATCAAAATATTAGGTCCTTACATATGAAATTGGCGTTTTGTCGTACTGGCCACTTTGATCTCAATTATCTCTTCTTTGGTTAGGGATTCCAATTTCAAATTTATACAGCTATTTATTCATACATTTGTATTTCGAAAACCGTAATTCATTTGTTTTGTCCTCGTTTGGTTTTTTCTTTGCGTCACGCAGTTTACAAAATGGAAAACTTGAAATATCGCGTTATTTACGAGTACGAGTTCCACCGTGGTACCAGTGCTGCAGAAACGGCTCGAAGGATTAATGATGTGTATGAAAACACAGTGCGTTTTTGGTTCCAACGTTTTCGTTGTGGAAATTTCGACCTGCAGAACAAGCCCCGTGGATGGCCGGAGACTAAAGTTGCTAATGAAGAATTGAAAGCTATTGTGGAGGCAGATCCATCGCAAACCACGTCCGAGTTAGCTGCAGGCTGAAGTGTTAGTGATAAAACTGTTTTAATCCACTTGAAGCAAATTGGAAAGGTGAAAAAGCTTGAAAGGTGGGTACCTCATGAATTGAGTACAGCAAACCGACAAACGCGCGTCAACTGCTGCGTTACATTACTCAACCGGCACAATAATGAAGGGATTTTAAATCGGATCTTTCGGATATTTCAAGTTTTTCCATTTTGTAAACTGCGTGACGCAAAGAAAAAACCAAACGAGGACAAAACAATTGAATTACGGTTTTCGAAATACAAATGTATGAATAAATAGCTGTATAAATTTGAAATTGGAATTCCTAACCAAAGAAGAGATATTTGAGATCAAAGAGGCCAGTACGACAAAACGCCGATATCATATGTAAGGACCTAATATTATATTATTGTCTATTATGTCTAGTATTGTTAAGATGTTATATTTTTATTGTGTGTATGTATGTGTGTGTGCAACGTGATATACCTATACCAGGGTACAAACTAGACACCCTATTCCGTGCCACATCCTAGGTTACATCATAGCTTTACATCAGGCGAGTTGTATTCAAACGCAAGCCTATAAATTATTTAAAAAATGCCAG
This sequence comes from Ligdia adustata, assembly GCA_947049295.1. Taxonomy (NCBI): domain Eukaryota; kingdom Metazoa; phylum Arthropoda; class Insecta; order Lepidoptera; family Geometridae; genus Ligdia; species Ligdia adustata. Next base: position 9,845,182 of record OX346214.1, on the reverse strand, counting down.
GGCAGGCGGCCCAAAAGTATAACACTGAGCCATAAATGAAGAAGGTATACATATCTCGTAAAAATATGTAGTAGGTACGCTCTTTTCACTTGAATTGGATGTATATTCATTATGCCCTGTTTTTAGCAAATGGTACTGGAGTCGCGCCCACTGGTGCCTCTCATAGGGTTCCTAGCTATGGGTTCGGATCCTACTCCATCCATTGAAATAACTGCTAAGCGATTGGAGTGTGTTTGTTCTTCTATATCTATGGGGCAAGGACAAGAAGTTCATGCGAGGAAGCTTATAGATCGCGCTTTGAAGGAGGTTAGTGCTAGCGGAACATTCACAATTATATCTATATTATATAAAGCTGATTTTGTTATAAGCTTGCCATGTTTTGACTTACTTGCACGCTAATAATTATGTTTTATGTAGAAATATTTTTATACTCTGAGTAGAACTGCGTGACACTAGTAATATTATTTTAAGGGTTTATGGGTATTGCTGCAAAACTGCCATTTGGGACTGGACTATATGGTGGAAGTTATGGAACAGTTTAACGAACTGGAAAAAGATCCGGAGAAAATACACGACACTTTCAGGTAACAATTCTTAAAAACTATTGTTATTAATACAATTATTAATACTTCGTAGATTGGTACTAAGATACAGTTTTGTAATTTTCAGATTATGGATAACAACAGAAGTGCATCCGCAATTCCCTATCACTCTGTTACAAATGTCTATCAAGTACACCTGTGAACCGCCTTCAGGTATGACTAGACTACTATTGATATCTCTAATATTTTCTAATGTTTAATTTTAAATTTAAATTTTACTTATGCTGTCAGGTATAAAAGCCGGTTTGATGCGAACGTATGACTCCATGAGCCAGGACTTCCTTGACTACAGCGACAGTCCTTTCTACCTCCCCCTCATATATACCATCTCTTTCCTGCACACGGTGGTGCAAGAGAGAAGAAAGTTCGGTCCGCTCGGGTGGAACATTCCGTACGAGTTCAACTCTGCCGACTGGCTCGCTTCGTGTATGTTCGTACAAAACCACTTGGAGAGCTTGGAGCCCGGACAAAATATCAGCTGGGTTACTGTTCGGTTAGTCTTTATTGATCTCTAATAATGTATGAACTCGAAAGTTTTCCTAAGTTCCCAATCTGAAGATGTGTCGAGTATCACTACGATAGGCGCTAATTCTATAAAACATAATTTACTTTCCATAGAATTTGTAATGAAATAGTTTTCCGCTAAAAAACTTCTTTTTACCTAGCTCTTACTTCCTGAGATGTGTCCGTCTTCCTCACCGTGCACTTTTATCTCTTAAGTGTCATGATGACTTCGAACATCACTTTTGGCACGTTCATTGTGAAAACTAGCTGCTTAAAAGCTCGTGTACTCTCGAAGATGCGGCTGAACTTCACGGCGGAACTGTTGCTCACCTTGTATAAAGCACAAGTTCGATTGTGCATGTAGTACTACTCACACCGAGCTAAATGCCAGTTTGAAGGGTTGGTGTCTATCGAAAGGCGGGCTAATAGACATTTACGCAACGATGTCTTAGCCAAGGGTAAATTCCAAAGCCTCGAGCAAATTATTATTATAAAATGGAATAAGGTACATAATTAAATCCCCCATCATCATTATATAATCGGACTAGAAGAGATACTGCAAAATGCCACTGTTACATCGTAGAGGTCCCACGGACTCGCAAAAAACGCTAGACGCAAATGTAGTGGAATTTATTGCCCAGTTCGCTTTTCCCAATAACTATAATCAGGTCGCGAGTCTTCTAGGTAAGCGCATGACGAGTACATCCTAGCCTGCGTTGTCGTCGATTTGTTGTCATACGCAAGCCTATTTTCTATTAAAAAGATAGAGCTTTCAGTTCGCCTTCCGTTAAAGTACTTAAAGAAGAAAAAGAAATTCTACTAAAGTCTCATTAATATCGGAGTTGAGTCGTTTAAGATAATATCCGTGAGCATTGATCTATGCACGAGCATTGCATTAAACGGTGTTTGTACTGTAGAGGTGCCCTTGTACTAGTCTATGAAGAAGAGAGGCCAAAGGTTGAAATGGTTAAGTAGTTTCATTACTACATTATACATTCTAGCTACATGGTATCAGCGGTACAGTATGGTGGTCGAGTGACAGATGACTACGATAACCGCCTACTGACAACATTCTGTCAGGTGTGGTTTTCCGAAGCATTGTTCGCAGAAGATTTCCAATTTTACAAAGGATACGGTATTATGAAGTTCAAAAATATTTCCGAATATGTGGAGGAAATAGATAAGATGAAAAATGTCGATCCTCCACAAGCGTATGGACTGCACACGAATGCGGATATTACGTGAGTAAATAATATGTCAGTATTTAAAATGCATACCTATTTACAATATCAAAGATGTCGTGTCTTTGAAATATGTTCGTAAATATATTGAAACAGCTTTGATTTTATAACATTTCGACCCACAATTCCAACCTGCCGGCACCATTTAGAATCATGTTTTTTTTTTTAATTAACTTTTTTGAGTTACAAACAATATGCTAAAATATTAATGAGATTGTATTTACTGTGCGTATTTTGTATTCTATATACCAAAAAGTATTAACATGTTTGTGGCATTGATTGTAACTACTTATTTCTAAGATTCTACTAACTACGAGTATAACTTAAACGGCTGATTTTAGGTATCAGCGTAATAAAACCCAGGATTTGTTAGACACGATTTTGTCAATTCAACCGAAAGAATCTACGGGTGGCGGCGGCGAAACCAGAGAGGCATCTGTGTACAGACAATCCAAAGAAATGCTCGATAAAGTGCCTCCCAACTATGATCCGAATGAAGTTAGGGATAGGTGAGCATAGTTTGGGTACATTCAATCGTATATTCTGATTCAATACTAAAAAATGATCAAATTGAAATATTGCTTGTAGTCATTGACAGACAGTTGTCTGCTATAGTTACGTGAACTTCTAGGTAAATAATGCTGTTGCTTAGCTTGATACTGATACGTATCTTGATTTCATATGAAATATTTTATTGCAACTTCTCTAATCTTTATTTGTTCCTGCAGATTGAAACTGTATGGCCAGTTTGGCTCTATGGTGATTTTCTTGAGACAGGAAATGGACAGGATGCAAAAAGTAATTTCTCTAGTAAGAACAACGCTGAAAGACTTGTTGCTTGCAATTGATGGAACTATCATTATGAATGAGGTACCTATATACTGTGGCAATGTATTTTACGTTAATGCTATATTTACGACGACTCCGTAATTGGCGTATTAAACGTTAGTTGTAGCCTTAGTCTCGTAACAAGAAGGGAGGGTTCTTGGAAGGTCACACTTAAACAAACAATAAAACAAAAACTTCACCTCAATACCTGATATTTTACTACTAAACAGAAACACAATAACAATACACGATTAGAACAATAACAATATACGGTTAGAAGATGCGGATAAACCCTCGGTTTAGACTGCTAAAAGAGAAATTTAAGATAACAACTGGCTTTTAACATTAATCTATTAAAGACTTGGTAATAAACTATCAACTAAAATTCAAGATAACGACTGACTTTTAACCTTTAAAACATTATAGTTATTGTCTAATGTATGAGGTAGCTAGTATACAGTCATCTCCAGGGAAGCCAAAGTGAAGGAATACAAATCGAAACGCAACTTACGCAGTAGGTTAATATAATACAGTCCGGAGTAAAAGGTTACCGTCCGGGGTAAAATGTAAAAGACCGGGGTAAAATGTCACAGACCTGGTGAAATGTTACAGACCTGGTGAAATATTACAGACCTGGTGGTGGCGTTTGGTCGAGTCAATCAGTTTATTCAGTAATAATATCTATACACTTTTGTTACCAAGTAGGTAGTTAGCAACTACACACTGGGGTAGTTCGGAAAATCGGTAGGTAAGGTTCCTTGATAATGGTCGCCGATGAATGTAGCTTTCCAGCAGTACTATGCTGGGGAAGTAGTTCAGAAAAAGGGAAAGAGATACCTCCACGACAGCATACTCAAGTCTATGAGCTCATTCGCACTTCCAGCCGTTAGAGGTTGGCGGGAAGTCCACAATGCTTGAGGTGGTCGAGATGCCTGGACCAAGAGTCAATCGCACCGGAGCTGCTTCAGCACCAGGGTACCATAAAAGAAAACCCTTTCGGGTAAAACAGTATCATTAAGGAGAGAACTCGTCGCGCCGTCCACGAGGGTTTTGGTTGATAGGTTTTCTTCAGTAAAATCACGAACTAGGTTATTACGAATAAATCTTTACGATTGATACGCCATTCTAAAAATGGCCCGACCCGCCGGCTGATTACGTATCTCGCGACAGTAGCGACAGCAACAGCAAAGCAACAGCGATCGGTTGCAAGCGATCCGTTGTCTTCTCCCAAATAGAGAGGGGCGATGCGTTCCGTGACTCGATATTCGATTTACGAAACGAATCAATAAAATTAATATGAAGTAGATACGAACCCTGTAAACACAGATATTCTATCAATTTATCTGAGTCTGAGAAAATACAATAATGAAGTGGGTAAGATTCATAGCTGATTTACGGTATAGTGATATCAACCACTAGGCCAATTCATGAAGAATAAGAGCCGAATACCGTGGAAGTAGACGATAAAACGCAATGCAAATATCGCATCCAATCGAATGATAACGCTAGGCCTTCTAGACGAAACGAAATAAGTGAAATTAAACGTAAAGATATACTCGAATTACACTAGTAATCGAAAATTAATTTATCATCGAATCGATCGATACTTTAGATAGATCAACCCTATCAATTAACTAAGTTGCCATTACAAAATATAGTAGTGCGGGAACGGTGTTACCACTGCATATTTGCAGCACACACTAAATGCGATGCGTGAAGCCCACAATTGAGAGAAGGTAGAATCTTTACAATTGAGTGAAGGTAGAATCTTTACAATAGGAAAGATTCTGCCTTCTCTCAATTGTGGGCTTCACGCATCGCATTTATTTAGCCAATTCGAAGTGAATTACTGAAATACGAGTAAAATATAAAAGCAGATGCTACATAGTCTTGTATATTTCTAGGCACTACGCGATTCGCTAGACAGTATCTACGATGCAAAAGTGCCTCAGATTTGGCTTGACAAGTCCTGGTCATCCTCCACTTTAGGATTCTGGTTTACGGAGTTTCTTGAAAGGAATATTCAATTTACCCATTGGTGCTTTACGGCGAGGCCTAACTCCTTCTGGATGACTGGCTTCTTTAATCCTCAAGGTGACATAATCAAGACTTTTCTATTATATTTACACTCATTAAAATCCTTTTTTTTATTTTTATTTTATAATTTTATATATTTTATCAGGTTTCTTGACTGCCATGCGTCAAGAAGTGACTCGAGCGCACAAGGGGTGGGCATTGGACATGGTTGCCCTACACAATGACATCACTAAATTTAACTTAGATGAAATCAAGGCTCCACCGGCGGTAAGACAGTTCTCTATCTCAGAAGTCTGTTTAAAGCTTCTGTTTCTGGATTTAGAAATGTGCAACTTCATCGTAGAATGCATTAACCTAATGGCGCGGGCTGTTTAATTATATGAGACTGCTAACGATCTGTTATCTGTTTACTTCTTCGTTTTTTTGCGTTTAATGCGTCATCACCATCTTAACCCATAATATATCCACTGCTGGACATATTATGCTTCATCATACTACTTTTTCCAGTTGTGCTAATCTAACATGACAACTATTTTTCCTTATAGGAGGGTGTATACGTTCACGGTATGTATTTAGACGGTGCTGGTTGGGACAGGAGAAACTTCAGGCTTTGCGAGTCTACCCTCAAAGTGTTGTTTACTGCACTGCCTGTTACGCACATTTACGCGATCAACTCGACCGCACCTAAGGATCCTAAACTATATCAGGTGTATATTTATAACTATTGATTAATTTAAAATTATGTTAGTCAAAAACTTAGACCTATCTCGGCCTCTCGTCCAAACGTGCCCATAAGGCTAGCGGCAATTAGCCAATTTATAAATAAGTATTTTTCGCAACTAGATAAGAAAGAAGACTTTTCCACTAGTCTATAACTAGCTATTAACAAGCAATATTAATATTAAATTTATTCTATGTACATTGTACATACTTACTGCTTTATAACCAATTACGTAAAAAGCTTTTATTAACTTTTGATTGTATGTTTGTCGTAACGTAACAGTTAATTATGACAATGTTATGATTCATAGAAGTACCTAAAACTCTAAAGAGTCTTCTGTTTGTTTTTTTGACATGATATGAGTTTTTTGCCTACATTTAAAAAGCTTACTTAACTATGTTATGTAGCTAAATAGGCTGGTAAAATAAAGCTAGCGTGGATATTATCCCTTCCTATAATCTTTCACCCTTCCTCGGTCGACACTCTGAAAATCGAATTCAAATCACATTAATAGAAATGTTTATTTTGCGTTTCTTAACTCCTAAATATTACAATTATTTTAAATTGGTCATCGTAATATTATGTATTACCTCGTATCAAGGTTCAGAAATAATAAAATATTTATAATATATGCACAAGATAATGTAATGTAATGATATATGCTCATTATTAACCATATTGTAGAATGAAGTAGCGCGAATTCAATTGTTTAATAATAATAAATGTGCGAGTCACCAAAATACAGGCATCGCCTAGTTTGGGACCCACACGTAACCTACTGTAACGGATTCATAATGTATTTAGACAATTTATAATTATTTTGTACTAGCTTGTGGTTTGTAATTCCTACTTTTAATTTAGAAAGAATTTGGTATCTGTATTTATCTGGTAAATAAATATTATCTTAATTTTTCTAGTGTCCTGTATACAAGAAACCAGTCCGCACGGGGTTGACTTTTATCACTCCGCTTTGGCTTCCTACAATCAAGAACCCCGATCACTGGACACTGAGAGGAGTCGCTATTTTGTGCGATATTAAATAGCACCGAAGTATTAAATATTAGGTAGGGTAATTAATAGTGATATGTGTATATGAATGGTGTGGTAGTCACAGATAAATCAATTTAATACGGTTCGTGTACTTCAGTTTTGTTATACTTATACATACATTATCAAAATATGTTACCTAGGTATTATACTTTTGAATATTTACAAAACGTTTCTATAATGTTATGTTACTGTACTCTCAGGCACTTCAGGTTACTTTCTATTTCTGTCTTGCATAATTATAATGTACGTGTTTATTTAGTTTATTTTATGTAATTTATTGGAATTATAATTATCTTCACCTTGTACTTTAGTTGTTTTATTTTAGTCAGAATATAAATAGGTACAGTCATATTTACCTTTGATCAAAACTCTTTTTCTAGGGCGGAGTAGATCAATACGTGCTATTCTAAAAGATTATACCAAAAGTTACTCTATTTTCGGTAATTCCGGACCCAAGTTGGCTTTAAAATTGGTGAACGTTGGCAAACTCAAGTTGGCCAATGTTTGCAAATTCTGGCTGGCAGGCATTAGTTTTTCAAATAACTGACGAAAACCTAAGATTCCTTTTGTCTTTGAAGTAAACCTTTATAGTACTTACACAAGAAGTTTGCATTGTGCAACTGTCCACCAAGATACCAATGACAATTTTTAAGTCAAGATATGAAGCTCAGAAACTAATCGAATTTTAAATATTTTCAATGCAAAGCAGTAATCGAGCAAGTCGAATTGGAATTAAGTGCTGATTTTCTGTATTAAAGGAATATTCATTAGAAATATAGTTAAATAATTATTACGTAGTAATAATGGGTGATGAAAGCGGTACAGGCGGCAGCGCCGATGGGGATGAAGACCTAGTTCTGATGCCTCAACCGTCCCTGAGGATGGACCAAGCGCCACCAACAAACAAACAATCTGATGGTCTCGGGAGAACCAGTTTAGTTGACACAGGAGAAAGGGTCGAAGTGGATCGCACTGCTCTTGAAGCTATTCTCGATGTCAGCTCTCGTATACAGAACATTCAGAGGAAAAGTAGAGTCTCAATGAGTACGCTGGCGTTAGGGCACGAATCTTACAAAGATAAACAAGTAAATAAACTTTCCGAATAAATGCCTCCTTTACGTACAAATACATGCTTGTTTATTTTTTAATAGGAGTAAAATAACAGTTATTTTGTTGTTTTTTGTAGGCGAAAGCTAAAGAAGCTCGGAGTAACCGTATGGGGAGTTTGAAAACTCAGCACAGATTTTTACTTGAAAGTGCTTCTGTTCTACTGAACAAAAGTCCAGATTATGTTCTGGTATGTAAATATTTTTATCGAAATTTGATTCTAACTCACCTACAATTAACAACCGTTAGGTATCCGTGGTCAGATCATCTAATACAACTCATATAAACAAACACACACACATTCTTATCTTTATTATTTTATAAGTTTCTGGAGGAATTCTTAACACAGCTATTTATTAATTTGCTTAAAAAGAATCCTTAACCGCATGTGACAAAACACGTAAAAAGTTACTAAATAAACAATTTATTTATTTTTTCATTTTCAATTAATTTTGGTAAAGGCAAAATCCGGTAGAAACAAACTCTGTTTAATTTTAGGATGGGGTTTACGATGCTGATATTCATATTGAACTTTTGGACAGTTTAGTAGCTGAAGGTGGCAGAAATTGCGTAGTGCTGTGTGATGCAAACCTAACGCCTTTAAAGATGGGTAAGGTATTTTTTGTGGTGTGGTATCAAAGACATAAATTTTATAGGTACCTACCTACCTATCGTGATATGGTATGTAGTCGAACTTGAACATGCATTAATAATATGTCAAAATAGAAGAGATATTGTGCAATCTTCCTAGTAGTCTTATTTTTACAGAATCCGGAAGGTTTATACACCAACAGAAAGGGTTGATGGAGAGGACCTACTTATCTGATGTAGCTACAATAGGCACATTGGGCAAATGTGTAACTATATTCAGGCTCAAGAATAGATCTGCGGATATCAAAAATATGGCTGATGTAAGTTTATGTAAACTTTTGTTAAAACTGAGAGGATTGTGTCACTATTTTAAATTGTCATTCTAGTGTAATTATTATTTATATAATAATAATTTTTTTACAGGATTATTACTTATTAGTTTATAATATGGACCCAGAGACACAGAATGTTGTCTCAGCTATCTATAATAGTATGAGTAAAATATATATGCCTGCCCTGAGAGTGTGTAAAGGATGGGGCGATTTGAACCCTCCTAATCCCAACAGTGTCGATATAATCAAAACATATATATCTAAAATGATGCTGTTTATAAATTACCTTCAAAGTAAGTATTGTTAAAAATATAAGGTCTTACCTACTCGAGTTTAAAAACGTAAAATTTTTCATAACGAGTGAGTTGTAATTGCAGAAACTAAAATAGATTTGGACTGCTGCACTAAATTCAAAATTAACTTAGCTCTGTATGAGGATGAGTTATCGGATGCAGATAAAATGAAAGCTGCTATGACTAAAACCCATGTACTTGATGAGATATGTTCCTATGTGAAGCAATGGGTCAAACAGATCACTATGGTAAGTTATACCGTACGAAAGATCTTATTTGAATTACAACTTAAATATTTTGCAATGATTCATGATTCTTGTGTTTAAACGAGATGTCAAAAAAACCATCCAACGAAAAAAGATACGTCATAAACGTAACTTAAACTTGACGCTCTGCCTTCAGGTATTAGTCCAAAGTCAGCAGTTACGCCGTGAGCCATCAAACATAGGACCTCTGGCAGAATTGGATCACTGGCGACGTCAACTGACAACGTTCACTTCGATTATTGAGTTTCTCAAGAGCGAGCCCTGTTTGATGTACATCCACATTCTGATAAGTGCCAAATCTAAACTTATCAAGGTAGATAATTTTCTTACTTACCTTTCGTAAAATTGTTTATTGAATCGAGCGATCGTTAAATTATTTACCTTAAAGGAAGGTTAGCAGGTACTTAGTGAATTTGCATACTTTCGTGGGACACCATTTTATTTTAAAGTCTGTTAGAGCAATCTAGGAAATCGCACTTTGTTAGCTACGAGTATACCGTGATAATTACGGAATGAAATAAAATATTTAAGAACATTAACTTCAATGTAGATGATATACATTATACGTAATAAATAGCTTATATTTGTTGTAGAAATGGAGGCTAATCGATAATCAAGTAACAGACTACTACAATGAAGCTTTTGATAACGTTAAGTATCTCTACGCTTTAGAAAAATATTGTGAACCTTTATACAGGTAATACTTCTAATTCTTTACTGCTTAAATTTTTATTGCTTCATATTTTTTGCTAAGCATTTACCTAATAGTCTATTATCATAGCGTAATTAATTGTCAGAGACCAATCGATAGGCGTCTCGATATAAAAGAGTGCCTCATTTTGGGGCTGGACAATAAGACAGTCAGATAGGACATAAAATGCCCGAACTTAGAAGCTTTTACACGTATGTAGCGATAAATGTTACAGATGCGACCCCTACACAATGCAGCAATTTATACCGGGCCTGCTGTATACATTGCGCATGATTTTCGCCACTTCACGGTATTATAACACCACCAAGCAGATATCTACATTGTTAGTCAAAATTACCAACCAAATACTCAACATGTGCATGGAGTATTTGACTAATGACGGCAAAAAGAATATTTGGAATCAAGACAAGCTAGGATTCATCAAAAAAGCTAATGTGAGTTTAGTATATTTTTTAATTACGCAGTAATTTATGTGAGAGCGATTACATTATGTTTCCTTCATGATGCAGCTTTAAGCCAGGATATTTTTTATTTTATTTTAGTCTACTTACGAAGTTCATTCAAGAAAAGTGTTCGTTCTTTAAAATGGTGTTTTCTTGCAGCTTTGTCTAAACCTCTATAGCTTCTACCGAGAGTGCTACGATGAGACTCAAAAAGAAATGATAGCTGCGGCTGACGAAAGACCGTTTGATTGCTCTGATATGTATATTTTTGGAAAATTTGAAACCTTCAAGATGAGGCTGCTAAAAGTTAGTAATAATGTTTTAGGAACAACTAAAAACAAAAGGAACTAAAACTATTTTTTAAAGCAATACTATAGTATTTTTAGAGGTGGTGACTCCTGTCTGGTCTGGCTGATTTTAAGGTTGGCCATAGCCATACAGCCCGGTAACGATGCCATGAGTGTTATGTGCACCTTTTATTTTATTTACCGCTTTTTTACCGGTTATTACCCTCTCCGACTCAGTCTTGGTGCATTATAGTTATATAAGTACCTACTTATAAGTTAATTTGGTAACTTTAAATATTTTTATCATAATTAGAATATAATTAAGGTAAGTAATATATAAAAAATATAATATTTCTGGTTTTATCATTTACAGATAGTAGACTTGTTTCAAACCTATATTACTTATTATGTTTTGAATAAGGCTACTATTGAAGGAATTGAAGAGTTTGCTATAATTTTCAATAAACTATTCAAAAGCATATCCAGTAAAACATACGATGCTTTAGATCACAGGTAAGAATATCCACGATACTGTGATTTAATATTAGACTAGGTGATGCCCATTATTTCGTACGCGTCATATTTATTATTGCTTCTCTTTAATTTAACGGGATCGAAAAAATATTTACCGTTTTATTTATGTTTACCAGGGATATAAGATATCACTATACAAAATTTCATTTAAATCGGTCCAGTCGTTTTTGAGATTACCAATTTTGGAGATTGACAAACAGTCAGATAAACAGAGAAGCAAAATATTTTAAATATATCTTAAATTAGTGTCACTTCTTACATCCCCTTGACTCGGTTTTTAGCAATTTTTTTTCATAGTACTTTGATTTGATGAACTTTAATTTTGACTTTGATATTTGACCTTATATTTATGTAGATATCTATAAATTAAATTCTTTTTCATGAAATATGATCTAGATCTATGCATTTGATAAATAGTTGTTGTGCTGTTTATTGTATTTCAGACGCCCAGATTTTGATAAAGATTACAAAATGTATAGAGATGCTGTAGCCAACCAAGAACTCTTACTAGAAAACTTCATGATCAAAGTAAATAATATTAATATTATTTTAAAGTAATTGCAGAAGTATACGTACGTATTTATACAATAGCGTTAAAACACTAACCTAAAACTATACTAAAAAAATATGATAAAATTTATATGGCCGAATTATTACGAATCTTTACTTCATTCATTAAAATCTGTTTATTAGTTTACATACATACTATCATGTAAATCTATGTTTGTAACATTGACTGCCAAAATTCTTTTAAGTTCGTCGTAATCGCGTAAAATATGTATCAAAAATAATTAGCAAGGCTTGAAGGAAACTTTTATTTTTTCAGAGCGTTAACAAATGCCCGACCACGGAAATAGCGCACTGTCTTTTGGAAAGATTCGAAAAACTGAAGCTCGATTGCTTGTACCTCGAGGATCAATATTACAATTTGATTAGTACATACACTAGTGAAATTGAATCCATCAGAGACAGGTAAATCTTTATTCGTGTTGGTAAAGATTAAGGGAAAATTACGAAAACTTTCATAGATTTCTTTCTTAAACCACCGACGCAAAAACGACGGGGTGTTATAAGTTTGACGTGTCTGTGTGTGTGTATGTGTCTATCATTGGCGTTTTAGCTCCTGAACGGATGGACCAATTTAGTTTTTTTTTGGTTGATATATAAATCAGTTGGGTTTATCCTTAGCTATTTCTAATGAAAATCAGTCCGCCGTATACAGTTTACATATTTTTTCGCATTTCCCTCAATATGGGTATCAAATGAAAGGGGTTGACTAGAAGAACACACAGTGGTAGTAGTTGTTGACTTTACAATGTAACAAATTTCAAATCCAATATGGCCCAACCACAAAATGGCAATTTTAAGGATTTTTTAAATATTTAATTTTACTCCTTGCGTGGTGTTTGAATTTAAGGTATAACGAAGAGCGAGAAAATCCAGAACTGCCTCGTAACATGCCACCCGTCGCCGGTAGAATAATGTGGATCAGATTCTACGACAAAAATATTAAGCGACCTATGGAAGTTTTCAAAAAGCATTACGAAGTTATAACTCACATGGTACCTACTGTTTGTTTCAATATAGTCTTATATTGAACTAGCGGGGCTTTCTTTAACTATGTATTTTTTTTTCTAGAATACGCAACGATGTATCAAGCTTTATAACATTATGTGTATTGTATTTACGGAGTACGAGCTAATATACCACACAGCCTGGGCAGAAAATGTAGAACAGGTATGATGACTTCAAAAAGTTACAATATTATAAAATTGACTGAGTCAGAGAAACGTCAACACAGAGATCTTACGGTCTAACTATAAAAAAAATTAAAAATAATTTAAACTAATATTTTGCTAAGGAATGTCAAAAATTTTACCACCATTGAAAAATTTACTGAAACGTAATATTAGAGATCGAAAGTCAAAATTGGTTATCAGTTAAAAAAGATATTATGCTTGCATGAACTTAAACGGTGTGGTTATCTCTAAGCAATTGATAGCCGCGGATTTGTATAAAAAAATTAACAGAAACATCGGCTTAATATAGGCATGTCCAAATATTTTGTGGTAAAACGGTCAGTTCCGAGGTCTGTAGTTCACAACGTTTGTGCACCTAGAACTATTATATTTATATTGATATACTTATTCCTACCAAGGTGTGCCTATTCTACATTTATGCTTTCAACTATAAGTAAAAACACCTAGTAGGTAAAAGTAGAACAGTCTTGTTTGCGAGATATTTGATGACAAACTTTATGCTTTCGTCTTTATTAATATCTAAAGATTAAATTGTGGTATGAAATTTTTACGAATTTTGTAAGAGTTTTGGCATTTTTAGGTTAGATTAGGCCTGATCGCCCCATTGTTGGTCCGTCATCCAGTCACGAATATGTATATTGTAAACTTCAGTGTTTTCATCCCAGAATGTATCAGAGAAGTTGAATACATGTGGCAGTTAGGACTATGTAAGTACATTAATTGATTAATATATTTAAATATCAAAAACTTAAATAATTTATCTAATATAAAATTAAGTGTCCATTTACGAGTTCTTGCAATAATAATAAATTTATTTTTTGTAGATGTTCCCGAAGGAGCTCAAGTTGTGGCGTTTTGTAAAGACAAAATATTTGGAAATTATGAAAAGATTAAATATCTAGTTGATAGGAACTCGCAGATCAGAAAGTAAGTCCTACAAAAATAATATTAAGCATGTGAAAGTTATAATAAACAATCCATTTGAAGCACTCACTAATGGCTTTTAATACAAGCTTTGCACAAAAATATTTTCAGGAGTATGCCCAAACTATATTTACCACTCTTGCGAGCTCAACTTATAAAGTTGGAGAAGGCTTTTCAACCTGGCCTGTCCACTATCACTTGGACGTCGTTAGAAATACCATCGTACTGCGAACATATTGAGACTGTCCTGGACCAGGTCGACTTATTTGTGAAAGAGGTGAGATATTGATATTTGTTGGAAGGTTTTTATGTCATGGTCATATTACTTGCCCTGTCCATTACAAAACGTATGTCAATCGAAAAAACGAGTTGTGTTCGTATAAATCTGTGAGAAATGTTTTGATAGAATCCACTATCCATAACCGTCAATACTTATAAATAATGATTTTAATTATTTTCACATTTTTGACGATGCTTTTTGAAATTTTATTTTCTTAGATTGATAAACATTACTATGATACACAGGTAGTGGATTTGAAGGAAGCTCGAATCGATATCATCCTGGCATCGATCGCCAAGACAATGCTTGTCTACTTGCCTGTGAACGCTGTTGAACCATCTGTTTTTTACGAAGATAATTATACAAGATGTGATGAAATAGGTAGGTAATTTTCAGTTTTGATTTCTATGACATATACTTATCAGATTGTACATTAGCTGCATATAAATCAATTTTGCTGAGTTATATTGCTGCAACTTTTACATGTTCCCGATATTTTCTGTTTCTAGCTCTAGATTTGCAAACTAAATCAAGCAATGCAGAGATTGCAGTCATTGAATTAGTGCACAAATTCCTTGACAGTATTCCTTCGAAACAAATCAAGGATTTAAAAAATAAATGGTACTTCAACTAAACTACTCTATGTATGCGCTTTATTAGTTTTAATTGCTTTCTGTATTGTTCATGGTAGGCACTTGTAAACCTTAGAAACGACTATTTGATGTTTTTTTAGGCTTGATACAGATAGAGCTCTAAAAGTGGTTACTTCAGCCACTAGAGTGTGGCCTGATGATGCTGGTAAGCAAAGAAATATGATATTAGCCCTACTGTTGAGATTGATTGACTGATACAGAGGACATTGTGATATAATGGACTTTATGAGGCCAAAGGTTTTAGACCCCATGTGATCAAATGAGGATATAAATATGTATTTATTATCTTTTTCCTGTGTATTTATTATCTTTTTCCTATGTATCATATTCCACTATGTCTACAAAAAAAAAACACAGTGATACACAGAAAAGGGTTATGAAATGTATAACTTTAACGGAACTATGACGGTATAAAAATAAATAAGATTTTACTAATGCTCTATATTAGTGAAATCTTATTTATAATTATTCCGTTATGCCCTTTGGTAGGTATTACCACGGAACAGAAAAAACAAATGTTTTTTCTGTTCCGTGGGTATTACACATATATAAATAAGTAATCATTGAAAAACACGGCCTTAGCTGGACCTTTATTAAGGCATCAGTGAGGCTGTGGCCAACACTGAGAGGCCCTTTTTAATATAAATAGGTATAAAATACCATATAAAAAAATAATAACAATGTGAACTATTGTGAGCTACGTGTTTGATAAGTAACTATTATTAGCATTCTTGGAAATCGAGAACCCGGATCGTTACGAGGTTACGCCCATACTCCACGAGTGCAACGAGTTGTTTGCGTATTTTGCCACGAAATGTCTTGATGCACTCATCAAGTGTACGCGGCAGAGCCTTGATATGTTGAGACGGAGGGCTTCAGTTTCAAGGTACGACTCAAAATAATGAAAATAAGTTCGTCAGAAACCGATTGTGCTTCAGATTTAAGCTACCTAATTAGGTACACTAACGTCAAATATTATGTGTCCCACCATAATGACGCACCCAAATAATAACGCTGGCCAATTTTAGGTCATTGCTTTTTTTCGAAGCGCGATGATTTTTGCCAACATAATTACAAATGAAAATTCTAATGTTCAGTTCAGCTAAATTTCAGTGGAAGTTAAACATGCAATCAACGGTACTTTTAGACCGACATCTTTGAATGTTTTTGTGTAACTGTGTTTCAGTTTTTTAACAATGACTACGGACCCAGAAGAGCAAAAGAAATTAACTCCTCTTATGTTGACAAAAATGTTCCTGCTAATCCCCAAAATCTCGATCAAACCTACTTTAGAAGAAATACAAAATTCATTCTCACAGGTTCTCAATATATCTATTATAAATTTTGATGTTTGTTATTAAATATATAGATAACATTAAAATATTACACGAAATACCCTATCAGCTCAAAACATTTTCCACTAAAAAGCTTCAAATTTATATTTCAACTTATTGAAAAGAGTTTGTAGGTGGTTCTGAATTGCATAATGGATATTCATCGCAACGTGTACCAGTGGGGTCAGCAGAAAGCGATCAATGCCGAGCGAGAAGCAGGTCGCCCTATCAAAAGCAGAACTACGAGCAGTAAGCGATGAGGATTCTTTGACTTTTCTTTTTATTTCATTTAAGTAACGGAATGTTTGAGCCCATAAGAAAGTGTTCGATAGTTTTCTTTGAATAATTAATCAAGCCCTACAATTTGCCATGGCATTTCTTCATAGTAGTATTTCATTCATTGAGTTCATTAGCTTATGAGATTTTTTAATTGCTAATCATAACACGACTAACAGCTAGCTCGCGGTCGGGATCTAATATGGCCGGAATCCGAAACTATTTTCGAATGGTGTCAGAACATAAGGACGTCGTGAGATCTGTAATGGCGCTGCAAGGGATGATGTATATGTACAAACCTGATATCGAGAAGTTACTAAAGGTGTGATTAGTTAATTTAATAACGTTAACCATTCTAATTGGTTTCCATCCATCAATCATGCTTTAAATGCATGAAATTTTTAATTTCAGATCTATGAAAGATTTTCTCCACTTTGGGCCGAAAATAGAAAGCAAAAAATCCAAGATTTTGTAGACTCCAACCCACTGAATGTCATCATAACTGACATGCTCAAGAAATACGAGGCACAAACAGAAGAAGTGTTAAACTTACCGGAAAGACACATCATAGGGTCTATTGAGATCAACATGGGTTAGTTTTATTATGGTTTTTTACAGACTGTTCAAAAAAGATGAGGTTTTAATTCGACGAGTACGTTCCTTTTTATGTTTCTTACTTAACTTTTTTGGAGACGGCTTTATCTGTTTTTTAACGACTCGAAAAGAGAATGTACATAATTTGTTTGAATCTATATTTCTGAACCTATGTTTTTTGATTGATTTGAAAAATTCGTTTTATGTTTGAAATAGTACGCTTTCTAGGCAATCTCATATAATTGTTTTAAATCGGTCTAGTTGTAAGGCTCTAAAATCAAATTTACTGGAAATGTCAGAAAATCATAAAATGCATAAATTTTAGAAAATAAAAGTCAAAATTGTTTTTACCCCCTACAGAAAACATCAAATTGGGTTTACATGTAGAATCGGTAGAATGGAAGAGGATTCTGGGCAAATTATTAACTGTAGCCTACAAAGAACGTGTACTGAAATTAATGCAATTTATCAACGACCGAATGAAAACTATGACGAAGAGAATAAAAGATCTGGATGATGTCAGAGTAGCTATGATGTGCCTTGAGCAAATTCGGGAGGAGTTTATTGGGTAAATAATCAACTTAGATAAATTAATGGTTGAATGCTGTCTGCATTATAATATGTGAGCTTTTTACAGAATGGACATGGAATTAGATCTCATTGAAGAAAGTTATGGAACGTTCACTCAATTCCATATCGGTATACCAAAAGAAGATGCAGACTTGGTATACGGGTTGCGATATGCTTTTCAAAACATGCTGTTGACGGTTAGACAATTTTAATCTTAATTATTATCAGTAACCGAAATTATAATAATAAAATTTATAGGGTACTATAATAGAAATATATGTATTGTGTATTCTTTATTATCACGAGCGTTAAATGTGCTTTATCTCAGTCTCAACAAGTACAGCAGCGTATAGTGGACATGCAAGGGCCTTTATCAAAAGAACTGACTGAAGGTGTGGCGGCGTTCGCTGAAGATGTGTTGAAATTTGACGCAGATTACGACGCTTTTGGCCCCATGACCCCTGGACTATCGGCTAGAGAAGCTAGTGATAGGTACCGACATATTGATTTAAACCTTTATTAATTTGTTTAATTTTATATGCTTAATAGTGATTGCTTACTTAGTTAGGGCTTACCCAGATCAAATTTATGTTGGCCGTACTACAAAATTCTAGTTTCTCTCTTCTCATTGCGCCCAGTATAGTCTGGAGCATTCTCTAGGATGTCCTAGGCGTATGAATATTGCATTTAATATTCAATATAATATTTTTTTAATGCGATCAAGATTTTTGATATTCCACTCTTATTTCCAGGGTGATTATGTTCCAATCACGATTTGACGATCTGTGGCGGAAATTCGATATGTACTCGAGCGGAGAGAAGTTATTTGGAATGGAAGTAAACGATTATCCGATCTTACATCAGAAGAAAAAGGAATTCAACCTTCTTGGCAAACTGTGAGCCATGTAGATTGTATTAATTCGTGTCACAGTTTTAATTTAATATTAGTCTAAGTACTTATTTTTTGCCTAACAGGTACAGTTTATATTTGGCTGTCATGAACTCTATTGATGGATACTTTGAGACCCCCTGGGTAGAAATGGACATTGACGCAATTGTAGCACAACTAGCTGAATTTGATTTAAGGTAATATTTTGGAACTGTTTTATCGTTGGAAGTTTAACAAGATGTATGTAAGAAAATTACTAAACTAGGTACGTGTTTTGCTCAGGTGTCGGAAGCTACCAAAGGCTATGAAAGATTGGCCTGCTTATATTGATCTTAAGAAAAAAATCGACGATTTCAATCAAACGTGTCCGCTGCTTGAGTTGATGGCTGATAAAGCTATGAAAGAGCGCCATTGGCGAAGGCTGGAGAATCTCATGAGTTTGTATCTTTTAAATACTATGTAAGCGTTGAATACATTTGATTAATTCTCAACTTTTTATTGTGTTTTTAGGCTGCGTTTTGGACGTAGAATCAGAATCGTTCACATTGGCAGATGTTATGGAAGCACCGCTATTGAAGTATAAGGAAGATGTTGAGGTAAACCAAAGTTACTTTAATTCAATGTCAACAATAAAAATAGGTAAAGCTTATTCAATTCGTCAATATGAGTGACTAGCTATTCAACCTGGACTAGTCAAGATATTATAAAATGGTATATTTTTAGTGTAAAAATGTTTTTATCTTTATTCTAGCTCTACACATATATCGCAACAAAAAGCGATAAAAAGGTGCGTTTGTAAATTGTTTAAATACGTATATTATCATGATTTTAGGATATTTGCATAAGTGCGGTAAAAGAAAAAGACATTGAAGCAAAGCTTAAGCAAATTGTTGCTGACTGGGCTATAATTGATTTATCGTTTGCGTTGTTTAAAAATCGGGGAGAACTGCTCATCAAACCACAGGAGACCCTTGATATCATCACGTTGCTTGAAGATTCGCTCATGGTGCTTAACTCATTGGCTTCCAATAGGTAAATAAATGATATTATTAGATAATCGTAAGAAATGTCTACAAGTCTATATAACTATATGACTATTTTCACATTGTCCGATCCATTCGAGGTTGCCTGGAAAAAACTTGCCCATTGCGAAATTGTATACCGATATATTGCCCAATTTTTTTTTTGGTGTCCACTGTTTGTGTCTTGATATTTTCTCACCGTATTATTGCTAACAGGTACAATGCACCATTCAAGAAAGATATTTTACAGTGGATCAACAAATTAGTGAACACTTCGGAGATACTGGAGAAGTGGCTATTAGTGCAGAATTTATGGATGTATCTAGAAGCGGTATTCGTGGGAGGTGATATTGCCAAACAACTACCAGCTGAAGCTAAACGATTTGGAGTAAGATATTGATATTGTAACAATAGCCATTAAGTAACCTTACAATTCTTAAGTTATTAATTACTTTAATTTATTTATCACCAGATTATCGACAAAACTTACGTCAAGATAATGTACCGTGCTCGTGATATAGTTAACTGTGTAGAGACTTGCACGTCTGACGACACCTTGAAACAACTGCTGCCACATCTTTTTGAGCAACTGGAAGCTTGCCAGAAGTCTCTCTCTGGCTATTTAGAAACTAAGCGGCTAATATTCCCTCGCTTCTTCTTCGTGTCTGATCCTGTATTGCTAGAAATTCTGGGCCAGGCTTCTAACCCTCACTCTATTCAGGTAAGCTGTTACTAGAAATGAATCATGAATCGTAAGAAGTACAGACGAACGATGTTTAAATTATTGTGTTTAATTTTATTTCAATATTGGTGTTTGAATTTTTAATAGGTATACATTTAGTATATCTATACATAGTATATCTTTATGTTTTAGCCACATTTGCCGAGTATTTTCGATGCCATGTACACAGTTGACTTTGACGATAAAGAAAGAATTACACACATGAATTCCAATAATGGCGAGACAATACCTTTAGATCATCCCGTGATGTGCATTGGTGGTGTTGAGGTACTAATAAGTTTTTCGATCTGAATCTTTGAGCGTTCAACTTATTTAGTAATCAATAAAAAATTTTTTGAAACTGGTACCTAATTAAGTATATTTTGTAAAGGTCCCCCAAAGGTATCGCTGTAGCTGGTTCGATGATTCGATTCTAGGTACATGCACTTTGATGTACTTTTGAGTTTTACAATCACGTGGATATTAGAATTAAAGGCTTCACTTCCTTTAACGAAGCTTCAAAGAAGCTGTTCTAGATTTTATTTCAAGTAAAAATAAAATGTGATAACTCTGATTTATTTCAGAATTGGTTGAACACTTTGTTAGAAACAATGAAAGATACAGTCCGTAACGTGATTGCAAACTTAGCACAGACGCTGGCTGGTGAACCAGATTTCAATTTTTTGACTGGATTTTGGAATTTTCCAGGACAAGTAAGTGGTTGTAAAATAAGCACAATGATGGATAGCATAGATCTCCGCTCGTGTTCACAAATACTGTTTACTTGGTGCTCGACTAGTCGTTTGTTCTACTAGTTAGCAATGGCCTCCCCCCGATTTTGCAATGTCTGTCGGTTTTGTGCAGCGTCTTGATTCTTCCATTGACCAATAGATCCTCCAGACATTTTCCGTTCGACCAGCAACTACTCGGTCTTGTCTGGCCTCGAAAGAGATTATTTGGCTAAGATAAATGTATTTACAGTCATAATGCATAACTTCTCCATCGACAGTAACGCGGTGCTCCGTGCTATTGGTTATTAACTTAGTCTTTGATACGTATAGTTATTATATTCATCCAAAATCCAATTTCAAGGCTCACAGTGCTATAATTTTGTGCCTTCAAAATAACTCGTGAGCCAAAGAAGAAAAGAGAACGATGTCGAATTAAAAGTCGCAGTGCTATGATCTTGTAGCTTCAAATATAACTCGTGAGCTAAAGAGAAGTAATTTGCCTTGTTAAGATTCACGCCAAAGTTATTGCAATTATTTGCGAGCAACTTTTCAAATCGGATGCAGTATGTGAAGCTGTCTGGATTCCGATCTGACCCATACATAACCATACCTACCCAGTTTTTGATGTTGAAAAATGATCTGCCCGAAGTCGTCAGTACGGCTAAATGTCTTATGTTTGCTGACGATCTCAAGTTGTTCCTAGGAATTAGTGCTCTGGTAGACTGCGAGGCGTTGCAGGTAGATATCGACAATGTAGTTGAATGGAGTGCGAGTAATAACCTGGAGTTTAATAGTTCCAAATGCAAAATGTACGTGTAAAGTATATAGATACTTTACACGTTCGCGGAAACCCATATCATACAACTATAAGGTGTCCGATGTCAGTCTGGAACGCGCCACGGAAATAAAAGACTTAAGAATTACTCTTGATAACGAACTCACTTTTAATCAGCATATTGAGTCCATTTGTAACAAGGCATTTAAGTCACTCGGTTTTGTCATGCGTCAGACAGCGCGTTTCTAGGATAGAAATGCCATCAATTTGCTGTTCTATTCCTCTGTGCGTAGTAAACTTGATTATAGCTCTATAGTTTGGTATCCTCACGAAAATAAGTACAAGTTAATGATTGAACAAGTACAAAAAAAAATTGCTAGGTATTTATATAAAAAGTTATATGGGTTCTATCCTTTTCTATACCCGTCCCTTTTTATCTACGGAATGGTGGGTATTGATTCCTTAGAAATGAAGTGGAATTGCACATAACTGATGCAATACTATCAGTTGCTCAATGGGCAAATAGACAGCCCGAGTGCTCTGGCCCGTTGCTGGTTGCGGGTACCGGGCGTGCTGCGGTCTGCGCGGGACTGTTGTCCACATCGGCTGTTGCAGGCGGAGTGGGTACACACCAAAACGGCACGATACACTCCCACAGCTCTTAATCTGCTCAGTGATCTGATTGCGCAGAAACCGGAGGTTGACATCTTTCTCCGTCCTTCCTAGCCCACTGTATATTTTTTTTTAGTAACGATAATTACTCGTACAATAAGGACCGCATGCTATGTGATTTTGAATTTTTAAGTGAAGAATTTTAAATTGTTATGAATGTAATTGGTTGGAAATTATTTTATGCGCGTTGGTCAAGAATGTAAGCATAGTAAGTATTTGATATTAAATAAATAAATAAAAAGAAAAAGAGATCGATGTCGTATTAAAAGAACTAAATAAAACGCTTATTAACCTTTTTCCGCCAACACCGATACCTCTTCTCTCCCAAGCCAGCTTTTGGAAAACTTCTTCGAGAATGCTCGTGAATAGTTTCGGAGACTAAGGTTATCCTTGTTTGTCAATTTTCTGTATTTTAAAGTATGGGCCAAGGGATGTTTGATAGCAGCTATATTTTTGAAATATATTATGGCTTAGAAAATAATTATAGTTTATAATTTTTTGAATATAAGATAAGGTAAGAGTGACTGTTCAACCCGGCAGCTGTATTTCATGAGCTTTATTTGCTAATATTTTTCAGGCAGGTCTTTTGGGAATGCAGATATTGTGGACGAGTGACGCAGAATACGCTTTAAAGAAAGCCCGGGTTGACAAGTATATTATGAGATTAACTAATCAAAAGTTCTTGGATCTTTTAAACGGGCTTATTGATCTAACTGTTCAAGATCTAGTGCTTTTAGACAGAACCAGAATAGAAACTATGATTACTATTCATGTGCATCAAAGGTAGAGTTTTTTGTAAATGTAGCTATGATGGCCAAGTGGTAGTAGAGTTAATTGCCATGCGAGAGGTACGAGGTTTGACCTCACTAAAATGCAAAATGAGCCTGGGCTACCTGTGAAGGAAAATATCGTAGACAAACCATAGCAAGATGGAAGGGTGTTTTTAAGGCTCGCTACTACGAAATCTGTTGGCAAGCACCTAACGATGTATTCTGCCAGTTTTTCTTGAGTGCCAGTTTATTTTAAACAGGGCATGCCTTTAATGCCACAGCGTCGCTGATTTCTGTGGTTATGCGACCTGGAAGTCAACCTAGCTGTCTTGAATAAAAACTTGAACTTGCACAAAGGCATCGCAGTTAATATATAAAAAGTTAATATTTGACTGGCCGGTTGGCGCAGTTGGTAGCAACCCTGCCTTCTGCGCCGCTGGTCCCGGGTTCGATCCCCGGACAAGTTAAACATTTGTGTGCATGAACATGTCTGTTTGACCTGTGTCTAGGTGTTTATTATATATATAAGTATGTATTTATGTATACAAGTATGTAAATCAGTCATCAGCTTACCATAGCACAGGCTTTGCCTAGTTTGGGACCTGGAGACCTTTGTGTGGGAGTTATCCCATATTATTATTATTTTATTAATAGAAACGCGACGAACGTTTATTTATTTTGATGTTATTTTTCAGAGATATATTTGATGATCTTGTGAAGATGAGAATCAAGACACCCGGTGACTTTGAATGGCAGAAGCAAGCTCGTTTCTACTATTTTGAAGAATCTGACGACTGTATTGTTTCTATTACAGATGTGGATTTTCTGTATCAGGTAAAACCAATTATAGGGCTGATAAAATAACAATGTATATAGCCAGCGGTTTTTACTGCATGCAAACATGTTTATACCGTCTATTCGTATTTGATAAAATTGAAGCCCACTGCGATCTGACAACTTTTTTGGCTATTTTTTGTTTCAGAACGAGTATCTTGGTATTACAGAACGGCTAGTAATTACTCCGCTAACCGACAGATGTTACATCACGCTAGCACAAGCTATAGGTATGAGTATGGGCGGAGCACCAGCCGGACCCGCCGGCACGGGCAAGACGGAGACCACTAAGGACATGGGCAGGACGCTAGGGAAGCTGGTTATTGTATTCAACTGCTCCGACCAAATGGACTTTAGAGGTATGCGATAATAAATGAAACCTGACCGGTAACCTGAGTTTAAATAGTGATGAGCACACGCGGTAAGTTTGGTTCACGATCGGATACCAAACTTACCGCGTGTGCTCATCAACATTCACCATCAATTAGCCAAAGTTTTGTGATAACATATAAAGGTACCAGTATTACTCTTTACTTTACCTTTTATTTTATTTACGGACTGCTCCGTACGAAAGATAAAGTTGGTACTATACTGTTTTGATGACAGGATATAACTACATCTAATAATTTCTACGTTTAATTATCTAAAGTTGGGTTTGTTAATACTATTATATTGATTTCTTGTCAGGTTTGGGTCGAATTTACAAAGGTTTAGCACAGTCCGGAACCTGGGGCTGTTTCGATGAATTTAACAGAATCGAACTGCCTGTACTGTCCGTGGCTGCGCAACAAATCTACATTTGTCTGACGGCTAGAAGAGAAAAAAAAGATTTCTTTATTTTTAGGTAAATATTGTTCGGTTCCTATAAATACTAATAAACAGCTGTTCCAGATTCATAGCACATTGCAATTGTGCGTCATTTCAGTGACGGCGATACTGTCACACTAAATCCTGAATTTGCCTTCATCATCACCATGAACCCAGGATACGCTGGACGGCAGGAGTTGCCGGAAAATTTGAAGATCCAGTTCAGATCCGTAGCTATGATGGTACCGGACAGGCAGATCATTATCCGGGTGAAATTAGCTAGTTGCGGCTTCAAAGAGAATATAATTTTGTGTAAGCTTTATGAAATGTGTCATAAAATTGTACCTTTCCCAAACAGAAAAAATTACAAAGTGTATAATATAAATCTTGGTGTATTTCAGCTCGTAAGTTCTTTACTCTGTACAAACTGTGCGAAGAGCAGTTGTCCAAACAGGTGCACTACGATTTTGGTCTCCGTAATATTCTGTCAGTACTGAGAACAATGGGTGCACAAAAGCGCGCTAACCCTGACAGCACAGAAGAAAACATCATGATGAGAGTGTTAAAGTACGATTCTGGCAAAGTCTATATTGGGTTTCTTGGTATGTTACGAGTATTTCATCTAATTGTACAACATAGTGATTAATGTCTAATTACTTTCCAGAGAAATGAACGTATCAAAGCTCGTGGACGAAGACGAGCCGTTGTTCGTATCTTTGATCGAAGATTTGTTCCCTGGAATGAAGTTAACTCAAACTATTCAAAGGTAAATTAGATAAAAATGTGTTAGGTTGGTGCCTGAACGCATTTTTTTACATCTTTTCGTCAAGATGATGAATAGATAGAGTTATTGTTTGATTTGTCATTTATTACAGAGAAATGCAACGGGCCATTAATGTAATAACGGAACGCTCTGGATTAGTCAACCATCCTGACTGGAATCTAAAAATAATCCAACTGTTTGAAACGTCTCTTGTACGGCACGGTCTGATGACCATGGGCCCGACTGGCTCAGGCAAAACCACGTGTATTCATACATTGATGGCTGCGCTTACAGAGGTTGGCAAGCCTCACAGGGAAATGAGGATGAATCCTAAGGTAATTTCCCCTATTCCACATATCCGTACTGACATATCTCTATTGATATTGATACCAGGTTTTTCAGTTATCGCTACCGGTAGTGATATATGTAATCTTCTGCTTAATATATCGCTACTGATTTCCACTGGTTGGGATTTTTATTTAAATTTATCCCTACCAGTAGGGATAAGGTTTCAAGGGGTTTTTTACGTTATGATTTGTTAGGTGTCCCTAAATTACTTTTTACGATGAAATTTTATAAATGTGAACTATATTTTGTTATGGCATAAATTACAGTAGGTGCTTTTTAGATGTGGTAAGGTAAAATGAATGCATTGTATAATGCATCAGAGTACAATTTTATGTTATACAATGTCTCAAATAAGGTTATGTTTTTTAAAGTTAATAAAGTTGCCATGAAAAGAATGGTCACTTATTTGTCTTTTCATACATATTTGGCATCTCAAATGAGGTTTGCAATAAACTTACATGTTATACCACGAAGGTAATTTAGTAAGAGTTTATTTGTATTAAAATCGTTTCCGCGTCTTACTTTCTGTTGTTTTCTTTTTTCATTTTTATCAACACCTATTAAATCACTATACAAAGAAACTTTAAAAACCTTATTTCTACTGGAAGCGATAAATGGACATAAAAAACCAAACATCCCATGCAGTGCGAATCAGTAGAAATATATGGAGCGGAAGATTCCATATATCCACACCTGTAGCGTAAATTGGAATAAAAAAACATAGTAATCCTCCCACTAGTAACATAGGTATCAGATATAGGGATATGTGGAATAGGAGGCAAACTTACCTACAAACTTTATACTGTGTTACCATATTATCCTTACTGTTAATCTATGACGTCATTGTTGGTTTCCAAGTTGTTGCCTTGACTTATTACACATATACACAAAAATTTGCTCAGAGACGGTCTATTTTTTTTTGTCTAAGATTGGTAAGTAATGTTCCAAATTACAGATCTTTAGCAAAAACACATTTTTATAAAAACAGTTTTTCTTAGGCTATAACAGCACCACAAATGTTCGGTCGTTTAGACGTAGCGACCAATGATTGGACAGATGGTATTTTTTCTACTTTATGGAGGCGAGCCTTGAAAGTAAGGAAGTCGGACACCAGCTGGATTGTTTTAGGTACTGATAAAAAACGAATTAATTTTCAAATAGTTATGTAAGAGCTTACTAGTCTCTGTGCTGGCACATAATATTTTTACTAGTGTTAAACTAATGTCTAAAAGCTATTTTATGGCAAGAACAGAAGTGGAATCATCAAAATATGTTTCTATAATATGGTAAGAGATACTTTGAACATAAAAAAGATATCATATCATAAAGAAGATATTTTGATGATTCTAATCGACGTTGTTTTGATCTGGAAGAAGTTTAAATGTTAAGTGTGCTGTATCATTAGATGGTCCAGTGGATGCGGTGTGGATCGAAAACTTGAACTCCGTATTGGATGATAACAAAACCCTAACTTTGGCTAATGGTGATCGAATTTCTATGGCTTCGAACAGCAAACTTGTATTTGAGCCGGACAATGTGGATAACGCGTCACCGGCCACAGTCAGCCGTGTAGGAATGGTGTTCCTGTCCTCGTCAGTGCTCAAATGGCAGCCTATATTGGAGGTCAGATTATAGTTTGTTACATTTCTAGTTCCGTTACGTTTAATTTTATCCCAACACACATACAACTTATGACTTGTAGGGTTGGCTGAAAACAAGACCACAAAAAGAATATGATGCATTAAAGAACGCCTTCTATAAAGTTTATGACGATGTGCACTCATTCGTACAGCAGAAACTTGTCGCTAAAATGAAGTTGCTTGAAGCTATTTATATCAGGTGAGGTTGTCATATTCAGTGTTTATGCTATTGATTAAAAAGATTGATAATTTAACGTCACCTGAATTGTACCATTCAGGTGGTTGAATTATCATTATCATATCATATTATTTTGAATATTTTAGAAACTCCATGTATTATAAGAAGTAACGTTATTTTTATACATACATGAAATAACTTTTTTGAAATTCGGATATTCTAAGTATTGCTGAGCTACAAAGTAACGATCCATTGTTATTATTGTTTACGTAGCTTAGCATTAGTCTTTTTGTAGTCCATTACGGATCTAACTAGTAATTTGTTGTCAACTGAGTTTTTTCTAAACCTTACTCCTCCTTTTTAGACAAGCTATTGATGTATTGTGCGGCCTATTGTCGATAGAGGTTCCGGGAGGCAGTAAGTTTTGGTATTGATATTTAAATTTCAAGATCGTGATATTGGCTGAAGCGAATAAATAGCCTTTATTATTCGTTTGATTTCCAGAGATGCATACGGACCGTCATCTCGAGCGGCTGTTTGTATTCGCCATGATGTGGTCAATAGGCGCAGTATTGGAGCTGGACGAACGCACAAAGATGGCAGAGTTCATGACAAAGCTGCCTGTCAAAATGGACTGGCCCGGTGCAAAGCAAAAGGAATGGGTTATGCCTTTCGAGTACATGGTCAATGATCATGGCCAGTGGCAGCATTGGTGAGATATGCGAAAATTTTCCTTTTAAAGTTTGATTTAAGTTAACTAGGTAAAAAAACTTACAAAATCCTTTAGGTCTGAAAGCGTAGAAGATTATATATATCCAGTGGACTACGTACCCGAGTATGCTTCTATCTTAGTACCAAACGTCGATAACGTCTGTATTTCGTTCCTAATTGACACTATTGCGAAGCAGAATAAAGCGGTTCTATTAATCGGGGAACAAGGTACAGCCAAGACAGTAATGTTAAAGAGTTATATGATGGCTTATGATAGTGAGGTGAAGCTGTTCAAGATGATCAACTTCTCTTCTGCTACTACGCCCAATATGTTTCAGGTAAACGTTTAAGTTACTCTCCAAAGTTCAAAGTTCTTTATTTCGCTTTAGACATGGTTCAATAAGGTCTTCATTTAACTATTATCTATAACAGCATGTAATATATAATTTTGTGCATATTTACATAATTATATAAATTTTAATATTTGTATATACAAATGTGAGTAACACATGTTATCTAACTATTATTAAAATTACAGAGCTATATAAAATACGTGACGTTAACTATGCTACGGGCTATATCTATGTTCGTTGTAATCAAAAAAACACTTTTAATCGGTAACAATTTCTTTCTAATAGCCAAATGAAGAGTTTATTCCTAAATTTTAAATATGTATGTGATTTCATGTTCTCAGAAATATTATTGTAATTTTTTATTGCCATTGCAAAGCAGTTAATGCGAAATAGCTCGTTATTACATCGTGGAAACACTAGTTAATTTGGGTATCTGGTGTAATAACTACGGTTACTTTGTAAGTTTAGAAAATGTTCTGGATGTTTTTTTACAAATCATCATCTACGTTTATATGACAATAATGGTTAATAATCCACCAATATTACACATTAAAGCTTGCAGAATCACTAGGTTTGCAATAAATACACAGACAAGGACGCCATTTTTTCAGAGAACGCGGTAAAATTATAAATGCTTGTTATTCGTTGTTGTGCAGTTAGTATTATTTCATGCGTGCTTGTCAAGATTTGTATTGTTTATGTTACAGAGAATAATAGAGTCGTATGTTGAGAAGCGAGTGGGGATGACGTATGGTCCTCCAAGCGGACGATCAATGACAGTCTTTGTAGATGATATAAACATGCCTGTCATAAATGCGTGGGGTGATCAGGTAAAACAATTATATATACCTATATAAACTTGGTTCTATATTAATTTTATTATTTTAATTGTATACTCTATTAATAACATGTCAATTATCTATAGGTAACGAATGAAATAGTGCGACAAATGATGGAATGCGGCGGCTTCTTCTCACTAGACAAACCCGGAGATTTCACCACCATTGCTGATATACAAATGTTTGGTGCAATGATTCATCCCGGTCAGTATATTAAAAAAAAAACAATTATTAGTAAAACATAAATTACAACCATGCAGCCGTCATTTAGCTACTAAATAACGGCTAAGTAATACATACGAGTATAACCAGTGTAGCTGGTAGTACGAAAGATAAGTCGCATAAACCACATGAACACTAAAACATTATTTATTTGTAGTCTCGTCAAAAATAGATTTGAGAAATCTACAATCTGGTATGAATGCGATTACATAATACGTAAACACATACCTTTGGTTTAGAATCTACATATTAATGTATATTCTAAATCTAATGATTCAGGATCAATCGCTCAAATATTTTCTTACAGCGTTGTCCTTTTTATTATCTTGGGTATCTTTATATTACAGGCGGTGGTCGTAATGATATTCCTCCACGTTTGAAGAGGCAATTCAATATCTTCAATTGTACTTTACCGAGTGATGTTTCTATGGATCGTATATTCGGTTAGTGGTATCTGCTTTAAGTAACTGTCCATACAAATAGGTATAAACTTGGTAATTTGTTCATTTTGTTGCTATATTTCTTCTGATTTTTTGTGTGTCTTATTGTAAATACCTTTTGTAGAAACAATTAGTGCTGGCTACTTCTGTAAGCCTCGTTTTGATAAGAAAAATATTTTGGAGTTCATGCCTCGATTGGTACCAGTAACACGCATTATTTGGCAACAAACAAAAGTAAGTTTATTAATGATGTGAAAAACAGTGGAACAAGTGTCGAATTGACATAGGATACAACCACGAATCTCTTTGGCGAAAGAATTTGGCAATCCTAAAGATTTTTCTATATCTTTCTATTTACTTTCTAGGTCAAAATGTTGCCTACACCAGCAAAGTTCCACTATGTATTTAATCTACGTGATTTGTCAAGGATTTGGGAAGGAATACTGTTCATACATAAGGAAGAACTTCCCAGCATAAATGTGGCTGTCAAACTGTGGTTCCATGAATGTCTAAGGGTTATATCAGATAGGTCCTAAAGAATAATTTACTACATTCTTGATTAAATCAGTTAACATATATTTTTTTGTAGCACCTAGTTAGTTTGATGAATGGATTGTGTGTATATCTAGGTTTACCACATTTGAAGATAAAAGGTGGTTCGTGGAAAATTTCTGGAAGACTGCAGCTGCTGAATTGCCGGATGTTGTGAGCGAGTTTCCAGAACAAGAGACATTTTTTGTGAATTTCCTACGAGAGCCCATCGACCCCACAGGTGATGAGGACGAGGACTTTAGTACAGACGCTCCTAAGGTCTATGAAGCGTTGCCGGCGTGAGTATCTGTGGCCTTTCAGACTATAATATTAAATGTTGAATAATCAAAAATTTACTACTGAATGTTCGTACGAGTATGAAAGTTGGTATCACCTATCGTACCATCCCCTTACTCTTATATATGTACATGTCTCGCGTCTTCGATCGATAACGTCTAATCGTATTCGTATCTTGAAACTACGAGTATATTATTTTAACTAGTTGTCGTCTTTACTATAGGTGGGATTACGTGCTTTCCAAATTAAAGTCATTTCAAGAATCATTTAACGAACAGATAAGAGGAGCTCACTTGGATCTCGTCTTCTTCCACGATGCGATGGTGCATTTGTTTATTATTTCGAGAGTAATAAATACACCTCGGTTAGTTAAATAAATGTTTATATAGCAAGTTGATTTAAAATTACGATTTACTTATTACGATAACTAGATTTTTGGCGTTGAGTGACGATGTATGCTATTATAGTGTATTTTTATGTAATTTTATTTTAGTGGCCAAAGAACGGCAATGCTGAAAATTCTGTCATTCCCTACTCTCATACCCATTTCGGACTAGATCTGTGCTCGTAATAGTAGCGATAGTAGTTCGTATAATGGTGGTTAATATTGCAGAGGCAACTCGTTACTCGTTGGCGTCGGTGGGTCTGGCAAACAGAGTCTCACAAAACTAGCTTCTTTTATAGCTAACTACACTTTCTACCAGATTACTTTGACGCGGTAAGTTTTCTTCATAAATGTATTTTTATAACAAACAATTATATCAAATTATTTATTGATTGATTTAAAATAAAAAATTGCTTCTTGTTCTTATTTTGGAACTTTTATTAGTCTTTTAGCTAAATCTGACTGTCTAAGTAGGTGGTATCACAATCAATTAATTCATATAATTATTTACTTACCATCAAATTAAAAATTTAAATATTATATTACCTGCATTATGGTACGGGCGATAATCACTCCTGGTACGAGAGTACACATGGCGCTCGCTACATTACTACGATGGCTATGGCAATCCTTTGCATCAAGTACAAGCCGGAAAGGGAGCTAGCACCTCTTTATTTATTTTGAAATTGATTTAAACTTTTTATTTCCAAGATCATACAACGTAAGCAACTTTATGGATGATATTAAGACACTGTATCGCATCGCGGGACTGCAAGGAAAAGGGGTATCGTTCATATTCACTGACAATGACATTAAAGACGAGCAGTTTCTGGAGTTTCTCAATAATATCCTGAGCTCTGGAGAGATCGCCAATCTTTTCCCTAAAGAAGAAATGGGTAAGCTGTCTTGTCTTGTAACGGTTTTTTTAGTTAAGTTTTTAAATGTGACTATAATTTAGTCAACTTAGAATCTATCTAAATCGTTAATTAATCTTTTGGCTTTCACTGTCATGATAAACATTTGTTTGGCATCTAGATGAGATATTCAACGAGCTGACACCCATAATGAAGAAATTTGCACCTAAAAGGATTCCCGTGCCCGACGTCTTGTACGAGTACTTTATAATGCGGTCTCGAGCCAATCTACACGTAGTGCTCTGCTTCTCGCCGGTAATCCAAGTTCTTCACGAAATAATCCATTAGTAGAAGTATATTATTGTTCGCAAAATCACCCTTTGGAATAATTCATTCAATCAATTCAACTTGATATCTCTTTAGGTGGGTGAGAAGTTTAGAAGCAGGGCGTTGAAATTCCCTGGTCTTATATCCGGATCAACAATGGATTGGTTCCAAAAATGGCCGAAAGAGGCACTCATTGAAGTTGCATCTCATTTCCTAGAACATTTCCAGGCAAGTGTCACTAGAGCGTATCCGTGCATTTAAATGTATACGTATAAACATTGACATAAGTAATAAGTATGGACCGGTGATCCAATTCCTTTCCTTCAAAAATAATAAGTAAAGACGAGAAGATACTCCTTTCAAAGCATAGTATACGTCTAAGTAGTAAATACGTTACTAGAGATGAGATAGTGAATGTTGGAAATGCAATAAAAAAGAGACCGCAGCTGATCTTTCAAATGGCTGCATTTTCTATGACGCGTCAACTTCTTTAAGTTTCCAACTTCAAATTTATACGTCATTAAGGATGTTAGTAATATAGCGTAACCGATCTGACAGAAATAATAATATTGTTTTCGCCGGAATCGGTTATGAAAATTGTTTTTTATTTAATATTGCAATACATTTTTTCATTTAATTAGCTTAACAAATAAAAACGAAAATTGTACATTCTGCCATTATTCTGCCATTCTGTCATTATCTTACATATTTTAACGTACATACGTACTATAGAAGAATATGAAATATTTATTAGCCTTTAAATAACGTTCGTTACAGGCAAATTTTGTTACATTTGAATTATAAACTACTTAAAAAATTAAACTTTTATATGTACATAGTTACTGGTAACCAACGTTTTTACATATAACTTATACATATACCCGTTATGAATAACTTCTGTTCTAAGTTTCTTATTTTACGATATCTTATGATAGACGAGCAAATCGCATGCTTGGTGGTAAGCATCACGCTTGCCCATTCCAGTTGCAGCAACATCTTAAGTGTAGAATTTAAAAGCGTATCAATGCACTGTGCATACATCGCAAGACATAGGTGATTCTATCCCCAGTAGTAGATTAGTAAAAAAATAATACGTGTGACACTCGGGGACTGGCGCGGTAAAGCTATTGCATACGCATACGTCTAGTCGCACGCACACAAACACCGTGCCGAAGTCTGCCGAACTGAAGCGACGTTAGACGATGCTTTCAACGCCGCACCGCTGTGCCGGTCGGAGTGTGGGGAATGAGGTTTATTTTCGTTACGGGATTTTTTGATTCGGTCGCCGTGCTCAAGTTCGCGGTAAAATTTATGCAATAGCTTAAAAACACTAGCTACCTATCTGTTACCCTGTTTCTAAAAATATACACTATTTAAAGACTTATTAAACTTGATAAAAAGCCGGTTAACAATCAACATGTATTTCGCACAGTATAATATACTGTGCGAAATACATGTTGATAGTATTACTATCTATCTCATTCTCTAGTATCACCGTAATATGACAACTAGAAAACAATGGTTATTATGATTATTTTTAGTAACTACAAAATATAGTAAAAAATCTATAATTACGCGTAAAATTTGATGCCTGAAGCTTCATGGTGTCTCTTGGAGTAGTTTTTGCACATTAGGAAAGCACAAGAAGGCATCATTTCAGCAGTTACTTATCCGCTCTCATCGAATTTTGACGTGCGACTCGCACGTCCGGTAGACGCGGACCTAATGAAGCGTAAGTGATATAATGTATATCTCTCTGTTAAAAAAATGGGCGCTTACTAATTGTGAGCTTAGGCCGGTCCGTACTTATTACTTTTGTCAACGCGTATTAGGAGATAGATATATATATATATATATATATATATTGTTAGCGTAGAGAAGCAATTTTGGATGACATCGCGTCGCTCGCCCTACAGTCACCGAGTCTATATAAACCCGAGCGCGCCTCCGTCGACCTCCGGACTACTCCATTGCACCGGACGACCCCATTGCAGCCGTAGTATTGGCCGCCCTGGTGTCGCCCGGCACCCCTGACTCGTCTTTTAGCACTCCGTTTTTGGTACTGGTCCGGGCTACCAGGTTCGACATCCATTCCGACGAAACAGAATGCGTCCTCGCCGGCGAGGACTTGGTCTCTTACGACCCTTGGGGTCACCCAGTTGATCGATAGGGCCCTAGGTCTTTCCCCGTCTGGGAGGCCAGGGCAGTTCGGTCAAATAATCTAATCAGTTGCCTAAATTAGCTAGGTTTAGGGTCCAGGCCTCTCCCCGGGATGCGATGGACACAAGTCGATCTAATGATAGGGCTCTGGCGCGGGCCAGGGCACCTCTCTCCCAAAAGCGTCCTTCAGATGCCAATCAAGTGTAGGGTCCTCGCAAACTCTGGCCCCAGAGTTCCAGGACAATCAGGTCAAATAGTCACTCAGATTCATAGGGCTCATTTGTCCTCCCCCTCAGGGAGGTCTGGGCAAATTAGCTCTAAAAAGTTTTAGCTAGGATGCCCAAGTGGCTAGGGCTCTAGGCACTCCCCGTCTGGGTTGCCAAGGCAGTTCGTTTGTCCATCTCTGGGCGACGGCTCAAGCCGAGGTTCGTGCCGTGTGAGCCCCTGTGCTTGTCGCCCCAAAACCAAACCGCGGCCCAGATGGAATAGGCTATTCTACGCCAAAAATATTAATAAAGATAGTTTGTTATGCATCCTGGATTCCGTACCCTATATTTTAATAATATAATCAATTGAAAAAAAAACTACTTGTTATCAAAATTACTATAATTTCACTTCCAGGTTATATGTTCTCCACAAACAAAGATACAGCTAATCGAGATAATGGGGACTGTTCAAGACAGTGTAGCTGATACATGTACTTCATACTATGAAAAATTTAGGAGGCAGACGCATGTTACCCCCAAATCTTATTTATCCTTCCTAGAAGGTTATAAAAGTTTGTATAAGGAAAAACACGAGCACATTGGAGAGATGGCAAGGAGGTAAATGAAGGAACTCTTCTTAAAACAGACTTAAATTGCTGTTCTACTAGTATTACTAATTTATAATTCTATTAGGAATTGATTTAGAAAAATATGTTCGAACAGAATGACTACAGGATTAGACAAACTATTAGAAGCAGCTCAGAGTGTAGACCTATTGAAGAAAGAATTAGAACTAAAGGAATTGGAAATCAAAGAAGCTACGGAAAAAGCTGAAGAGGTAAAAATGAAAATACTTAAATAATACCGTATACTACCAATTTTTAATATTTTTAACGGCTATACTTTAGTAATTTTTTTAAATATTTTATTTAAAAAAAATACTAAACAACATTTTGCTTAGGTACTAGCGGCTGTAGCAGATTCGCAAGCTGCCGCAGAAGTTGTCAAAGCTGAGGTATTGGAAGTAAAGGATCGAGCTGTAAAGCTCGTGAGTGTCATCGCCGCTGAGACTGCTATTGCCGAAGAGAAACTGGCGGATGCCAAGCCAGCTTTAGACGCTGCTGAAGCAGCTTTATTGGTTATTCTTCTCTTTATTATATACTTTAAGATGGTAGTATACTAAAACACTCAGTCTCAACAAGTATTATTTATTTAATTTATTACAAATACATAGCTACTGCTTACTCGGTTCACACAACATTATAATCGCTTTAAGGTTAACCCATCACGTAGCATTATAACACAGTGTAAATAAGTAAACAACAAAATAGCAAACTACTTACATGTTTTATTCTCGTCAATCCTGAGCACACAATAACTCTTTACTGATTATATTCTTATTTGTAAGTACAACGGTATTCCTTTTCCAATTACAAGAGACTGCACGTCCACACAGTTCAGCTGTCCGTGATCGAATGCCTCCACCAGCCGACCGTCTTTTCTAAGTTAACTAAATTTAACTGAGTTGAAACTAAATTCTTATTTCAGACTATTAATGCAGCTGATATTGCTACGGTGCGCAAGCTTGGTAAGCCACCGTACCTCATAACGCTTATCATGGACGCGGTAATTATTCTATTCAGAAAAAAACTCGACCCAGTCAGACCTGATCCGGAAAAAAACTTCTTGATGGCATCGTGGGGAGAATCGTTGAAGGTTTGTTTTTGCTTACTGCCGTATAACTTGAGTTTGTAATAATTTAAACCCTGTATATCGATAATTTGCAGGTTATGGCGGATACTAGATTTTTAAACAACTTGAAGTTCTATCCCAGGGATGAGATTAACGCTGAGATGGTAGACTTTTTGACACCGTACTTTAGATACCCGTACGTCTAAAACAAGTATTGAAATGCTCTGCTATTGCTTTATTTAGCTACTCGTATCATGAGTTTTATGTGCGTACTTTATATACTATTTTCAGTCAATACACATTCGAAGCAGCTAAAATAGCTTGCGGTAATGTCGCCGGTCTGATTTCTTGGACTATAGCAATGGCTCAGTTCTATGGAGTAAACAAAGATGTGCTGCCATTGAAGGCTAACCTGGCTGTTATGCAATCTAAGTACCAAGCGGCCAAGCGAGAGTTGCAATACGCCGAAAATCAACTTGCAGAGAAAGAGGTAGGTTGCCTTCATCACTCTTATGTTATAAAGGCAAAAGTTTGTATGTGTGTGATTGATTGTTACTCCTTCAGGCCAAACAGCTAAACTAATTGAAACAAGAAATTTGGCACCCGGATAGCTTTTGTCTTGGATTAACATATATGGTACCTACTTTTATTCCGGAGAAATGTAGTGTTTCCGCGGGTTAGTTAAATATTTTCGGATAACACCGCAGGGCGCAGCTAGTCACTTGTATTGCTAATCACAATCGTCAATATTCACTAAAAGTATGTTTTTTTTTTTACATTTTAGAGAGAGTTGGCAGGTGTTCAACGTGAGTTTGATGAAGCAATGACGCTTAAACAATTGGTTTTGGACGACGCAGCCAAATGCCAGCAGAAAATGGATGCCGCAACTGCTCTCATTAATGGACTTAGTGGAGAACGTATACGCTGGACTGAACAGTCTGCACTGTTTAAGTCTGAAATAGAGCGACTTGTAGGAGATATTTTGCTACTTGTTGGGTAATGGGGTTTTAAATATGTATAGTCAAAGCTTAAATGCATATATTGCTAAATATCAGTCATAAAAAGGTTGATGAGATTATCTTATTAGAAAGAAATGATTATTTCTGCTCGCTAAAAATTTTAAACGTGAAGTTTGCTTTTTAATTATACTCAACCCACATAAGCAACACTTCAATGGTTTAAAACTTCCACCCACCTG
The DNA here is from genome assembly GCA_947049295.1 of Ligdia adustata. Lineage (NCBI taxonomy): Eukaryota > Metazoa > Arthropoda > Insecta > Lepidoptera > Geometridae > Ligdia > Ligdia adustata. Next base: position 9,806,878 of record OX346214.1, on the reverse strand, counting down.
CCTTTTCCAGATTTTTGTCTTACTCGGGACCTTTCAATCAAGAATTCCGTACCATATTGAACCACGATTGGCTCGGCGAATTGCTAAAAAGAAAAATACCTGTGTCCATGAATCTTAATGTTACTGAACAACTGACGGATACTGCCACGGTATATGTAGACAAATTAATGAATGACTAGTTTTGTGGTGGGTTTGAGAGTTACATACTTAACAGAATATTATTAACGTGTGTTGTTAGATTGGCGAATGGAATTTATGTGGTTTACCTACGGACGACTTATCAATACAGAATGGTATAATTGTAACGAAAGCGTCTCGTTTTCCACTTCTGATTGATCCTCAAACTCAAGGCAAAATATGGATTAAGAACATGGAAAGATATAACAGTTTGATTGTTACTACACTCAATCATAAATATTTCAGGTGAAATTGAGTTCTTTAGTTATAATTAATAAGAAATTAAAAGATATATTGGCTATACTGAATATGATTGCAGAAATCATATTGAGGATGCCGTGTCGCTAGGAAGGCCGTTGATAATTGAAGATGTAGCTGAAGAATTGGACCCTGCCTTGGATAATATTCTGGAGAAAAATTATATCAAAATTGGTTCTACTTACAAAGTGAGTGAACTTGTATTTAATATAATATATTTTGTTTCATTGCCCGTTGGTTTGAATAGTAGTAATCGTCCTTAATACGTTTAACGCCACGTGTATATATCATTATACATCCTACTGTAATTCTCACAGGCTAAGTGTATATCTGGCTAAACCTCTGTCATATATGCAAAAAAAGAAAAAATTGTGATCCTTTCAACATTTGCTGCAGAGGAGCCTTGGTGTTGAATATGTTAACATAGTATGCGCTTTTAAAAAATATATGCACTTTATAAATGGTTCAATTGTTATGATCTCACAGGTAAAACTGGGAGATAAAGAAATCGACGTAACAGCTGGACACAGAATATACATAACAACAAAGCTGCCGAACCCCGCATACACACCTGAGGTTTCGGCGCGCACCTCTATCATCGACTTCACTGTCACCATGCAAGGTAAACAGCTCACAGGTACCACAGGGGGCGCTGCGATAATGCAGCAGTAAGTAACAGTGAAGTGACTCCCAACAGGTTTGGAAGACCAGCTGTTGGGGCGCGTTATCCTCACAGAGAAGGCAGAGATGGAGGCAGAGCGCACGCAGCTCATCATGGACGTGACTGCCAACAGGCGTAAGATGCAGGAGCTTGAGGCCAATTTACTCGAGAAGTTGACCACTATCCAGGGCTCACTCGTCGAGGATGTGTCGCTTATACAAGTGCTCAATGTCACTAAGAGCACGGCCATGGAAGTATGGACAATCAAACCTATTACTTTTCTCAAACTAAAATTTTATATGGTCTCTCCAAAGCGCCCGCAATATTGAATGATGTGAAACCTCGTTTCAGTATTTCATCCACTGAGTATTCCGCTGATAGCACTGGGTAAAGTAACAAGTGTTTTTTTCATAGCATAGTGTTAAAGTTCCACAAATCATTACAAACCTTTTTGAAAGGTTATCGTAGCAAACAAAACATATCATATAAATAGTAGATTTCAACGAAGTAACGCCTTTTTATTTACTATCTTAGGTGAAAGAAAAGCTCGATGGCGCAAAAGAGACCGAAGAAAAGATCAACATGGCTCGTGAAGAGTTTCGTCCAATCGCTACTCGAGGCTCAGTGCTTTATTTCCTGGTGTGCAACATGTCCCTGGTATGCCACATGTATCAAACGTCGCTGGCACAGTTCCTCGAAAGATTTGATCTGTCTATGGAGAGATCTACACCGAGCCCTATCACTTCCAAGCGATGTGCTTTTATTATAGAATATTTGGTAAGTTTAATTTTGAATTTTAAGTGGGCAGCTCAACACGAAGATTTTTTTGATGGGAAACACATATAAACGAATCGTTCAGGCATAGAATGGTTTAGTGTTCAGAAATGTCCAGTGTGTTAAACCGTCTAAATATCAACTTTGTAAAGACTGATTACGTCTAGTCACCTAAACCGTCCAGTATCAAATGGTCTCATTCCGAAAATGTCCAGTGGTCAATCAATCGTCTAGTCTTAAATGGACAAGTGCTTAAAACTGTCTAGTCTAAAATTGTCCAGCCTAAGTTATTCAGGACCACATGTCATTAAATTTTTGAAAAACATGTGAGCATCGCAGAAACAAATAAAAATCATGCAATCAAATTAATATCGCAAAAACAATTAATGTAAATATAACCGCAGAAAACAAATAAATTCACAGAAAAGTAATGAGTATCACAGAAACAAATCGGCACGCCAGGATCAAAAAATCATTGCAAAATCAAAAAAGAAAGAACCATAATTAATTTTCTTGTTGACTTGGTTGTGAGCGACCTACCTACTTGTCTTCGCGTTGAATAATAATATATAAAAAACAAAAGAAAGTCTATAATTAGTCCATTAAGACAAATAGGCATAGGTTAGAAAACTTTTTGGACTTTTTAGAGATTATTAGCCCCGAACACAATAAATAACAAGCAAAATAGTAAATGTCGATAAAGTCAAAATTCACGTAAACTTTTTTTTTTATACTTGTAATTAGACGGCTTAACAACATTTTTAGTTATTTTAAGTAATTCTCAATTTCGTAATTTGGCACGATTTAATTTTTTTTCATTCATTTGATAATGACACCCTAGTCGCGAAAGCAATGCTCACTGTGACTACGTTTCTTTTCTATCATTCTTTTCTGCGACGTTCACTTGTTTTCTGCGGTGCTACTTGTTTTCTATGATTTTCACTTGTTTCTGCAATTAACATTTGTTACTGAACCATTCACTTCTTTAAAATATATACAAAGCCCCGCTGATTAAATTTTAACGTATTAAAACGTTATTTTTCTAGGACTGGACAATGTGGACTTGACCATTATAGATATTAGACGACTTTGTGCGCTATACATTTATGGATACTGGTCATAAACAGTCACTATACTTAATCAGACTTTACAAAGTTGAAATGGGACTGTTTAACACACTGGAAATTACCGGACACTGGACATTCTCTGTCTGAACGAAACGGATTAACTGTTACAGACTTTCGACGTGTTTAAATTCATATCGCGAGGTTTCTACGAGATGCACAAATACCTGTTCACGTTACTTTTGACGCTGAAAATAGATTTGAACAGAGAAAGTATATCTTTTGATGAGTTCCAAAATTTGATCAAAGGTGGGTTTTAGTTATGTACATACTTAAGTTATTATATAAAGAACATTCTCTCTCTCTGAGAACTCTTTGTTTCAAGCATCATTTACTGTGCAAGCTATCCTGATATGGAACATGTTACCTCTGTCAATCAGGCAAGCTTAATCTCTTTAAAAATTTGTTGTAAAATCATTATCTCTCCGTAAATTTACAGGAACATTTGTTTAGGAATGATTATTACGAGTATGTTAAGTGCGTATTAATTATGTGTATTGATTAATTTTGTTTTATTTTTCTTGCTGCTTTTTTGCGGTACAGTATTTGTACCATGCCTTTTTTCTTTTTTTGCTATTGATGCATCACCGAAGTACTGTTCTCACTTAGTCCGATCCATCTCAACGTTGCCTGGAAGAAATTGCTTTAGGCGATAAGGCCGCCCAATGTTCTATCGATGTTTTGGTTCTTGTTTGTGTCTTATTATTTTGTTTGTAGTGTGAAATAAAAAAATATTGTATGGTATTTTCTTTTTACATTGCAATATTATTTCCAGGTGGTGCTGCATTAGATTTAAACGCTTGCCTACCAAAGCCTTTTAAATGGATAACAGACATGTCCTGGCTGAATTTGGTGCAGTTGTCTACGTTAAGACAGTTTTCTAATATTCTCAACCAGGTTATCAATAACGAAAAGGGATGGAAGTCCTGGTATGTTCATAAAAATTATTTACAAAATATGATATCATATGATTATTGACTAACAAGAAGTTTTTTTTTATATTTTGGTGTCTAACATTTTTAACCCCGACGCAAAAACGACCCCGAAGGTGTTATAATTTGAACGTGTTTGTGTGTCTGTCTGTAGCATCGTAGCTCCCAATCGGATGGACAGATTTTGATTTTTTTGTTTAAAACAATAAAAATACACATATATAATGACATACTTTTTTACGAGATTTTAACGACAATGACATTATTTGGATTCTTTCGTACATTTTGATATATCTCTATAAACGTAATTGTTATATTCAGAATAAAATAAAAAATACGTTATTTTTCATTTATCTTTCCACTATCGTAATAAAAATTTGATATGAAATCATCAAAAATTAAATTGATTTTTGCAATTCCAGGTTTGATAAAGAAGCACCAGAAAATGAATCTTTACCAGACGGATACCACAATTTAGATGTATTCAGAAAACTGCTGGTGGTACGTTCTTGGTGCCCAGACAGAACGCTGGCGCAGAGCTTGTAAGTAACAGTCTTTTAATGTGTAACCTATTTTACATTTTCGGTAACTTTGATTTTCTAGTGAAAACCGAAGTACATAAAGGTTCATGTTTTATACAAAATAATTGCTTTGTCATAAATTATCTTGCAGGAAATACGTTATATCTTCCATGGGGGCTAGATATTCTGAAGCTGTAATTGTTAATTACGAGGTAAGATTTAGGACAATATAAAAAAAAATATATATATATTTTAACATCTTTTTTAAAAGAAAAATCGGTGTAACTGTATTAAACGACTGTTACTCGATTGTAGCACATGGTTCTAGAGTCGCGACCTCTGGTTCCTCTCATAGGGTTTCTGGCCATGGGTTCGGATCCCACTCCTTCTATTGAAATAACCGCAAAGCGAATGGAATGTGTTTGCTCTTCTATATCCATGGGACAAGGGCAGGAAGTTCATGCCAGGAAACTTATCGCACGAGCTTTGAAGGAGGTAAGCATGAATAAGGAAGGTAAGCGTGAATAATCACAAGTAAAACGTATCTTTTGTATTTAGTTTAGGTGAATAATCTCAAAACTCGAAATCCCCTAAAGAATCAAAATGTATACTAATCATTGATTAATGCAGTATCAGTCAAGATAAGGTATTTTCGGGAATTCTATTAGTAAAACATATATTTGTATACAATAGATAACACAATGAGTCATAAAGCGCATATCGATGCGTAGGTATGCTTATATTTATTTCATTAGTTTTTGTGGATAAAATCAGATCAGCTCTTAAATTTTTTAGGGTATCTGGGTGCTACTACAAAACTGCCATTTGGGTCTAGAATATATGGTTGAAATTATGGAACAGTTTGGAGAATTGGAGAAAGAACCAGAAAAAATCCATGAAAGTTTTAGGTATTTTTAAGAACATTTTGAGTGACATGGGTATCTATGAAATTAAAAAGTATCTAGTTTAAAAACGTTAAAAATGTTTTAGACTTTGGATAACAACAGAGGTGCATCCAAAATTTCCAATTACTTTGCTGCAAATGTCTATAAAGTATACGTGTGAGCCGCCTTCAGGTAATTTAATTTTATAAAATGTATGCTTGTCTTAAACAGAAATTCGTTTAACTTAGTTGATTTGGTAAGTAAAGGGTTCAATATTTACCTGAAATTAATATTTTCTCAGGAATAAAAGCCGGTCTCATGCGGACATACGACTCCATGAGTCAGGACTTCCTCGATTACAGCGACAGTCCTTTCTACCTCCCCTTGATATACACTATCTCGTTCCTGCACACGGTGGTGCAAGAGAGAAGGAAGTTCGGTCCGCTGGGATGGAACATCCCGTACGAGTTCAATTCTGCCGACTGGCTCGCCTCGTGTATGTTTGTACAGAACCACTTGGAGAGCTTGGAGCCTGGACAAAACATTAGCTGGGTCACAGTTCGGTTAGCCTTTTTATTTTTTCCAGTAACATTACAGCTATAAAGTCGTTACATAGAGTTAGAAAGCTATTGTTAATATGTTTTGCTTTGAGTTATAAATGTCTTAAAATGCAGTTACTATCAATATGTTATGTTTCAGCTACATGGTATCAGCAGTTCAGTACGGTGGTCGCGTAACGGATGATTATGACACGCGTCTTTTAATCACTTTTTGTCGTGTGTGGTTCACCGAAGCATTGTTCGCAGAAGATTTCCAATTTTACAAAGGATACGGTATAATGAAATTCAAAAATATTCCCGAATATGTGGAGGAAATCGAGAAGATGAAAACTGTCGATCCACCACAGGCGTATGGACTGCACACGAATGCGGATATTACGTAAGTCAGTCTAAGTAAGCTAAAAGTAACATTGAGCATTTTGTAAAGCTATGGAAATTTATTTTCAGTTACCAACGAAATAAGACACAAGATATGTTAGATACTATTTTGTCCATTCAACCAAAAGAGTCTACTGGCGGCGGCGGTGAAACCAGAGAGGCATCTGTGTACAGACAATCTCTTGAAATGCTCGAAAAAGTACCTCCTAACTATGATCCACATGAAGTTAGAGAAAGGTAAGTGAAAATAGGAAAAGAAGAACATGCCACGAAGAAGAGATTTTAAAACATTAGAATACAACGTACATTTTGATTTGCAGATTGAAATTGTACGGTCAATTTGGTTCTATGGTGATTTTCTTGAGACAAGAGATTGACAGAATGCAAAAAATAATATCTTTAGTCCGAACAACATTGAAAGACTTACTGCTTGCTATAGACGGAACAATTATTATGAATGAAGTATGTACTCCTATTTTAATATAGAATTAATAAGTTAGAGTGCGTGTGTTTTTAATTTTGCACATCGTCACAATCGCAGAATCTAATTATTCATTTTTCCAGTTTTAGTTGTAGACGAGTATATAGGAACGATGATAGTTATTTTTTCATATAATAGTTTTGTATACCATCAGGCACTTCGTGATTCACTGGATAATATTTACGACGCGAAAGTGCCCAATATTTGGTTGCGGCAATCCTGGTCATCTTCTACGCTGGGATTCTGGTTCACCGAGTTCCTTGAACGTAACATACAGTTTTCGAACTGGTGTTTTAATATGAGACCCAACTCTTTCTGGATGACCGGCTTCTTTAATCCTCAAGGTTTTTTAATAAATATATTAAGTGTATCTTTTTTTCTAACAAAAGACGGTGGTCTTATTATTACAAACTTTTTTAGGATTTCTGACGGCTATGCGTCAAGAAGTGACTCGAGCGCATAAAGGATGGGCACTTGACATGGTTGCACTGCACAATGACGTCACTAAATGTACCCTCGACGAAATCAAAGCGCCTCCATTGGTAAGAATTCTCTTAAATTGGATATGTCACCTGGCAGGGATGAGCATGCTCTAGTCCTTTGACTTACCTAAACTCCAGTTTGAATTGGAAAACAGAATGTAACCTTTTTCGCGTTCAGGCAGAGAATTTCCAGTGTGTTAAACTGTCCCATTTCAACTTTGTAAAGTCTAACTAATCCTAGTGACTGTTTATGACCTGTGTCCATAAATGTCTTACGCACAAAGTCGTCTTAATATCTATAATAGCCTAGTGTCCCAAGTTGTCAAGATTTCGAAGTCCTATATTGTCCAATGTTTGATATTGTCTAGTACTTGAAAAATAACGTTTTAATACGCAAAACTAAAATCAGGCAGGACCCTATATATATTTTAAATTTTAACCAAGTGAACATCACGGAACCAAAAATACATTTACGATATTGAGAATTACTTTGTAATACCTAAAAAATGTTGTTATATTGCCGTTTTATTAAGGTATTGCAAGTAGAAAAACATAGTTTTACTTTCTTTTGTTTTGTATACATTATTCATCGCGAAGATAAGTGATTAGGTCGCTCACAACGAAGTCCACACGGAAAATTAATTTTTGTTCTTTTTATTGTTTTTGCTTCTAATTGATCGGTTGCGGATTGCGGTTTATTTTTTGATCTGATCTTTTGATTCTGCCAAGCTGATTTGTTTCTGTGATGTTCCTTACTTTTCTGCGATTTTTATTTGTTATCTGCGGTGCTCACTCATTTTCTGCGCTTTTTAATTGTTTTTGCGATATTCACTTGTTTATTCGATTTTCATTTGTTTTCATGATTTTCATTTGATTCTGCGATGTTCACATGTTTTTCAAAAATGTACTATCTTAGGAAGTAATAGAAATTCGACACGTGGGCCTAAAGAAGTTAGGCTGGACAATACCAGACTAGACTGTTTAACACACCGGTCATTTCTGGTCACTGGGCCATTCTCTGCCTGAACGCGACATTCTAATAGCTGCTACTTGCTTGTTTAAACTATAGAATGAAAAGGGTATATATCCATTTTCGTACACGCGGTTAGATTTGTAGAAAGTTCTACAAACCCATCAGGGGCTTGATTCTCTATTGACCACGAGATACCATGCTATAAACTCGTGACGTCATAACATGCTTGTGAAGCAAACACGTCTTTTCGATCGCGCCATGACGTGTATTTGCAAAACTTTATTCTGTATGCCACAGTATAGCTTGTCTATGCTCTTTGTTTTCTTTTTATCTATAACACGGCTACGTTCAAAAATCTTACTTCCGGTTTAAACGGAAAAGTATCGATTTTTTGAGAATAGTGATTACATTGATAATAATCAATCTGAAGTGAATTTATTATCTGTTAATGACTGAAAAAACGAAAAAACATTTAGTATATACCTACTCGTACGCCAATTTGCAGTATTAAAATGTAAATAAATGTTTACTCTTTTAATGAAACTAATTTTTTGCAAAATAGTTTTGAACGAAATTGTGAACTTCGTTATGACAGTAAAATAGTCAAGTGATTTGACATTATGCTGTCACAAACTTGTTTTAATATCAACAACAACAACAAATATATGTAAAATTAAAAATTAAAACATATGGTTTTTTACGAAAAATGCAGCAAGCTAAATCGAGAACAATTTTACAGTCGGGTTCTCGGGAATCCGCAGATCCATTTTTTACATTCAGAGTTATGTACCTACCACTGATACCTAATATTAAAATGTCTCATCTTCCGGAGATATAAGTATAAAAAGCATGTGAAAACGTAATAGCTGGAGCAAAATAGCAAGCCAACAGCAAAGTAGTGCATGCAAGAAGTTGTGGATGCTGACAAACTCTACAATGACAAATAAATCAATGGTTACATATTTCATGAATCCAAACTCAGTTAGGAATTAAACTTTTTAACACTTGTATTCACATAGAATTACTTTCAACTATACATAAGTTGATATAATACAGGTAACAAGTCAGGCAAGAATGTTCGATACGATGGTCGGAGACGGAATGAGCCAGACAACATATTTTCTTTTCTTGAAAACTCTAACTACCCCTCCTTTTTAATAGAAACCCCGGGAACCGTCACTATTGACTCTTGTTTCTGATTGGTCTTTATATGGACCATCAGAAACATGTATTTTGATGTTGCAAGTATAAAAATGACAATATTAATTCCAAATAAAATCTGGCAATACTACGAATTTACGATACATGCGTACTTACATTAAATACCTATTTAAACTTTAGTTTTATAAAACATTAGATGAAATAATTGTTGTTTGTTCGACGAGACATCATAGTTCGAAGTAGCGTAGTGTTGTATAAAATGTGTATAAGGCTATAATTATTTCGATAAAATATGGAGCTAAAGCTGTATTTTCTTTTATTCACTAAGGAAATAATCATCGATAATCGTAATATGTACATTCTGTAAAATAAATACAGTAGAACCTCTATAAGTCGAACATCAAGGGAGACGCCAAAAAATTCGAGTTATAGAGTTTTCAACTTATGGAGGATTTCGACTTAGGCGGATTTTGATTCGACATAAAGAGTTTGAGGTTTATTCTTATAAATTTTGAGTTAGAATTTTTATTTATTTTACCTGTCTACTTGCAGAGGTGACAAACACATTTTTATTTATTATAAATCAACATTATTTCACATCATTTTAAAATAAAAAATATGGCATTAAAAAAAGTCAGTAATTTTTTTTTGCTTTAGATAATTTAGTTGTTCTCTATCTATAGCATTGACTAATCTATGCAGTTCGCGCCTCTTTGATGGAAACCCATGGAGCACATGTACTATTCATGTCTTCTATGTCATCTAAATCATTAGTATCGGTTTTCTGAGCTACTGAATCGATAATTTCGTCATCAGATAATGTCCCAGCAGTCATAGTCGAAAACAAATGACTTGCTTAGCTAAATTTCAAAGGAAATCAAAATTGAACACCTGACACCAAGCAAGCAAACATGTGTTTAAGTGAGTCATAAATTTATTATCGTATACTCCTAGAATATTTTCTAAGAAACAATAGTGTACTCACATTGTTGGCAAGTTCTTAAAGTCGGTTACTCATTTTTGTTCGAACAATAGAGGTAATAAATTCCAAATGATCAAGTTGTAAAGGTTGTAAAATAAAACGTTCCTATGTTCGAGATACAGAGGTCAAATTTAATTTTTCGAGTTATAGGTGAAAATATGTACTAAAATGGCTTGGAGGGACTCTGTGATTATTTCGACTAACAGAGGGTCAAGATTTCAAGTAATGGAGGTTTTGGTGTTTGAAGGGAAGGGAACAAAACATTTTTTCGAGTATTGGAGGTTTTTGACTTATCGAGGTTCGACTTAACGAGGTTCTCCTGTATGTCCATTTAACCCTCTTACAGAGGAACATAGTATGTCCCCTGGGGGGTTTATTTTAGAGACCGCAATCACTACGCTGGCTCATCGTAGTACGAGCATGCCAGACATTTACAAGAATATTAGGATCGGATTACGTAAATAAATTAGGTATTAGAAATCTTAAAATCGGACAAAATCATACCAAACGCGTCTCGTAACATGCCGGAGAGCAACATGTTAAATTGACAGCTGTCAAACGAGCGCGTTCGTGCCACTGCACGAAATAAAATTTGACGTTGACTCCGTGAATATTGTTCTAAGGTTTTACCACGTGCTTAGCGTAACAAGCTCGCGTTACGTGTTTGGTCTGGTCATGGCGAATCAGGCCCCAGCCCGTCTTAATGGAGAATGGAACCTAATGTATTTGTTATCATCATGAAAGCAAAATATTTTCGCTGGATTTATGATATGTATCCAACAATCGTTAATATTTCATTAAACTCTTCCACCTTATTAACTTCTTGTTTAGGAAGGGGTTTTCGTTCATGGAATGTTTTTGGACGGTGCTGGTTGGGACAGAAGGAACCACAGACTGTGCGAATCTACACTTAAAGTGTTGTACACAGCACTGCCAGTTACTCACATTTACGCCATCAACTCCACTGCACCTAAGGATCCTAAACTATATCAGGTATTATGAGTATAACTTATCTTGTTTAACAGGACATATCAAGATCAAAAATTTCAGTGCAACATCAAAAGATTGCAGAGCATTGCCAGGTATCCAATCATAATCGCGCGATAATCTAAAGTCGAGAGTATTATTGCTTGGACAACTGTTAATACCAATCGCGATGCTTATTACTAGTACAACTGGCTAGTGTTATTCGTAATTCTATTATTATTTTATTAGTAATATGTAGATCAAGAGTTATATTTCTTTATTTCATAGTTATGTGCATACCTGATACATGTATAATGTAAAGTTTTAGAAGATTTTTCATTTTCAGTGCCCCGTGTATAAAAAACCAGTCCGCACGGGGCTGACCTTCATCACTCCGCTTTGGCTTCCTACTATCAAGAACCCTGACCACTGGATACTGAGAGGAGTCGCTATCTTGTGCGATATTAAGTAATGTATTACATATATCTATGACTAATTATCATAGTTAGAAAACTATTATAATATTAAGATACGACCTTAAGACTTTGAAAAATATCTGTATTACTTTATTAAAACGAAGGTAGTTAAGAAGTTATTTGAATTTGTTTGGTGATATTATGTTTTATAGATGTTCAGGATAGATAGTTTGTTATTAGGAAATATTAACACATGCTTTTGAGTTTTTCTGCTGGAATAAAAAGTTATAACTATTTTGAGACTTTATTTAGATAAAGCTGCCACTGCCACTGTCACGATCACCGTCACCGTCACGATCGTAATCGCTTTCGCAATCGCTATATCGCTATATCGACTAAACTATCGCTATAGAGACTAAACTATAACTGTGTTCAAAATTTGATTCTTATAGATTTGCTAGAAGTACCTTAGAATTATGATGATCGGTGAGTCAGTGATTCAGTGACAAAATCAAGGAACTGTTTATTGCTATAATTCTTAAAGTACTGATACAATTTTCATGTAATTTGGAAATATATCTATAGATACCTTTATTAGACACACAAAAATAGCTTTCTAGCTTCTCCCACAACGAAGCTACAGGGAGGTCGAAAATGGCTCAAACTACTTTGAGAAAAGGATGGTACGGCCATGCCTTTGTTTTGCTCGACTTGGCGGGGGCACTTCCGTGCCCCCAGATCAGCACTGCAAGCATGTGCTATCAATTGTTAGTTTTGAAATTCGAGCCGGTATAAACACGCATTCTGGGGGTCTCAAATGGCCGCTTTACGCAATTCAGCTAAATCCGATTCATGAAGTGAACTCCTTGCCACATTGTCTTACAAATCACTTTGTGCCGTAAAATGGTCAATAATGCTAATGAATTGCCTACAATTCAGATCACCGGATGATCTGGATTAAGTGTTAATGTTACAAAAACGAAAACCGTGACATTACCGGTAGAAAATACCAAATATAAGTTTTGTTACTATTACAATTTTAAATTTGTGATTATTACGACGTATTTGTGTTAAAAACATTAGTCGCTATTAGAAATGGTCTGATTTTAAAACTAACAATAAAATATATGCAAAAATATGACATGCATTTTTTTTACTGGTAAGTTAAAATGGCATCAAAAATACATTTCTTATGTGAAGATGGTAAATGCACAAGCTATGCCAGATACTGTTGGACCTGCCTTGCTTCAAGTCTTCAGACAAATAGTTGCCGTCGACACAAAATCGGGATTCACGAATAGTTTGAAAGCTCAGAAACACTGTTTGGACTGTTTATATGATATTAGTGTGTTTGAAGTGAATTGACTCTGTATAATATCGAGCTTAGTGACTGGTAGATGATGCGGACGACAGAATCCCGTGGAGATTATGGATATAGAGATAATCAGATTTGATTGCCGCTCCACTTACATTCCGCAATAAATGTACCAATGTACCTTCTTCTTGATAGGACACTGCACTTTACTGCACGACCTTATGTTATACCTATATAGAGCAACATACTCGGACGGAGTCCGGCAGTAAAAATGTTCCTTGGCCCGAAATTTCGAATGCCTTTTTTTGTTTTCGAAATTGAGAATTGCCGATTATAATTTAGTTCATGAAGGACTCCCGCATGCTGCACAAAATTTACTTACAATTATAAATATGCCACAATTCGTTTATTTTCCCTAAAACCACTAAATGAATTGCTAGATGTTGCTTTTGAGTAACATCTAACAATTCTGCTAAGTGACAGTTCAGCAATTCATACTTGGCGGCCATTTTACGAAATTCCATACAAAACTGTCAAAATCATGAATTGCGAAATATGATTCATCGACAATTCATTCGGTTAATTGCCGATATGTGGCCTTTCTATGATTCAGCTAAAGCTGCCCATTTTATACCCCCTGAACATTATCGAGCATTGAGCATTACGTAAGTCTTATCGAGGGCCTAATTACACTGGATGTAAATATCATACGCATAAACTAAAAAACCTTTTAACTCTCGTCTGATGTCAAATGGATTAAATCGATTTATAATAAAATTGCCTTCATCAATCAGATATCGATACCTAGATCCGTACTTGCAAAAAACGTTATAAAATAACGTTTATACAGTCCGTTAAAAATATATCTATAGAACTGTAACTCATATGGGAGACTGATGCAGTCATGCATACTAGCAGTGGGGCGTACTATGTGGTTTGAGATGATAAGTGAACGTCACTTCTGTGGCCTATTATACTACCTACATAATGATACAATTATACCACATAGTGTTATTTCTAATTTAAGACAGCTAGAGTCAGTAGACAGGGACCCCTAGACGGGATTTGAGTCTCAAATAATGTTAATATCCCCTTTTAATACAATAAAAGTCAAAATAAGAGGTATTGCAATATATTTAAGTATAGATCATTTTACAAAACATTTTAAAGTGTAAAATACTGTGGGCGAGTCAGTAGATATAATTCTACATTACATTATAATAATTATTACATTATACAAATAGATACGAGGTCGGCCACTGGATGGTTTCGGTATTTATGATAATACCTTAGTATGTGTATAATAAAACATGAAATCATAATGAAATTATGTCTATACAATAATAATTGATTATCGATACCATTGGACGGAGCAAATTCGCTGATATTTTAACCAATTCTTTTAAATTATTGTTTTGTCAACTGTCATCACGTAATGGAAGCATTGCATGTTTTAAAAACGCAGCCATTATTATATTGTATTTATATATCACACCATAAAGCTTATCTTCAATACCATAAGAAAGTGATTTGCAAGAAGACATACAAGGATTATAATATGACACGTAATTTACAATAATTTAGTCTAAATTTAAATTTTCAATAGGTATATCAAGATGTAATAACTGATGTAAAGAGAAACCTTTTCTGCCTATTTTGAACCGTTCGTACTTATATACATTCTTTGTTTGCACGCGAAAATAGTTCTCATACAAATATCGTGTAGGTAATTTTGTGTACCTTTTTGCAATATACGAGTTGTTTAACTCGGCGTCTACAGTTAACGAGCAATATGACTTTCAAGAATATTACTTTTTGCATATCGATAGATACGACGAAAGCGACGTTATAAGGAATGATGAAGGTTTATTTCTGAACCACTCGTACGAACGAGTTGTTCAGAAATAGACCCATTCGCTTATGATCAAAATTAAGTTGAAATAGAATTTGATGAGAATGAATGGTAATTGAGAAAATTAAAAACTCTTAATAGTCTTACAACAGGTGACAGATACCTACGATTGAAACCATTAAATATCAGTTTAATGGTTTAGTCTGTTTTGTTAGTTTGTCCTGTAACAGATAAGTTTATATATGTGTTATATTCATAGCAGTTCATGTGACTAAGATTATAGCATATAGAATAGACATAAAATTTAATACTATTAAAATTATAAATCTTAAATATAAGTAGTCAGAAATCCAGATTTACTATCTTAATAAGTGATCCAGATATGCCACCTTAAATTTACGATAAGTCATTCCCATGTTTCAAAGTTTTGATGTTCTAAGAACTTCATAATGTAAAGTGTACAGAAATTGTGAGACTGCTTTCTTCTTTTAGGATAACAAAGATAGTAAACCAGATGTTTCGAATCTTATATTGATGCAACAAACGAGATCTAGCAAGGCTAAGTATAATTTTATTATTACACAATAGGTACAACAAGATAAATCCTAAATAGCTACAATACATACAGTCTTATCATATTTTATTCTATACAAATCTAACAAAATTTACCAATTTATTTACTTCAAGCATTTGCTTTCATTTTAAAATTTGCATTATTTGCTGTTTATATCGTAATATATAGCAGTTCGCTAAAGCAAACAACACTAGCGCATCGAATAACATTGATACAATCACATAAAAAAATAATTACATAGATAATCGAGAAACTTAACTGAAACAAGTGAATAGCGTCTAAAATTGCCTTTGGCTAAATGAACAAATAGAATGAAATTATTGCACAGTATTAACACGATTTGTCTTTGGGGTGAAAAGGGGAATAATTATTTTTTTCATTCCCGTTTATGTTCGCCTCGAAAATTCCCGAGAGGTTCCACGGATCTTGACCTTGGTGCTCTGCAACAAATTAAAGGAAACTATATTATTTACATGTTTACTAAAAATAATAGAAAAACTAATTAGTCAGAAAAATTTACTATATTGGTGAGATAGTTCTCCTTTCAACCGAAAAGCCTGGTTTTCTATCAAACAATTTTGACCTTCTACTACTACCAACTTAACCGACCAACTGGATATACAGAATGGAACTCAATGAAGGGTTTTGTTTTAATGTTACCAACTACTTAATCATTCATTTAATTTTGGGAAAAATTGTTCCAGTTGGACCAACTAAAGCGGATCACATTAACTTGTTTCTGCGATGCTCATTTATTATTCCTTTCGAACTTACAAAGAAGTTGTTTTGTAGATAAAGAAAAATAGTTGACCAGTTTCAGTTCGTTGGATTGCAACGATTGTGAGTTAATAAAATATTCCAATCGAACTAACCAAAAAGTTGCACTGTTGGGTAAAAAAAATTGTTAATCAGTTTCTGTTGGTCGTGGTGGAAGGACATAAACCATCATACATGTGGTTCCAACCATAGCTCAAGTATACACTTCTGTATGTTCTTTATATCGTGTGTATTATTTATATTTTAATGTTCAATTTACACCAAATAATAACTGAAGTAATTATTATTTGTAAATGAACGGATCGCGCGATAGCGGTAAAGTACATGCCAGGAATAATTCAATCTGCGCTATAGAAAAAAATCTTGGGGAAATCAGAAATAATCAAAATTACTCGGCATCTACATTTGTTAAAATTTATTTACTTACTTGCATTTTCTTTATTTTTTAAGTGAGAAAGTTAGTGACTTCTTATCGTATAACAGAGGTATACCTCTGATAGGACGGTTAATTGGACTCATAAGATGATAGATAAATTAATATATAATTCCTATTAATATTTTTGCAATGAGTATACGATATTTCTCTGTTTATCTGACTATTCAAAAATTGCGCGTGATTGGGTAAAATGTTAAACTAATTAAATACCTTCTTCTTGAAAGCGTCAGTTCTATTTTCCCTTCTTTTACTTGTTTGAAAAGCGATATTGCCCCAGCATGGCTGAGACCACGTGTAGGCACGTTATTCACTGACAAGATCTCGTCACCTGAAATGTAAAAATAACAGATAATTGTAATTATTGCACATTTATAAGAAAATTATATACTTCATTTTGTAATAATAAAGTTCAGGTTACCTTCAAAAATAGTTCCCCTGTCAGCAGCTTGTCCATTAGGAAAAACAGTTTTAACGAATATTCCCATTTGTCCTTTAGGGGAGTCCGTCCCACCAACGATACTAAAACCTAGGCTCTTGTGCCCTGGTCCCTTCCAAAATTCCGCTCTATGTATGGAGCTGTGTGAATAATGCCCGCCTTGGGGTTCTTGTTGTAGCGAAGAGTTGTAATCCTGATGTCTAGAAATATGTTGGTTTGGAGAGCATCTTTGGGATCCCACTCGGTTGAAAAATCTGCTTCTACTGCTGCTCCTTAACTGCTCCGGTATACTCTCAAACGATCTATTCTGATATAATCTTGGTACGTGTTTTATATAATGAGAAGAGGTTTCTTTGACCTCGTTAGAGGCATTGTCATTGTAAAACTGTCCCACAACAGGCGGAGGCCTGGAGTTGTGGAGTGAGATTGGACGGTAGTTGTTATTAATTGCTCTTGAATTTGAAGGAGGGCGCATTGAGATTTCTATATTAGTGATATTTTGTAGGGATGCAGTAGATTGTGTATAACAATTCCGCTCTAAAAGCTTCTCGTCATCGCTTTTCTGATTTGCGTGTAGAGGTTCGTGGTTACCTTGCACTCCAATTTCACATTTTTGATGTATTTGGACTTTGTCATTATTTTCATAAGATCGATCGACAGTTTGATGTCTTGGCAACTTGTTAGCATTATTACACACTTGACTATCACTTGGAAAATGAGTTTCTATTGTTATTTGGTTCGAAGGCGAAGATTTGTGCACTGTCTGAGAGATAAGATCGGGCGGATTTGGTTTTACTGTTAAATTTTCAGGGGGTTGTTTGTTTATGATTCTGCCAATTGTTACGGGGGTTATTTCGTCATGTGCCATAACTAAGTCGACTTGATATCTTTGATATAATTCTCTATCTTCGAGCATTGCTTCAGTGGAACATGAATTGACAATATGTTGGACTTCTTTTAGCGAAGACAAACCACGCAAAATACGTCCATTCACGTTGACTATCTCGTCACCTATCCTTAGTCTACCGTCTCTGTGAGCTATTCCGTCGAAGTCTAATTTAACTACAATGTAACGAACTTCATAATTAGATCCGCTATTGTCAAAATCCACCCTATGCTGCGCAAGGTACACTCCAAGGCTCTCGTCTAATCTCGATTTCAATAACCTTATTTTTCTAAATCGTTTTGTGCAAGGTCCTCTGCCCAAAATATCTATTTCAGGTATTTGTTGCATTCGATGTGGTTCCGAACTTTGAAGATTACTGTCATGTATATGATTTGAGGAATTATCCACGGGAAGCAACTGTGAATGCAAAAACTTTATCTTTCTTGTTTGGACGCGTTCATCTAATGTTATAGTTTTGTAAACATATGGTGGTTTTTTGTTATTAATTGTTTTCTTTGGAAGTGGCGGTGGTTTACCATCAATCTGATCTAAATTATGGTGACTTATGGAGACACTCGAAATTTTGTTTACGGTTTCCGTATTTTCTTTTTCATATTCATAAGTAATGTTCTTACTTATAGGGAATAGGGCACAGGGTGTCGAACTGCGCCTAACCGGTACTTGAACTCTGTTTACATTTATCTTGTGGTTAAAACTTAATTGTCTTGAAAAATTACTGTGATTTGTTTCCGATTTAGACCTTATGGTTTCCTTTAGAACTGCCCCGCTAGACAAATGGCAGGGGTCACCCGGAGGAGAGTGGTTACTGTGTTCATCAGTAGGCCGTCCATCACTGTCATATCCAGACTCGTTAGAGCTTACATAGTTGCTTAGGCGGTGCGCTTGTAGCTCTCTAGCTTCAGGTCCATGGTGTATACTATGTGTAGATGAAGCCAACTCATTTTTCAAGTCTCGCATAGAACCTAATAACGAATTGTATTCATACACTGGTAAACTGTTTCTATTTCTAGGTATCATCATGGGGTCATACTCTAAAGGCCCACGCTGTGAAATCATAGACGATCTTCTAGGAACATCATCCATACGACCCATTGGGTAGATGTTGCTGTCAAAGTCATTGATGCTTCTCATTGAACTTCTGGTGTAATCAAATTCATTTCTTAGCGCAGCATTGAGAAGCATACAGTCTTCGTGAGTAGATATACTGTCGTTGCTTTGATATCGCTCCTCGGATTTTGAATTTGATAGATACAATCGTTCTCTGCGGAATTTGGGCGACTTCCTGTCTAGTCGTTCTGAAAAACTTTGCCTGGCACAACTGCTTCTCTGTTGTAAAGCCATGCTGTTCTCTTCCGGCAAAACTGACAGTTTTGACCGCAGAAATGCGTATGGAAAATTAGGTTTTTTACATGCACCATTATTCGTTTGATTGTCGTTTAAATTGGGAATGTTGTCGCAACTGATGGCTTTTGTGGACGAGGTTACGAGGGACTCGTCAGACAATACGTTATTGTGTTTCGAAGGTGAATTTTTGTTTTCATTGTCTGCGTTTTGCAAATCTATGTCATCCGACGGGTCATCTGCCTTTACGTATGTAGACAAATGTGATGTTGAGCAACTCCTGTACAGTGAAGGGCCGTTTGCAACTGGGTAATTATCAGGTGGTTTGTGCATATTTAGAGATTGAGATTTAGAAGAGTTCAACATTCCCGTTGAACCCATTCTGTGAAAAAATGTTTTAAACGGACTTGGTGATCGATCTCTTGAACCGCTTCTTACAGAATGAATAGAGTCTGTGTCGTTGTCTTTCTTCAATGACGTGGAATCTGAACTACTTCGTCCCATCTTCCAGTTTTGTTTTTTCTTATACTGGCCAATTACAGGGGTTTTTTCCATGTGTTCTTTAAACTCATCTACAAGTGGCGCTTCTTGACTTGTTTCTTTTTGGTCGGTCTTTTTTAGCATATCTAATTTCTTGCCCATTCGTCGACCCCACGTAGCAAACACTGAAAATCGAAAATTGATTATTAAAATGATTTATACTTGTAGCTGTGCTGTACTAACATGACTTTAAACGTTTTGAGTCATCATGATGATGTGGTCACAAGAAATCATCCTGTGACCACAGACATTGTTAAGTATCCGGAACATCAGACTTTGTCCGTAGGCCCAGAATATTGGCCGTGTTATCTACACGGCTCTATAACATTATAGTTTTATCCCAATTGCAGATCGGAGACAGAACTTGAGCATTGCATTTTATTACTCCACGTAGTAAATAGCATGCAAAATCGATGAAATAACCATTACTTCGTATAGTATAACAAACGTGTTGCCGACCCTCTTTCAAAGAAAGCTCGTTGTTAATGGCTGACTATACTTCAATTTCTTTCTTACCCTTTTTCATCTCCTTGACGTCTTCCTCCATGACCATGGCGGGTAATGCGGTGACAATGGTGAAGTCGAGGGTGGGTTCTGTGTCAACGGCGTCTCTGCGCGGCGTCGGCGTCGCGACGGCGCGTGGCGCGGTCACTTCCCTGCGCTTCGGCCCGCGGAAGAGGCGCATGATGACCGCTCATGCATCCATCGCGCCACGCCACACGACCATACTCTGAAAAACATCATAAGCACATTGTTATTGTATGCGGAACAATTAAAACTTACAAAGATTGTCTAGCACTGGTTTGAAATCGAAAAACCGACTTAACCTCAACAGCCAAATGTTTCAGTTATAAATATTTCAGGTTCCATTATAAAACAGTCTCAAGAACTAATTTTGATTAAATTTATATGTGACACGAAAGTATCCTCTATTTTGATAAAGGATACTATCGTGTCACATATGAAGAAAAAAAAAACTATTTTCTGAATCGATCGTTGTCGCGTGTAAATCGGAAAACATACCTAAGAGTACGTTACAAAATGTAACGATATTGAGAACTTCCTCCTTTTCTGAAATCTGCTAAAAATTGGTTTATTTGCTTAAAAAATACACAAACGATTTTTTTGTACCATAGTGCCCAGCAATTACCAAGCTTCTGTGTTTATTTCTGGAATTAACTCGGATTTTAGAAATTGCTTTAGGCGATAAGGCCGCCCAATGTGTTACCATTGTGCAGATTTGTCTTGCTGTATCTTTTTATATTTTGTTTGGTGTGCAATAAAAAATAAAATAATTTATTCATTCATTTTAACCTTAGATGGACGTTAGAAGCAAAAATTAAGACTCGGCTAAAGCCGATCTAATATGAAAGGATAGTTAACAATGATACAATAATTTGTTAAATGTCCCTACTTCATCTACACTGACTTTATTTTACGTGTATCTACTTACTTTACTAATACACTTTCTTCCTTTGTCGTTACTTTACTCTCAAGGTTTTCAGGAAATCAGCACAATGGTAAAGTCTTATAGAGATACCCTATATTTATTACCCATACCCTAGATTTAGCAAAACGTTATATAAACTACAGTGAAACCTTTTAATACATTATTGAAAAACGGCTTACGTTAAATATCAGTCTCTAAACGCATCAAGAATTCAACTTATTTGCGATATGTCTCTAATAAAATAATGCGTTAACAATATTACTAGTTAAATAGATCTGGTCTCAATAAGACAAAAACCCTAGTAAAATCTTATTGCTTTGCAACTTAGAAAAACTAAAACTTATAAGATATATTTATGATGGTGCTCTTAAAGTACGTCTAACTGCCCATATCCGTAAACCATCAACTGCAGATTTAATTGACGTGGACAGCGGACCGCAGAGCGACGTCTAGGAAACAGACCGCTGTTAGTTATCATTAAATCTGCATGATTGACACACAGACTGCAATTATGTGCCCCCGTTTGCTTTTCATTTAATAAATACTCTTACTGCAGACAGTTAATATAATCCCGTGTGAGGTGTATGAGTCAGAACGTGGACGAATCGCAGGAAACCGATGTGACTCGCGAGCTGTCTGCTCTAATAACTATGCACACCTAGCCTAGGAGAATCAGACTCGTTTTATGTCGTCTATTTTTCACTTCTACGAGTACGCGTAATAGCTGTATCTTGGCAAGACGTTCAATCTAATTTAAACGTCTGTCCGTTGCAGGAAACCTTAATGGATTAAACACAACTAGTTTCGCCAAATAGCGAGCTCTTGTATATCGGTATAATGAATAACCAACTCAATACTAATCATCAAAAGGGGATTAATTTTGCTCAAACGTGAAGTCCAAATACGGAACGGATTTTTAATTGTTCATTTGGTAAACGCGAAGCAATCAAGGATCGTATCGCGCGCAACCGAGTCTCTAAATGCGCGTTTATTTACCAAACAAACCGATTCCAAGTGCAGTGAACTCATACTACATTAAACTCGAATTTTTACTACGTTGGCCGGAGTATATCATGGATATTTTTTATGCTTAGTAACTGACGATGACGCAACATGCAAGGAAGTGCCTCCACTTCTTCCGACCGGATACGCTCGCTGCTTTGGTGGATGCTGTAAAAGTAGCTTTTTTAACGGTCTGTCTATGGTGTAAAGTGATAGTCATAAAATTATGGTGCATTGCAATGCTAATTTAAGATTATCTACATCCGTTGACGGAAATAATTACACTAAGAAATAATAACTGTTTCTAGCAGATGCAACCGGCGACCGGCATTGCAATAAACATTCTGCACTAAATAAAGCGTGAAGTTTTTACAATAAATTTCTAGCATACTGTTTACAAATATGCACACGCGCCGGACGATAGCATTTAGTGTTTCAAGGTGGGATAGTTGCCTAAGGAATGTAATCACCAAGTGGTTTGAACTTTTGATAAATTAACATTCGCAATTAATTAACAATACAATGATGCTTGAATGTAATAAATACGAATGTTTTTATTATACTACATAATTACGGAAATAAAGATATCGAAAAGTAGTATTCTCCAATACACTGGCAACATTGCACGGTTTTAAAGAAAATAAAACACGTAGACAAAACCATACGACTCTGCCTTGTGGGCATCTGCGGTTTATTCGTCATTATTTCTTCGTCGTTCGACGTCGCCGAGTCTTCATAATCGGGTCTGAAACGTCGGATCTTCATCGTCGGATCTACGGAATCTGCACGTGGCCTTGATAATTGCTCGACACTTTTTCGTTGGCTTACCTGGACGTTGACCTGTGGTCAATACGATGGTTTAGCTGACGCCCCAAACAGGGGATTAAACAAATCACGCGCCGCCGAGTATTCCCTACGAGTCTACAAGTGATGAACCTGCAGCCACCTACCTACATACTAACGCAAAAATATTGCGTGCGACATGCTTTCCTGACGTATAGCCGATGGCATAGCAGATCGCAAAAGGGATATAAAGCTTTTTCGCAAAGCTTGCCTGGACGTCGATCCCAGGGTTGACGCGATGGTTTAGCAGGAATCTGGCGCCTGGATGTTTAACACAATGTTAACACGATGGTTTAGTTTCCCTTCGAAATTGATTAAAAAGTGTCATATGAGATGACGCCGATGCCTGAATATCCAAGGTTA
Organism: Ligdia adustata; assembly: GCA_947049295.1. Taxonomy (NCBI): domain Eukaryota; kingdom Metazoa; phylum Arthropoda; class Insecta; order Lepidoptera; family Geometridae; genus Ligdia; species Ligdia adustata. The sequence goes on along the minus strand of OX346214.1, from coordinate 9,783,312 downwards.
GTTAATCTAACTCCAAGCCGAATAATCGGTCTGTAAACAGCAAGTACCTACAAAGGTAATCAATCAAACAATAGTTCAAATAGGATTGACGAAAAAGTTATATAAGGCGTTTCGTGGTTTGGCCTAAGGTCGCCGACCTATATTATATAGCTTATACGAAGCAAATATTATTATTGCTCATTTTATTTTTTTAATGTATGTGGGTAATTTGAACAATAAAAGTCGTATAAGGCGTTCTGAGTAGCGGCGTATTGTCGCCGACTTATATTTGACTCATACGAAGCAAATATTATTTAGCACGTTTTTTAAATCTGTAAGAGTCATTTGAACATAAGTTCAAATACGCTTGACGAAGAGTCCTACAAGACTTTCTGAGTTTTGGCGTAATATCGCTGACCTATATATTGACTCATACGAAGCAAATATTCATTTTTACTCTTTTTACGCACATGCTAGACGAAAAAGTTATACAAGGCGTTCCCAAGGTGCGACATAACGTTGCTGGCCAATTTATTTTATTTAAGAACGAATTGTTGTTTCTAATATAATAGAGGGTACCCTCACTTTCTACCGAAGATTTTATACGTTTCTCGTAGATGTAAGAATGTCGCCCTACTCGTATATATTGTTCATTTGGTTCTTATATTTTGTAACCTCTATTTTGAATGAGTTCGAACATACATATACAAGACAAGTCATACAAGCCGTCCGACGCACCGCACGGTTTGGCATGACGTAGTTTACCAACCTATTACGGGTTCATAAAGATACGTTTACTTTTACAAAGGCTGAAGTACCATCACTTACAACTATGAAAACAATTTTATATCTATATTGAAAAGTATTTCAGGGTCACTAAAGCATACATATACTGTTTTTGCAAACTTGGTCTAAGCACAAGTTAAACATGCTCATCTAACTAAAGTCATCTGTGAAAAAATAGGGAAAGTTTTTTTGTCTATGTGGACCAAACATAAATAGAAACGATACCTTCCATTTGATATATTTTTTTATTACAAGGAAACTCAATGTAATTAGTATTGAAACTTATATAAAGTTATGAAATTGATTAAAGTAATATATTTACTGTCCATGGACGACCTATGCATAACGTATATACTGACTACGAGTACTTGCCACTAAATTTTGGCTCTAAACGTCTACTTTTCGATATCTTTATTTCCGTAATTATGTAGTAACTATAATACATATTATACATTGATACGAATAAGGAGGAAATAAAGATATACACTCCCACCCGCACAAAAACCCAAACATGAAAATTTAGTGTCACATCTTATTGTACACTAAAAAATGACGAATAAACCGCAGATACCCACAAAGCAGAGTCGTATGGTTTTGTCTATATATTTTATTTTATTTAAAACCGTGCAATGTTGCCAGTGTATTGGAGAATACTACTTTTCGATATCTTTACTTCCTCCTTATTCGTATAATATTGATACGAACTTTACTCTAGAGTTCGTTTGATCACATATCATTACATGGATATAAAACCGTCCAATGGTGAGCGTTTTATTTCACTTGCATAAAGTATTATAAACGAAATAATAATTAATATGTCTCCTATATGACATATGAGCGCTAGTACTGTAGTAAAGCAGGTTACTCGAGATGTGGTCGCACTGCATTCTTATAAAATAAGCACAAAAGATGCCAGAACGTAGTAGTGTCAGGTACTTAACTATTAGTCCTATGTATACTTTATGCATAATATATTCTTTTTATTCCCTAAAAGTTTTATTATTTATAGTATACAACCATACGTGTTAAGATACACGAGTACGATGAAGGTAAGCCACTACTGTTATATAAGCCCATAGTAACCTCTTAATTAATAAAAATACAATTTAGCTTCCCAAATCGTCCAGATAATGTTGATCAACAGCTTAAGCTATTTAGAATTTTACGATTAGGCATATAAGTGCCAAATTGAACATATGACACATTCAATGACTTTCTAATCTACAAACATTTGAACTAAGATATATATTTTTTTCTCGTGCCGATAATTACAAATCTTTGCTAGGATAACACTTCAAATATTTTCCAGATAGATGTCACTTAACATTCCTTGCGGCCTCACTGTAGACACATTAGACTAGCAGCAGTAGCTAATACGCAACATGGGAGCCTGGACCCGATTTGTTTGCCCATCTAATAATTAGATACGTTTTTGTAATGGCGCCAGAGCCTATCGGCATCTACCTTCGCGCCTGTTCTATAATGCCGGAAGCATTACGAGCTAAATTGTCCAAGTCGATTAGGTATATTGGGAGTTATTTTTTATTCACCTTGATTGACTATTCATGTGTTAGCGCGCTCGATGAAGTAAAAAACAAATTGAATGCTGGGAATTATTAACGGACCGTGATTTTGACAACTTTGACCACATGTAACATGACATTAACAAACGTAAACATCTCAGGCGCTTGCATAAACATTATTAACATTCCACGTGTTCATATTTCTATTAATAATGTATTTTAAGGCCATTGCATTAACCTGCCTAGACACAATGATGTAATACGAGCTTGCATCTAGGTAATCGGTACGCAAACTTGTTGTACATAGTTACAATTTATACATAGATAGATATACAACTCTTTATTCAAAAACTAGCTTTATAAATACCTATAAACCTACATAGAAAAACCTATTAACGTATACTAGTTTTTAAATGGTAGTTGCTTGTTTTTTTTTTAATTTATGTGGTTTCAAGTGCTAGTCTGTGTAAACTATGTGTATTTTATACAGTTTTTCAAAGAAACATAATTCACCTTGCCTTGCTAGTTCGTTGAGTGCTCAAATCTACCCAATATACGATATAAAATATGAAGCCAATTACAGATGTTTAAGAAGACAGAAAAAATTGTGAAACGAAATACCGATTCTAAATTTCCAAAAGCACAGTAAAAGCAAAGTTTTGGTCCAGATGCTTAGGAAACGTGCACGAGTAACGAAAGTGCACACATAAGTATACATAGCATCATCAGCAACCGCCTTTACTATTAGCACTGGCTAGGGTCGCGTATACTCTCGTATGACGGACATTGACATCGCGCCGTCGCTGCGTCGTAACTTGCGACTCGAGCGCAGGTGCGGTTTACTAATGCACCATACTCTGCAAGGGCAAAGTATACACTTCATATTATCGTAATACAATATTATACGTTTACTTTGGCGTAAGATACGTTATTTGTCGCATAAAAGCAACATTGTACCTTCATTCGGGTCGTCAGTAGGTACCTACTGGTATATAGGCTACTTGATAGTGCAAAGCTATTTTGCTGTTATGATTCAAATTGTGGCGTTCAATCTATACCAATCTGGTCTTGTTGGTCTCAATTTGAAATGTAGTTTGTAAATTTAAATGTTTGATGCGAGAGACTGAGTATTCACAGTTTCTATAGTATTTTCGTATATTTTATAATATAATTAAATATTGTAGCAGATATACTCGTAGTAAAAAAGTTTTTTTTTATTCTAAGTACTTTCAAACAAAGTTTAATGCCTTGAGTGATTATAGGTATTGTGTTGTTTGAAATAGAGTTATAGTTAATGCAGTGCAAATTTGACTGATTTCACTTTCAATGAATATAGCTTTATTGCAAACCAAAATAAAATAAAATATACAGCAAGACATATCTATACAATGGTAGTACACTGCATTATTGCCTAAAGCAATTTCTTCCAGGCAACCTTTGGATGGAGAGAACTAATATTATAAAAAACGATTGGTGCAACCAAACAAATACTAATAAAAAAGTAACCATACATGAAACAACTAAATAAAACAAATACAATATTTTTAAACTTGAAAGTAAGCTATATGATTGTGTTTAATTTATAATGTTGTAAATATACCAATACCGATTCATACTAGGAGAAATAATGACTGAACACCATGTCCTGAAATGTGGGAAGGGATTTTGCCTGCCTAATGGATAATGGCAGTGCATTCCATAAAGTGATAGCCTGCACAGTAAAAGAGGAATGGTAGTCAAAGTTTAAGTAAGAAGAAGTAAGAAATTATAGCTTTAGAGTAAGGGAGGGTCGCAGAGAGGTGGAATGAGTAGCTTCAACAAATATGAAACGCTCTTTTAAGTAGTGAGGAGTATTGAGGTAAAACAAAATTTTGTACAAAAGTGATAAAATCTGAGTATTACGGCGAAGACTGATAGGTAACTATTTGAGTTCTTGACGGAAATAGAAGATGTGATCATACTTGCGTAAACCAAATATGTACCGAAAGAAGAAAAAAATTATACGTTCTAGTTTGTCAAGATGCTCTTCGGTTAAATGTAAATAGCAAGCATCAGCGTAATCTCATATAGAGAACAGAAGAGATTTTCCGAGCGCAATTTTGGTAGTAATGGGAAGGAAATTACACAGTCTTCTGAGAGAAGCAGCGGACGCAAATATTTTGCTATTAACTTCTGCTATTTGAGATATCCATGAAAGTTGTCGGTCAATGAGTACACCAAGATTTTATACCATTTCACTTATTGTAATGGGTATACCATCAAAAATGACTTGTGGAAGACAGGACCAGTCTATTTTGGAGATAATACGGGAACTGCCTTATATTATAGCCTATTTGAATTTTCTTTTTCGTCTAACTTATTATTATTTTTTTATTTTGAATAGGTATTACTCTTACACCAATTTAGGGAGTATAAGCTTTTAATGATTACTAAAATTCTGGTCCAACCAAGTGTAATGATTTTGTACCTCCTGACACGAAATATGAACAAAGAGCGAGTTAGGCACCTATTGGATGTAAGTATATATCTAAATAAATAACGTTTTACACTCGTAGCTCTCCTCTAGGATTTCTTCTGTATTGGGAATGCTATGCAACATTCACTAACACACGTACAAATACACCCTTGACTCGAAGAAAAATGTTCAAACTCATCATTCGAACACCTGACCCGATTCACCAGCCGTAATCTCTTTATTCACTCCTCTTTCATACATATCCCTTTTCACACGACTCATCCACGTCTTCTTAGGTCACCGCCTCACTTTACTACCGTTTACCATCATTGACCTCTTCATCACATGGCTATCTTCTCTACATATGACATATCTATACCACCCTAGTCTACCACTTCTTAAATTCTTAGTCACTGGAGTACTTTTAAACTGCCCCTTACTTAATACAAAAGATTTTAACGCGCGCCGTACTCGCATGTTAGAATTCTCCAAACTAATTATTTATTTATTTTACACACTCAGTTCAGTGCCTTATATAATAAAATCAAAACTAAAAATAATTAAAATTACCTGTTCCTTATCTCTTTTTCTGCTCTTTTTCTATTTCGCAATCTTAACCTATTGTAAAAAAGATATAATTATTTACATATGGTGTTGTTTTTCCATATATTAAGTACAAAAAACTATAATGACATGTTACCTCATTATTGCTCAATCTACGCATAATTCAGAAATCATTTTAGATGCGAACAAGGTATTGTTCCTTTATGACAAAATTGCTCGGTCGGAAGGAGATCGTTAAGTATTACGTATTGTTTGGAAACTCATGCCGAAATCTGAAATCGCTGAGAGAAAAAAATCTTCCGTCCTATTGACTAAATAGTAGTAGTAGAAGTGTCATTTGGTGCTGTTAATCAAAAATTTCACTAAAATACATTTATGTAGGAAAATATATGTCACAAATTGAAAGTAGGCAAACAAATAGATAGTATATATTTCTTTTCAAAGATCGTTAACTTTTTATTGAAACATATTAATCAACAGTGTTACTAAATGTGTAGTGTAGCTATTAACTAAGTCTGCTCATGCGCTGTTCGTACGGTAACTCCAGTCCTCACAGGAAACTGAGGTTTATATGCAGCAAGGTGACTCATTCTATAGGTATATGGCACATGGGATGTTAGTTTTGTGTTCATATTCATGTAGGTACCTATTGTTTTACGTTTGTTAAGATTTGCAGTTAAGTATTACAAAACTACTCAAAGGCTTCTTATTGATCTGAGTGGATCAAATTACTGGTCATAATTACTTTGAAAGAGTGTATTTTATATAGTGATAACACTTAAGAACATAATTTTTTACCAAAATCCATCTTAAGGATTTCAAAATAGAGTAAGTATTTAGCATTGAGTAGCTTTTTTCATGAAGAGCGGATGATTTGGCAACTCGTTCATACCTAGAGAAATGCAGTATACTATTTCCGAAAGAAATCGATTGCTTCAGTTGGTTAGGTCAGGAGACTTTCGGGCTCTTCATGCTAAAGCTTAAAAAAGCTCTATTTATTTTAGTCATTCATCTATACCAATATTATAAAAAGGAAAGATTTGTATTTCTATATGTAAGGTATACGGGACTCAAAATTAGAGATCTGCGGGTAACATCGCGGAGCCCAGCTTAATACACAGAATACGTAATAACAAAATCATAGTACCAGCTCCATAGAAGAATTTTGAACAATTTTATAATAAGTAGGTCTTAACTATTATCTATTTTTAACTATTATTATGAACTTCTAAAATAATCTATTTTGGCTCACTTATACGAATAAATGCTTGTTTAATTTAAGTTCAGTGACTCACCTCATACAAGTGCACATGGGGCAGCGATGCGCGCGAGTGCAGGCGAGACGCTTTTCTGAAAATAAACGTTACGTGCTTTAACCTACTGAATAAAGAAACTAACCGTAAAGGCGCAGCTTTACAATGTAAAAGCATTCAGTCTAAAGTTACCTAACCTAACAGGGATATTTCCTGGTATAACGATGCGACTAGATATACAAAGATTAAACGGTTCTCTATAAGTTTTGACCCTGATGTACTTGACAAACGCCAACCTCAGTGAACTCTGGTTTTAGTGCAGATGATTTTATGCTTAACAATTGACATCTCCCGTTTAATACAAGTACATTGTTAACAGCAGTATTTTATTTTTGTATACACAAATTACGAATAAGTTCGTAATCTAGTTGTTATAGTATTAAATTCCTATGACAAGTTGTACACCTTTCGTTAATAGGTATATTCAGCAAAGATAAGCAATTTTATTGCAGACAACATATACATTTATACTACATCTACCCTAGCAGCAAATTAAGTGGCTTAACAAAAAAGTCTAGTGGGATTTCCTTCTTGTAGTAAAATGCAAATTTAATGACAATAGGGTTGCGGTTATGAGTGCGACTTCCCTCTTGCGACTCTCTCGTGATATCTATAGAAAGGGGGTATAAAAACATCGCAAAAGATATTCTACTAGCAAAAAACAAAGAGTTGTATATTGTTGTTATTCTTTAGAAATAAATTTCTAACGGCGTCTGGTGAAATGATATAAATGCCTCTTATTTTGTTAAAACTGTATTTTTTTATCGAATGTGCTGTTTACTGCGTTACTGGAGGTGCATTTTCCGAGCATATAAGTGCTGCCCTTATATACTCGTACTATTCTATTTACAACGTGATTAGCAGCTAATAATCTTTTAATCAATATATAATAACGTAAATAAGACTCCATTAACAAAACCACTGCCAGTCTTAAAACATCAAAGAGGACGAACGCGGATGGGTGGACACTTAGTCATAAAAGTCTTTATAAATTTTAATAAAAATTCTGTGGTTATTATTAATGTGAAAAAGATTTTAATATCACAATACCAGAGGCGTCTAAGGATCGGAAGTATAAAAATTCCATCACGTAGAGAATGTTTTATCGCCAGCTATTGAAGGACAATAGGGCCGGGCCGCATTGGTAGTATTTGCCACATGCAAAATCACAAGTTTAAAAACTGATAGCCGACTTCATTCGGAAGGCGCTTATTTAAATTGTTCATTTCCAGAACCTACCTACCAAACCCTATCTTGAGCCACCTCTGAAATGTGAACTACTAAATCAAATAAATCATCAAAATCTATTAATTTCACCGGCTGCTCCCGTTAATTGTAGCGAGTAACTAAATTCTCATCATTTTTTTTTTGAAATTTGTTTAGGAACAAACATACAAAAAACAGAAGCATTTCGTTGAATTGACGTCGTCCATATATTTTCAAGTAAGCAATACATTGACGAATAGTTTATTACGAGTATTCTCTATATTCTCAAGCCTTGGCCTTCTCAGCGATTTCAGATTTCGGCATGAGTTTCCAAACAATACGTAATACTTAACGATCTTCTTCCGACCGAGCAATTTTGTCACAAAGGAACAATACCTTGTTCAAATCTAAAATGATTTCTGAATTATGCGTAGATTGAGCAATAATGAGGTAACTATTGCTGTTATGAAAGCAGCTATCAATATGTAATATTCCGACGGTTAGTGGTGACGTTGGCATAATCTCTTCAATGTACAATAATACAATAGTTTTGGACCTTTAAGGATTGTAAAGATTTACAGCAGATATAAAAACATAATGAAACGTAATTTATTCGTCGAGAGCAAGAACATGTAGGTACCAAATTCGTACTATTGACTTCACCTTTAGATCATTGAGAGAAAATACATATTTCCCGTCTTACTACAAAAGATTTGGACATGCCTTAGACAAGTATTGAGCAGATGTTTCAGTTCATTCTTATCTACAAATCCGCCGTTATCACTTGTTTACATAAACACCTCTTAGCAACCACATATGACAAACCTTGTTTAACCATTGTCTAACAGCCGATTTTGACATTCATTCTGTAGTATTTTGTTCTAGTACGAGTATATTATTGAAAGGTGTTTTAATTTTGACACTTCTTAACAAAATAATAGTTTGATCTATGCTTAAAAAGTAAGACTGTAGGTATAAGATGACTTTGATTTTGTGGTAAGACTGTAGGTATAAGATGACTAGACTATTGCTTGCTAGCGGTGAATAGACCAGCATTCTGCTCACCGTTAGCATCTTTGTGACTTCAATGTCCTCGCGAAAGCTAAATGACCGTTAGTGAATCACAACCAGGCTGCGTATGACAAGTACGCAGGAATGGGACATGATTAAATGCAGTCCGGTTACGGTAAAAACTCTAGGGCGAAGGGACCGACATTGGGGGAACATCGGTAAACTGCTCTGTGCAGCCTCGTAAATCTATCGTAATTACGCGCATTTTGCTCCTAATAAAATATGTTATTAAAAGGATACAGAAAAGATCAAAGCCCCGCGTGATTCTTGTTCGTTTAGGATTATTCAAAATAATTATACTGAAGCTGCGGCTACAGGACTGTGAGCATAGTTTTTCTTTTGTAATATGAAAAACTTAACTATTAGGTAATAATAATAACTAACGTATTATTCACGAGCTAATTTGTATGATATTAAAATATCTTCACTAAAAAAAATAGGAAACAACATATTATCTAAAACAAAATACTTATTCACAGAAATTTTATAAGCAATGGCGAGTATAGCATGAATTGTTAAACGGAAATGAGCATGTTCAACGGTGGTATGTTAATAATAAACTATCGTGGTATTAACAAATTGTTCAGACCTTGCCTCCACACGCAAGGTAGCCGTTGAAAAGCAAATCACAGTCGATGAAAGGAATATTTATTTAATGTTATAATTATGAATCGTTTTAGTTCTACATAATGTGAGAAGTAGAAAATTAAAGTAAGTTTAATCCAGCTCACACAATTCACAAGCTTCCGTATTATAATTACATAGCTGGAGTCGTTACTTTCTTTAGTTTCTATTTGTCGATATCACATAAAATCTATATATATATAGTAAGTCATGACTGACAGGTAACAAATCTGTTAGTTCAACAAACCTGCATTGAATGATTTACTACATTCGAGTATGAGTAAGAAACTAAAAAAAGGTCTTGTCCGTAATACGAGGAGATCTACGATCACCGCAAACAAGCTCGTTTGGTATTCGCGGTTAGTGCTACATGCTCACTTTGTTTACTTAGCGAAGACGAGGCGCAAATGTGAAATAGCGAAGGGTAAGCCAGGAGTAAGCACGGATAAGCCATATCTACTTATTGTGATAAATAACTCCCTTGGGAGCGGGTGGGTTACCCCATGGTTGGTTTTTCCCCTCGAGCTTTATCTCACTTATCTTTGCGGTGGTGTCTGTTAGAATCTGAATGTAAAGCAATTAGGTTTTGTTTAGAAACTGTGAGTTATGCAAGGATTCAGATGGATCGCAAATTACTTCAAATATTAATAAATATTTATGTTAGTTATCGGTGTACCGGAATTAACTATTACCATAATTAATTCGAATCATAATTCTAGTCTACTGACCTTCTGTTCTACCGATACAAAAGCATTTCATCGTTCTCCTTCTTAAGGGTAGCTCGAGATCCTATGATATGGTATATTTTATACTTAGGCTAGTGTCCTAAGACTAACTACTGGGACCTACAATTTAAAGTGTCATCAGAAATACGAAACATTGAGTTTACTACCTCAACTAGTCTTAGTACTATATTGATACGGAAGCGTTATACTATCACTCATTCCGGATATTAATGACTTCATCTGACCGGATAGGGTAACTTTTATTAATTTCGGTGGCCAGTCAGAAATACTTAGGGTTTGGTCTTACAAGTTCTGTTATATTCTTGGAAGTACAAGAGAACAAAAATCGTGTATACCAATACAATTACATAGTGGGTAAATTGTAAAGCGCGACGTAAAGCTCCTAAGTATCTAAATCCAACGTAATATTCAGCAGAGGTGCGACGTGCGGCAGAGGCGATAGCTGCTTGTCCTGATCGTTTATAGAAGGTGTGGGTATCAAGTTTCAGGTTAAAACCAACATTTGTATGTAAAACATTTTGCTTATGCTTTTGTCTGGATCTCAATCGTCACTGTACGGTACCCATATTGACGGATAAAACATACAAACGTTCGGTTTAAAAAAAATATGACAAGTGTTACTTCTGAAGAAAATACATGCATTGTCACTTTTTTTTTACTGGCGGTACTGTTTTATGGTAGTAATTTTTTTACAACACAATGTCATCCTGACACATATTACAAATGCGAAAGTGTGTTTGTTAGTTTATTTGTTTGTCTTCTCCTCTGCGAACAAGTAACGAATCGACTTAATTTTTTGCACTAATATAGTTTGAAGTTGGAGAGTGCAATAGGCTATTTTTTGCCCGGTGAAATATAACGCGGGCAGAAGCTACAATGTACTCCAGTTATGACATCATTTGGCCATTACCTGTACCCTTCATTATATCAATGCATGTAATCTTTTTGAACAGGTTTGTTATATGTTTCTGATTGCCTAAATTAAGTAATGTTCAGTCTGGTCAGTTCAGTCAAATTAAACCAGCGCTTCTATGGGTGTGTTAAACTGTGGGTGGTTTTAAAAATTCCAGCACTAGAATGAGCCATTCCATGTAAACGTAAAAAAAACAATTAACCTATACGTACACTTATTGCAGTAGGTAAGTAATTATGAAGAGTGAAAAAGGTATGACGTTAAAAAGTAATACAAAAATAATAATGATGATACAATAATAACAATGTGATATAAGCACATTGTACGAGTAATCACAAAATGAGTAACTTGAAATATTTCAAAAATATTTATAATCAAATTACTAGACCTTGTACTATAAACAGATGGACTATATCCGCTAGATTGTTACAATGTAACAGCTAACGGTATATTTTATTTAATTTTACTTCATAATTTTCTGATTACCTACTCGCAAGTATCCATAATTCCGCAGAGTCAAGTTACTAGCAGGTACGGAATTTTAATTAAAATAGTTGAAAAGACTTGCAATACAAAAAATACTGTTATAATTTAGGCTTGATTTTATCACACGACTACTCAATTATTTGCGTAAAGGTGTGTCATGTTTTCAGAGATCATATATGTGAGTTCAAACATACTAAGTGACTTATTGACTGGAGATTATGAATTCAAGCTGTTCCGCTTTTCCTGAGTCGACAACGACTAAATTTTATTGTGTAACACCTTTTTTATCCGAGATCTGAGGTGTGATAAATTTCAGATGTGATCTTAACGGCACACTGGATTATTTATACTTTTGAATATAGAATCTTGTCTATCGCTCCTTTTGTGTATTGATTCCCTTTTACTTCCTTTCTTTGAGATATAGTAAATATAATTAAATAATTTGTTTAAGATTGTATTTTAGGTTCTAATTTAAGGTATGAGAGTTGAACATGTATATGTTCACTTGTATAGGTACTTCTTCAGTTTTCCACACGTTTAATGGTACGCTAAGTATTTGAATTATTTATTTAACAGTATTTTGTTTAACTATCTCACGCAAGTAAATAAACCATTTGGTGTATGCACATCATTAGCACGATCCCGTTAATATACGCATGAATTTTGAAGTAGTCGTAAGATACTCGTATTTGCTCAAATATTTTCAAACATTTGGGTATTTATAAAATTAGGTAATTGATATTTGGTAAATATGTTAGCTTAGGATCGGGTGTACCTATTCGTATTATTAAGTCTAATCTTCCTAGTTGATTATCTAAATATTTTACATATTATGTTTACAAGATCATCATAGAATATATGCTATTTACTAAGTTTTTATAAAAACCTATATTTTATATACGACTAAATGTAATCTGGACATAGCCAAGCAGTTTTTTTTATATTATTTTAACAGCTAAACTAGCAATAAATTCTATAAAAATTTTAGCGTGTGACGCGTGATTATGAATAAGCTGGCCATCAAATAAAGATTAAAGGACTATTATGTTCGATGGTGCGGTAATTTGTCGCCGGTACAGTTAGGGACGATTTAGTGAGACGTGGGCGGGTGGCGCGCGCGCAGCGTGGGCGGGAGCACACTACTGTGCCGGGACAGTAACGAAGCTTTAGCTTGTTCTTGTGTTGCATATGTCACATGATAGATGAGCTACATTATGAAAAGAGAACGTATATATTTAGTACTATATTTGTTATTTGGGTTTTAAATCAAAATGACAAAAATATTATGTCGGCGATTGCTGAATAGAATTCGGTGATCACTTTTTGTAAAGAATAAGTTTATGTACGGTCAGCAAAGTTTTTAAGTATGTTCACATATATTATTTTTAATTGAAAATGTATACGTCATGTACCTAATCTGTTTCGATGAACAGCGGCATAGAATTACTTTAAAAGTTAACAACATTTACTTAGGAACTAATTTTGAAATTGCGTATTAACATTTGCTATTTTACACTGAAAGTTCAACGAACTCAGATAATTTGAATAGCTATTTTTGGGTTATGAATCAAATTAAAATCTGTTAATTGTTATATCAATAAAATAAAATCATGTCGAACAATTTATTAATAAAATATTATACTTTTTTCACATAGTATTACAGTTTCTAGTACATCTCTAAGTTATTTGTGTTTACTGTAAAATCCAATTATTTACGTAAAATTTGTTATAAATGTTTTGCTGTGTTACGTAGGTACTCGTACGTAGGTACCATTTTGAGTTTTAGAAGACCCTCAAAATCTGGCAACCTCCCACACCCAGATGCAGTTTATGGTTTACAACAATACCTACCTTAATAAAAATTTAAAGCTATTACAACATCACCTTTTTAAAGCTTCACAAATATTATAATGCTTCGCCGAGGATTTAACGACATTGTTTGTAACCGATCTTTTGTTCAGATACAAATACGAGTAGAAAGGTTATTTAGTGTTATATATTTTATAGGGGATTTTTTTTTGGTCAGTCCTTTGTTTCCAAGGTAACAATAATAACTTTTATCTCTGTAGTAGTTAGAAGAAATCTAAAAATAATTTATATATTATGGACAGCAAAATAAAAAAGTGTTGTCAATACATGGTACAACCGTGTAATATACGTACTAATAAGTAATGTGGTAATGACGTATAAGTAATGAGTGAAAAAATATGCAGGAAAGCGACGTGTAAATTGTATTAATAAAGTTTATACACTAAACTTACTATTATTACTAAAACTTACTAATATTATTATTACTTACTTAAACTTACTAATATATAAATATGACTCCAGACATCGGCGTGTTGAATTAATATTTTATTAAATTTTTGCCAATATAATGCATTGAAATTGTTTAAAATTAGACCACACCTTGAATTTAAGGAACTGGTTCCACATACCCTAAGAAGACTATAAACACAGTCTTGCTTGTGTGTTCTTCAGCTCGATTAACATATACGGGGAAAATTTAAATTGATTGCGGTATATTTTTACTACGCAATCAGTATCGTTAATACATACGAGTATAACATATTTAGCAAAAAAATCATGGGACATAGAACTGGGAAATATGTTCACCTACGCGCGATTACACAAATCTGGGTCATGCAAAGTCGCGCGTCGTCGCCATTGCCTAGTTTCGCACCGGGCGCGTATCCGCGGCTTGGGGTGTCCATGAGTTTTGCGTTCACTTTGCTTGACTTCAATTTTTCTCAACATTTTTGTACTAACGTGCGTTATACAAAAAAACACGGGTATTTTATTTTTCAATATTCTTTTAGTACCTATTCTAAATATATGCACTCGATTTAGAGTCACCCTGTATGTGCGGGAAGTTTCTCGTATCTACTGTGACCACGCGCTGCTAAGTATCCGCAAAGAGAGGCATTCAATTGAACTCGCTGTTGCCGTTAAAATTATTGTAGTTTAATTTCAGTGTGTAAAATCAAAAATTTATCATTCTAAAGTTGAGCTATTGATCTGAAAACTAACGACGGATTGTGAAGCTTGGTTAAGGCTTGCTCATGCTTAGAATTCTTCTTCTATGTAAATATATGTATCAAATGTGGTGGTTTATTTGGAGAATCGCATCCCACGTAGATAAATCTGTACTAGAGAGAGGTAGCAAAAATAAGGAGAAATCTTTAAAAATATTAGAAGAAAGCAATATCCTAATACGTATTACCTCTTTTATTCACATAAGACACACTTTACAGACGACACTGTGATGATTTCTGCCATTACTTTGTTATGTATTTATTTTAGTCTTTAAATTTCTCTTATTACCTCTGAAATATTTTGATTCGGAGATATTTATGGTTACCAATTAACATAACGCAGTTTGTCTTTAGTGATTGATGTTGATGCATCCACAGTAAAATGTTTATTGCCGACTAACATAAGTTTTATATACTGCCCACTTGTATTCCTACAACATCGACACATTGTTTTGAATAGTGTGTCGAAATCTTGCAGCTTTCAAATATTTTTGTCACTACAAACATGAATTCCCACTCCCAGTAAACCGGTTTTTTTACAGATAATAGTCTCATCCTAATCATCTTTGAAAAATACATGCTTCGCTACCCAGCCGTTATCAAGTGGTAAAAAACTTCGTGCGAATTCTCAGATCTCATGATTCCCTACGATTTTCACGTCATGTGTATAAATGATCATGCGATTTACTAAACAACTAGATCGGATCATTGTACCTGGTTTTATTTCTTTCTACATCTCCACGGAACTGGCGGCGAGATTTGGTCCACCTGCGATCCGCTCGATGCAATTAACTACAGTCATCATATTATACGTTATGCTTCGTAGTCACGAAATATTTTTGCAAATGTATACCTACTTTTCACGAAAAAACTTATACCTGTTAATTATGCTCGGTCATTGCCTGGCGTTTGATAACCTTGAGCCAAAAATAAGTCTACCAACTTTGTAACAACTAGGTGGTACATAATTACATTAAATCAAGATATAATTCATTAGAGCTTGTTAGAAATTAATGCTTTCATTATAGCCACTATCTATAAATCATTTGATTGCATATTATTTATCTACCCGTATTAGAAAATTAATTAGTTTAATAGAGTCCAATCACCTCTTCATTTTCATGTGAAAGTAACTCTTGTACAATGTTTTAAATGATTAAGATGTTCTCTGTAAACTAATGAAGTGATCAACAAATTATAATTTTATTAGTTACCTAAAAACACATTGCGTGCTACACCGATTGTAAGAACTACTTAGATTCAGTGAAAGCCAGTATTACTCAATCTATGTAATGGCCAGAAAAACGGCCCCTAACCGGCCGAGCGCGGGGCAAAAACTGCTCAAGTGCTCATGACCATATTTCATTAGTAAAAATTAAAGATAGCAATTAATACTTATCTCTCCACTCTTTGGAACCTGTTTGCTTCCGGAGTTACGCGAAACCAGTCTCGAGTCTATTTTTATTTCCTTTTCAAATTGTTATTTAAGATTCTGTGGCTATGATCTCTTATTATTGTGTAACGATCTTATCCAATGAATTAAAAAAGCGATTAGCACTAGACCATAAATAATTTTAATGAATTGAATACTTCTTGTATTCAAATAAACTTCATTAGTGTCATTACGATTAAGGATTTGTTTGATAAGATTGACATCTTGTTGGCTATCAAGATCATTATGTAGATGAAACATCTCAAGCCGTTTTAGGACTGTATTTACTGAAGATAACAAGTTTATCATCATAACAGAAGCTACGGATCACGAACACTGCTATGCAACAACGTAGAATACTGGTTATGCGAAACTATCTGATAAACCAGCTTCAAACTGCATCTCGTCTTCATTGCTGTTATCGTATTTGAAGTAGGTAAAGGACTCTCACAAGTAGGCTCAAGGCTTTATTTTGTAACTGCATGCTCTCGTCGATATTGTACTATCGCAATAAGCCATCTTAGCAAATACCTGTATGTTTATGCAAAATATAAATAAATAAATTTATTAATAAATCTATAGTTACAGATCACATTGCATAATATAGTAATTATCTATAAGCAATAAACAAATATGTTAATTAATGAATAATGATTACTAATAACTATTAGGTATTAAAAAAAATTCGTTAGAACATGTAAAACTGATATGAAACAGATCGCGTTAAACATATAAATTAATAAGTTATCATTAAAAAAACTAACTGCTTTTAGACTTATTAGTTCCGCAATATACAATTTAAGTCAATTGATTTCTTATTTGTACTACTAATCATGCTTGTAATCAAACAGTGCGCAATTATATTGTTGACTGGTACCGAGTGTTGCGTTTTCTAGTCCAAAGTATTTGAGTAGGTAGCGAAACAGGACTGTTACTTCAAGTGTTTTTTGTCAATTACGAGTGTGTTCTGTGAAGCGGCTCGAGTCAAGATGTTTAATTACAGTCTGCGATGTTGATGAATTGTCCAGATTAACCGCGAGACGGTCGGGTGGCATCCAGGTCACAGATGCGCGCGCGCCGCGCCGCTGCGAACGCACTCAATGAGCTCTGTTCTTTATCACGCAAAAAAATCTCATATAGCCAGATTAACTCTACCATCGCACACCATCTCACTGCTCTAGTATTATGTTACGCATTATAATTTCCTGTCTCAATGTGATCGCATAATGCAATCTATTTCATTATCTTTAACAATTTTAGATAGCAAATTGATTGAAAATAGTAACCACATTTTTGCCACATTCTCAATTGGCATCTGTTACAATAACTCAAATATTCTGTTTAAAGTTCATCATTTCCATTATTTATATTGGATTGTTACTTAATTAACCGTTTTATGTTTTGAATTTAAATTCAATCAGTGCATTCATGATTACGATTTGTCTTGTGCCTGTTAATTCGACCTTGGGCAAGTGTCACAGAGTTTCAAGGAAAAGTGATAATGTCGACTACGTTCACAACAAGTTCTTATACAATATAAGTTTGATCGCCTTTTGTTTATGTATAAATAAAATGACCAGACGTTGGCCTTTGCATGTAGAAAAATTATGTAAAAATTGCATTGTTCACAAAATAACGCTGGTGCAATCTACAAAAGATTTAAACAAAATTACTCAATATTTTCATCAATATAAATACAATTGCGATGTATTTTATAAGAAACTTTTATTACGTTTCCAAAAGTTTATATAAACTTGAAAGTGGCTTTGAAAAGATTTCCTATATTACAGTTAGAGTGAATGAATTCCTAGTATATTCTCAGCAATCAGGGCCATCGCGTGTTTATTATAAACGATCGTTAAGCCATAGTAAATGCGCTAGTCACATCAGTGACTGGATCCGATGGCTTGATGTGATCTTGATTCTAGTCTAGATGAACGAGACTCATTTCCAACAGCGAGGATAACGCATGTCAAAATAGGTTAACGCGTTCAGTAAATTAATGAATATAAATTTATGCTCTTAATACCTTCATAGAAGTGTTACACATGGTTTTATGATTATCATGGCCGTGATTGTTGAATAATAGATCAGGGAATAACTATCGGAACTAACAGTAACTTATTTGTGTATGTTTAATGTTAATAATAAATTGGTGAAATAAGTTATGTAATGCAATGTTATGTGGCATAGTTGGAAAGCGGCTAATTAATAATTCGGCAAAAATAACCATATAGGTATAGGCCATATAATCAAGTAGTAAAAACTAATCTTGTTTTAATGCTAACAACATTTTGTAGTAGCTCTTTAATGTTTCGTGCCTCAGCGTAAAAATATAACATGTGTGTTGACGGTTGTAACATCTGAAACTACATACAAATCTTAATATAGGTATCCTTTTATAGCTTTGGTTTAAATTCTGTGCGTAGACTCACTCACTCGACCGATGCGGGAATAAGATACTCGTATACCTAGCGCATATTCTTCATTCTTCCTCTACAAAGTTTTAATTGAAAACGATTTATACAAATTGCTTTAGGGATTGTAATTTCACGATTTCAATTTTCAATTTGATCGTTTGGTGTATTATAACTAATTAAATATTTTTTAAATGATGTGATAAAATGATAATATTCATATCATTCGCTAAAGACCTTATAAATTAACGAGAAAGACATTGAAGTTTTCACTAAAGCGTGTCTTTTGGCCTACTTAACCGACCCCATCTTTTAGTTTTTATTTTACGTTATTCGGTCATAATATTTCAACATTAACGGTGGGTGGTATCTCTATAACTGAGAAAGTTTAATTTCTAAATGCTTAGTGATTCTCTAGTGTTTTATTTTATGACTTAATTGATGGTATATTGAGGGTTATTGTTGTTTTCACGTTTAATGTTTCTTTTATTATCCATGTTTATTAATTGTTATATTTTTATAGCTTGCATGTACTAACGTGGATTTTGTTACGATATGACCTTTTCAGTTTTTAATATTTGGACTAAAAACCTTATCATATACCAATGGATTTTGATATATTATATATCTATATATATATTTCCAGATCTAATTTTAATACCATATTCCTTGCAATAAGTGTAGTTTTGACTTTCTTTACATAAACACACATACACACTAAAATTATATAGGCATAACATTTTTACATAAAAGCTTATCATATCAAAAACAAAACTTACGATATTTGTATCGTTCTCTCGGCAAATCTTTTTAATTTTATTCCGTGTGAGCAAATCACATGTTCATCACAACACTATCTCGGGTCACTCGAGTCACAAAGTCACGTTTGTTATCAGTGCGGGGACGATCGATCGTGGTGCGCTGATAAGGCAGTGCGGGGCAGGTCCGGCGACGACGGTGCGCGCGACGCAACTGACGGTATGGCCGGGGATGACAGGCCCGAACCGAAGCCCCGATGCGGCATTATGGCACTCAGTCGTTGGACGCTAGCACAGACGCATTGTTCTGAACAGCTTAGTTTAAAAGCATCTCGGTAATTTACGTAACGAATGTTGGTAGTATGTATACAGTTATTTGCATCTGTTTATGGTTTTTAGGGTTCCGTACCCAAAGGGTAAAAACAAGACTAAAACGGAAACTATCACTAAGATTTCGCTATCCGTCCGTCCGTCTGTTTGTGAAGTATAAATTGGCTTTATTTACCAACTTATTTGTAAAATCATCATCACACGCAGCTCAGTCTACCCATTGAAGGGCATCAGCCAATAACGGCCTCTTACGCCAGTTTGTAATGGAACAACCTGAATACCTGACGTCTAAAAGACGATTTTGAATTCGAATATTGTATGTAACTAGTAGTTCTGTGAAATGTTGACCGACCACTATAAATTTTGCGGCTCAAAAACTCAGACATTAGGGGTAAAAGAAAGAAGTTTCTTTTTCATTGAGGAAAGAGCGATTAGTAAGAAGTATATTTTTGAAATAAGTTATTTTTGCAATCACTTTTTTACGTTGTAAATTATAAGAAGAAAATTTATGAGGTAAAATATTAAAAATACGATCTGATCGAGATCAAAGTACCTATAGTCAAGGTTAAGTAATTGAAATATATAATAAGTGAATGTGTCATTGTCTCTCACGTACCATTAATATGATAAGAGATTATAAAATTATGTCATAGTGTAGTATCATTAAGTAGACGTGCATTCCGTCACATCGCATCGTACGTATACATCGAAAGAATACAATAGTAATTAATGTGGAATGTAAGTACTTAGTTAGGAAACTAATTATTCATTCATAATAATGTTTTTACGTACAAACAGTAACAATAAGAACATATTAGGTAACTTAATACCTACAGTGTGCTTTAAATTCCATCAAATTTTTTTTGACCACAAGCTTGCATGACCACGGAAGTCAGCGACACTGTATCCCTAGATGGAGCATGTCTAGTCTGGAATACTCGTGGAGTACTGGCTCTCAAGGAAGGCTGCCTGAGCACACCGTTAGGTGCTTGTCGAAAGATTTATCAACTTGAGGGTGGTACTAGCTACCACCCTCAAGTTGATAATCCAGGCGAGCATCAGAAAACACCCTACCACCATGCAAAATGATTTTAGGAATCGTTCTACTTAACTATGCCTATATACGTCTAATCCACTATTAGGGTTCCTTAGTACTACAAGGAACCCTTATAACTAACTAAGAGCTAACCTATAGGTTAGCTCTGTCCCTTTGTCTGTCTGCCTCCTTGATCATACTTTTACATTACGAACAAAAATTGGTATCATAAAATAAACCCTTACTGTTTCATCTTACAGTATTTTATTTTCAAACCTATCGAATCTTTAAAATCATGTCAAAGTTCTATACATCCTTATAAATGCGAAAGTGTGTTTGTTGATTTATTTGTTTGTTCGTTCGTCTTCTCTCCTGCAACCAAATGACTGGTCCACTTAATTTATTGCACAGATATAGTTTGAAGTCTGGAGAGTGCCATAGGCTATTTTATCCTTTAATGATTTTTAAGTTATTCGAACCAAAGAATAAAGAGATTACTAAAATAATCTCTAGGAAAATTGTTCGATGATCACTTCAAATAATACAAGAAAAGTATCCTTACATAGTAATGTGTATTGTGTGAAATTAATTGTATTAAATATATTGTCTTAATATTTCATATTTTTTCGTATCATTATGCTTTTTTAGGTTTATAATAAAATCGGATATCATGCTACGGAATCCTATAGGTATGAGTTTCTTTACGAGCTTTAAAAAGTATTATAGGGTAAATATACATATTAGATTGAACTTGTGTATGCTCACAAATGTTTATTAAATATGTAGAAATCATACCACAGAAGAAATAATATTACATACTTATTCTAAGGATGTGTCGAAAATTTTAATTAGCAGATTACATCTACATGTAAACATTAACTGTTTGAAATACTTTGTGCATTCAACATAATGGCATAAAAAATTATTAAATTAATTAAAAAGTTACCAGAAAACCTTATTAGTTTAAGGTATTTAGTGTAGTAGTAACATTTTTTTATCCTACACAGCTAGGTATTTGACCACAAATTTGCACGACAACGGAAATCAGCGATATTGTAGCCCTAGATTGAGCATGCATAGTCTGGAATACACTGGATCACAAGGAAGGCTGCCGGAACACACCGTTAGGTGCTTGGCGACAGATTTTGCAACTTGGTGGTTGAACTCGTCGAACTTATAATGTAAGTATGTAATAAAATAAGTACAGATATGAATAAATCTGTCTGGTAATCTTATCTGGGAATATTCTCAAGAAGTCGTCGGAACCACAAAATGTATCATAAAGAGAAGCATATAAGCCAATTTTTTTTAAAGATTCAAAACGTTTTTCAATAATTTATTTTCTGTCCCTCCAAATTAGGTGGGTATTAACATTTTAAATGTGCGTTAAAATATTTCTTGCATTTAAGGTGATGGTTCCCAAATAGATGCGTTTTTGTTACCATTTTCTAGCATTACCGTATACTGTGCCATGTTGGAAGTTAATACATCATGTAATACATATACTCAATTAAAGCATAATGTTTCTAAATGCTTATCTTAGTTTACCAAACCATTTTAATATATTTTTAAAGAACTCATTATCTCATTATTTTAAACATGTTTCTTTCGGTATACGTGGATTGTCTACTTTGTAATGTTGAGGTAGATTAATCGAAATATTGGCACCTTCAGGCTAATGTATTGTTTTTGTCTTAAAATGATAGGTAAGTGAAGTTTTAGAGATAAATGTTATTAGAGCCTACTAAAAAGTATTCATTTAGAAAAGCACGTTGCTAATATATTTAACTAGGCACTTAGCACATATTTTAATGAGACACTTTGGCTTAGCTAGCGGGTAGCGTTCATTTTATGCGACGTTGCACGCGTGCCCGCCTCATCCCTGCCACTTCGCGTAGTGCGCGACGTTGTCAGACTTCATCTAGTGCAGCGTGAGAATAATTATATATAATATTATTTCCTAGGATAGTTACCGCGTGCGCGTAATAACATACTTATAAGCGATTGTGTTTTACTAGAAACATTCTCAGCCGTGATTTTTGACACTACTAGAAGTGTAATAATATACAAATGGAAGATAAGAAGAATCGAAAACAAAAAATATCACTTCTTATAATCTTTATAAGTAAACGTTCATCGATGATTTCGCCAATTTACTTTTTTTAGATAATTTTTTTATTGAATATTTTATTTATAAATCTAACTATTTTGACCGGCTTTTATCAAACTTATATGAATTAATTGTTCATTAATTTTAACGTTAAAACAGAAAAAACTTAAAAGACCATAACTGAAATAAAAGGTAAACAGTTAGGTATTTTTATTATGGCAGCTGCTCTTTACAGTGAAGAATATTTTTTTTATAAGATCTCTTCCCGTAGCAACCATCAGCTATAACATCTAAGTGCAATGCCGTTTACAGTGTAGGTACTAAAAAAGAAAATTGTTTTTATCTGAATCGGAAGGCTGAATTCGAACGGCATTGCCATAATAGATGTTATAGCTGATGGTTGCTACTGAAAGAGATCTTATAAAAAAAATATTCTTCACTGTCAGGAGCAGCTGCCATAATAAAAACATGTAACTATGAATTTTTCAATTGATTATGTAAATATGAATTTTTCGTTAATTTTAACAGAAAAATACTTAAAAAAACAATAACTGAAATAAAATGTTTACTTTTTATTTCAGTTATTGTCTTTTTAAAGTATTTTTCTGTTTTCTTAGAGACGCTAAAAATAACGAAAAATTTATTCATTATTTGTTTGATAAAAATCGGTCAAAATAGTTAGACTTATAAATAAAATATGCAAAATATTTTTTTTATTTATTACAATTTTTTAAGTAAGTTTTATCTAACCCAGCGAACCTCGTTGTTGATAAATAATGTCATCAATGATATGAGCTGCCAACGCTCACGATGGCGGAATTTTGAAGGGTGCAACTCACACGATATTCAACGAACGAACTCGAACGATAGTTTCTACGAAATTTTCTCAACTTTTTCGATGTTTTTACGAGGTACGAGAAATCATTTTTATAAAAGCTTAATGAAATCGAGTTATTATTATTCGATAATGAGTAAAGTTATATTTGAATTGAGTAATTACTACATACTTCACCTTCTGTACAATAGTAATCTTTGACCTAACTTTCAGAAAAGTACGATGTTATTTCTCTGAACTTACATTACTCTATGTCAATATCCAAACTGTGCGTAAGACACCATCTATCTATATAGTTGACAAAATTATAGACGGCAGGTCAATGCCCGCTCATTTGTTTCGCCCAGAATCAAACAGATGGCATGGCATAGGTAAGTATCAGTACATACTAATATTTATTCCGTGGCTCAATTCTCAATTGCGTTTCTCTATACCCGTCGCCTTAAGTGCCTCAGTTATTTTCATCATAAAACTTTTGTGATCTGATGTTATCTTATTTACCCACTAGGACAGTATCCAAACGCATACTCACTTACTATTAATTAAGAATTTGGTACCCATAATTAAGAACCAATCTACTTTATAGGGCCTCGTAAATTATGTTAACATCCACTTAATTGCTTATTCGGAATCTATATTTGTGAACATAAAAATAATTTTACGAGGCATCATTAATATTTATTTTTCTCACATTTACGGCAAGTTCTTAAAGTTTTATTGATTGTTAGGAAGGAAATGGTAAAAGATAAACAAAATTATTCAAAATTATATACTGTTACATTTTTATAGGTAACTATCCAAATCTGTTATAATAAAGTCCAAAGAGCCCAGAAGAAGGCCATATGAATAGTATTTGGATTAAAAAAACGCACGTCAGCACGAAAATACTTTAAAAAACACAAAATAATGACAGCGGTATCCATGTATATTTATAATTGCCTCTTAGACATTTTTGACGAGAAAGAAAATCTAATGATAAAACCGAATCACATACCATACAATCTTAGAGATCGCAATAGACCGGAAGTACTTTTAACAAAACCAAAAGTTCGATTAGCCAAATTAAAGAAACAAGGCATCTGAATTAAGATATGTATGTTCAATAAATTACCTCGTCCTGTAGCTAACTTACATGGCAATGATTTTAGGTGTAAATTAAAAAAATTCTTCGAATCCACTGCTTTTTACTCAGTAAAAGAATTCTTACAAACTGATCTGACTGAATATTCATTCTCGAATTATTAATTAAAATGGATATTGACATTAAACAATACTTGACTTGTAATGTTACCGGACTGATATATAACTAAGTATTATGTATATAGTAATCAGACATCAATATTAAATTTAACATTATTATCTAGACACAAATTTATTCTTTCTAATTTTTCTTTAAATTTTAACTCTTGTTTCGTCATAATATGATAATTCATTATTGTACGTATTGACTTGCCTAGTGTAACAAACGCGGTTATAAGGCCAATAAATGATTTGACTTTTTGACTTTGACTTTTAATATACTTACAATAGCGAAGTTTGTGTCAATGCTTTTTTACTCTCGCAGATAAATAATTCACTAGCGTCAATAATAACGCAAAATAAATACATTTTTCTAAGTAAACAGGTGTTTTATTAAAAACATCATCATTTTCAGTTTGTTATCAGCTACTGCTCACATGTGTTTATGTCAGAAGCACATATTAATTGTATGTAATAAGTATGTTACGTATATAGTATTTCTTCGAACATTCATAATCTAAAAATCGCTTTTGTTGAAAGCGTTTGCATATTTGGTCAATCTAGAAGGTGCTCTACATACGTAGTATTATTACAGGTATATCTTTTCCAGTTCCTTCCTACTTTTACCCGGACTACCCAAAAGTATGTATACTATGTATGTTTCGAGTATATGTATAAACGAGTACATATGAAAATTGGTATATTTGTATACATATAAGTATATGTACCTACCTATTATGTATGTCTAACTCTTTGTAGCCTTCTACACCCCAAACCGGTTAACCGATTTTGATGTGCGAGGTGTTATTGGATTCGTCTTAATCTTTAAATGGTCATAAGCTACACTAGTAGCATCCCGCGTTTGTAGATTTTTCATCAATTTTTGCAGTTGGGTTTTTTTGAAGTCGCTGCCAACGACTTGTTCTACTCATATTCGTAAATGGAATAGAGCAGCAGCACCAACAATAGTTACTATGGCAAATGACGGAGCTCCGTTTTGGTCAAAAAATCAAGTTTCTTACAATAGTCTCGTGCACACAACACACATTTTAGATAAAATTAAAGACCGCCCTGATAACGCTACTTGGTTTGCATTTGCTGTGAGAAAGAAATTGTGCATATGTTATATAAATACAATGTGGATAATCAAAACAAAAATAAATATGAATATAAGGTAGCCATTCTTAATAAAACATTTAACGTGGTTGTTCACACGTATCTCAAAAAGAAATTCTGTTTTTTTTACAGAAAGAGGTCCCTAATACTTAACAAATAAGCTATGGAAAAATGGGTAAACTTTCAACTAAATACTAATAATCTGGTACTGATCAATACTATTAGAGAGACTTGTTTTATCTTCGCTACATATATGGCTAGCATCATTAGACCAAAAGTTTCGTGCAAAAAATCTTGTGATCCTCGAGCAAGTGTACAGGATCCCGGTATCCAACGACCTACACCGAGATGTTTATTTAATTAATATTTAATATACCAAAAAATATATGTATATAGGTTGCCTATCAAATTTCAGTCCAGGATATGATAATTAATAATTAAAAAAAAACATTTCACCGGTTTGATTATTAGACAAATTCCACACCAATCGAAAGTACGAAGTCCATAGAATATCACTAATAATCAGATCGGTGCAAAATGCTTGTACTAATTTACCACAAGAGAGTTGTGACGGGAAAATAATGGGCAACATAACGTTTGCATATTCTATATATATTAATATAAAATACGTTATATCAAATAAATATCTCGATGAATGTCGTATATATATAATAATAATTTAAAATTAAAAAAAAGTTAATTAAAATGAAAATATGTATTCGGAACATTTAAAACAAAGTTAATTAGCAAACTGTTATGCGAAATCGTAACACTGTGCTTTTTTGTAATGTGGCCACTGACTATAAATATTTTTATCCTTCAACAGTATTTATAACTATAAAAATACTATCTATTAGCTGCATTTTCAGTGCCGTCAAATTTTTTATTCATAATTTTAAAACAAACAGACAGCCGGCGCGAAAATAGAACGGTTTATTCTAGTACCTAGAGTGCCTACAATGACACCCTTATTTACCACTGACTCATGAGATTGGCGCGTAGGTAGGTAATATTGAAAAATTGTTGCACTATGAGTATCTTTTTAACCCACTTTTAACGTTTTTGAAGCGTCCTATTACTTTGTAGTATTAACATACCACTGTTTTATTTTGAACCAGCAATTGCTCGTTTTGCGGTTTGGCACCGCTTGTGAAGCATATTATTGAGTTAATGGCAGGTAAAACTAAGCCCTTAGGGATTAATTTATATAGACTACGTATCAGAGACAATGGCACGACGCCTAAAATGCCATACGCTATACTATCTGCTTTTTTTTGGAAGATAAAAATCGCAATATAAACTTGAAATGGGAGTAGGCGGATATCTCACGCGGATGCATTCTGACAGGTGGGCCAAAGTCTTGACACAGTGGAAGCATGATTGGCTACATAGCCGAGGTAAGCCTTAGGACACGATGGCGTCGCGATCTTGACCTATTCAAAAAAGATAGACAGGAAGTTCCTGAAAATAGAGAAATGTAGATGGCTTTGGAGGAGACCAGGAGAGAAACAGTTTAGGTAAAAAAAGGTTAGATGGTTAGTTATATTTTTTTATTTCAGTCAGGTATTAAATAATAACACTAATATTATAATGGCGAATGTATGTATTTGTATGTTTGTAACTTCTTTATGGTCAAACGACTCTGTATACTTGGATGAAATGTTGGTCGCAATTGCATATACATATACCTATACACAACTATTTACACAATTCCTGCAAAAATAAACAATTTCCATCGACGAGTATGCAAAATGATTAATTTTACATACTTTTTTATACTTTATAAATACTATAATATTTTATATTTGAATTAGGAAGAAAATTTAGAAATGTATGCGAAGCTAGAGAACCATATACTATAAAAACGATGTTCCGCTAATTGCTGCGAGGGCAAAAGTTTCCCTATTTGTCCGGAATTTTAATTCGACGTTCAACGGGAGGCTGGGCCGGCTTGGGGCTAAACTGGACATGGACGTGTTAATTTTACAAAATGCCGAGGCTTGAACAACTTTTGTTCTCGTTTGCTTTTGATATAAAACAAAATTGTGGATTCGGTTATCAAAAGTTGTGCAAAGGGATTCTCGTACGAGCGACCAATGTTAAAGAGGTTTGGGTAACTGTAACTAAAAAAAACTAACTTTACCAGTATATAATTAAAATCGTTTTTACCGAATTACCAGCATAAAATAATTTCAATATACTACGATTTACATCCCAAATGTACGTGTTTGTCTTATGACATGTAGATCTGTAGCATTAGGACATAATACACAAAATATCATAATATCATGAGTGACTTAGGCAGTACCTACACATATATAGAGGGTGAAGCGAGCGAAGTATAGTAGTAAGAAATGAAGACCCTGCAAAAGAAACTCTTGCCCGTAGGAGTAAAGGTTATTCTTCTGAGTTCCAAATGGTGAGAATGAGTTTGTCTGCAAGAAAATTCTTACTCGCGTTCTGATCGTAGTTTCCATATGATTATGACAATAAATAAATATTGGTATACAAGTTCTAAAGCGAATTTTTAGATCGATAAAAAAAAATTGTGGTGTTTTCATCTGAAAACGAGAGGAAGTCGGCATTAAAATGCAAAATTCACGACGAACATGTGAAAGTCAAATTTATGCTTTATTATATTAAAATATTGTGTAAATTATTATGTTTAAAATATTGTGTAGCTATGTCATGAATCGAAAAAGGAATTATCCATGGCTATCGAAGCTGTTATTGTATAGCTTATAGGAACAAAATAACACAGCAGATGCTACTTGATATTTTTGGAAGCCATTTGGAACTCAGAAGAATAACCTTTGCTCCTACGGCCAAGAGTTTCTTTTGCAGGGTCTTCATTTCTCTGAGATTCAGAAGGTGGAAATATTAATAAAATCGCAAAATTATCTATGTCTTGAGGTCTACAGTTAGCGGTACTACTAGCAATTAATACAGCCTAATATGTATACCATATTTTAATTTGACTAATTAGCTAATTCTTTTTTGAAGTCCATTTATTTGTTGTCAATAACTTTGTATAAACGTTCCTACCATTACATGTATTTATAACATCAATCAGAGTAATAATACAATTATGGCGTTATTTATTTTATTTTTAATAGAACGATACAATTGATAGAGTCAGGCGTTACTTTGCGGAAATCCATTTATAATAAGATGGTATATACAAAATATTTAGTGTTTTTCCGCCTCGTCTTGATGTCAGCGTGAGAAATCGAAAAATATTTTTGTTTTTATGGTGTGGTTCCTCCTCACCACCGCCACACCTCACCTTATTATTTCTCTTTCTCTCAGTATCCGACTTCCTCGACACGTGTTTCGCCTTAGCACAAGGCATCCTCAGGAGATGTTGACTCTTCAAGCGCTCGCTCGAAAGTGAGCTGTTGCGCCTCTGCGAGCTCTTTATATAGCGGCCGGGCGCGTCACGTGTTGTGCGTCACCGTTATCGTTGTGTCGGTGCATTTGATGACTCAGCGTTATTTAACGGACTTTGTCGGTTAAAAATCCGCAAAATTGGTGACGTCACCAAATTTGTTTGGTCGTTTAACAGTACTGAGTTCTGATTTCTGTGTTTCAGTATTTCCAACTGTTCCAACACACACAACCGAAAACCTTTGTCACATATGTGCCTGACTTCATATGTGTTACTCGCTTGTAGTGAATGTCCCGTTTCAATTAAGTGTTTCGCGAAATGTGATTGTTCTGGGTGATCATTTCTATAGGCGGCAAGATGTTCTTTAAACCTTGTTTCAAAATTCCGTCCAGTTTGTCCAATGTATACCGCATCGCATTCATCACATTTGAGTTTGTAGACACCAGATTTCCGCGCTTCTTCTAAACGATCCTTTCCGTTTGTCAGGTGCCGTAGATTATTATTTGTGTGAAATGCTACGCTGGTATTGTTTTTGTGTAAAATGTTTGCAATCCTCTCTGATAATGGACCTATGTAGGTTAAACTCCCCATAAATTTATTAATTCTTTCCGGAGGTATTGCAAACAACATCGATTGGACTTTCTGTCTCTGCTTCTTTCTGACCAAGGCATCAATCATCTTTCTATTGTATCCATTGGAGACAGCAATCTGATAGATCGTGTTTATTTCCTTCTTGTAGCCCTCATGTGTTAGAGGTACTGATGTTAATCTATGGATGTAGCTACGGAAAGCTGCTAACTTGTGATGAATAGGATGACATGATGAGTTCGGTATCACTGTATCTGTATGCGTTGTATCATCATTGATTCATTAATGATATATCATTAGATGTGGAAAGTCTGTTTACCAATGTCCCATATGAAGAAGTTTTGCAAGTTCTGAAGGATCATTTTGAAGGGCAACGTTTACATCCAGGAGAAATAGACGACATGATCCGGTTAACAGAAATTTGTATGCAGCAAAATTATTTTCGATTTGATGGTCAATATTATCGTCAGAAAGAAGGTTTAGCAATGGGATCACCACTTAGTCCACTCATGGCCGATTTATTCATGGATAAGTTTGAGTGTACTCATGTGGTGGGAGAACCCAAGATTTTATTCTACCACTGATATGTAGATGATATAATTATTTGTTGGACCGGAACGTTACGACAGATTGATTTATTTGTAAATAAACTTAACCGTATACATCCTAAAATAAAATTCAAGGTAGAATTGGAAGAGAACCGGACACTTAATTTCTTAGATCTAGCTATTACAAGAGTACAAAGCAAATTGGAGTTTCAAATTTACCGGAAACCAACGCATACAGATACAGTGATACCGAACTCATCATGTCATCCTATTCATCACAAGTTAGCAGCTTTCCGTAGCTACATCCATAGATTAACATCAGTACCTCTAACACATGAGGGCTACAAGAAGGAAATAAACACGATCTATCAGATTGCTGTCTCCAATGGATACAATAGAAAGATGATTGATGCCTTGGTCAGAAAGAATCAGAGACAGAAAGTCCAATCGATGTTGTTTGCAATACCTCCGGAAAGAATTAATAAATTTATGGGGAGTTTAACCTGCATAGGTCCATTATCAGAGAGGATTGCAAACATTTTACACAAAAACAATACCA
The DNA here is from genome assembly GCA_947049295.1 of Ligdia adustata. Classification (NCBI taxonomy): domain Eukaryota; kingdom Metazoa; phylum Arthropoda; class Insecta; order Lepidoptera; family Geometridae; genus Ligdia; species Ligdia adustata. The sequence continues at coordinate 9,752,255 of OX346214.1, read as the reverse complement.
GCGTAGCATTTCACACAAATAATAATCTACGGCACCTGACAAACGGAAAGGATCGTTTAGAAGAAGCGCGGAAATCTGGTGTCTACAAACTCAAATGTGATGAATGCGATGCGGTATACATTGGACAAACTGGACGGAATTTTGAAACAAGGTTTAAAGAACATCTTGCCGCCTATAGAAATGATCACCCAGAACAATCACATTTCGCGAAACACTTAATTGAAACGGGACATTCACTACAAGCAAGTAACACATATGAAGTTAGGCACATATGTGACAAAGGTTTTCGGTTGTGTGTGTTGGAACAGTTGGAAATACTGAAACACAGAAATCAGAACTCAGTACTGTTAAACGACCAAACAAATTTGGTGACGTCACCAATTTTGCGGATTTTTAAAAGACAAAGTCCGTTAAATAACGCTGAGTCATCAAATGCACCGACACAACAATAACGGTGACGCACAACACGTGACGCGCCCGGCCGCTATATAAAGAGCTCGCAGAGGCGCAACAGCACGCAGTTCGATTAGTCCAACTCTGGGCGACGGCTCAAGCCGAGGTTCGTGCCGTCTGAGGCGCCCTTGTGCTTGTCGCCCCATAACCAAAAACCGCGGCCCAGCGCACTAGCGCTTGCCAAACGTCCGGTCAAGCTGTCCGAGGTCGTGTTCGACCAGCAGCTCAGTACTTTCTAAAAAAAAAAAAAAAAAAACGCAACAGCTCACTTTCGAGCGAGCGCTTGAAGAGTCAACATCTCCTGAGGATGCCTTGTGCTAAGGCGAAACACGTGTCGAGGAAGTCGGATACTGAGAGAAAGAGAAATAATAAGGTGAGGTGTGGCGGTGGTGAGGAGGAACCACACCATAAAAACAAAAATATTTTTCGATTTCTCACGCTGACATCAAGACGAGGCGGAAAAACACTAAATATTTTGTATATACCATCTTATTAGAACGATACATTTCACAAAGTCAATTTTATCGTAATGCGAGTACGAGTGCGAGTATATAAGAATACTCGTAACGTATCACAAATGCTAAGAAACATAATAGTGTGTCCATCAGACCGTTGTTGGTTGCGTACATATTTGGACAGTTGTTTTAGATATCCAAACCCATTGTTTATGAACCTCGGGTCACGCTGCATCTCTTTGACCCTAAATTCTTAAAAAAATATCACTTGCGTCACTATTGTTGGATGCTGTTTACATTTATTGTGAAAGTTTTCTTGCGACTATTGTACAGATAAAATTAAACTGTATTGCTACAAAGAATGCAAAAATTAATACGATTATGATGATATTGTGTCAAAATATCAAGGTTTTTTTTTCCATTTAAATATTTTAGACCTTGTATATAATTTTAAGGTCGTGTTCATGACATTATATGTCATGATTGTTGGAAATGATTTTCTACAAAAACATTTTAAATGTCTTAAATTGTCTAATAACATCAATTTATAGGTCCTGGTTCTGTTGCACCTAAGAACTAAATGCCTAATAGTTTATTTCCGTAAATTCCGCCACGCAGCGGATATTGCAGGGAGATTTCCAACTTAATAGCTGATTCTGAAACATGTAGCGAATTACAAATTGTTTACAAACCATCAGTTACACGTAATTAGGTTTTTATCAGGACATAAATCTTTGCTATTAGGATGGATGTGAGTGGTTGATTTTAAACAGCCCTATTAGTAAAGCCTTCTCAAGGTACTTAGGTACTATTAAACATGGAATTCGTTTTTATATTGTTTAAGCTGCTTTTATTAAAACATGCATAGCTATATCAAAATGACCGAATATTAGATTAGCTTGCAAATGAAAAATGAATGGTTCTAGAAGCAGATAAGGTGATAGGCGGTTTCGTAAAAAAGATTGCGAATTCCGGCTTTGCATGGGTATTTAGTTTAATTCGACGTCCTATATTTGATTTGAATTGAATCTAAATACCAAATGTGTAAGCCACGGGTCCACAGTTACCATCTAATTTATGCAACCGAGAGCCGGCGGCTCTGTGAAAGGACGTCAAAAGAGAACGTCTTCTAGAATTCAAGTGAATCGGTTTCTTCTAGGCAAGCGCGCTATATCCTAGACCGCATCGTCACTATACATCAGGTGAGTTGCGGTCAAGAATATCGATTATAAAAAAAGAGTACAAACTTCCATCAGATAGGATCATTTATTTCTGCTAAGCACATAATATATAATAGTACTTACTCATAATAAATAAATTAATAAATAAATAACACACAATAATACGGGATTTAAGGTATTAGATGAGACAATATAGAGATAGTCAACAAGAAAGCTTTAATATTTGTCTATACATGTTTAATCATAAAATTCGATTTCGTTATACATTCTGAGTAATTAGAAAAAAAATTTTTTTAATTTACATGGGTGCATACATTTTTGTTATGATACCTGTTAAAAAAAATTATCTATACATGTTTTATAATAAAATTCGATTTCGTTATATATTCTGAGTAATAAAAAATAAAAAGGTTTTTTAATTTACATGGGTACATACATTTTTGTTTTGATGAATGTTAAAAAGCTGTTTAGGTAAATGGTATATTTCTAAAAATTGTGTGATTTTTTAATTTAAACTAAATTTCTAAAACTGCTTAGAAAAAGTTAAAAAAGTTTCATACTTTGAGGCACTTTTTATTGGCACGCTTATAATTATGATGTAACATATAAATTTTAGCAACTAATTCCTGCTATTTCAACTGTTTAGCTAATAAGCAAACTAGGCCGTACGTGGTTGCACTTAGAAACATCATGATTTATGCGACTTATGCACGCCAGTATAGCTAGCCATCGATTTGCTAACCGATTGGACTAAGTATTTTTGATCTATTATAATAAATTTAGTTATGTAAATTAAAATTTTAACATCTGTCCAAAGATTTTTGATATTTGGCGATAGAAATTGACCTGTATACAAGTTCAATAACGCGATGATTTATGCGATAAACTACAAAACAAATACACTGACTAAGTAATCTGTAATTCATTAGTTCATCAATTACATCTGCTTTTATTAGTTATATTTATCTAAAAGCTGACGATTTTAGATAAAACTTCGAAATTATTTAAAATTACAAATCGAAGCAATTGAATCTTTGAGGTAATTAAATTAGAGTAGGTATAATCACTGACCAAGTTTGACCCTTAGAAATCATAACGTAAATTACCTCTCTAGAAAAGTAAGGCAGTACACACCAACCATAATCTAATTTTGCAGAGTAACCACCCACACTGGGTAAGCTTCAGTGTAATCCTGTAGTTGAAAGTATGTCAAGTAAAGGTTACGCTTTTGTATGATAGTGGTACAAAATCTTATATATCAGTCTTACTAAGTAGCTGAAGAAATAAAAAATCTTACCTCTATCTCATAACTTATATAAAATCCCGTAAAATCCCACTGATATTTCCTTAGACATATACGTGACCTGAATTAATTATTTGGTAATATCGTAGTATTGTTATATATGTATAACAATACTACGTAATTTACTTATAAGATGATTTACGACTTCAATGTTTAATCAATGTTAAAATATATTACGACGAGTTTATTTTCATTTTCAAGCAGCATTATATGTAGGTACCTATAATGACTAGTACCAGTAAGTAGTATTGTAACTGTTGACCTTGCTATAACAAATATTCATTATACCGAGATCCAAAAAAAAATCTCTCATAAAATATGTCAATTATTACCAACTGACATAACTTCTTCACCAGTTGCCATGGTTACGACAAATATCTTCGATTCATGTTTTTAGAGATATTTGATTTAATAGGAACTAGGTGTTGCAACCGGTAGAAAAAAACTGCATTCGTGGTTATTTTTTATGACAGTCGCAGAAATATTTATATTCGTGTATTTAAAAATAAAATAATTAAAACTGACAATACTGCCGTGGTCACGGATGTAAAACTGTAAAACACTTCGATTTTAAAACAGTGCCAGTCAAAAGTAAAGGTGTTCGGAAACGGTAATGTTTCAAAATTAAACCACATGGAAATCATAACTCATTTCCACGTCTCGTTTAGTAATAATGCTCTCTACAATTTGCACACAACCTTTACGTAACACACGCGTTAACAATAAATATATAACACAGAATACTGGACGTAGCAAGGAATGATTGATGAATGATCAAAGAAACTATAAACGGAGAAACCATTTCTTTCATGACTATACTGGAAGAGAATTGCTACTAAGATAACTTAACTTAGAAACCATAAATGTAAACAAACAATAATGTTGCAAATCTTTCGGGTTCAGTAATCTGAATTTTCTCGTGGAATTAAATTAAACAGAACGGAATAGGCTTTAGAAGCCCCTGTCCTCTTTCTCTTAATACGTTCATGCATAAATCATAATAACTAACGCCGGAATGATAGATGGCTTACAAAGATTATTCATTAATGGCACAGTAATTAAACATCTGTAACTTCATTGTTAGCATTGCACACACACTATGTAACGATCTATACAATGCAATGTTTGATCGTAATTTTGTTGATTCAAAATATACAAGCGAGTAATGTTAGTGAATAATGATCAGCAATGAGAGCGCACATATTTATTTTAATAGTTCATTTGACAACGGGATCGGATAATGTTTCAACGGTTATTTAATATTTTTATTTATTGTCAAAGTAATGCACAATAAGTTGTATTATTATTATGTCTAGTTTAAATCCTAAGTTTGACTAAACATCCTTCAGATTTAACGTAACTAGATGTAGAAAATATGTAGTTAGTTTATTCTGTACATGCTTATCTAATTTTAACAGTAACAGTAAGTATATTTTGTACGCGGATCTGAACTAATGAGCACAAACACATAAGCGTATCTACTAAGCTTATATCTCATACTTATATTAATAAGTTTACAAGTAAAGCTACACCTACAAGTTTAGTCGGCCGCCGGAACTGGGTTATGTTCGGAAATTTAGGTGTCGAAAGAGTGATGTGCGTTTAATCGAGGAATGTATTACTAAATATCAAATCGACCAAATTAAGTGGTGTAATTTCAGTTTTGAAACCTTATTGTAGTCTTCTTTTGTGTAACCGTTACATTTAGTAAGAAAGAGTATAAACTTAAATGTATAGTTATACTTTCTTATCTATATCAGATTACACACCATATTTTGGCATGTTGCAAACTATGCCAAAAAAAACCTATAGATTTGGATTTCAGCAAAATATCGTAATTTCTAAAAACGTTAATATTTACGCAACCTCACGATGGTTCTATAGTTGTTTATGCAATATAATATAAATAATTTCAAATCAAAAAGACAAATTTAATATTTTAAAATTATGATATAATTATATATTATCGTACTGGTATTACAAACTCGCAATTACGTGAGCAAAGTTATGGTCAACATTTAACTTATAACGAGCTCAAATTAGGTGACGTATGGCGAGAGACAGGTGATTGAACACGACGGGATTCCATCAAGTCCCCGTCAAAAAACTATGAATTATATTCGCGGGAACGACGGCCACTACAATTAACAGACTGAAAAATGTCGCCCGACATCCTCAGAAAATAAAACAAAATAAATCTAGACACCTGTCCCGGTCAAACGACATAGGTACCTACCTAACAACTAGTCCTTCTTTATATTCGCTACAGATTTTTTATTAGACATTATCTACGTACCTAGGTAATTTTATTTGCGCATTGTCTATTTTGAAACTTTTATGTAGTAGGTGATGCGGGCGTGCTTTACTGGGAATGCGTTCAAGAATTTGATTGTGGGAAACCATTTTTATTGCGCGGACCTGTTTTAAGTCTTTACTTGTGTTACATGCTGGTCTATATTTTTCCCTCGGAGTTTTTATCGTTTTATTATTTGCGGTTGACAACCGCGACGATGTCTTCGGACGTTGACAAATCGAAGAGCGAACTTATTCCGACATCTTTCGCTTTCCTTCTGTACTTACTTACATATACTCTCTATCTAAATTATTTGTGTTTGTTCTAACGTAATCTAAGTAGGTAGGTATAATTATATAAATATAGTAAAAAATATCAAAATTATTTTTATTTAAGATAGCATTTGACACCACCAGATCAAACGATTTCGGGTGACACTGTGGCTTTAGATGCAGCATGCCTAATCTGGAGTACACTGGCTTTCAAGGAAGGCTGCCGGAATACACCATTAGTTTAGATTTTTCAGCTCGTGAGTGGTAGCTATGGTTGCCTCATTACGTTTTTCTTCACCGGTAGCTCAGCCTAACTAACGCTATTAACTAACATTGTTTTCTACAATTTTAATTTTAATGTCTGTTTAGTATTAGTATAGTTTCTAAGGATCATATTTTACTAATTAGTAAGTACGTTTAGTGTGACAAATGTTCTATAAGCGGTTTATGAAGCTGAAATCTTAAAGTACTAGACTAGGCTTTACTTTTGATAAATATAAATATAATTAAACTAGTAGCTGTCAATCGCGGCGTTGAACATAACATTGAATATAAAGAAATTTTAAACTTTGAACCCCCATTTGACATTTAGGGGTTACATTATCTAAAATGCTTTCTTAGTACAACCCTGCACCCTATAATGAATACGCTCCAAACGTCATGTGATTATTGAATATCAGTCAGTTAAGACTTACTATTATTTACTATTATTGCTTGCGTTCATTTCTGTATTTTTATGTTGACATAAAATATTTTATAATAAATTTGTTACGTTTCATTAATTAATTATGCGAGAGATCTTCAAGTTCTAAAGTGCACATTAAGTACTTTAGAACTTGAAGATCTCTCGCATATTGTATTAGGTATATAAGTTATGCTCTTATCTTCAACATACATTTTGTATAACATACGTACACGTCAGGATTATCCAGCCACATTATAATCTTGCTTTTTTATAGTCGACGCAACATGTTCATGAACAAGAACTGATTACGGCCTAATTGATGTAATAAACACGCTTGTAGCCCATTTGTTAACTCATTCTTTTGCTGGACTAAAAAAGAACACATTTGAATGCCTCGAAGTTGCAGTAATATTTTCTTGGAGAGTCAGTTCAACGTTGTTACTTAATATTACGAATTAGGTACTCGAATCACACTAACAGTATTGTATGGTTCAAAATTTTATGTTACATAGGAATTTCATAGGAGGAGGGGTGACGCCTTTTGGTATCTGAGGCCAAGACACGGATGTGTCGTTGTGCCGACTAAGTAAGTAAGAAATTTCATAAGAATATAATAAAGTAGAGGTACATTACTTCAAGTTGGCATCAACTTTTAAAATAAGCAGATACAATACGAGTATATAGGCAATGCCTAGGCGTTTTCGTGACAATAAAATCGGTATTTACTCTGACTTTACTAATAAGTATATTTTACTTAAGATTTAACTTAAACAACGTTTCACTACTAAGATAAAATTAATTTTAAAGAGATTATACAGCAAACTATTATTTATAACAAAATCGTGCACGATCTGAGTTTGTTTACATGCTGTTGCGTTTTGTAAACAATCATATCGTGACTGTACCTGTCCGTAAGTAGGTATCTAGTCAACGTAATGATTGAATGCGAGCTACGTTACTAATTAGTTAGTAGCCGTCGAGCCTGTCCATGCGCGTATGCAAATGTAGATGCAATCTCACAACTTGTCAGCAATTATGTATTGTGTAATCGATGATAAGAACAATCAAAGACATTGATAGTCACCGGCCGTATTAAAACCACAAAGTCTTTTGAAGTAAAAGGAAGCTTGCAATTCAGATCGATTTACTATATTAATCATGACGAATCGCAGTTTTCTTTATCACTATTTGGCGGTAGTTTTTATCCCGAGTTTGTTTAGTAAATATTTTAAATTGTTGTAGAATAATTACGATATGATTTTTTGTGAGGAATGTTGAACTATCAACATTCCTCATAAAAAATCATGATCAATTAAATTAGCGTTGTTTTTTTATTACATGTGACAAAATCACATAAATTTTGTTTTTGGTACTCATGACGATCCTAACTACCTAAAAGACAATTCTCGATAGACAATGCGGCTCGACATTGGATTGCGCGCCGCGTTCCGCTCACGTAACATTCCCCCAAAAGGAGCGCAGGAAGGGCCACTGACTCAACGACCTCCTCGCTCGCCATTCCGCTCCTTACCCACTCGCCTTTCACGATATTCAATAGATCTTTACCATAAAACATGACGCAATACTCATTATTGATTTGCATCTATGTCTGCCTTTTACGGAACGACAGGTGCTGCTATTGTAGGTGTTTGTACATAACTATGATGTTCTATGATAAACTTCCTCGATCGCAATGCACTGTACATGTGCACGTGAGGTCGCATCTAGAAGAAATAAAATAGTTTGTTTGTGTAGCTGAAGATCGTGGTCGAGCATCGTTATGAGTGAATTAATAGCGAGCGTGAGTCGGCCAGTTTGTTGCACTCGGTCGCCTTGTCGTTGACACTGAGGTGCTCCCGTCAAGTCGTCATTCGATGCCGATGGCGCGGCGCAAGGCCCGGCCCCGGCGCACTTTCTACAATGATGATTCTCTCCAATTAACGGAATGATTGCTGACTGTGAGCATCTTCACTGCACGCGACACACTTTACTCTTGTTACGACTGAGATGATTTTTCGCTGACGTAGTGAAATGTTGGTTCCGCTAGTAATATGATTAATTTTCTATACAAATGCTGCAGTACATACTACTCGCCTCCATATTAAGACTTCAATTACAAGTGTTGAACGTTACTGCGTAATGTAACTATGAAGGTTTTGATTAACAATTACATTCATGAATCCAACTGGAGAATGCCAATCAAGGTTGATATTATTAATTATTATTCTTACGATAGCATTTAATGGTCCGTGATCTTTGATAATCAAATAGATTTTAGTATTTGGTTAGAATATTGATACGAATTTATTAAACAGTTTTATTATTTTATCTAAATCACTATTCAGGTTGCTATTTGTCACTCAGAGCTACGTTTTCTATTGTATTATCACTTTCTCTTAATTTTGATGAATATTAAATCGTCAAAACTATTTGTAGTATAGTGATTTTCAGTTGTAAAATACAATATCAATATGCAGCAGCGTTCTAAAAATTAACTTCAGAAACATTGATATCAAAAATCGGTGTTCAAACCAGTTTAAAGAAATAACCACTGTTTACTCGTAATGTCAAATACTACGTATGTATCGTATTATAGTATCTATATTATTATAGAATTCATTGCAAAATATTTGAATCCGACTGGGATCGCTTCCATGAGGTTCTTAATTGGAACAAAACTACTACTTTTGGACCAACATACTTTTCATTTTACTATCTTGTCTATATCTTTAGTTCTTATGTTTTATTATCACATATCCGGTATGGCCGTATAAGAATATTCATTAGTAATATAAGGTTTCGTCAAATGGACGGTCCATTTGACCAAATGCCCACTGCTGTAATATATTTTCATGTTATTGTAATCTTCCGTTTCATATCCGTTATGCTACCCTCGTCCTCCCCGGCTGTAGGGGATGTAGGAATGTGACCGTCTACTCCATAATATGCGTTTATTTTTACGACGTTTTTGACCATTGCATACAGACGGCAAAATTGGGTTTATAGTGCTATAGGTACATTACATATTTTAGGGAAATATTGCAAACAGACCGGGAATAAAATAAAAAAGACGACATCGTTTTTATATCTTTTAGTATGTACAGCTAAAATAGAATGGAATCTTGCATAAGAGAATTATATTTTTAAAGAACATTTTAGTGGTCATGCTACTTCAAGTGGATTTTATGCTTTGTCAGTGCATCTAAATGGTTATGCAACATCCAAAAGAATGGAAGGTCTCACAAGCCTTTCTATAGGATTCTTCCAAGAATCGTAATCGATCAAAATGGACAAGTGATGATTGATATTGCTAAGGTTATCAAATCTTAAAACTGTAAATCAGATTTGTAATTTTGAATTATTTGCAATATTAATTAGCTAAAGCAACCGATATCAATTAGAAAGGTGCGTATAAATTCACAATATGAATTATTGTAAGACTTTTGAGTAACATTGAAATTTAATAAGTTTTACTAGTTTTGTATTGTGCAAATAAATTGTTAAAATATGTTTCCAATGACGTACTAACTGATACTTGATTTTCAGTTTAAAATGTCTCACAGCAGGATTAACTGTATTCGAATCAACACCCATACAAACATTGCATTGTGTATCGTAGAGAGCCAATAATAAGTTACTTATAATAAGTCTTAGAATAGATTGTTATTATCCGAGCGAGGTTAAAATAGGGAAGTGTGTCTGTTTCTGAGTATGGCATTTTCCCTCTGTATGTAATGACATACAGAGGGAAAATGCCATACTCAGAAACAATCATCAATCAAAGTTAAAAAAAATGCTTACACTTTTTTATAGCAAACTCTACGCGATACCAATTATACAGATAAATATCATTATATTTATCATTATATAAATATCATTATATTTATCTGTATAATTGGTATCGCGTAGAGTTTGCTATAAAAAAGTGTAAGCATTTTTTTTTAACTTTGATTGATGATAATAGAATCCAGGGTCCACAAATTGTTAGACTTTTTAAGTCATCGTGGAAATTTGAGCGAGGGAATATTTCATCTATAGAAAAAGAAAATTCGCTAACACACCATTTACTTTAAGTTAAAAATATGTGGCGTAGGCATGCGAAACGAAATAAGATTTTTAGTTTATGTATAGGAAATTCGCTTAAGAAGTTGTCTTTTCGGTCAAGGAACGTTAAATTAACTTTTAGATTAGAAAGAATTATAAAAAACAACTTATTCGCCAGTTTTATTTAGGTAGATAGGAAAAAACATGTCACTTGTAAACTCAAATATTTCAGTGCTGATGACCCTAGAAACAGTACAATACTTGATTGACTCCTAATGAAAGGTGCATGAGGAGATGATTCATTAGAAGAATGTCTTGGTTTCCGGAATCAGTTAATGTTTTGGCAATGCGGATCTGTTCGGAACAGGTACAATATCTTGAAATTGATTTTAATACGCTTTTTACACGCGTTGGTTTCTTCAAAAGCTTGAGACCTTGAATATTTGATAACAGCGGAAGCGTAATAATAATAATATGGCGTTTCATTTCTGTTGAAACCATTTCTTTCATCTTATTTATAAATAACTTCGCTTTCAAGTGCGATAGTATTATCGCATCATTATGAATACTCACTGTTGCATATTCTATATATTTGTTAATCGCCATGGGAAAATAATCATATGCTGATTAATACATACAGATTAAAATGAATCCATTTATTCATTTCCTCTCAAATTCTTGGTTGACAGTATCTGCGGTAGCTAGTTGGCTAACTGATTGACACTTTCAATCGCATAGGTTTTCCTAAAAAGTCTTTGAAATTTAGTACTCGTATTAATGATATGATTATTTTTTTGCGAAGACGATACGAAAAGGTCTGTAAGTATGGCTGAATAAGATTGCAATAAAAATGGCGTTTCTTTGAAAAGTATAAGTGTGATGCGCAAATTTTTATCGAATAATTCGTGAGTCAAAGTCAAAAGTCAAACCAGAGACTACTTATTATTCAAAAGATTATTTACTTTGAAAAAAATGAAGCAGCTGATTGTGAAGGTGGCCCATTTTAAAAACTATAGAACATGATTAATTTATGATTTGATACTTAAAATAGACAGATCCTTAGATTTAGTAACTTCCCTCAGATTACTCTAGTGAGCAAAATTTCGTACTGATAAAACTCCTACACGTATAAAAGAAGGGAACAAAAATGTATTTAACGAGTCACCTAATCAAGAAGATCTAGCCATCTCTCAGTCTTCAAATGTAAAATGTGGCAGGACATCCTCTATATCTTAATTGACATCTCGAGATGCCTACGATGATTTATCTATCCTATCAAGTTCCCTATTAATATTAACTGACAGGTAGGCGATCACACTCTCTCTTGAAATCCCGTTTTACGATGCGCAAAATTAGAATTTAACTACACTTGGAAGTACGGATAAATTATAATGAGTTTCGCACTAGATTTTTACACGCATTAACGAATAAAAAGACCAGAGTAGGTATTCGGTGTAAATACCAATGTTAAATTCAGAAGATATCATAGTTTTTTTTTCATTTTTAATACCTACAAAAGATGTCACAATAGGGTGTAATATACTTGAGGTTGTAAAACTTGAAATTTTATTTCGTTTCTATTTTTATTTATCCATGGACAATGAACTTTGTAGGGAAATGCTATAATTTCAAAAAAATAAGTCAAAAGGGTGTAGTAATAATTTACATACGCTGCATAATTTCCTATATTGTGCAGTAGTTTCTGCAACATCATCAATATTCCTGTCCAGAATTTGAACAAAGAATTTATTTTATAAACGGCATGACAAATTGAGTAGGAATCAATGTATTAATTTAACACGGTAGCTGTGCAATTCAATCAGCAATAAATATTTTAAAAGTTTTGAGTATTTCATATTGGGGCTTGATTACTGGGATTCGCTCGATAGTAATAATAATATATACATACTAGCTGTACCCGCTACTTCGGTCGCGGTTGCTAACCTTGCATAAATATATCAGTGGGGCTTAAAAAATTTGAAAATGTATATCAGTGGTCATATTGAAAGTCTTATCGTTGTAAAAGATACAATACGATAGCAGTGTTTTGAACTGTAAATTTGATTAATTAAGTTTGCACAATCATGTTCACCATGAGTGGACAATTTGTAGGAACTAAAGATTCTGCATAGTATTAGCGCCTATTTCATTTTGCAAATTCAGCACTTATTTTAACCCATAGTATTTATTCCGATTGCCCATTTATTTTTTAATCAAGACAGGTAGGCATTTTGCAACCAGCTCGCACGATCACAGAAGTCATGGACTCTATGGCCCCTAGATGGAGCATACCTAGTCTGGAATACGTCTATAGTCTCTTAAAATAGGCCACCGCAGCATACAGTTCATACGCTTACGCACGCGTTACCGAGCTATACTAAAAGACGACTTTCATCCCCTCTCTCACGGGAATCTCCACTTATTTTCGCGATAACATCATTTCAGGTAGGCCTTTTTAACAAAAAAGAATCATCCAAATCTTGTTACCGTGTTATAGCTAAATGCGACTTTCATGCGTCCCACGGAAACCCCCAGTAATTTTCGGGATAACATCATTTCAGTGAGACCTTTCCAAAAAAAAACATTAAAATCAAAACACGCGTTACTGAGTTATAATTAAATACAACTTTCATCCCGCTCCCACGGGAGCCCCCACTAATTTTTGGTATAACATCATTTCAGTTTGACCTTTCCAACAAAAAAAGAATCATTCAAATCAAAGCACGCGTTACTGAGTTATAATTAAATAGGACATTCATCCCCCCTCCCACGGGAACCCCTTTAATTTTCGTGATAACGTCATTTCAGTTTGACCTTTCCAACAAAAAAAGAATCATTCAAATCGAAGTACGCGTTACTGAGTTATACTCAAATACGACTTTCATCCATCCCACGGGAGCCTTGGGATTTTCGGGATTAAAATTGTTAAGATCCTACCTCATGATATGAAACTTAAGCATACCAAGTTTCATCAGAATCTATCCAGCAGTTCCAGAGTTATGGAAAGACAGACAGACAGACAAAAATGTAAAAAAATATAGATTTGGGGTCTGTATCGTTAAAAACTCCCTTCACGAGAGATTTTTTTTAAATATATTCAATGTACAGAAAGTGACCTATTACAGTTTTATTATAAGTATAGATATAGCTTAGGCAATTAAACACCGCGGTGAATTGATATTTAAATATTAACTTGGAAGGTATTTGTTCCGGATTAAGTCGACTTAAATTGTTTTGGATTTTTTGTTCGTTTATAATATGGCTTTATTACTTTTACTACCACGAATAAGGCTAACCTACATAAGTACAGATATAGACAGGTATTTATCATTTGTTTCTTAATATAAGTTAAAATGTAACAAAATACGTATCAATCAGCCGAGGGGTTTGGATTATAAGACATTTTTTAAGGATACTATAACATGCAAAACTGCTTTTCACAGAGTAATCAGTCAGAGGAATATAGTATAATTTGTATGTTCAACAATGTTCATGGGAGGCTCAGATTATTTCGTACATAAAAAGTTGGTGTGAAACTATTTAAACATTGATTTCTCGGAATTAGAATGCATGGAGTTATAAAATAACAATCTGTTTTTACTCAGAAGTTTAGGAATGACAGCTGCGGATGATAACAATTATTATATAATATTATCTTGCGGCCGACATTCTCATCTCGACATAGATTTATTTCTCTTGTGGTCGATTTAAAGGAGCATGCCGACGTAGTTCTTTGTTGTTCTTATGAAACATTTTCCTTGTAGTTATGATTTTTAAGAAAGATGTTTAATGATACTGATCTTAAATGATACAGCATTACTGATTGATTTCAGCATTTTGAGCAAGATCTGTAACCATACACATATAATAATATGCTATAACGTACTGTGTCGGCTTCTAAAATGCTTTTTTAAGGATAAGATCAATGATTATCCTTGTGCTCAATTATTCAACTAGTAGAGCAGTGCGGCAGAAGTGGAGATGACCCTTATCTTAAATCTTGGAATAAGCAACATGTTACTGCAACTTGCAATTTAATATTACTTACTTATACGTAATGTCTTGGATAAAATATCCTAATATCTTATTTAGATATTTAATATTCCTCTAGCTGAATTACGTACCTAGTTATTAAATAATTTTCTAAATTGGTAATTTTTCCATAATAAGTACTTAGTAAATAGCGTGTATAAAACACAGGAAGCGGCAGCATAGCCAAGATAAATCGGAAACGTCGAATAAATCAAAATGACGATTCCCATACATCGTGAGAGTGGACGGTGGATGACCAATTACATCTGAAGGCGTATGCGTCGGCGGCGATGTATTCTAAATAAAGGCTATTTTACACGTACAAAAGAAATGCACAATTTTTAAAGATATAAAAAATTTGGAGCTATTGTGATATTATGGTATTGGTAGTGGATGAGCCCATTGATAGCAAAGTCAACAGTTAATAAATAACAAAGTAGAGAATTTATCCATTAACTAACGATCGTCCTCATAACTGCCGATCTAAGAATGAATAAAACACATTCCAGGTTTTGATATTTGACGTTTCCAAAAATACCTTGTATGTTATTTTTATCGATACACTGTCAGAGTACCGCTTTTTTAGTATGTGTTTTGTTGACTATTTTACTTTAGTCGTAACAGCTGCATTAATATACAGCTGTATTAATATACAGCCTTTCTATACAGTATACTATACTCTTCATTCAGCTCAGTGACGCTTTTACCCTCACGTGCCGAACACAGCTCATCAGTCCTCGGGTCTTCGTAATGCACGTAATCGTCCATTCTTCGTCTGCCGCATTAGCGCCTAACCACCCCTGATGATGCACCGCTTCCGCTGTACAGAAATCTATTAGTTACAGTTAGCTTTGATTTTCAGCAATTAGCTTTGATGGAGAATTTATTGATGTAGGTGTGTTACGACTTAAGCTCTGCGTGTCATTGACCTCGGTCATGGAATTGATCAAGTTGGATTAAAATTATTATCCTAATAATTTGAAAAAACCAGAGTGGTTATAAGCAATCGTGAGTTATCTACAAAAATAGCGATTAACATTTTAGTTACTTTCTTAATAACTAACTCAACTAAGTAGGGTTTTTTTCTGAAAGTGACAATATGGTGATTATTTTTGCGCTTTGTTTATTCAAAATTATGTTCGATTAAGTTAGTGTATTAGAAACTAACAATGAAATTCCTAAATACAAGGAAAAAAAGCAGATGAATCATCTTTAGACCTATAGAGATCTAGGTATAATAAAAAATGCTGTAACCCACTAACAGGGGCAGCGTAACAAGAGCTAGCCGCATTTGAAAACATTTCTAGTATTCGAAACTACAGGGCATTTATTCTAATTTCGTTTCAATAATTTCAGAAACTTCTTGAGCATTCTGCATAATTCTAAATCTCCCGTCATCGCCTGTCTCTCGATGCCTACTTGTCAACCGACGACTCCGTCGTGCACCGTAAAGGTACGAGATAAACTAATGCCTACACAGGTCATAACCATTAACTAAGCTGTTACTGCTACCGGCGAGTGTAAAGATAGCGATAGTTTTATTAGCCGTCAAGTTCAATGGGTACTCTGAACTATTTTGTGCGGTTGCGAGCTTTAATATGCTTTTAAACTCTATCGAACATATTGTACGCGATTTGCTGATAATTCCACTTAAGAACTTAATAATACTAGTTAATAGAATTTTTGTGAACTCTTTTATCTGCTAGTTCCAATCTGACTTAAATTTTAAATATTAATCTTAGTTTAATCATAATAATGTTAGGTCTTAATTCTTTTAAAATACTGGAAGTGTGACGTGTTTTAAAACTACAGAACAGGCTTTTGACACAAAAAAAATTAGCAGTCTACCTACAAACGGTATACGTATTAAGTTTACTTTTACTTGATTTATAAACCTCAATTTGTTACCAACGTCTATATTTTCACTACAAAACTCTAACCGAGATTGTGATCTTTGATGCAGATTGAACGATGAGAGATGTGTTTTCTTATTTGAAGTTTCTAACCATTTCTTGGCTACAACGAGCGGTTGTAAATCTTTTCAATTTATCTTGCACGGAAACGTTTTTATCGTGACGGTTCTGGATAACTTCTTACAAAAGGGAGATGATAGATCGCTTCATTAAACTTTGGCCACTATTGTTTGTTTGATGATACTACCAGTATTTGTTGTCTGTTTTATATGAAAATGACGGATTGAAACAATAGAGAAGAAAAAAAGGGTAGTTCCAGTATGAGTACTAGAAATTCTGTGTCGAAACTGTTTATGTTAAAAAAAAACAACCCATTCAAGCTAACTTTTTCACTTATTATTCTACGCACATCTCTTTTTTCTCTGGTAAGTCGTACCGTAGTAAACTTCCCCTTTTCGAAAGAAATACTACTGCAGTCAAAAATAAAAACAATAATTATAGAATCTATATAAACATACACCAACTTTTTTAGAAATTTTCGCTCACCATCAAGGAGTTTCAAAAAACAACTGAAGAACTTACATACAAAGTCATGTGTTAGACTAGACAATTATGTATCGTCTTACGCAAAACAAAGTCCTTCATCGTAATATCGCTATATGTTTACTACTAGAGCCCGGCTTCCAGCAACATTGGAGAAGGTCTCGGGCACATTCCCGATTCGTTCCCTGTTGTTTTTGCAGCTAGGCATCCGCTAATGGATACAGGTTTGACTCCTAGCCTTGCTTCTGTGAGCTTCAGGTGTCTTTCTGAACAATGCAGTAGTTACACACACCTTGTAAATACTTTCAATTGATTTATTAATCAATATATTAATTTCTGTATATTACATATTATATATATTATATTTATATGGGGTTCAAGCCTTCAGAAGCCTTCAGAGGCTTACAAAGCTTACTGAGGTTCATTGTGTTGAGTTCAAAGCTTAAATGAGTGTTTTTTTATAGACTGAAGTGAAATTATAAATTTAAGCAGATAACCTATCTTCGATTTATATTTACACTACCTGCTACCAATGATATAATAGATGTTATTATCACTAGTAGCGTTCAAAGAAATATAATTGCACAGTTGCTTCATTAGAAGTAGTTACTGGGATGTTTTGCCCGCAGGTGGCTTGTGCTTTACTGTCGATGGTTAATTGTTAGTTTCAACAAAAAGCTGCCTGTTTGGACTACAGGTCTGCCTTTGTACAGTCGTACCTTGTCAAAAACACATCTGCAAGTTTCAAAATTTATAAAATAAATACAAGTTGATGAGAATCTCTACCATGAGTTAGTCGCCATAGTTCAGTAGCTCATCCAGAAATAAAATTATTAATTTGACAAAGTTCTCAACCGTTGTACACACTTGTACCCTCTTCTTGTTGTTCTTGTTAAATGTATGGGACTGGAAGTTCAAGCGAGTACTATAAGTGGCCACTAAATGTCTACGGAGCAAAAATATTTCTTCCTCTTTTGGCATTGAATGCTTAGCGAAGTCTTACTTTGAGCTAAGACAGGTTTCTTTTGCTACGGTCTTTTTTTACCTATTATGTCTATTTATGTCTGTCGGCTGGCTAACTGCAACATTATTGATACACGTGATGGGCTATGTACCCATATTTGAAAAGCTATTATATTTATGTGTTTTTATATATATGGCGTAAAAGACTACTGTTAGATATATAATGTTGATGCTTGATTTCAATACCTAGCCATAGAAACCTCATCCCCGCTTAGTTAGCATCAAACACATCTAATTAAAAATAAGTTTTTACCAACTATAAATTGAACATATTTACGTAAATAACGCGATATTTCAAGTTTTCCATTTTGTAAACTGCCTGACGCAAAGAAAAAACCAAACGAGGACAAAACAAATGAATTACGGTTTTCGAAATACAAATGTATGAATAAATAGCTGTATAAATTTGAAATTGGAATCCCTAACCAAAGAAGAGATATTTGAGATCAAAGTGGCCAGTACGACAAAACGCCAATTTCATATGTAAGGACCTAATATTTAAAAACCAAACTGATATAAAAATTTTAATAAAATTAAAATGGGACGGGACTACTTGTGAAATAATTCTTTAAAACAAAAAAGATACCAATTCTAAGTACTTATGTAAATCTACGGAGCATAAATAGTTCTCAATATTCGTCAAGCCATGATGACTTCGGAGTAGATATTACCAACATGATTCTTTTGTTGCTCCAAGAAAGTTTTTATAAATAACAAGTGAAAGTTGTCTTTTGGTTGTATCGCTTAATGTTTTCGTTATGATTTTAAGGTACGACTTTACTAAAGTAGCATTTACAATTGAGCGCATTCTATATATTTTGTCGTTGAGGACCTCACTAAATTGGTACACGATTAACAATTTTACCTAATTTATTAGTTATAACCCAATTTATTCATCATTGACAATGGAAAATACTAGACAAATACAAATTTATTTATTCAAGCAATAGAAAATAAAAACATAATAGATGGATGCTGAAATTTAACATACAAGACATTCATTTTTCCAGACATAAAATATATCGTATTTCGACAGGTTTACTTTCAATCAAATAGCAAGAGGTTTATTCGGAGTAGCTGTTATACAACTGCTACCTAAAGATGACTCGTCTTGACCGCTAATTTTGAAGTAGTGTGTTCTGTGGTTCACTCCCTATTGTGTGTTCGTACCTTTAGAATCTTTAATGCAGTTCAGTTTCGAGGCTATCAACCCGATTTTATTGGAGTTTTTAATTTGTCTTCGCGACATTAAAATAATAATTGAGGTTTCTTAACTGCGACTTTAATTTGAATCATTTTAAATTTCATTTATGGACTATGAAATATCCCTTGCGTTTATATATTTAAAAAATGCTTAGTTAGTAGAATATTATATCATAGGAAGACTTGGTACATTAATTAGCGCGACATCGGCAAAATTGCGACTACATCGCAGAGGCCATAACCTAAGAATATAAAAGAAAAATTAATGATGTTACAAAAATATTAACGTTTACAGAAACGTTACGCAATATTCTTGAAACAACTTTTAAACTTCAAAAAAATAAAGATTCTCAAAAACGTCTTAAATCGACACTTTAATAAAGTTTAAATTTGTTACTATTAAATAAATTTTGTTAATTAATTTTTTATATCTTATATATAATAATATGTGTGTGCAAAATAATCAACGCGTTTCTTCAGAACATTCTTCATAGAAATAAATGCCTCAAGATGTAGTTAATACAGTGTATTAATGAAAAATGCGTCAGTCGCCTCCTTCATTGTGTACAAAAATATCTAAATTCTGTGAATTGTAGTGGAATTATGGCATCTCTAGAAGAGTTATGTATCCTAGGTTGACTCCAATAGTCATATTGGTCAATAGATTGTACCAGCATTGTACAAATGTCAAAATTGACACAATGAAAACGAATAAATCACTTTTTTTTGTAATTAACATGGAAATATTTCGATATGTAATTAGTTTTGTACACTGTGGTAAGTTACGTTATTTTGAATTTGGTTGATATATTAAAGATTAATAGTCCCTGACGTATTTATAGTATCATGTACACTGTCTTGGCCGGAGCTCCATACATTTTTGAAACAACTCTTTTAATAAAATTCTTCATATTTTCAGAAAAACTTTTCAACTCTTATCAATGTATAATTCAGATTAGACGCAGACGCGCGCCCCTTGACGTTATATTTTGATAGTACGAATATAGATACCTAATAATGATACGTATTTGCAAAATATTTTCCGTTTTGTGCGAGCTTTAAAATCTACAAAGCAAGGCTACTAATTAAACCTCGTTTTGTGTGCAATAATATTAAGAATACATAAACCATGAAAACGCGGTTAATGAAGCCGTTGTCTTTTCTCTTACTTTCATCGAGCGATTGACTTTCCTTTTCATAATGTGTTCAATTTCTATAGTTATTGTCTTTGGAGCAACGAACTTCATGCCGTGACTTCCTTTTTAACATCTCAGTGGGAAAGAACAGACTCGGGAAGGATTGAGGAACAGGGGCGATAGGGTTATTTTAAAACTACAAGAACAACGATACAAGATTATGTAATTCATCTTATATTTGGCCGGTTTGATGGATCTTTCTTATGGTTCATCCGTAAATTGAGTTTCTTATGAATGGATCACTTAATTATATTGCAAAATAAAATAACATATTTTTTTAATAAAGAAAGTACTTAGCCGAAAGAAACATACTTATTATTACAAATAACTTTTATTATGGAAGCGGTAATAGATTTGAGAAAAAAATCGTCTGATAAATAGGAAATGCCTATGGGTCATTGACAAATGTAAGAAACAGCTGTTTTTTGAATTCAGGGCTCATAGTAAAAGTCATTGTTTAAGATGAGTAGGTAAAGTAACCCCATTTCGGCTTAGTACATCCCTAACCGATAACCCTTTATATCTTGAATTTATAAAAAAATCTCTTTAGTTTTTAATAGGTATTGTTGTATATAGCGTTCAAAAGAGATCCTGAATACGTCCATCAGGGCTTAACAGAGCCGAGGTTTTTTTTACCTTTGTTTTTTACCTGGAACTAATACGTTCTTTAAGCTGTCCATAAAGACGTCTCATTACCGGTCTCATTTATTTTTGTAAAAAATATGGAATATATTTGTTTAAATTACTTTTGGACAATGGCCTTTATTTTTCACAGATGTGAGATGACGAATAAACCGAGCTTAGGGCCAAAAGTGTTTTCGTAATTTATGTTAATAATACTTCCAATTATATAGGTAGAATACAATGTTTAAGAAAAATAATAAGAAAATAGACACGTGTAGCTGGAAGCAGGACAGCTAGTTCTATACAACGGTATGTAATGTTTTCGCAATATTTAATTGAATTGAAAACAGATGGAGTCGCATGACACTATAAGTAATAAGCAGCGTTAGTTCCAATTTCGATATTGCAACAAGAGCTCTTGTCCTGGATAAGGGGCTGATATTATTTTCATGTTGTGAACAGAGGTCGGGTAATGCAGCAAGTCATCCATGTTAATTAAAAGTCCAGTTACATTGCCCGTACCGTTACAACCGAAACATGATTAATAAGAATAAAGAAAAGTCATTTCTCGTATATCACAAATAATTTTGCATAGAATTTTTATAATAAAATATTATTTTCTGGTACCTGTCTCGTTTTATCCAACTGGAATTAAAATTTTTAGTGACTAAAAGTGGAATACAAATTCATTACAGTCCATCATTTTATGAAGATTATGATTTTTATATCGTAAATTTAGTTTATATGTAAGTACCAGATTTTTAAACCAGCTGCAAGCTGAAACCATGATGGTAACAAATTTACTAAGATCTTGATAATGTAGATTCTTTTAACTCGTGTTCTAGCTTGCGTGACCTCACAGCGACCCTTATAATATTGAAGCGTGTTTCAATTACCGTGATTATACGAAAACCATTGAGTTAAACGTGCCTTCATCAAAGCTTTCTCAAAGCCAAGCAATCCGATATGTGATCTTTATGACGTGATGTGAAGCGCTTGCTCATTTGCACTAATCTAATGCAACGGAGTATCTAGTTTCAATTATGCTTTCATCGTCCCATGCTCATTTGCTCATTTGGCTGCGGAATAGATGCGGATTAGGTATCGGCTGGTTAAAGTGCCTCAGAATAATAATGAGATACATTCTTAACGCTTGGCTATCTATACTTTGACACCGGTTTGTTCTAATGCTGCCATTAGGAAGTACATATTGCAGTCTATATTTTTTGATATATGCTAAAAATGCGACGCGCGCGCTGCTCACTCAACTTGGTTAATTAACATTTTAGACGCAAGTATAATATGATTTGTATTGTATCGCCACTTCAATTAATAAATAAACTACGGAAATAATTTTAATGTCAATATTTGTATATAATGTGTTTATTATATGTAGTTACTTATTAACAACAGGAGGACCTAGAGGTTTTTTAGTGTTAAGATACTAAATGTTTTTAAGAAATACTAAGAAATAAAAAACAAGGAACCTAATAAATAATAAGCTTCTTCACATATAGCTTATTCAAAGCATGCAACAGATTTTTTAGTTGGTAGCTCTACATAACATAACACAGGTCAACATGAAATTTGACTTTGATTGCAAAGCATTAAATTTCGGTAGTTTAGGTCGTAATAAGACGGAAAAAAAATATATGGCATGAAAAACTTTGCTTTTGTGCTTAGAAGACTGATTGAACGATTTTTTTAAAAATCTCGGATTTATATTTTGATTGAAAATGAAACTATTGAAATAAAAATGTTTATTATTTTTATTAACTTTTACTATCAAATTAGCTTACAGAAAAGTGGAAAATAACTTAAAAGTGCACACTTTTACTTTTTCTTTTATGTTCATAGCTACTGTTTGATAATAGAAAAAAAAATGAGTATTATTATTATAACTATCACAAAAGCAAACTTTATACCGAAAAAAGGTATTTTCTTTTCGTTTTTGTGCAAAAGTAACTGGAAAATAATAGTATAAACTTTAGGACAAAGAAATATTTTTTTTTTGTAAATTAAAGGAATTATATAATTCCTTTAATTAACTAGTTAGAGAATATAATAATAATAATATAAAATATTATAAAAATTACTATAATTACAGTTTAATTTGAATGTAAATATATATAAATATTTATATATTATATAAGAACAACTGTTTTTAGTTTCAAGTGTTGGTTAATATGTGGCTGATCAACACATGTAAGATAACCGCTATCTACGAGTATAAGTTATAAAAGGCTAAAGGAGAAAAACAATCATCAGGCGATTCCTTCGTGCTTGTGCCATACAAAAAAGCAATCGCAATTCTGAGACAATTTAAGTGCACTGGAGTATTATACATGACTATGCTCTAATTAAATTACTTTAAAAAAAATGCATCGTTCAAACCTACAAAAAACTTTCTTCTATGAACTTTTTATAGCAAACAAGTTTTTCTAGTATAGTTTCTTTAGTCGAAAAAAATGTTGTACTATAGCTTACGCTCACATCAAGAATTCCTAATTAGTACTTATATGAGACTCCCCGTGTTGCGGAAGCATGTCTTCCAGCACGGTGTTGCGTATAAGTGCAAATTGCTCAAATAATAGAAGAGTCTGGAACAACCTGGCGCAGCGCCAATGTTGGAGCGACGACCCCGCATGGCACTTCCTAATTGGCAAGAATTCTTCACATGCAGTACCTACCTAGGAAAAAATATCCTTGACAAAAATTTCTTTGATACATGGTACTGGCTTTGCTTTTTATATGCTCCTGCAAACCATAATTAGCAAGCAATCTAATTTTTAAAAGTTTTATTGTTCGTTTATTTGCATACTAGTCACGAAGAAGGCGTAAGAAAATAAGCGTGAAAAACGATTATAATAAAAATAGCCGATGAATCTAATGATCTGTGAAGACAATTCCTAAAGTAACATGAAGGTTCTTGATGTGAAGATTACATGAATGCGTGTAACTGTGTTTATGGCCTATCG
This sequence comes from Ligdia adustata, assembly GCA_947049295.1. Classification (NCBI taxonomy): domain Eukaryota; kingdom Metazoa; phylum Arthropoda; class Insecta; order Lepidoptera; family Geometridae; genus Ligdia; species Ligdia adustata. The sequence continues at coordinate 9,728,057 of OX346214.1, read as the reverse complement.
TGACTCACAGCCACCCACCGAGTCATCAAGTTGCATGATCACGACTCCTGCTTTACAATCTTCGCCTAACTATAAAAACGATATGGTTAATGAAATAATACAAGGACGACTTTAACTTTGAAGATAATACTCGTAGGCGAAGTCTAGGTCATATGTAGATTACAAAACGGTAGGCGAAACAGTGGGTTAGTATTTTGTGAACGATTTTGCAATTCAAAAAGCGCACACATCAGTATCTGTGGAATTTCACGTACGAATATTCAGTGTGTATATAAAAAGAAATGAAGTTAATGGAGCTTGAATCCATTAACTTTATGCCTGTACTAAGCTGCAATCTAGTAAAAGCCACTAACAATGAAAGCGTTCAAACATTCACCCACATAAAAATATATTAGGCGCGTCAAATTCGACCACATGACTTTTTCTAGAAACATCATCAAAATCTCGTCTAGAGAAGTATATCCACTTGAGATTAAAAGCGCTTGCCAGATGTCCCTTGCATTATCAGTGGAAAGATAAAGGTGCATTGGGGAGCTAACAGTACATTACCCATGCAACAAAAATGCACCAATCGAAATTAGTCAAGCTTTGCTTTTGCTTTAATTAATACTAAAAAATTGATTAACATGTTAGTTCCACTGACTTGGCTTAATCGAGAAAATAATAAAAATTTAAGAAAAAAAATAACAGCATCTTTAAATCACGCTAAACATTTATTTCTAATGTCTCCATTATTATTTGAATTTTATTTCACAGTAACTGAGTACTGAGCCTTTCGAAGAAAAAAAGGGTCATTGGTCGTAATCCGCTCTTGGGCGTGTAACTAGATTTTTATTAGTTGTTCATTTAATTAAATTAAATTTATAGATTTAGCAATTTAGTAGGTAGCTTGTGGATTTTACGGCAGTAATGATGTTCATAATTAAATCTATGGCCGACGCGCTCTTTATTCGCACGTAGACTGTAGTCGATCGTATGTAAGCTTGTTCTGATAAATAATACAGTCAAGACTAGGTACTATGATTACGAACCATGAGCATTATGACGAGGATGATTAATGTTAAGCATTTTGAGCATTACTTATATCTAACCATAATGTGGGCATTATGTTTAGCAGAATTTAACATGAGATTATTATGATATACCTAACTATTTTGTTCCTACCTGGATAAATTAGTATAGATACAAAATATTATTTAAAGTTAGACAATTTAATATTTTTTGCAAAGGCAGGTTCTTTCAGGACTACTTAGTCAAAGTCTTACTCGTATATTGTTGAATTCTATTGATATTTGTGTACATTGTATATACGTACAAAAATATCTAGACATAATTAACCTTATTTAGGTAATAAATTTGCTAATGACAAGCATTTCTAAGTTTTGTGTGGATAACCATACACATTTATTTTTTATTTATTTATGTAATTAACACAACAAATATAGTTATGTAATGTAATAAACATTTAATTATGTAATGTATAACTTATGTAAGACTAGGTATATAGCAACTAAGTACAGTTTTATAACTTAGGTATTATGTTTCCCTAAATTCTGCACTAGGCGCACCTGTGTTGCAGAATTTAGTCTCTAACGTTTCATATATTAAAAGACAAGCTATTTAAAGGCTGAAAATATAAAAAAACCTCAGAAACCTGAATTCTACTTTTTACCTAAATGACAAGAATATAGGCGTGATGCTTATCTAAAGTAATCACCTCCTAGTAAATGCGCAAACAAAATAGTTCTGAGTTTTGTTAAATTTCAGCACAATGAGAAAACATAGTTTTTGCTTGTAGAAGCGTCGGGCTAGATTGTTCACTTGCGTCGCGGAAGACGCATCGTTTTAGGAACTGTTTCCTATTATAGCCATGCTCTGCGCACGTCTTCAATTTATTCTTAGCACCGACGAACGTCTCGGTCACAGTTTTTTATCCTCCATTGTGCAGAGACACTCTGTCGTGGTCGTATTTAGGTCATGTTGTGGTTTTTTGATGTTTATTTTACGGTCGATCGACTTTGCATTCTATTTGAGAGATCGTTTAATGCCCGGAAAGCAATCAGTCCGAAAGAAGGTAAGTAAGTTAATTAATTTACGGGCGCTTGATTATCATAAGCTCTAAAATTTCATTAACGAAAATTGATTATCAAGCAAGTGTTCGACTTTTACTCGTAAGGAACGATCAATGATTTGATCGCATGGTTATAATCTGATTTCTGGTGTGTGTAAACTAGAACACGCAACGTTACAAAAAAGAAAGAACTCTGTTAACATCCAAAGCAGTTCAAATATTTGTTCCCATACCTGTCCAATTTCAGCTTTCCATAAACGCACATTCATAAATTAGGTTGGGCACATGTTAGCACCACACCAGTGCATCTGCTAATATTGACGCAGCGGTGACAGAGCACACACACACTTATTTGGACTAGTTTTTAATTACGGACCATGTGTGCAAGTAAACTTATGCTGTTTACTCATATTACTGCGTTGCGTTTAAATCGATGGCACATACTCACGAAGCCTACCAGCTCAGGGCTAAACAGCATTAATTTGTGTTAGTGACACTGCTGTATATACTCAGTCATGCTTAATATTAATTTTATATGGAGTGCTTTTTATAGAGTACCTATGTTGCGGTCTGGTGTTAGGTGATATACGAAAGTATTGCTTTGTCATGGTGTCCTCCCATCAATTTCTGAGCCTGTAAGCTCTGCTTGTAAACAGTTGATGAACTGTTAAATAGGTGTATTTAAACACATGCAGCTATCCTACCTAGAAGTAATGACAGGGTTGACGAGATAAAATATAGCCTATATCGCATAGCTATAATTGTGTGCGTGAGCATAAGTTTCTCAGCACACGCATGTAAAATAATGGACTGTGAGGTATGAGGTCGTAGGCCTCTTGATTACTGTTCTTATGCAGCTTAAATGTTTGTTAACTGTAGTTATGCAGTTCCTTATGATAGAACGGTAGTTGAATAATCTTCATAGCGGGCTAGATCTTCAAATTAAACTGTACTCGTATGCAACTGTTTGACACATAGTAGCCACTAAGCAAGTTTGCAAACCCGTTTTTCAGTACATTTATTAAATATTTCATTTGATTATATATGTAAATATAAATAATTATCTTTGCTCTACATTTTACGCCTTACTCATTTGAGGTATCAATCGATTGTATTGATTAAACGTTACAAAACTTCGCATAAAATATTCTTGTGTTAGGTTTTTTGTTTTAAAGTTGCTATTATAACTAGATCTTTTAGTATTTAGAGTTTACTGTCATAATGTGACAGTGATTTTTAAAATATCTTTTTAAATTCATTTTTACATTCACGAGTTATATTCACTCATTGTTTACGTAGGTATGGTAGAAACACGTGCCGTGTTGCCGTGTAACGAAATATTGGCAACGTAAAATGTTTATAATTAAAAAATAATTATAAAGAGACTGAGTCGCAATAGCAGTTGGAGTTTTAAACCTACTTTTAGTTTACCGTATGCATCATTATATAGTTCATAATGAGCTATGGATTTGCGCAAATGCTGTGTCCAATTGGAATGATATTGTTGACGATGACTAGCATCTGATCATATTTTTTTAAATTTTAATTCTTAATTAATTTTAATTCATAATTCTTATTTACGTCTTATTAATAGATCATACAATAATTAAGTTATTTGTGTAACAATAAGCCAATAAAGAAGAAAAAAATTTTTTTTTTAAGATTATGTGAAATTGTTTGTTAATTCATTCAAAATGTATATATATATATATGTTTGTCGTTTGCTTTAGTATTTGTACTTACAACTCATTTTATGTTGTTTAATTTTGTAGCAATAAGGATATTCTCGCTATTTAATGCAGAATTGTTAACCTTTTTTGCAATGAACAATGTTATGATTTGGCGACAAAAGTAATCACTGATTTTGATTCAATAGTCGTACAAGTATAATAAATGAAACTACGCTAAAAAGCCAAGCTGTAATGGAATCTGGGTTAAAAAGAATCGCGGACGACATAAATTTCTTGTGCGCCATTTATTTGACATCGTGAATGAATGGGGAAAACACGCCGAGCAGGGGGTTGGCTTGTAAAGTGGGACAGCGCGCACAAATTTTGCAAGCAAATTGTATTTTTTCCTTAGACAAAAAATTCACGCCACGGTTTTAGGAGCTTTTTGTTGCGAAGAAAAGTGAATTGAAATGATATGCAAAGACTTAGCCAGGTATAGTGACAAGCTCTGCCTACTATGTCGAATTAATTCTATTTACATGAGAAGTTCCTTGCTTTTCTTATGCTTCATGATTGCTCGCACAATTGCAACTATTAGTTTAAGTGTTGCAATTACATGACAAAGATTTTCTACGTTACCTATGCCTTGGAAATATAAGGTTTAAAACAGATTTGTGCAATCACGATTATTTAAGTATTATTGAATCCATTATCGCGCGTCGAGTACTTACGTCGATGTCATCGAACGACACATTCGATACGTTTATAATACAAGCCAAAAATACCACAATTACTTACATTGTACTAATTAATAAAAACACCGTAAGCTCGGTCTACAGGCTCAGCAGGCTGGTGTGTGAACAGCATGACAAAACAACTCGGGAACGCACTCCGTGACTTCACTATTAAACACGCGTCTAATGTTTGACCTTTCCAAGGTTTACTCGGTGTTAGTAAAGGTGTAGAGTTCATTATCTTGGACTTAGAAAGGACTCGTTCTCAGAATGCGAGAAAAACCAGGTCGGGAAAATTCAATTTGCGAAATATTGAATTTCCAAAGGCCCTTTTGAAGGTTCTGTAAGTGGAAGTAATGGTTTGTAATTTTTATGTCAAATAAATAAACACTTAGCTAATTAAATTTCTTATCCACTTTATAGTCCAATAAAGTTTGGTCTGTACCTGTCGTAAACATAATTTATGGCATAGGTAATATAGCAGACCTAGTTGCACCTGTATTAATTTGAACAGAAGTTTCATGTCGTGCGTGCGAATTGTATTTATATAGTGCAAATACAACGCGTGATGATGAGGTTACACAAACCTACCCAAATACATAAAATGTTTCAAAAGATACTCTATAACAGTTTACTAAGTTTGAAGGTAGGTAAATAAGATTTACGAAGGTATCACGCGTTGTATTTGCACTATATAAATACAATTCGCACGCACGACATGAAACTTCTGTTCAAATTAATACAGGTGCAACTAGGTCTGCTATATTACCTATGCCATAAATTATGTTTACGACAGGTACAGACCAAACTTTATTGGACTATAAAGTGGATAAGAAATTTAATTAGCTAAGTGTTTATTTATGATCATTACTAAAATTAGCAATAAACTTGCGATATAACGTAGCTTTGTGTTTTTCGCAGAAAATCTTTTGTTACTACAAGGTTTATAACTTTTTTTGTCCATAAAATTATAGCTAAGTAAGTTATACTAGTAATATTTAAAAAATGTGTAAAATGACTTTAAATTTGGGTTGATTTTTTCTTGCAACAATTAAATTTTTCAACAATTTACCTATTATTCTTTCTTTTTTTACCAAGCTACTACCTAAACCAATCATCCCAAGTGAGCATGATGTGAGCAGTTAGTAATACGAGTAGACTGCATTTGCTCATATTAACTTTGACGAGACTTTTTGATTCTAATTGACATAACGTGTAAGAAAAAAGCAATCTTTCGAAGGAACGGTCGATCGAAAGACAAAGTACCTTCTTCTCGGTACTTGTTATTCAACTCAAGATGTTCTGCCTCTATAGTTCCCGGAACCATTCCTTACACGACTTGCGTACTAACGTTGTCATACAAATGCTGCCTTGCTTCGATAGTATTGTAATATTATTTAATATACTGTCACCATTACCTTTTGTGAATGAAGCATTATAAGGTTTTGGATGATTAAATATTCAAGGCATTATGTTATTTCATGGCTTTTTTTGCTGTAGCGCCACTCAAAAAAAACATTTGATGGTGTTTTTAGAATGTAGCGTATACCAGAAGTAGTACTACATTTTATAACATAAATATGTACGAACTTAGTTTTTTTCTATTATGAATGAAAGTTTTTTAAACAAGTCATCTGTTTTATTCGTTCAAAGCTAAAAAGCAACGATAGAGTGGATACACTTAATGTAACAAGAGATAGAGTAGCAGTAGAAACTGTTAATTCAATAAAAGAACTTTAATGTGTACTATATTCACCGAGTGAAGTTTCTCTGCCTCAGGTCAGGCAAGCTTTACAGTTTTTTTGTGGAAATCCTCCTGGAAATTTCGTAATCGCGTATTACAACGCAGTTTCCTACAAATCATGACAAAACTTAGTGTTGGGTTCTAGGCGTTTCTTAGTAGTCGGGGAATTTTGACTGGTTTACTCCCAAAATGGATTGAAGTTGCTATGGAGCCAACAAGCCGATTTAAATAAAATTTGATAAGGATATACATAACACAACATTTAGTAATAATGATTTCTGGATTTATAAGTAAGTCCTGCAGTTGTCGTTTGTTTTTAAAAGCCACATAAAATATCGTGGTCACAGGGCAAACAGTTCGCGGCACTATAATTTTTTTACACTTGATTGATAGTGTTAGCAATTTTCACAAACGTATAAAGCAGACAACGACAGCGTCTTATTAAAACTACACAGTCACGATGTCGCCACAAAACACCTTTGTTATTTAAACATTAACTATTGCAACTAGAATTAAAAGGTAAATGCAAGCGTCATCAATTATATCCTGGCTATTCTAACAAGCAGTTTTTATAATCGGTACGTGGAATGTAGACCGAACGTATGCGGAGACGTCGCACGGGATCTTGTTACAAAAACATGATGAGCTACTGGTTCTGCTTAAAGACGAGTGCGATTGGACACTGCTAATAAATTAGTTTTTTAATTTTGCAAATAGTGTTAGTTTTTAATGGGTATTTTTCACTTGTTTCCACGATGTTCAATTTTTTCTCCTATGTTTACATCTTTCTTACATGATTGCTCGTGTGTGTGAATACATCCATCGGACTAAACAACTAGAAAATAAACTGAAGTAGAGCCAATAGTTCTATGGGATGAATCTCAATGGGACTCATGGAATAGAGCTTATTCTAGTAAGTTGTTGGCATAAAAGTTTTAAGCACTTCAATATTCCTATCTACCACAGATACGAGAAAACTAGCATGATGTATGCATTAACATAAACATGTAAAATACATTTTGAAGGAATCTGGTAGGTACGACAGATTAGCTGAAAAAAATCACATCTATTTCTCTGATTACTTATTATACTGAGACTACGGCGTGACGTCCTACGAAAAACCTGGAATAGGATTTCGTAAAAGAAGTTATCACAATTGTTTACTTTACTAAAGAGTATAAAACCCTTACTTAACCCAGAGTAAATAGCAAAACTTTAATGAATGTAACAGACAGAACGCAACTTTAAGTCAGATTACTAATTTTAAACCTATCCAGAAACGATAGATATCTATTAGTAAACAACTAATTATTGCCTGTATCCATTCCGGCAATTACCTGCAAATTATTTCTAATAGCACAGTCAATGGTTACTAATCTCATAGCTTTTCGTTATACACTTGGTAAACAGACCATTTATTTGAATAATGACTATGCTCTGTAGAAGTAGAGCCTTCAAAAGGGTTTACAGTAGCAAAATGATGTGAAGGGAAACCAGCCTTTGCCCTTAGGTTAAACGCAAAACTGGTTGTCTACCTTACGGTAATCGTTTTAAAATAAGCGGTCTAAATTAGACACAGTATCTACGTAATTATTATTTTGATCAACAACTTAACTTAAGAACTTAAATTCTGAATTAAATAAACACTTGAAAATAATACTTAATTAACATGTTGAAGATCTGTTTGACTCACGTTTGATGAAACCATTTTTATAGCAATTTTAACATTTATCCATTTTTTATACATATTTGCAATATATACAGCTGAACCAATTTTGGTAAAAGTTATTTGGAACTACCTAGGAAATTTAGTTCGTTCCTATAGTACCATTCACCGTTTCATGATTATTAGGAACTACAGTTATTAATTTACAACCAATAAAAAATAAATATAAAGTCTAAAATTTACAACCTAACCACGCATTTATTTTATGAATCGGACCAGAGGTCTTATAGTAATCAGGATATATAATACATAATAAAATAAAAATATTTAGACGAATTACGAACCTCCTACATTTTCTTTAAATAGGCCAAAATCCAGGATGATCAATGTTTGATATTGCTTCTTTAAAGTTTTGTTTAGGGAAAAAGATAGTCGTTAGTACCTTGGAATATTGTTTGCTAAAGTAAAGATGCCTAATATATTAATTACATTTCTCGCCTGTTTATCTGTGTAGTACTTGATCGAAATAGAATTCCATTTGCCGGAAACACAAATTGATGGGAACATATCATTCAGTTAACAATCACGTAGACTCAAGCACTAGCCGAACGGACTTATATACAGTATGGGCAACAAAAAAACATATTTAACTAGAATAATTATCTTTCAACAACGAAATAGTTATCATATGGGATGATCTCTTGCAAAGACAAATAAAAAAGTGGTAAATAATTTTGAGTAAATATACGAAAACGCCGATAGGGAAGAAAGGTTCTTGAGTGGCGACTACAAACCGGATAACGCAGCGTAGGTAGGCCTCACAAGTGGGCAGACAACAAAATTAAATGACCCACCGAACACTGCGCAATAGTTTAAAAATACTAATATCTCTTACTGATTACAATAATGGTAATACCATAAGTTAGCTTGGTGGAGGGCTGCCAAGTCGATACGCGATGGTTGCTCTTGATAAATGGACTCCGATTCCAGTAGCGATCGGCGCCGAGCCGTCTGTTGTGCACAACGGGAAATATTTGAGTTCAGTCTGAAAACTACATTTAAAAAAAAAACTTATTCGATATGAAATATTCGTAGTGAGTACACGATTTCGAAATATTTTCGGAGGCCACCAGGAGGATGATTATTGTGATATTGAAAATTTTAGTGCGACAGTTACATAAAAATAGACCCTACACATTTTAAGGCACTAGTTTGAGTTTAAATGCGTATTAATCAAGATTTAATATCAAAGAATATGAGCAAACGCTAAAGATTAAGATTCTCGGGTTATTTTAATTACGAAGATGGTCTGAAAGATTTAAAAAAAAAGAACTAAATCTAACCCTAAAAAGTTCATAATGGTGTCAAAGCTGACAGGCATTCATTCATTGTTGACATAAGGAATCTAGACTGTTTAAACAAAGTGATTTATTTAAGTACTCGAGTTATTTTTCTGGTAGTTATATGGTGAGATCTATTCTTTAATAACATATTATCAAGAATACCGTTTTAAGATGTATTCATATCAATCTAAATTTAAACGCATAGAAAAACTACACGTGAATTAAACATTTAAATGTCTTCATCACAAGTACATAAAACAGTATGAGTACAAGAAATACACTATCCCAGATAGCGTAGTAAATAACAGAACATGTTTCTTGTCACTTTTGAATACTAAACATGGCACAAAATGTCAGTAATTCCCGCGAAGATACATAAAACTCTGAAGTTAGAGATGACAAACAAAACTCTACAGCGTTTCAAATAACACAGCCGAGTTGTAGTTAGGTAAAACCTTTGCAGAATTCCCGCTGACATCACATTCGCACGTTTGAAGCGATTTGTTTGTCAGGTTCAGGCATACATTACCGATCTTATTAGATTTCAACTTCTGCCCGAACACGGGAATTCCTATTCCTAACTCGGTACAAAATCACTGTCGACTTAACGAGCGAAAACAGGAATAAAAACTAATTTTGACATAAACGGAAAAACACGTTTAAAACTTTAGGGAAGGCATTAATCTCGAGCCACACAACTTTTGGGAAAACAAAGTCGTGTTATAAACAAATTTGCTGTGGAGGGATTTTTAAGAGATTCTCGCCAGAAGTTATTAAAGTCTATAACTTGGCGCAAATGGTAGATGCGACTGAGGGTGACGCTTTTCAAAGTTAAAAATGTATAACTGTAGCATGAAACTATGTTACCTTATTAAGCACCTGCACTGTACATCACAGCTCTCCTCTGTCCTCTGTTTCAATTCATTAAATGAAAGAGATAGCTTTGTTTACGATATGGCTTCTTTTTTGCCAAATTTTATTGTATTCAATTACTGATGTTTAATTTTTCAAAATGTCTGTTAAAGTTTTATGGACGAAATTTGTGCAGGACTACAGGAGCCTTTTGCTTTTTTACCTGAAGCAAACGCTAAGATACCTATTGTCAAAAACATGACGGTGAAGCCTATACGTGGCTGTAGGTACTTCCGATTGATTTGCACGAAGCTCCGGACCGCTCCGGATATCACGTTTATGGCACTTCCCGTTCGCTCACCTTCGCCTTTTTGCGAATGAATAGCTTCCACAATATGGCCGGAGACTTGTGCCAAACATCCCCTGAGGTGAATTTGTGGGGCTACGTTTAATATAAAAGACGTCGTGACCTCGGTCTCTTATGTTACTAAAGTTTATTTAGTGTGGGGCCGATGATTCCTTTATTCTGGCGTCCAACTACTCGTAGAACCTGTTGCGTAATTGTTCCAGTGGTATTATCAAGCTTGAATATTATTTAGGCACCTAGTCTATTTTTCTAAAAACATGTATAAGGCTGTATGAGTGATTGGCACATTACAAATATTCCGGCGGTGCTGAATTTATCACATACCATGGTTAATTTCTGGTAGGTCATCTACATTTAAGTTAAGATTACACAAGTAAGCATTTACTTATAGCAAAAATGGTCAAGTCATAAAAACGCACTCACTTTTATGTTAACTTTCTTAATATAATTATATTAAGAAAGTTTAAAACACCAGGTAAAGCTTTTGATTTTAATAAAGCCCACTATTTACTCTATGCATTACTATTACTTTTCCTGTTTGTGTTTGTTCTCATTTTCCTTAATGATGTTTTATAAGCCTGCAAAAGGTCGTCCAAACGTGTAAACAGCCCCTGGCAAGTAGTTTCAGAAACATTAAGGATAAAGGGAAAATTCCGAGTTATTGTCTAGATGGTTTAAGACAGTACTTAAAATCTTTTTTTTTCATCCGCAATAATATCCAGTGTTAGATGAGTAGGGCAAAGTACATTTTGTTATTTTAATCTTTTTCTTAAAGCACTCTATAAAAACATGAAAACTTTTTAGGTTCGACGTGGTTAAGATTACACAAATACTAACTTATAATAATTATTATCATCTAGCCTATCATTGAATTAACATGCACTTTAATAATGACGAGCCATGCATATATTGAGCATTTTTTTCGTAAAAAGGTCTATGACATCTGTTGGAACAGTAGGTGAGACGTACACATAGTCTTGTTTATAATAGGTTCAATCTTGTATTCTCCTATCAAGTGTACTCGTAAGGTCACAGGTGGAACGCGGGCCAGACAAATACAGATCAACGACCTGCTTCACATTGGAAGCAATAGGTGACACCTGATACCTCATTTAGAGAAGCTTTTATTCAGATCAGGCAGTTGCCCGCGACCGTGCTCTCGATACTCTGCAGTGGAATAATTTAGAACCTATATGGACAACGACAACAGTATTCAATCAATTTAAAACATAACTACTATACCGTTTTTGATAAAATGTATATGAGATCACATGGAAAGTAACAAACAAAAATATTTTTTAGAATCGATTCAGGCGATCGATTAACTACTTTAGGCGGGTATTAAACAGGGCTTTTAGTAACTTACGCACAAACTCATTAATGGCTTTTAAAAATCTGGTTATGAATAAATTCATCTACTCATTGCGTTCTACCGCGCTAAAACTAACTTTTTATAAGCTATCTGTAAAACAATATAAAATATAAAAGCTATAAATGTAAAACAATAGGTATTTGTGATGTATCAAAGTCGAGGTGCAAAAGTCTGGCAACCACAATGATTTTCTTAGATATCTTAATTAGGTGAGCAGTGCCCTTTTTGGAGTGTGAACGAGATAAAGTCACGTACCAATGTTGTAAACATTGTTTTGCTGGTCTTTACAGTTGTTTTGCTTGCGCGTTACATTTCCTTATACTAGAACAGGATACTTACTAAGTAACTGTAACACTGTAAGTAATATACAACCACCAAAGTGTATGAGTTCCTCACACAAATCGCTATTGTTAGAGGAGCTACTTATAGGTATCTGTTTTATTTATTTATGAGTTTTATAACTTAAGTTTAAAATAAAAAAGATTGTTAAAATATACTTTATTACTAATACAAATAAATATACATAAATAATAAACAATTCCTTAAATATGAATTAATAATTAATAATGAAAAAAGTTTACTTGTGCAGAAATCAATTTATTTTTAAATTAAGCAACATTTTCGTACACATATTATGATTAATGGCTATTACACATATTATTATCTGCAAGACTATTTTTATATTCGAAGGAAATGTGGAATTTTAATGTATGTACAAGACGTAAATGTTATGTTAAACTAAACCAAATAACCGATATTTCTTTAATTCAGGTACTTAACCCATAGACTAAACATCAGCTATTTTCAAATTTAGATAGGTACATATAATATTCATTTATCCCAAAAATAACCGTAGGTACGTCTTCACACATACATGATCATACTAAGTAGCTTTATTGGTTAGAACTTTTACACGCTTCAATGTGATGTTGTACCTTTCAAGGGTAGGACAGCATGGCGTTATATCTGCTGACATGATGTAGAGCGGCAATATTTTTTGCTGCACCTCTACAATAGCTTCCTACTATGTATATATACTAAAAGATAATCCCCGAAGGTACCCGAAACCTTAAAGTACCATTAATTACCATTATATAATTAAAATTTGCAATGGTTTCCACCTTACAGCACATATTTTTCCACAAGGCACAAAAAGCAGACCGATATTGTACTACATATAGGGTGTTTATGTTACTGGAAAAACGTTTGATAATATAACAATACTTTTTTAAAATCATGATACCTTGTTCCAAATTACATAGAGTAGTTAGGTAATTAGTAGGGTAATTGATACGAATAGGTTAAAGAAAATTTGATCAGATTTTTGTAGCATTTACCCACCAAAGATATACGAGATTTTAAACTATCGGAAACTAACTTGTATTCAATTAAATGGTATTAAATTTTGCGACGTTGTGGTTTAGTTTTCTTAATATGCAGTAAAGAGTTCATCTATCTATGGTATTTCCTTTTCCCCGTTCTGCTTTCTGATGGTCACCCTAGTGACTTGTGTTACCAGACACTTGCCATCGATCCGTCTGCTCGCAGACGCCCGCGCCGACCTCTCCTCGCTTTGATAACTCCACCATCCAGCCAGACATTGACCACCAGCGAGATCGTTAGCCCTTTGATCTAAAGATGAACCTGATACAGTTTGATTGAGACTTACTTATTGTGTTTGGGTTAGTGATGACTATGAATAAACTCTTAACGTTTTTTTTTGTTGCAGATAAATTTACTTTTGGCTGCAACACAGCGCGATGATGCTGCGTAAGAAGAAGAACACGCTTGCCATTAATTTACTGAAATTAGTTTTTTTTTTCAAAGGTTTTCAGAGCCCAAATTAGGCAAAGCCTGTGCTATGATAACCTGATGACTGATATACATACTTATATATATAATAAACACCCAGACACAGGTCAAACAGACATGTTCATGCACACAAATGTTTGACCTGTCCGGGGATCGAACCCGGGGCCAGCGGCGCAGAAGGCAAGGTTGCTACCAACAGCGCCAACCAGCCAGTCATAATAACCACTGTTAAATTCCTAAGGCTGAAAACGAGAGTTCTTTAAAGCTTTTTCCCTTGTAAGCCGGATATTATCAAAATGGCAATGGATTTTTCAAATCTATTACAGTTACGCGAATCATTTTCAGTGCTGACTAATTGGCATTGATATTTGTATCAATTAATAAAATAATATGAGTATAATTTATTTACGTAGTGTAAATCTAAATTGTTAGAGAGCTTACATCCACACTATATAATTGCCTAGGTATACATGATTGACAATAATGTTAAATACTACTACCAACTACTATACATTTATCTGTATCTCATATGTCTTCTATAATAATTATTTTAGCTGTTGCCCTATTTCTAAATGGTAAAAGTGCATTTTTTTTTGTATCAGCCGCATGTTGCTTGTATCTGTTTTATTGTCAATGTGAGCACAGAATAGATAACACTTGATGTGACTGATTGTGTGACTAACGCAGTCGGTCAAGACACGTGGTAGATTCCAATCTTCCTAAAATAAACACAATCTCTTTAAAACTTCCAAATCTGACAACGGTTATTTCACAGATGCTTTGTGCCCAATGAAATTCATCATTGGGTACAAAGCAGTAAATTTTTGCTTCGTGTATTGGTCTCCCAATGCCGGAAATGGTGCCTTGAAATGTTGTATCAAAATTACTTAATTACGTAGCGTATACAACATTTTTGTATTTCAGGTGCAGTAAAAGTTAGTTGTATTTGCAAAGCTGTCATCACTTAGCCCGAGGATTATTTATTTACTTGTATTTGTGCAGATATAATTACACTCTCTCACGATAAGTAGACAGACAGGGAGGCAGTTGAGAAATATTAAAATAATTCGCTTAAATATTGGAAGAATATACTTATTCTCATTTTTCGATAGGAGGAGTTGTTTTCTTTTGTAGCAGTTTTTAAGCTGCTTGATGGCCTCATACAATGGTTCAGTTTCTAGGCTGCCTTAATACTGGCCGACAAATGTTGTAAAGTTGTATATTATGCCACTCCATGGTTCTCTATTCAAAATCTGACCGGGTTAAAAATTGCTTAACTCTAATGCTTGATATAAACCTGCTAATTGTGCTAGTCATCGCCGGTCTTACATAATACAATATAACAGTGCTATATTACAACGCCTTATACGTACGTGCGGCAAAAAGAGTTCGCTCTTAAAAAAATGAAAAAGCGTTAAGAGCGTCATTACTTGTAACATACTAGTAGCTATCACACGCGGCGTTGCCCGCGATATAAAATGTAATATATAAGTTTTGAAGTTTTAACTTCCATTTGATCCCCATTAAAAGTTTTATATCCAAAAACGCTTTCTTAGTACATCCCCTACACTCTATAATGAATACACCCTCCAATTTTTTTGTCTCTAGGTTCAGTGGTTTAGGCTGCGTTGATTCCTAATAATATAATAAGGTATAATACCAGTGAGTCAATAAGTCAGAACTTACTCTTTTATATATATAGATAATTCTTGTTTAGAATATTCCTCGAAGTACGAGGATGGTTCGAACGGAGAGAAAAATTAAAAAAAAATGTCTGAAGGAATACAACAGATACTTCCATACCATCGATTCGTAATAATACTTAAAAGTCAATTTGAACTTCAATACTATACCATAAAGTTTAAGTGTTAGTGGAGAGGTTGCGGGAAGGCAAAACAATTGAGTGACGTCAGTATCGTATAAATATTAATGTAATTATTTGTCAGTATTTATCCGATGTTAACATTACTCTTAAAGAATATAATGTTAGGCGGTACCAAGTTCGCCAGGTTAACTACTATTTATGTAATCTGACTACAATTTGAACGCTCTTGCATATATATGTGTGTAAATAGTATGTATCCAAGAGCGTTGAAATGTTTAAAATAAAATCCCATATTGTTATTGTTCTGAGTATATTTTATATCTTCTCTATGAAGATCTCACATTTTAAATCCCCGATACGTTCAACGCAGACAGATCCTGTCTGACTGGTCATGTAAATAAATTAATTTGATTACCATCACGAGTGTGATACTAATATGCAATGCAACAATGTACTGCATATACTTTGACTGATCCTTAGTTATTTAGAACTAGTGTAGTTCCATGAACTGCCGTCCTCGCAATCTGATATTTTTTAAGACTATAAAAAAACGACAACCACTTGACTTGATTTTTGTTATATTCAAGAATCTTAAATATTATTCAACACGGCTGTACCAAGTATTATTGAGTACCCAATAAATGCTACCGTAGCATCCATTTTGGGAGAAACCTCTAATTAAAAAATCCCAGACGATTGAAAAGTTATAAAAAATTGTGGAACCAATACATCAAACAATATTGGTAAGAAACTACGACTGAACGCGAGTACGAACATTCAGGTGATATATAAACACAGAAACTTACTATATACAGACGAAAAAAAATTGCTAGACCCGAAGGAGAGACGTTGCGCTCACGCGGTGAATAAAACATAGATATAGTAAAGTAACTATTTCTTGGAACAGTTGACAGAAATATTTCCCAACTAATTATGTTTTTTTTTATGAATTGGGAAATTTTATTTAAAGTAGTGTAGGGCGTCTTTCGGGCAAATATTATCAAAATCAGTCGGTATAACAATTTTTTCAAGGGATAATAACTCCCAAACCAAAAAACACAATTAAAAATAATAATCATAGAACCTATAGATCAAATAAGTAGTTCGCGAGTAGTTTGCGTACTATAGTTTTATTGCCATAACAAGGCCATAATACTTGTAATAATTCTGCGAACTTTTGACCTCGCTACTTTAAAAATTAAAACTTTATCATTCTCATTTGACGTCGGCCCCGTAGCAAAATTCAACTCTTTTTGGCTGTGGGTAAATTACTTACATAGAAACGTTAACTACTTTAATGGGATTTTTGGAAAGAAAACAAAAGCCACAACGACAATAAATATTCTAAACTGCAGTCACATTATTGCTAAAAAGAAAGAATTTGAATACAAAGCCTCATCAATATTGGTTGGCAGTTACGAACTTTACTCAAAATCTACCTACATCCAGCCAAACGTATTCATATATACTTACACACTACGGGATGAAAGAAATTTGGTGTTAAGAACTGACGCTTCACTCACTAGCCTGTAATATTGATTCAGTACTTAACTGTTTTAAACACTGCTCAACGAGAAAACTAACTTCCGACTGATTTAAAAAAGGAAAACACAAGTCCATATAGAATAGAAATTTATGCAATTCTCGTTGCCTTTTACGACCACCTATCTAAAAAATTGTCATACACTTAGCAGCTACTATAAAAATACCCCAAAAACCATGTCGTTGCGCAAATGGACCGGGAAACGGAGGTGAGCCGAGTGCCTTCCAAATTACTGTAACGCGTATAAAACATGGACATAATATTTTTATGAAGCCATTTGGAGACAACTAGATCCGGGTGTAAATAAAGTTGATAGGTAGGTAAATTATTTATTACTGGAAACAGGTTAACGTGCAAGTATAACTCTGACAAGAATCTACCCAATGAATTGAAGTTATGTATTGTAATATTTTACATACAATAAACTGATAGTCTTTCTAGATTGGCACTTCGTACAGTGATAGTAAAATAGTACATACTCGTAATCTGTAGTAACCGGTATCAATATAAATATAGTAGCAGCTATATAGTATAGTGTATACTTATCGATAAACATGTATATTAAACCTCTTTAGGTTGTTTAAATCCATCCTTACAAGTATGAGGGTCTTATCCCTTGAGCTTCATGCGCTTAGAGGGTTATATATTGGGTGGCTTCTCAGCCTTGCAAAGTCTTCAAACTTATAATCATAATCATTTATCGCATAACTGTACAGAAATTGGTCTTAATGTAGAATTCTGAACTTTTCAACAGTATTGTCCTCGCGAACATACATGCGAAGAAAATTATGCTTATGTCCAGAAAAAATCATATACAAATTACACCTATACTTAATAACGACTTTATCTTGCAGAAATTCTTTAACCGAATAGTATAACCTTTCCATATCAAAAAATTAAATAATTGTCTCTTAGATATATTGATATTCTCCGATTCAAGTAATAGATCATAGGTCCCATACCCAATACACTAAGAAACTTGATACATATTTTTTCTGATAGTTAACATTCAAACTCGGTTTTCCTCGTAGCTAAAAATTTACTTAACTGCATAACGTTTAGAGAGCTATTCAGATCTCAGATAGTTGGCAATTGGTTTAAAATTACTAATACCAGAGTGTGAATAATATGTTATAAAAAATATTTACCTGGCATAGTATTATTATTACAATACGACTGATAAGCGTAAAAAAATCCACAGTAGTTAGATCAGCGATCAGCTTTATCTGTGCATTCTCTAATATTTTATTCTATTTATTCCCACGACGACTTCTTGGCAAGCATGCAAAATAATGTAGTGTCACATTTCAATAGCAACCTCGATGTAATTCTAAGAGAATGTGTTACTAATATGTTGCTAAGTTCTAATAAACAGCAGTCGACAGGCAGGTGTGCCTGCTATACGGCAGCGCCATTAGACAGGCATTGCTGTATCTTATTCACGGTACACACAACTACACTCGGCACGTATACCTTATTCATGGATATTAAGTGTGGCGGCGAACATAAACTTCTGGCAGGTGGTACATCGATCGTAGCTGACACGTTTGCTTTATCTAATGAAATTCCTTTACCAATCTCCATCTCCAATGCAAAACACCGCCTGAGATACGACGATAGCTGGTTGTAGGCTGAGTGAAAGCTGCAAAGTGTAATGTGGAGGTTTAAGGCTATTATGCAGGAAAAGTTTATCTTCTTTGCAATGTTCCGAAAATATCAGTTTGGCTTGAGAGTAAATAACTGCATTATTTTAAGTACCTGCTTCCACTAGAGAAATTTAATATCAGAAATTAATAATTAATCTTGAAAGTTTTATTCAATATAATTTTACTGCGATTTGTTTTTGAAATTTAAATACGCAAGTAACTTTGTTCGTGATATGTAGATTATTTAGTCCACTGATGATTAATACTATATGTATGCCCTACTGCTGGGCATGAGTCTCTCCGGAAGGTCCACCACGCTGTCAAAATTGCAGAATAAGTACTTCATGTAACTTGAAAGTTATAAACCTTCTCCGACGACCAGGTTTCCTCACGATGTTATCCCTCACTGTTTTAGCACGTGGTAATTAATTATGATATGCATAAGAGTGAAAAACACAAGGTGCATTTGAACTGGATTTACACATTTAAACCAGAATCACGTACTCCGTCTCCACAGCTCCGGTTGTCTGATTTAGATGTTATCTTATCGTGATGTGGGAGACTACATTACTATGTAAAAGATAAGGTTGTAAGCTCTTAGGTGTGTAGGCACGTGGATAAATTACAGTGAATTCTAGTTTGTTTGCTACTGTTACATGAATGCTGTGTGTGACACATAGCATGTTAAGTAAAATTTAAGCTTTAGTACGAGAGGCATTCAATTTTGAAAATATCAATTTAATTATATTAACAATTGGTAGAACATGGAGAGCTTTACAAATTGCACATTTGTCACAGAAATGCCTCGATACAAAATATGGAACAATGTATACCTAAGCATTTTCAATGTATCAGTGTGCCGTCACGGACCCTGCCTGATGTTGATGGCAGGTAAAAATAAACTTCCCAACTTACTACTTTAATTTCTCGTATTACAGTGTTACTCGTAGTAAGAAGGGCAAAGTAAGAGTTGTTCTTTGAATGGTTACCCAGACTAGGTAAGCGAAACGAAGAGTTATTTTTCAGACAAGATTGGGTCATGACCGAAGCAGATAGTATAGATATGAAAGAAACCGACACCCCACAATGAGATATAGAAGTATGCGGATGACGATAATGATGAGATAAACAAATCAGAGTTAAATTAGAGCTAAAAAGTAGTATGTAGGCCAACTGATACAAGCAACTGTTCCTTTAACAACAAACAAAAAATGTTCCCCAATGACTCTCAAAGAGTCTCATAGAAGTTGTCAAAGCTAAGGAGCAAATACAATCAGGCGGTCGTAAAAACTTATACAACTCTTATTACTTGGCAGTTCTTTTGTCTGAAGAATGTTTGTAGCGAATGACAAACTGAGTGAGTAGGTTCGTAGGCAATGGTATATCAATAATTATGTTTTTAATGTAAGAAAGGAATTGAATATTCAGGCGCATCAGTATAATATTATTTTTCAGACATTGTGTTTAGTTTGATTTTTTAGTAATTTTTATAAATTGAAGGTCAATTTCACTCATTTTTATCTGCTCTTGTTTCATATTATTTGCAGCAGAGTGACAATTAGTATTGTTTTTTAACATACAGGTAGCTTGGTCCAGAGTGGTATTTTACCCTGGGATAATCTAATAATATAATTTAAATTTCATATTATGATTTTTGTTTCCCTGTTCTGTGTACACTGCGTGTTTACAAAATGTATTATACTTATTTAGGTTAATCTGTTTTGTTTTTTTGCGCATAAAACAGCACAACAAACGACTGATTATTATAGCCAACAGCAAACAGTAGCCTCATTTTGTTTTCGTGGAAATATGCCCTAATTTTCCCAATTGCTCTGGAAATGTGTCTTTTATTCTGCGTCATAGGAGTTTTTCGTACGATTTCAAAGAGAGGAAACGGTTTTAGGAAAGGCAACAAAAATATTGAATGAGTACTGGCAGAATATTCACTGCACTGATATACCATTACGTTTCACAATAGTCTGTACTGGAACCGATCCGTATTTGTACGTTTCTTCATTTAGTAATGTAACTACACCTACATGTTACTCTGCTGCTTTCAGATCCATTTTTCGTTATATTTTATTGACATATTAAACAGATAACTATGCTGAGTTAGAATCGGTTTGTGACAAACATTATAGATCACACATTTGTTAGTTTCTGCAATCATCTTGTTGAGTTATAATTATTTGTTTGTCACTGATAGAATGAAAATATAGTCGCAACCCAGTTACCCTACTTCATTCTATTCAATACTAAGGAAAGCACTTTTTTATATATTTAAATTACAAAGATAAAGTTTATTATTTGCAAATACTCTTATAATATATTAGGTCCTTACATATGAAATTGGCGTTTTGTCGTACTGGCCACTTTGATCTCAAATATCTCTTCTTTGGTTAGGGATTCCAATTTCAAATTTATACAGCTATTTATTCATACATTTGTATTTCGAAAACCGTAATTCATTTGTTTTGTCCTCGTTTGGTTTTTTCTTTGCGTCAGGCAGTTTACAAAATGGAAAACTTGAAATATCCGAAAGATCCGATTTAAAATCCCTTCATTATTGTGCCGGTTGAGTAATGTAACGCAGCAGTTGACGCGCGTTTGTCGGTTTGCTGCACTCAATTCATGCGGTACCCACCTTTCAAGCTTTTTCACCTTTCCAATTTGCTTCAAGTGGATTAAAACAGTTTTATCACTAACACCGCAGCCTGCAGCTAACTCGGGCGTGGTTTGCGATGGATCTGCTTCCACAATAGCTTTCAATTCTTCATTAGCAACTTTAGTCTCCGGCCGTCCACGGGGCTTGTTCTGCAGGTCGAAATTTCCAGAACGAAAACGTTGGAACCAAAAACGCACTGTGTTTTCTTTTGCGACACCGCCGCCATACACATCATTAATCCTTCGAGCCGTTTCTGCAGCACTGGTACCACGGTGGAACTCGTAATCGTAAATAACGCGATATTTCGAGTTTTCCATTTTGTAAACTGCGTGACGCAAGAAAAAACCAAACGAGGACAAAACAAATGAATTACCTTTTTCGAAATACAAATGTATGAATAAATAGCTGTATAAATTTGAAATTGGAATCCCTAACCAAAGAAGAGATATTTGAGATCAAAGTGGCCAGTACGACAAAACGCCAATTTCATATGTAAGGACCTAATACAACTGACCCCAGACATGAGGAGGGACCAGAGAGGAAGAGGACTTTATGAAATCTTTGATAATAGGTCTAAACAAATTATTGACAATATTTAAATTATTTATGTACCTATGGCGATATCGTCAAAGCTTAAAGAGAGATAACAAAAAACCGGACATGTAAAACGATTAAATAAAACTGATATAATTCATGTATGGAAGAGACTTTGATCCTTGAATGACGGCTATCGTGCGAAAATGCAAGTTTTTGCCGATACCGCAAATGGACGCCTTCCTCTATTTAAGAGACATCCTACAAAAAAGTTCGTCTTCAATTACTCGTTTTATCAACCTAATAAGTGTCATAACTTTTTCGTCTCGCTGTTCTCACGATTGTCTCTGTTCTTGATGCAATGAGAATATACCTATTAATGAGTCTTAAGTGTTTTTTGGATTCCAGTTTATAAATACATGTTAAAGTCAGCTATGTGCTGCATAAAAAGCTAAATAATAAAACAGAAGATAAACAATTTCTTGCCTATACTAAACTGTACCCCACCGTTACTCATATAAGAAGTATCAAACCAACTCTACATTATATAATGTTTTAAACATTATGCTTATTACATTAATATAAGTGACGAATTATTTTTGTCGAAGGTGCAGACATAGCAGGGGCGATAACAATCGTTATACTCAATCAATAGTAAGCTTTCTATTAAACTTAGAACAGATTTTACAACACGGTTGATTTATTGAGGAGCTCTGAATTTTTGTCCTCAGTTTATATCGCAGAAGGCTGCTATATGTATAGTATATAGTACTATATAAGTAAATACACTGAAACTATCAAGTATACGAAACTTAAGGTGTTTTGTAATGTAAAATTTACGGGTACATCTTTTAAATCTACTTCAATTTCAATAGCCATATTGAGTTTTCAGTCACGCGGTGCCCCCGATTCTTAGTAATCATATCCTTCATACTCGTAGTTAGAACATTTTTATGATTATGGGAAAAATGGGTTACTTAGCGTATCCTACATACCCATTAGCAGTTAGCGGCAATGGAACGCTAGCACGGCCAATTATAAAAGTAGACAGATACGCTATTGTAACGTAAGTATATTTGAATGTATCTAATACTATTTTTGCTTACATACATTGTATCTAACCGCGTTTACCTATAAAATAAACACTTTTTAATGTCAGACCTTATTTAAGACATTAATGAGATTGTGACCAACACTATGATGTTCTTTAGACTTAAAATAAAAATACAGATACTTACTACACTGTAGAAAGTTTGTAGGTAGATGATAGTTATAAATGCACGCTATTGACGACTGCCGTGGTCTAGTGGATAGCATAGACAAGTTACGGAAGTTTTATGTGCCATTGGTGTAACTGATGTTTTGTTATTTTATTGATTGATATTCTTTTATTTCCAATATCTTCTTTCTTTACTTGCTGTTAGTATACTTAAATTTAATTATCTAGTTTATCCATTCTTTTTTTTAATTTACTTTTTTTCTCTTTTGTGGAATAGTTGTAACTATGAATGTATTTTTATGAATCCTAAAGTTTTATTAGTATGTATGTATTCGCATATAAGTAAGTAATATTATAATATTATATTTTATAGGTGTATGTTTAAATTTAGTTTATGCTAGATAGATCAAAACACTTTATTGCATACACACATAAATATTATAGTAAACTTAATAAGACTTATGATTACGTGCAACAAGCGGCGGCATTATCGCTGATAGCGATCTCTTCCAGCCAATCTTTGGATGGAGATAACTAGGATGGTAAATGTGTAATTAAGTATATTTTTTTTTTGTAAGGACACCCCCGTCCTATACATATAATATTAACATGTATTGTCTTCGTCCAAAGGTTACCTGGACGAGATCGATTTTAGCGATAAGTAAAGCCGCGACGGGCGCCACTAGTTTTTATACTACTACTACAAGAAAATTATATTTTTTATTGTTATATTTTGTGTCTTTACAGTAAAGCGTTCATCTAGCTATCAATTTATTTTGAAAATGTTTTGCTAGGTGACTTGCAAAATAGGGCCAGACAGCCAAGACCCCTAGATTTGCTGCTCTTGTGGTTTTTACTCTTGGCACACCAAAAGTCAAGGGCACTGCTCATTAAGCCCTAAATTGGTAATATCGTGATGCGCAGGGTGACACAATGATAAACTGCCTGTGGGTTTCTGATTTATTTTGACGCATATAATCTTTTTTACTTCATTCATAATTAATTATAAATTTTTTTTTTAAGCTGCACATAAACTATATCAAATGTGAACATATAAATAACCCTCCTTGTGTATTGGTGAAAGTGTTTGGTATAAAGTGTGTTTTTATTTGTACCATTTATCCTACTCACGGTTTGTTTAACCAAATTAACATTACTGTAGTTACAAATAAGATTGCGTGAACTTAATTGAACCAAACTAGCAAGTAAATGTAACCAGAATCACCTCCTAGCGAGCGAAGAAGTGGTCGGCATCACACCATCCGAGTGGCATTTCACGATCTAGGAAACACCTAGACAATGACGGCCACGATCCGTCGCGATACCAAAGCACAACCAATTTATCTGTACAATGCTTAACCCTTTCCTACAAATGCGAATAAAAGTTCATGATTAGAGAACAATTGGCAATTAACAAGCGCCGTTGGGTTGTGGAATATGTGTCGGGATATAAATCTGGTCAGTGTCAGGAAGGTTCCTGTAGAGTATTTTGAGCTCTATGGAAAAAAGCAACAACTTAATTACTTAAGGATATTATTAATTTAAGTCTATAAGTTTATTATAAGTTTCTTTCACAATACTTAAACCTATAATACATCGTAAAAATTGTTTTTCTAAAAATACTTCTTACCTTTGTCCACTGATTCATACCGATTATTTCACGTAAATTGTAAATCTTTAATGAAAACAACCATGGCCAATTTATTAAAGAATTGCTGAATAACGTAAATAACTTAAAAGGCCAAAGTTCTAGGCTGCGCGGTGTTCCCCGCGGACCTCTAATTTCGTTTTAGCCTATGTTTCTTAGTGATAATGTAGGTTTATAACAGCGAAAGAACTTTTTAAATCGGTCTTGTAGTTTTAGTCTATTCGGTACATATCAATTTGCATTACACAAATACAAATCTTTCCTCTTTCTAATATTATTAGGTATTAAGAATAGAAAATATAAAAATAAGTACAAATAAGTACAGATGATGAGTTTTTAAAATAAGAGCTTTTTATTATTTCCAAATTTATGTGATGCCCTTCTTGAGTGCCACCATACCTACTCATCATAAAACCAAACATCAACAAAGTAAACAAAGGGAGACCAAAGAAAAACAAGAAATTTGCATTTGGCACTTTTTTTCCATTTTGCAAAAAGGACACATTTAGTTAAGATGTCAGGGCACAAATTTAACTCAATATAACAAAATTTTCTGCGTATACTTAGTATACTCGTTCTACTTATTTGTTTGAAGTGCCAACAACTAACCCGACTATGTATATAAAGTACCATTAAAAAAGTAAAGATATATTCTCTGTAAATAAATAATAGTAAGGATATTCTCACCGGGAGTTAGCTTTTAGTAAAAGAAGAAAAAATCTATAATTGAATCTATTATTGAACAATTATCTTTCTGAAAAATATTGCGTGGCTTCTCTTCAAATGAGTAAGGGTCGTTAAATTGATCTAAAAAGAAGAGAAAAAAACATAATATTTTCAAAAGAAAAGTAGTTGTTTGAGATTTGACCGAACATGTTTTTAATTAAATAGCTCAAAAGACCTGTATTGAAACACTGGTATAAGAAAATCTCAATAGCACATATCACTATAATACTAGACCATAAAATATTAGTTTCGACAAAAACATGTATATTTCTCCAGGAAACTCTGTATTTAGACTGAACTCAACAAAAATAGATCCGTTACTTTGGATTCAGGATGCGAACTCATCCGTTCCCGAGCAAACAACCGTCACCAAGGAAAATAGATAGTCGAGCATTTCAGAAATGTTTGGGACTCCGCGTCTGTCACAAAAAGTGTTACGATCACAAATCAAATGAGTAAATATTATTTCTTATTTCTCGTTTCCGCTCAAAATGTGTATTATGAACGAGCTGTTAATGTTATTTCATTACTGATATCTTCCTGTAAGCAAGGAATGGTCGTTAAATGCGCTTAGTTTGTGTGGAGGGACATCCGAAAATAAACTACATCTGTTTATGGTATCAACACATCTTAGCCTGTCGCGTAGCATTCCTGCCGTGAGCTGTCATGCGCGTAAGTGCGCTCGGAGACTTTTCAGATAATAATTGCAATGTAATGGACAAGTAGATTGATTATTTCTATTTATATGGATGGTCTAGTAAATAGTTGGGAACGAGTTCCTAATTGTTTTACGATGCAACTATGTTATACGGAATTCGTTTCTGCATAATATTAAAATGCAGAGTGTTTCTTAGCTATTGGCGGCATGACAGCTGCTAAAACTACATGCTGAAGTAAAACTGTTCTAGCCATACTTCCACTCAGGTCTTCCTCACGCTGGACAAGCTTTAAGCAAAAAACACTACTTACCGGAAGAACAGATGTTTTGAACATTCCATTAAAATCCTCTGGGGGTCAATCAGCACCGTTGCTGTTGTATTACCGTTGTTTCTTTTGGGGGTCCATAGATATTTGATTATCACCTTGAAACTTA
Organism: Ligdia adustata; assembly: GCA_947049295.1. Lineage (NCBI taxonomy): Eukaryota > Metazoa > Arthropoda > Insecta > Lepidoptera > Geometridae > Ligdia > Ligdia adustata. Next base: position 9,701,527 of record OX346214.1, on the reverse strand, counting down.
AGGCGTGACCTCAGTACTTGCATTGGTTAGTTTCAATACATGCTAAAGAAGTTCTTCCATGGGCTAGTTTCATTACTTCCGGTGAACTACTTTCGCGGAAAAATATAGCAGCCAGCACCTGAAAAAACTCATATGTGAATTAGAGCTGCTCAGACCGACAAATATGGAGGAGTACGAAAAAAACCTTAATTTGCCCAGAAGTAGGATAAGTTATTGGCTACAAATTAGCTTAAATTATGTATGTGTGGCATTTTGAACGTTATTGCATAACAGTTAATAAAACAGGAAGCATTACATTTTCTATGGAAAATTTCGTAATCAGCCAAGTCTTGACCTAAATTACTTGTACACTTGTATCAATGGTGCCAGAATGGTGTCGAAACACATTGTCACGAAAACAAAACGCGGAAGTTACAGTTACGGCGACAATCGATCTCCCAATTTTACTTGGAACGTTATGCCCCAAATGAACAAGACAGAAAAATAAATGAATTTATTTAAATAGTGCTTCATGTTTATTTTTAAATGTAGTTAATTCATTTTGTTAAATATGTAGGTAGATAAAACTTGTCCGTGGGAATGTTTAGAGTCTGAGATATTTTGGCTATGTTACATAGTAAAGCTGTTAAAATAATTCAGGATTGCACTTTGAATGAACTTTAGAGTTGGACTATCCAATCCCACGCCTGTCGATGATATTTTAGGTCCCTTCGTGACCACGCGAATGAAGGTCGCAAGTTGCTTACATTTTGAAACACGGTATCTAATGCATCACTTGGGTGTGACCACGACCTCTGAGTATTGTTAGTGTTAGAACAAAAATATTCTTATCAAGTTTTTACAGGTCCGATCACAATATAAACGTACCTATCGCTGTTATAAGATTGACGAACACTAAAAATATTTAATGATGTGGCATTTATTGTTTATATATATATAAACAATTGTTGATACATTTCTGCATAAAATATTTTTCTAAAAATATTTAGTTCACAAAGGTCTGATTAAGTAGCTTTTTTATGCGTTGTGATGTTCATCCCTACAATAATACCAATTTTTTTAAATAGGTACATAGTTATCGAGACTTCCGAAACAAAAACATACAAGTTATTAAAAAAATCATTGCTTATCACTAAAAACGATCTCTTCCAGACCAAAGCTTTTGGAAAACTTAACATGTGTATTTGGAAGTTTAGAATTACTGATAGCAATACACTTGCATTACCACGATATTCTCACAACATTTTTCAAGTTTCATGCAATTTGTACTCAGTGTTAGTGACTAGTAATGATATTCACGAGGTCTTACGAAACCTTCAATATTGTAAGAGCAAAGTGTAAAATGTTTAATGAATAGAGTTAATGAGAAAGACAAAACTAAATTAATTAACAACAGACTCTCGTGACAATAAAACGTTTAATTCTACACATAAAAGCATCAAGATAGGTAGGTGCATTTGTTAAAAGCCTTCGTAAAGTTTTTTAATTAAGTACGGCTCTGGTGTTTTTCTTTGTTGCGTTTAAGATCAATAAGTAATTAAAGATTATCGTTCGAAGTTATATTCAAGTTAATTAATGTTTAGATGATAAAAGAAAAACAATGTCTAATGTTACTGTAGCTGATGTATTGCTAGTTGCTTTGATGCAATGACTATTATGTGATCCTACTTCCTGCTATAATACTAATATTATATACGCAAAAGTTTGTAAGCATGTGTGGTTGTATGGATGTTTTACTCTTTCACGCAAAACCTGCTGAACCGATTAGGATGTAATTTGGTTTGGGGACTGCTTAAACCTCTGGATTAACATATAGGCTGCTTTGTATCCTACATAAACGCGGGTAACATCCTACTTCCTGCAATCACACTAATTATAATTATAAAGGCGAATCAATGCAACCAAAAATCTCCTACAAATTTATAAAATATTATACCAAGATTTGTCAAAATTTAGTTAAATTTACGACCAGTATACCAATATCAAGATTTAAACAAACATAGTACTTAACCGAAGATAAAATCCAGAGTCAAAGTACGCAAGCACAAAGACGCTACGCTCGCCTTTCAATAATTTACTTGATTAATTATCAAGTAAATTATTGAAAGACAAATTAGGTGGAATGCATTATTTTCAGTACCTACCTATTTACTTTAAATATTTAAAACTTAACTAGACGACGAAAAAATATTTATTAGGTGCTGCAGGTTTAAACTGTATTCGGTCATTAGGTTGAACTAAATTTACAAATCTCTAAACCGTGTCCTACATTGAAGAACGAATTGAACTGAATTGCAGAATCGACATCATTGTTAGTATTTTTTTCCGACTTTCCAAAAAATAAGGAGGAACTTACGCAATTCAACCTTATTTTTTATGTTTTTTTCTTATTTCTCGGAGACTGCTGATCCGTTTTAAAAATATTATTTTAGTTTGTAAAATATATAGCTACCTCGAAAGAGGTCTCTTTTATTTTTTTAATTGATTCAGAGGTTTGATTAAATTAATCGAAATAGCCGATAAAACTATATGATCGCCAGCTGAAATGAAATGCTAATTACTATTTTTTAAAAGAACTTGTGTTTATGAATTTGTTTCCCAAGGCACACATAATATTAAAACAATTTACAATAGTAAAATGACTAGATTTCGACATATTGTGTGCCAGTAGCTTCAATCAAATGAAATGACTAGAGGTATTGTGACGGCACATGCATTCCTGATGTGAATGAACCATAATTTTAGATTTCGTCAGCCATCGCCGGAAGCTATAGGCAAAATGAATCTAATATAATGATCTAAATTGCAACAGAAGTTTATTTCATCAATAAAGGAAATAGCATAGGCGTATTTTACTTATTACACGTGTTTTTTCGTAAAATTTATCCAATAAGAAATACTATAATAGAACGGTCAGTTAATTTTGAATATTTCGTCAGTTTTATGCGACGTGTTTCAATGTCAATAAGACTATGTATAGCATAAATTGTGCGGATACTTTTAAGTAAATTTAAGTCTGAAACAGTACCGAAAATAATGATTTATGTTTAAGATAATTATAATTGAGAAGATCAACAGAAAGGAACTGAAACTGACACAAAGACAATGTCTTCTAATATTTGGATATAGATATTCGTGGACAGTTTGGGTTTTAAAAATATATTTTTTAACTACGGGTACAGAGCACCTCTGTCCGCTCTTTAGTACAGGTACCTAGACAAACATCCAGTGTTTTACATACCTAAAACGTTACAGTGTTCAAGCAAGCACGTCTACTAAATGCGAGTTGGTGTGTTGACACAGCCGCCACGCACTGCTGGGTCCATGTGAGTTATTTCTTGCGATAAATGAAATTGAAACGTCTAAAACTGCAATTGTGGCGTAAAATATGATGTTTTGTTATCGTTTTTACGGTATTTAAAGTGCAAGATGCAATTTTTTACATATATTTCGCAAACCGGGCTTGTGCAATACTCCCAAATTTACGAGTTTAGTTCATTGCTTAAGAAGAAGCAATGACTATTGTTTAATGTATACGTTATCATGATTCTTACTTCTGTGTGCTTTTGTTCACTCTGCAATCCTAATACTTAACTTATTTTTTTGTAGGATATGCCATTTATAAATTTGCTACTGATTACTAATTATTTCGACCCATAAAAGAGCAGAAGAACGCGGTCAATTACTCAGTTAATCCGTTCATTACAACTTGGCAATCAGCTTTATGCTGTTCCTAGTTTGAAGTGTGTAGATTCTCTTATAATCAGAGAGTCAGTAAGTTTGATATGTTATACCTTACTTGTTTTTTATGGCGATAATTTCTATTGTTTTAGTACCTAAGTTATACAATTTTTTAGTTAATCATACCTCAATTTGAGTATTTGTAATATTTACCACACTAACTTGAAATTTTTGTTACCCGTTCATCTCTTTGTTGTTATCGAAAGCTTAATGTACAATGCATATTCAAATAGTTATGTATAACATGGTCGCTTTTGACGTTATGCGACTAGTGCCGTCAAGTTAGCAAGACAAGATGCTGAAACTGTAACGTTAAACCTGTTATTTGCCTAACAATGTTGTAAGGAGCAACACTCAGACCAGATACGTGTACTTTTTTGTATTACTCTCAGCTCTCCGATACAAGGCTCTACTCAACTTGTACACTTAAATAAATTCTTGGTGGTAAAAACTTGCTAAAAAAACAAAAAATCTTTAGATTAAAGAATAAACATACCGCTACCTCTCCTTCTAGAAAGCAATAGACAAGTGCGTAAGGAACGTTGCGGATGGCTTGAGTGATTGCATCGTTATACATGATGTTGTAATTGGCATGAATTGGTGTTGCTATCGGTTATGATTTCTCGCTTACGACAATGTAGCCGTTAATTCTTTAGCTGGTGTTGATCAAAATTTCTTTCTATGAGAGATGAGCAAATCATACTTACTTTACTTAAAATTATGACTTTAGGACGAAATATTGAAACTACAAGACTACATTTTGTGCATTCTTACTTATATGTGTGCATAGAACTCGAGATCATATAACCCATCACACCATCGTGTTCCATATCAACGTATCATCCAATTCCATACTTGTAATACAATATTATTCACGGAGCCAATAGTCATTTCACTGACATCCTTCTCCAACCGGAGTGGGGTAAAGTATCCATTCTGGCAACGGGGTCGGATATTTGGCCACTGTAATCAGGTCAATGTACCAATTCATCGTTTTTACATCGTACGATATTTAGATAGTAAAGGCACAAAAATTTACGACACAAGTATTTAAAGAAAGGGATCACCGATTTTAATTGAGCACACGCCAATTCATTTTTTAAGTTAATTTGATTTAAATTCCATTAACAGGGTTGTACCTACATGATTACCTCGTCGTTTTTGGGAACTAATTAAACAAGCACAAATACGCGAAAAATTTTACTTTTAGTTATCCATTATCGTAGATAAAAATCATAATCCTATAATAATATCATCTAATTTCATGACACGACAAAATAAAACCAGATTAAGGTTTATAGTAATGTTTCCTAATTAACTTTTAAAGCAACATAATTATAATTTTGGAGTGACTTTTCGATGTTTCATCGTGTCGTGATCGTGACGTTGTCGTTATATGTAAACGTCGGCTTACGATGTGAAGTTGCAAAATCGATGGTCCAATCCACTTTTCGCGTAGAGATAACGCAGCCGCGGAGTTCCGAATTGGGGTAAAAACTTTTTGGTATTTCAAATATAATGCGTCTCAGTGGTGAAATATTTAATCCTCACTGTTGACAACGTGCGAATTCGCAGTAATATATACCCTGACTTTAATTTAAGTTTCATTATACTGATTCTTATTGCGTAACATCAATTTAATTACCTAGCTCGTACAATCTCCTCCTTCCCATCTTAGACTACGCTGACGCCTGCTATTTAGATCTTCGGTAGGACCAACTAGACAAACTTTACTTGAGCAGTATTAAAATTTCTGTATCAGATTTATATTTGGTTTACGCAAATATGATCACATCTCTCAGTTTCGTAAAAAGCTCAAGCGGCTACCAATTCGCCTTCGTCGGAATGATCACATCCTCTCTTATCAACAATATTCTATTCAATCCTAAAACACCGCGATATTTACAAGATTGTTGAGTTTCTTATTTGCACGATTCCCATACCCTGCCTGTTCGGTCATCGGAAAACTTTGCTCTCAAAATGCCAACGCACTGTATAACTTTTTTTTGAAAATCTTTTGCTGTTTAATCAGTTATGCTCTGGAACAAATTACCTGTAGACGTCAAAAAGGCTTCGTCACTCGATATTTGCAAAGATAAGGCGAAGAAGTTCTATTTAGCAACTATTTGAGTATAGATAGTCTGTTTTCTGGTGTCTAAATTTATTTATTTTTTGCTTTATTATGTAACAATATAAATTATCTCCATCCTAAGGTTGCCTGGAAGAGATCGCTTTTAGCGATAAGGCCGCCACTTATGACACTAGATGTATCCGATAGACTTTTCCTGTATATTTGATGTTTGTGTGTCTGCAATAAAGAGATAATTCATTCGATGGTTTTTATCAATCTTCGAGGGCCACAGTTTCAAATTAGAATACATACTTCTATTTTACAACTGCATTGCAACCTCTGTCGTTTAGTCATTTCAAATTAGCTATAACTCTCATAATAATTAATCATAATTGATAAGTGCTGTCTCAACATCACTAGCATAAGCTAATAGGTAAAATCTCGTATAGCACAATTGTACTTGTACTTGTCGAACTTCACGATACTGTTAAAATTTAACAAAAAATATTTATACCTATCATCATCGGGCATGCATAATATGCCTATAATGATAGACACGCAGAATGGACGTTAACGGCGAAACAAATATAAGCAAAATTTGTAAGAAAATAAAAGTTTCTTCTCGACATGATAAATGTTTTTTCTGACATTGCGGAGCTATTCCCATTTTCCGTCCATTTCCTGAATAGAAAGGCCATTATTTAAGCCAAGGCCAGGTTCACAGCAGTATGACGATGCAGTCACTCCGGCGAGGTGAAATTGACCCGATGACTTGAAAGTTATCGAAGCAGAAAATTTATTCTTGACTGAGCTTGAGACAGCTTGCACTCGTGCCTTCGATATTATACACATCTTTCCGGTTGACTAGCTAATGTAAAAACAGTGCTCATTCTTAGTAGTTTTTTTCTAATTTTAGGAAAAACGGTCACCTTGAAATAGTTCTATAGGTATGCTTCTGTTTGTTTTTATGATTTCACAATAAACTTGCTAGGTTTCTTATTTTATTGCACACTATAAAGTACCTTAATTTCCTCACAAAACCATCATTTATCGCGCAGAATGTCGCTAATAATGTCCTTATATTACAACGGCTAATGTTCCTCTAATGGTATACAATTTCCTTCGTTGCCTGACGACTTCCCCTGTTATCAAATAGGTAACCGACGTCAGATCTCTAGTTCTTCAGCGTATTATAAACCTTAGTGAGCTGAAAATAAAGCTTTATAAAATCTATTTTCCCCATGATACATTAGCAGGAGCAAGAAATATGGATATTATATTTATTTCGTATGTGAAACTATCTAAGTAGTAGGTAAGAAACAGCCATTTCAGTTTTTTATTATGAGTTTAATACGTTGTCTGTAAAAATCTAATCTTATGCATAAAAATCAATTTCTGTTCGTTTGTCTCGCAAAACCGCGAGAACGACTGGGCCGATTTAGCTAATTTAGGTCCTAAAATGTTTGTCGTACTCCAGGGAAGGTTTAAAAAGTGATAAACACAAATAACTGTTAGGCGGTACGAAGTTCGCGCGGGTCTGCTAGTCTTACACGAGTATATAAAAATCAATTGCTGTTCGTTAGTCTCGCTAAAACTCGAGAACGGCTGAGACGATTTATCAGGTTTTGATTTGAAATTTTTGTGAAGGTTTAGGGAAGGTTTAAACATATATAAGTTCACCGGGTCAGCTAGTTCATAATGAAAATTTCAGAGGTTCAGGTTCAGATGGCCAAAACGGTTTTGTTTAGAAAGATACTTGGTCATGAATATATTAGGCACCTGCATACGAGTAGACACGAATTAACGCGCCTAGTTGTGAAGCTCAATGATCTGTAAATATACTCGTACGTCTACTGTAACGACTGGGCGACTGCCTGACAACAGCGATTTTTTGAAAGATCTTTTGAATCGCTAAATGCATCAAATTTTACTTCGACCTTTAAGATGGAATTCGGAATTCGTAACGCGTACTCTATAGAGTAGCAGGGTACCTTTTCTGTCTCTAAGTACAAAGACAGGTATCACGGCAAGTCATTAATCAAGTTTAAAATTAAATATGCAATGGCATTACGTGCTAAAGTTACCAATGCATTACGCTAGTCAGGTAAAAGTTGCCGTCTTTAAGCCATTACCGTGTTTCGCGGAGCACTCAGAGGCCTATTGTGTGACGACAATGCATCGCAAGCCAACCCTTTGTTGTCACTTGCCTTAGAGGTTTCTGTTGAGATATGTGACGGTAGGCTGAGTATTCTGAGGCAATTCTGAGACTTTCCTTCAGAGTATGGCATGTGAAATTCTTCTCAATGAAACATGCAGGAGGAAAAGTATTTCATCTGGATGTTTCAACTTACTGGTTGTGTTGATGGCTAGTTTTTTTTAAGGTTTGTTATTTGTTACGTATTGTATTAGGTAGGGCGTTAACAAATTAGTAAGAACTTAGGTGGGTACATTGAAGCACTTAAAGTAAAAAAAATACCTTGACAAAATAGTCAGCAAACATAACATAATAACAAACACTTAGGCAATAAAGTTTTACTGGTTTAAAAACTTTTGTCTGCGTAGTTATTCTTATCGTGGTGCTATATTTCGTAAAAATAAGACAGTGGGAACGTTCACGTTTACGTAAATTCAGCGGAAAAACTCTATAAGAAATGTCCATAAATATAAATAAAAACTTTATCAGAGTATAAGTATTTTGAAAGATCTTTTTGTTCTCACGATTACGGATCGACACTTTGGCTTTCAAATATTTTGTAGTTCAATGTTCTAGAGTATACTGGTGATCAGGGTAATTTTTAAGTCAAATTGATTTAATCCAGTTACAGGAACAGTTAAGTGTGCGTAAGTCATTTCGTTTAGGCAGAGTGGTTCACACTAGTGGGAGTGGGTAGTTCAAATTATTAGGTTGTTTGAAAGCTTCTGGCATGACCTAAAATTGTTATTCGTAAAGAAACAACCCGGATATAACATTTTACACTATGAGATAACTGTACATACAACCTATGGTCCCCCATCCATGACAGTTCGTGACTGGGCCGAATAATATGTTAGTTCATTGATTTAAGGGTGTTTTCGAACTTCGAAGCAAATTCGAACCAAAGTCCGTTATGTTGATTTTTTAGAATTTCAGGATTGAACCCAATCTTTCTCCTTATATGAAGAGTTATGGGGTTGGTCGAATAAGTAGATTATCATCGGAGATAAAGCCATCCTATCCCCAGATGACGTGCAGCCTTCTGCACTGATAAGGCAAAATACTAGTACATTTTCTATGCAAAGAATAAAATCGCTGGCATCCATGTATTTGTGCGTCTCGCATATCTACCGTTCCTGGAACTCATGATCCGTGAAAATGTGTGCCAAGTGGTCATGTTTCATACGCTCCATTAATTTTCTATTAAATTACATATGCAGGGGAACCCTGGCCTCGATCGTATTGAGCTCAATGGGAATCGCTTTGGGGTGGGGATGTGTGGTATTACGGGAGTGTGGAGCTAGCTAAAATTGTTTATTTGCTAAATCATCACTTTAAAAGAGTACGTGTACATATTAAATTCTAAAACATACATTTTACATTATTTTTAGGAATTTTAGGTAGGTAGAGGTATGTGATAGTAAGCTCTGTAAGGGTAAACTTTTTAAGACCAACCATTTTTGTAACATGACATTGGAATATTAGTTATAGAAAATCTTTTTTTTTATACTCGGTTGTGTGACCAGGAACTTTGTTGCTCTGATGTTGAAAGAACATAAAGATTTAACCCGCTGAAGATGCTCTTAAGAAGTTGTTTATAAGTTCAGGGTACTCAGTTACATAGTAAATAATATATAGGTAGATATATAGTTTTGATAATATGAGACAAACTACTATTACATAATAAATAAGCTATTCTCTCCATTACTGTCAAATAAATAACATTAGCGAATAGCTCTATCGAATATTGATGCATTCCGGTTTCATAAGTCTCGAGGAAGCAATATCTCGGTATGAACACGTTATATTGAGGGTGGTGTAGTATAAAGGGTTCTGGCAGAGTTTATGATCGCCTACGTGTAAGTTTTAGGCAATAAAGAAGGGATATTGGGGATTTGATGGTAGATTGCATATTATATTTCTAAGTGCAAGCTTTGCTTTTTGGTTTTATGAAAATTGGGTATTTTTGTAGTAGGAATTAGGCAACCGTGACTGACATCATAATAAAATATGGTATTGAAATATACAGGGTTATCGGCTAGGGGTGTACTAAGCCGAAAGGGGGTCACTATATACTATATATACTGGGGGGCATCCTAAGGAACAACTTTCACTGACGACTCACGACCGATCAACTTTTTGTATGGAACAGCTGTTTTTTTCTTCTTCGAATTCAGGGTTGGTCCCATAGTGAAAGTTGTTCCTTAGGATGGGTTCAGTGACCCCCTTTCGGCTTAGTACACCCCAGTCGGTAACCCTATATAAAAATGCTACATACCACCACGCTTACTCTGTTTTATAGCTAAACCAATGCAATTATTATCGCGTAAACATCTGATTGATGGTCAGAAGGAAATCTTTGAAATAACCTAAAGGAAGTTCTTTGTAATTTAAGTTGCAACCTCAATCATTATTACACGTGTTATTTATATTCATACAGTAGTAAGAACATTGTATTCCTAAAATCATCCCTAAACAAGGAAGTAAGCCTAATGGAGAGAACATAAATGTATAAAGTTAATAATTTATACATAAGTGAATTTCAAACTAAAAATCTCAAATAACGCTTAGAAAAAGGTACTTTACCTAAACTATTACACCATAATACTGCTACCAACTATAATTTGTATTACACTAAAGCTCATGAGGAAATTCTTATCACGAAAGTTTGGTCATTACATAATGTTTGTTCAACCTCACGAGTCGCTATCTTTGATAAGTTTAATTCCTTGCCTTCGTTGCTATCAGTATGAAGTAACTCTTTGTTTACAGATATGAGTGCCTGATAACAGAGATATGAATTAGTGAATGGGTGTCAACGACACGTGTTTGGTAGCTTATGGCTGACACGTGTATTATACGTATACTTGATCTTTGAACTTTTTTGAGAGCTTCGTATACTCAGATTTATTTATAATAACTAAATTCAAAATATTTTGGATTCTACGTTAGGTACTCGTGATCTATTGAACTTATTCTATCAAATTGCAAAATTTTAGAGCCAGATGAATTATTGCTATGGTGTTTATTCAGAGAACTTTTTTTGCATGGTGGTAGGGCGCTTCCTATCGCTCGCCTGGCTAGCTACCACCCTAAAGTTGTAAATTTTTTCGCCAAACATCTAACGGTGTGTTCCGGCAGTCTTCCTTGAGCCAGTGTATTCCAGACTAGGCATGCTCCATCTAGGGCTTCCGTGGCCGTGCAAACTTGTGGTCAAATGCCTAGATGTGTAGAACAAAAAAAAATTACCCATTAACCCATTAGGTATTACCTAATTTGGTATTGATTATGTAACCTAAATTGCACAAATTAGGACTGATCTCTCTTTCTGAAGACCGACCACGATTGTGCTTAAAATGTTAACTAAAACTATATTAACCTTTATTCGATTGAAGCTGTTAAATGCGCCTAGTGGATTTTTTTTCCATTATTGGCGCTGTCTATAATCGACTATAGCTTCTCTTTCTACAAAAATAATCTCGGAAATACTGAAGATTGATGGCTGAGCCGTCACGCCACATCATGATACCTATTCACTTCCGTCCCTTGAAACAAACTTTAATAAGCTCGTTTGTTTCTTCCACACGCCACCATTGTCTTTGTAAACAGGGAAAGTTTCGCACAATTAGATTAGACGGATACCGGGAAACGGGGAAGCGACAATGGATAGGTGATAATGATGTTGTGATAGCTGGAATTAGTGGAAATTGCTCACGGCTGATGTGAACTTCGTAATTTGATGGCTAAAGATGTTAAGTGCAGAGTTACAGTGAGATTTAGTATGCAATGAGAAACTGAGGATTTCGGTAGGTAAATGAATATTCAATAGGTAGCCAACAATAGCATACAGACCTATTATACCTAATAGTTGTAGAAAGCTTGCGTTTAAATGATAATTTATTGTTGTAATATTACAATATTACTCGTAAGTAACATCACAAACATTATTATATGTAAGTAGATTCGTCTACATCACATGGTAAATATGTAATTATAATAAAAAGCATTAAAATCTATTCTAATTATTATTTTTATTCTACACAGCTAGGCATTTGACCACAAGTTTGCACGACCACGGAAGTCAACGATACTGTAGCCCTAGATGGAGCATGCCTAGCCAGACTAGGCATGCTCCAAGGAAGGCTGCCGAAGCACACCATTAAATTAAATCAATGTAATTAACATTTATAGTTTACCTATGCCTTTTGTGCGTGTTAGGGATGCACTCCTCGACAGTTAAGGAAGAGTAAGAGGCTTTCCACAGATATGATATCTGTACAGTGACAGGCTTAGTAATTTTATATCTAAATAGCTCTCGCTGGAGTATTTGGTTGGAGTTTCAAACTTTACTACAATTTGGAGCAACCGAGTGTTTCCATTCGTTTATAGCTTTGATTCCACTCCTTTCAATAATTAGATAGTTCTAATCAAATAACCTTTGAATACTGTTCATATCATTATCCGCATTATATACCCTGTTTTTACTTTAGATCCTTGCGATAATTCCCGATCCCGTCGCCTCCCTACCTGAAATCTTTTACAAATTGTAATACATGATTTTCAGTGACGATACATGGTAATTGAATCTAACTATATTTTATAATCCGATCTCTGTACTCGACCCTTATGTTCGAATGCCATAAGAGAGTAGAACTTTTTTGTGCGTTGGTATGTTTAGAACTTTGCGCTATAAATTCACCACTGTTGGGCGAGCAGGAATTTTACTTATTTAGTGCCTAGGTAGGTACTTACCCAGTCTCCTTCCTAGATGATTTCTTCATGGTTGGTAAGTACATCTACGAGTATACTAATTATATAAATATTAAGAATTGTATTTATGTTTTGAAACGAATAAATTGAAAAACTACTGAACCGAATTCTAAAATTTTATCACCGTTAAATATCTACCAAAACCTACATTATTATTTAGAACATCTTCTAAAATAAATATTAAAATATTAAAATGAATCGCTGAATGTGTTGCTAAGCGCAAATCTCGAGAGCAGCTGAACAGATTTTGCTTATAATTTTTTTGAATATCCTTTAAGTCCGAGGATTGTTCTTACGGGCAGAAAAAATTAAAAAATTGGATGAATAGGTCTAAAAACAACACTTTTCTATACTTCCATAATATAAACGATTCGTAATAGTACTTAAAAGTCTATTTGAACTTTAATACCATACCATACCTAATGTTAAAGTGTTAGTGGAGACGTTCCGGGAAGGATAAACAATTGAGTGACGTTAGTATCGTACTATGTATATATTAATGTCAATATTTATACAATGGTAACATTACTCTTAAAGAATCGACTGTTAGGCGGTACGAAGTTTGCCGGGTCAGCTAGTTTATAAAAATTAGAGATCCGTCGGTAAAACCGTGGAGCCTAATTACTAGACCTATATATAGGTAGTTACCACTGCAGGTTTCGTTATAATATTTGTCTTCCCGTCCTTTACATATTTTTTTGATATATTTATTCTTCCAAATATTATACTTTCTTTATTCTTCTACCTTCATTAATTATGTGTTCTCTATACATTAAAAGTCATGTACCTACATAGGAAACTTGATGGCACATGCTGTTCGTCGTAAGGCACAAGTATTGTTGTTTCCAAAGAGCGTTGGACTCCTTGTTAAAGAAACTTTTTCTTTATTATTCTGAGGTTACTTCTATAGCTCCGCATAGATATAGACAGAAACACCGTGGCGACATCTATCCTGACTACGAGGTAAGAAGATTCGTAAAATACCCGCTCTTCGAGATGAAAGTGATGGAATCTCTTAGCTTACCGTGATAATTTTTGTAAAACATAGCAGCAGTTAGTACAACAAGATTTGCACAGATGGCATCAACATGCAACGCAAAATGATATACAGCGTTTCTATTAGCGCAGGGCCAATAAATAGCTCAGAGAGACTTTAGAGAAATTTTTACTAAATAATTACAAGACTTTTCCAGTTTCGAACAATTATGAACGTAGCTAACCTTAAACCTTACTTTGCAATTATAAATACCTCCAGCAGAATGGACCTGACAATGACTGGATTTAAAAACTTTGTATGATGAATTTTATTATGCGTAGCAAAATATCAATCTTTTATGAGCTATTTTGTATATATCTACATAAGATCTTCTTTTTTATAATTTAGGATCTTCTAACAAGCATTGCAAATATTTGCAAAGTTTTCAAATCCTGTCGAAAATCTTACCCGAATCAGGTCATGGAACTTCTTTTGAAGTTGTCAAAATGCTTCAAGTTTTAACCTCCAATGTCTTTGGTAGTACTCCTAGTCCATCTATTTTTAGTTTTTCAAAAAGCAAAAAGAACTTCCATTTCCATACATTCAGATTTGTATTCTGCTAATAAAACACGTTGACAATCGATAGTAGCTTTTCAGAAGTGTGGACGACGGTGACGGGCGAGAAAACGTGCGATAGCGAAATGTGTCAACTATGCTTCGAAAATGTTCCACCACTCGAAGCGTCCACGTGTGCTGGGATTGCCGAAGAAAAGACTGTGTGACGATCTGACATCGGCTACTGCGTTGTCTTCGAGTCCCACTCGCAATCAGAAGAGTCGCTTCGTCTTCGAATGCAGCTATTCCTAATATCGACTGGGAAGTTTCCTGTCGCAGCTATCTATTGCCAAACTATCTCTGCCGCTCTATTGATACGCGAGGGCAGCGGGACTGTACGCAGACTGTAGTGCTCGTGAGCACTACAGTCTGCGTACAACCAACCAACCAAACCAACTAATACTCAGCTGACAACCACAACGCCCCAACTTTATTTACAAACTTAGTACATAGGTTCTTACTTGACTAACTTAGACCTATTATATCTACCTGTATATTTACGATCTTATGTGTCTTTCGTATATCTACCTAGTTAGCAAGTTATATAATAGAGAAGCTACTTACATTTTACTAAGATATAGTACATAACTACTTTGAAGGCGCACAACTATTCTCACGGAGACGGAGGGATTGCAGCTACATCTGGCGGGATTCAGAACAATAGACTTTACAATATTTTTAGAAAGTAATTTACCGGCTTAACACACTGTCATAAAACTATAAACATTTAGCGCGAGTAGTTATAAAGAGCGACAAATAACAATTACGCTAAAACATTACTTAAATGCCGACAAATACTCAGGAGAAACTAAAGAAAAGATAAAACGATCCCGCTTGCAGCTGTGATGCCTACATAGGAAAATAGCGCGATCCATCTCGAAGGTTCTAGCCATCGCGAACAAGAAGGCTGATAAAGTAGGTAGTGTAGTCGACCGGATTCGCAAAGCTCAGTACAATCACTCAAACTTTTAAATGCAATTGTTTTTCTTGTTTAGACCTACAATTGATTTTCAATATCATAGTTTAGGATGTTCTAAAAAGTTTCGCGTATGAGTTTCAAAGTTTTCGAATCCGTTGGAAACGCTATTTGATTCCAGAATAGAGTTGCAGTACCTAGTCTTATTTTGGACATACAGAAACTTGAACTACATGATTAAGCCATAATTTAACCTCTTTGAAATAAGAATAAACGATTGCACCTACAACGAAACATTCTATTCTGTATGGGTATGATTGTATCTCATTATCATCATATAACCAAGATACCTAACAATAATAAGACATAGTAGTTTTGCCATCTACCCAAGAACGCTAAATAAAAAATATAATTTTTCTCAAATTATATTTCATTATAGAAAACAATAAATTGATCAGTTCAATAATCAGTGATATGTTCTGTAAATAATAACAAGCCACGTCTACATGCATTCTCTAAATCTAAGACACTATAAAAATATTTACACAAAAACATTTACATATTATAGAAATCACTTTAGAACTTGTTATAAGTCGAGCCTAGTTCATTTCATATAACCAATCATTATCCAAAATCCATACCGAGAAGTTATCGCAAGAAAAAATATATACCTACCAATAATAAGAAATTGAGCAAAATTACTGCGCCGAGTACAAATAGTCATTTTTGTTTTGCATTACAGTAAGTATATCAAGACGAAAAAAAAGTATCTATAGGTATTATCATAACGAATAATGTATTTCTTTAAGTACAGTTTTGTCACATTGTACTAGGTAGGTACTATTCGCAGTTTTTTTTTCTGAAACTCTTGTTATAGTAGAAACCTTACAATGAAACTATGCCTGTGTGTGATAATAACAGTAATTTTTAAAAAGCATTTTTCATATATTGAACAACTATCACATGAAGAAACATTATTCTGAAACTGCCTACACACATACATTATTTATTGGTACGCATGTAGAAAAAGTAACTAACTATAAAGGTACCTTAGTAACAAGAGGCTATCATAGATGGCAGTATCACTCACTATCCATTACGCACCATCTAGTTTGACACAGCGCGATCTGTTTTCGCGAAAAAAAGATAGCACGACAGTGATGACTTCAGAGATAGTTGATACTTTTTTTTATAGAAAAAGTGTTTGTTACGTTTGATCGGTCAATAACAATAACAACACCATGAATACATCATTTGAACAGCTGGCAATGTCTGTTAAATCTAGCTAATTCCTAAGTTACATGAAACACCTTAAAATACAGAAATACCTATTAACATCTTTGGGTTTAACTATTTAGGCATTTGCTAAGTTTAATTGCATAGAAAGGATATGAAGTCAGGTACAGATTTGAATAATTATCGAAAATTATGTGTCTCTATTTTTTTCTAATAATATATTGCCCGATATTTTGAATCATTATATGTTTAAATGGCACATAGTTAACTATACATAACTATTACAACAGTATTATTTAACCAATTTTTTTGATAAATTTACTTAAAGATCTATTTAATAACGAGAATAATATTATTTACATACATAGCATAGCTATTTACAAAAGTTATAAGCCCCTCCTAAAATATTATTTATGACTTCACTATTTGTAGTAATTCAATATTATATCTAAATAATAAACAGGTAGGTTAATATATTTAGAGAAAAATCAATGCTATTATTTGCTTAATAGTAATCAAAGTGCAAAATGTTCTAGGGATCCTGGACTATATGACTCAGTTTGATAAGATACTAAACGATACAATACATTATATCTAATTTTATAATTGGGGATTTTCCCTACATAAATTAGTAATTTACATCATATCAAAACATTATTAGAGTGACTTCTTATAAACATTTCACGTAGTTAACATTGACACTTATATTTATAACGACGGTAATGAGTACCTAGAGTTCAATTTATTCGTTATTTATACAATGTTTTAGAAACAGAACCTTTATTCACTTATATAAATTAGCTGGTGCACTATTTCAGCATGCAAATGGCCATGACTATGGATATGTATACTCCTAGATTCGAAAAGAATTACCAAAGAAATTACAAAACAATTAAAATAAAAAAAATTATTCCTCTACATGTTTAGGAACTGTTTTATTCTGATGTTGAATAATAACAATATTACCAATTGCTAAAGAAATCGCTACATCATTTAAACTTAATTTCCAATCATAAGAAAAATTTTAGAAACGTGTATTTTAATTTCTTAAAATTTCAGACAGTTTCAGTAAAATTTTAGGTACAATTGACGGAGAGAATTTTGAACTGTTCATTATATCTGTGGTATTAAATTCGTCAATACAATACAGTATGAATATTTACAATTATTTGATGGTTTTACTTACTTACAATGGTAACTTACGTTTCGGAGGGGTCAGAATGATTTTCCTACAATAGAAACTTAGATTGCGTTTGAATTTACACAGTGCACAGGTAATGCCATCAAATAATTATTACATTGTATTAAAATTCATACATATTATTTTATTTTTTATCAGCTAATGTACAATCCGGTAGATTCTATATTTTACACATAGTTTTGATTTATATTCACACTATTATCGATTATCCCAACCATTTTCTTATTCTATTAAAAGAAAGGTATTTATTCGTCATCGTTGAGAAGATCTGTGCACGACTTTGCTTTGGTTGATCTGAAAATATAACAAAATAAATAAGCTACCTACTATTATGCAAGAGTTCTTTGTAATGATAATGCACGTCATATTAGATGAATGAATAAACTCTTTATTGCAAACACACACACTTATATTAAAAATTTACAGAAAAATCTTACATCTGGCGTCACAAGTCTTCATCTGATTTCAAAGGTTTTAAATGAGAGTTTTAATCATATATCAAAAACACGACATCTTTGTAGCCATGTATTATAAAGAATAAGTTTTAAAAAAACTTAAAGTGCTGATATTCAATATTTACAGAATTAAGACATTACGAGACTTAAAAAATTAGTTAAAATACTTGATGAATGGTGAAAAATAATAAATAGCTATACGAAGTTTTGGTACTCGTATTTGGTTATTAAGTATGTATAACACAAGCCAATTAACGTTATCAAAAATTGAGTATTCAGAAGAAAATAGTCGTTTGTTTATGTAGAAACTGATGTTTTGTGAACTTACTAAAATTAATTACAGTGACACGTAATGCTCATCGTTAGTTCCTACATTCGCGGTACTTGTAGCATGAAACCCAGGTTTATAGTACTTGACTTTAATTTATAGTTAGATACTCACTGTGAAGTTTTGACTCTTCGACATACTCTAAGCTCAATGGGTCCACTTCTAACAGCCTTGAATAGAGCCAAGGCTTCGATGTGAGCAAGTTCATGACACGCTTGCCCATTTACAGCCAGCACCTCGTCTCCTAAAAACACCAACAAAATCACTTCGTATACCATGTTACTCACGTAATACTTAAGTTTGATTAATGACATAAATAATTAAGTGTATGGCAAAAAGCTTCTAGTTTTGACCATGTCATACCAACAGCCTCCCTGAAAAATGTACAATACTTCCAAAAATTATAAGAAACGGTTATTGATTTCAAGTTAGCTTAGATATGCAATACAACATCGATATTAGAATAGTGAAGTTTCTTGATCAATACCTCTTCAGTAGTAATTAAACTGGATGACAAAAATCATCAGTTAAGGATTTTTTGTAATGACAGACATCCAACTCAAAATAATATTCTAACTATTAATCATATTAAAGTCTAGTGATAGATATCGCTTACTTTAATGTCTTACCAAATAGATCTATTGACATTATTGCTGAGTTATTTACTCGTGATAACATTCGCTTTTGTATCATTATTAGATTAATCGTGTTTGTAAACAATAAATCGTTGCATACATAAAATATTAGTATCATGAACGATGTCCATACTAGACACAATGGCCCAGCGGATTCATATTACGTTCTTTGTTATTATGCCACTTCGACGAACAACCACAATGCGGTCGTCCATCCTTATCACATTGCATTCCACGATAGCACATTATTTCCATTAACAGTTTTTAAACTACTAAAAACGAAAATAATATGTCAACAGTTATTAAACAAGTTAGTCTTTTATTACCTGCTTTAAGTCTTCCATCCTCGACAGCCTGACCTTGTGGAAGGATGCTTTTTATAAAGATGCCAAGTGGTCCTCGAGGTGAATCGCGTCCTCCCACAATGGTAAACCCGAGAGGCTTCTTCCCGTGCCCCTTCTCGAACGTGATTGTGTGGTAAGTGTGTGTCGGTGCTCGCGGTCTCCGGGGGAGCGTGCAAAAGTTTGCCGCGTTCGGAGTTTGTATATCACTGTCACTATCTTGTTTATCTTTAGTCCGCTCTGACACGTCAGGAGTGTCGACGTTGACGTCTCCGGCGCAACTGAACGTAAGACCGTCCTTGTTGGCGCCGCTGTAGCTGACGACCTGTCGGCGCAACAGCTTGTTGTTCATGCTGCTGTAGCTCGCGTTCTGGCCCTTGAGGAAGTGTGAGTGCGCAGCTGGCACGTCGGGCTCGTCCGCTACTGATAGCGAGCTGCGATTACAAGTCGCCGCGACCGCTGCGGACGCGCACTCATCCTGCGATACTCGCCGGCCTATTTTGACGTCATATTTATCAGCACGTTTTTCCTTTCCCAAAATAATAGCGTTTTCGTAATCGACAGAACTTTCACGCATTAAAATTGGGTTTCTCTGTGAAGGTGTTCGGTTTGGTTTTTCTTTTAGTCTGCATATTACAATGTCGATTTCAGAAGTGCCGGATTTTAGGGCTTCTTTGGCTTCAGACATGGTGAGATCACGAAGTCTTCTACCGTTTACATTGAGTAACTCATCTCCAATACGAAGCGTTCCCTCTCTGAAAAGAAAATTATTCATTAATTATCGTTTCTGTTACAAAACCATATTTTTAAAGTTTTAAGTAGTTAAAGCTCACCTTTCTGCAAGACCACCAGGAACTACATGAGCCACAAGATAGCCAATGTGGCCTTCGTCAGTTAATTTTGTTTTGGCGATGAATATTCCCAATTCCTCCGAAGGACATTTTTTGATAATTTTTACTACTTTGAACTCCGATTTATCAGGTTTAGGGCCTCTTGTAGGCCTCCGACAGGGTGGTATAGGAGGGATTCCACAACTTACAGCGTTAGCGTCTCTCTGTCTCATTTTTTGTTTCTCAGTAAGTTGTAAATATTGAGGTTCTTCGTAATCACTTTCTTTCTTTGGCATTCGCCTGAGGATTTCTTTACGATCTAGAGATAAAGCTCTTTGGGTATTTCTAGGCCTTGGTCTAGGACAATCTCTTCTTTCCCTACTCATTCTACCTGAAGTTCTTGCTTTTATGTAACTTTGGTCTCCAGATATACTCCTACCATGGCACGGTAATAAGTTATTTGCATGCGATGCCGAACTCTCACAACGTGAAGATATTCTATCACTGTCAAAAATAGACGAAGCCGCAGATTCATTGACTAGAATTCCTGAATCTGCATCTTCGCAGTCGTGTATCAACACATTTTCATCGTCACCGGATGCTTGATACACGTCATCGTGGAACAATGAACTTTTTTGAAATTCATCCAAGCCGGGCAAAGCTCCGTAAGAAAAACTTCGCAATTTAGCCTTTACACCACCCCGTTTCTTTCGACTTTTATTAATTGAATTACTGGGTTTTGCAATGTTTTCACTGTTACAGTCTACTATATCTTCTCCACTCTCTCCATTGGGCTTATACAACTTTGAAATAAATCTATTTGTAGACGATTTCAGATATCTATCAGACATCGCCCTTATTTTAGCTGAAAGACATGAGCTGGGTCCGACAGTGTCTTTTCCGTCTTTATTCTTAAGTTTATCAGTCTTTTTTTGAGATTTCATTGCAATAGGCGTATCATCGTCGTAAGCTTCGTAGTCATCGTTAAATATCTGATCGCTTGATTTAGAAAGCTTTCCGCCAGCTTTAGGAATAGCATGGTACCGATCACACTCTGATCCGGAGCTATAACATCTTGTGCCTCTGTTGATGAAAGACTTGCCATCTCTCCACTGACTTTCAACGGGACTAGTAACACTTTTGGCATAAAAGACATCGTCGTCGTAATGAGGGGGCATTTTTACCCACGGGTTATGGTTTTCGAATTCAATATGTGTATCAGCGTAACTGGTTGCATAGCGGCTGTTAATGTCCTCTACGTGTCCAAAACCACTGCATTCGCTGCCCGAGGTTGAAGCTGCATCGTCGCCTTGGCGTAAAGGCCCGTTAGATTTGAAGCACGACAATTTAGTGTTCTTAACTTTATCGAGCAACGGGTTTCGTTTCTCTCTGTAGACCACATACTCCTTCTCTAAAGACCCACCGCGGTTTTTACGAGCTGTATTATAATGGTCGTGCGGTGAGCCGGGACCATGCTGCAATGATATACGTCGCGTAGTCGGGGTCTCGGTGACATGTTGTCGGTGCGGAGACTTCTCCACTATAATAACTTGGTCGCTCAGATTGTAAAAGTTAGTTTCCACCGAACTGCTGCTACTTTTTCGATGAGGATAGCGAACTGGTGACATATCTGAAAGCAGTAACATACCATATTTCAAATGTACTTTCTAGTAAAAGTAATTGATTGAAAGTGTAATCGTAATTGATCGAGAGTCGATTAGCTATTGCTTTTGATTTCTCAAGATAATCACACTTTCCAGTAATTTGGATCACGATATTTTATAATACGTACTAATACGTTAAATATCAAAACTAGGCGAAATTGTTTCGTTTGATTTATCATAGGCTAGACATCTCTATCGAGTTACACAGTACCTAACTTAAATGGTCTTGATGTTTATACATAAAAGGTAGTATGTAAGTATTTGATTTCTCAAACGTTCGTGAGCAGAGGCTTGTTACTGAGAATTCAGTAGCTTTCCTAGTGATGTCAGCGTGTGTATGTGTAATGTAATGAGATATTTAACTTGGAAATGCTTAGGTACACGTAATACGAGGTAATGTCTAGTCTTGTTTAACTGTTCCCCCATTCGTTTGTTAGCTAAATAGTAGTTCTACATGTATGATCTACACGGGGATTAGTACTATATTAAGTACAAATTAATCAAACCTTTGTAAAAGGTTCTAAGAGTTTTGGTTTTGACATTTTGTTGTTAACAAGTTAAAATTAAGAGTTGTTCAATCAATACCACAATACTTTCTTAATTGACTATTTCTACACTTTGTTCCACACCCAAAGTTGTATAACTTTTGCATAAGAATTGCATAAACCATTATAAATTAGCGACAAATCTCGTTATGCGTAAAGTACGCGTGCTAGTAGACAGTAGGTACGTAAGCACGCGCATAAATTAATAAATCAAGCATAAAATTAACAATTAATTATGCATGTAAATTACTCAATAAACTATGATGAGGCTTGATTGATAACTAAAGCGGAAAAGGATATTAGCTATTATAATCTAATAATGATTATAAGGACATAATTAAGTAACATTTATTAATACTTTGAAACAATTAATCGTATCGAATAATCTCATCTCATTACAATGTTAACTATTAAGATACCGACAAAAATCACATGTAAATGAAAAGTATACTGCGCTTTGAATTTAAATGTAGTACCTATATGATTGAAGAGACTTTTTTGATTCGACGGGAAATATGATAACAACAAAAATGTTTATCTTGCAGACACAATATATCTACTCACGGTATAGACGCAATAAACTGTCTCAGTAGGACGGAGAAGTTTATTTGCTGAGTCTGGCCTGTGCTAATCTGTTTAACGCCAACACTTCAGCTCAGTAGGGCAAACCGGATTTAGGCACTAGACTGATGATAATAAATCGTGTGTAGGCAAAGTAAGTTCAGTAATAATAATATCTTATAAAGCGTAATTACAAAACTGAATAAAAAAAACAACTGGTAGTTATTTATTTAGTGGTAGCTGCGCCCTGCGGTGTTACCCGCGTTAATTACCCGTACTAAATTTTATTCAAATCTATTCAGCAGTTTTTTCGGGGGATAAATATGGAATGTATAAGTTTATACCAATTCTAGATCTCCTCGTAGAACTGGGTTCAGTTTCAGGCGAGACGGCGAGAAGCCTCGGCGGCTCGCCTTTCCTGAACCACCGCATCTTTTGAATCTGGATCACTTCATTGTCTCCTCACTGGAACAAAACGGAGGTTGCTAAGTATTAGTAGTTCTATGGGACAAACGGAAGGGTTTGAGTTTCACTAATTCTATCACGTCTTACGTCACATTTCTATAAAACTGCTGAAATCAAACTAAGATAAAGTTTTTACAGGGTTTTTTTTACTACTCCTCATAATTGACCTTTTTGTTTTTGTAAATTGAAGGGCACTGGCAAACCCTTTCTTATTTGGTGTATATCGGGGGCATATCTTTATCCAGGTCATCGGAACACTTCATGAGACCAGGTGGGATTGGAATTTGAGGGTTATGCTGGAGCCCACAGACATGATTTATAACAGCGTGTCTACAGCGTTAAACGGAACCTAGTGCTCGTAAATGCCTCTCTTTTGTCTCCCTTCTTAGACCTTCGAATTCATTGCGTGAGATCTTCTTTATTGAGACGTCTCAGACTTGAGCAGATAAATTTAACTTATTAAATTTAAACACCAGTCATTACCGATATGTGGCAACGGACCACTGACCATTGGCCACATAAAAACACGTTGAACGGCATTTAACATAATGTTGCAATGCTCGGTGTAATGTTTAGTTCTAAGTGGCTCCAACTATTAACCACCTCAATTAGAAAAACGTGTGACTGGTTAGACTCGTATATGAAATTGGAGTCTTTGATAATATTGAACATCTTTTAAGTCGAACTCTGACATGCTGGTATATAGGATGTTTTGCTAACTTCCCAAAAAGAAGAATGTACTTGATTCGAATGTTTTATTTTTTCATAAACATTTACCAGATTTCTCGATATATATTATTTTTTGGTTGAAAGAGTTTACCTTCGAATAGGTCCAATTTAATTTTGTAGCATAATAAGAAAAGATAATTATTCTTGGAAAAAAGAAAAAAATCAGCATTGCCGAATTTTCGAATTAAAATTGGTCATAAATTTTTTAAGAAGCCTTAATTAAGTATGTAATATTTTTATTCATTAAATTTTAGCATTAAAATGGGACCTTATTGGACATCTCTTACAAATATAAAAATGATTTCTAATCGGTTTAGCCGTATCAGAGAAATAAAGCAAAAAAAACATTCGAATTGCGTACATACTTCTTTTTTGGTAAGTCAGTACAATAGAACTTGTGTGTACCGCATCATAGATATAAATATACCTTTATGAGAACGCCATTAAACTATCTCTGCTCAGTATGCGGCTTGTCGAATATTATATATTCTATTTACATAAGTCGAAAAATGTTATTTTGTCATCAAATAACTTATAAAAGCCATCAAACTATTTAATATTTTGTTTGAGTATACTTGCTATTTAGACTGGTCTAAAACTAGTCCTCCTCCTTATACGATTCTGTTTACACATACCAGCGTTTACAGCTAATGACAAATAAAAAGCGGTCAAGAGTGAGTTGGAATGGCACTTCAAGGCCAACGCATTTCTCAAGTTGTATAGAATAAATTAATGAGAGTATTAATTATTTTGAAGCAATGCAGATTGACAGCTTTGCACTAAAGAGTAAAACTTGTTCTACGTCACCTGGCTTATAATTGTGTTGCCATAATCGTCGCAAGTCTAGAAAAAACACTGTTTTGTCGATAGATGTACAATTTTAATTGCAACGTAATATTTTTTACTAAACCTTTGGATTATAGTCCAGTAAAAGTCCTCTTTACATTCGGATCAGATATTTTAAACCCTCATTTGACACTTTTAGGAGTTGAATTTACAAAAATAATTTATTAATTGAATAAGAACTACACACCCTCCAAATTTAAAATCTGCAATTTTTAAAAGTCTAATTAGGCTAGTTTGACAAGTCTAGTCACCCAAATCAGAATCAATAATTTATGTTTGATAACTTATACGATACTTTCTGGTTCATAAATCTTTAATTAGTTACGCCACTTTTTCATTTGAATGCTAATAGACACTCCCAATACATAATAACGACATACGACATTATTTATTGGTACATGTTGGCCATAATAGGAACGCAATTATTTTAATTATTACTTTACATACTACTGTCCTCTCTCTATGCAATATTAAAGATCTATCGTTAAGTACAGATCAAAAAACCTAGCGTAAGGTTAGATACAACAAGAATAAATATACTGATGTGATATGTATGTGGATCATATTAATATGAAACATGATTTCCTGTACAAGCTTAGGAATTTTTAATTACTTACTAATAAATTATTATGCGAATAGTTGATACAACATAAACTTTATTACATATGTACTCTCTACCGAACTCTGTTTCCATAAAATACCATTGTAATCGGCCGGTAAAAATCACCGTACAAAAACAAAGTGAACTATTTGTTATGAATATGCGGCATATAAAGAAATTCTGGTACCAGACGCGACTTTCAGCTAGTGTACATTATACTAAGAAGAGCTAAAAGCTGCAAATAAAAAAGAATTATAAAACGTAAACCCCGAAATAAAAATGTATCTACGACATAATATCCTTGTTTTCTTTGAAATCAATTTAAAAAACAACACGTCAATGACGTTTCACTTTACCTTGGTCATTCTAAAATAGCTTAGACATGACGATTGTGTAACATTGTTACTGAATGTTCACACCTCAAGCGAACTGTGTCTTACTTAACTAGTTTTCTGAGAAAAAATAAGTTGTCTATGTAACTTGACTATTACTGCCCATTTAGTTCAAATGACCCTTAGTGGAAAGTCCTGAGTGACTAGTAATGGATTTTCATAAAAACTGCTACAGTATATACTATTTGTCTTTTTTACTCACTTAACAGACACCTCTATATTATTGGTGTTAATGACAGTCCTATATGCAGAGGTTGCATAGAGAATGACGAGGAAACAGCGCTTTTGCTGCTGAAGTGCAGTAGCGTGGCTGAAAAAGAAACCTTAGGCTAAGCGAGGACCGTCCCGAAGTTGTGACCCTGCACCGGCGTCAGCGAGCTGGTTGCCTTCCTAAACGAGATTGGATGGCTGGTTTGACGCGCAGATCATATATAATGTATATTCTATGATCTGATCTTGTATAAGAAACTAGTTGCGAACAACGAGTCCGCTCACCATGTATCAAGTATTTTTTAACTGTGCGTTTAGGTATTAGAGTTTCACAATGCCTCTGAGACGAGACCTAACAATTATCGACCTCATGGTACTGGTAAATGCCATTTCGTCGTCTTCCATTCCTGAACGTTGCTAAAATCAATGATAAAATATGCAAAATGTAAGTCACAATGATTGCAATGACGAGAAGCACCATAATCGTAAAATAAAGAACCTGTAGTATAAGTAAGTAGTAATTTTAATATTTTACAAAAATATATTTTATTTTATGACTTCTTTCTAATCTTTGTTAAAACAAATAACTACATTAAGAATTTTTAATTTCAGATCAGGTATTACTTTTTGCTCATTTTCTAATAGAAAGGAATTTTATGTGACTTTCTCCCAGTAAAATTATGAAAGTTTCCGCCTAGTCCATGATCTTCTTTATCTTTAATCCTGACTTGAGAGAGACGCATTCACATAAACATGTCGTGATAAGCTTTAATTAGGTTAATTCTACACGGAAGGGTCTAATCATGAGATGCCTACTTATCTAGCCAGTGACGCAGAAGATTGATGCAGGATGTCACAAGGTTTTTTAATTTATTTTTATATTATAACTGGCGGTGTTTAACTTCGTGGTGTTTGTTTTTACGCGGTTGGATATTTGATAACTCCACGCGAACACTACATTTTTCCGTGTTAATCCAGGACATAAGCTATCCTGGTGATAATTTAAGCCGTTTGAACGTGAAGGAAAATAAAACAGAGACATACACTTTTAAACTTTGATGAAATATTATATATTTCGATCAAGTAATTGAAATTTGTTCCTAATGAGCGCGCCACATTATTCCAACTTATAGAAAAGACTCTACAAACGATAGATAACAATATTTAGAATAAAATAGTAGAAGCAAAGCTAGCATAGTACTTATATGCATACATATTTATATGCATGAATCGTTAATAATCACGGAACCAAAACTACATAGTAGACGCCCACAAATGTTACATAAGATCTATACATATAAGGACTTAAATCATTAAACTCGAGACATTCAAATGATAGCTAATCAACCTCCCAAAACATAGAAAATGAATGAATTATTTGACAAATCCATCCAACATTTGAAAAATTACAGTCCAAATAAAAGACTAAATCTAATAAAATACCATCAAAGTCAGATATACATTTTAAGCGTAACAAAAACATGGCTTCAATAATTTATAACTTACCAGATACAGAATTAATAGACATTGAGATATGAGTAGGTAAACTTTATATGGTATGCAATATGCTTGTTATGTTTTTTATAATGCGTACTTAAAAGGTGTTACCGATGCTATAATTATTCAATGATATTACTTTATACGCAATCAAACCAGTAAGGGAGCGCCTCATCATCATACTCGAACAAAGATTTTTTTGATATAAATTCATATAAAAGTGCGAAAATGTTTTATGATACAAATACTCGTATCTAATTTAATTTCAATTTGCTTTTCATGCAATAATATTCAAATATAGTAAATGGTATGAACAATATATATAAAATACTCTCAGTACCGTTTTTGCCATCAACTAGTAACAACAGGTGCTTAATATTTGTGCTGATTGACATGGAGGCACAGATATAAATAATAAAACCTATAAACAACGACCTAGCCAGATAAGATAATGATATCTTCAATAACAAAAAAAAACAATTTAATTCCTATTCCTATCAACGCAATAGAAATGAAAATTATGCTACTGCAGTTAAGTTTGTATGGTTCAAAGTATTTTACAACGACAGAACTACTTTACTGTGTTTCCGCATACAAATCACTAAGGAAGTAGTGAAGAGGAACTAAAGAGAATATGGCAATTTATGCTAATGTATTGCGAAACTTTATTTTGAGAAGTTGAGTCACGTTTTTATTCGACATTTTTACGTGTCAGCAGGTAGTATAGTTAGAGAACCATATACTGAACTACATATCTATAATACAATTGAATAACCAGAAGGGCAATTACTTTGATGGGAAACATCACGCTAGACCATAACAGCTTCTGCATTTTTATTTAGAACCTTGATTTTGTTGGACCTTTCCAACAATCAGGTACGTTGCATTTGCATTGCATTGCTACCCTTAGTTTTGGGCTTATCATCTTTGTATAAGTTGATCTCGATATGATATGATTTTAAATTCGCCGACTTTTTTTATTCAAACCGGAACACAGTAGTCCACCCCATTGCCCTAGCAAATGAGGGAGGCTTCATACTACGACGATTGTTCTATTATTGTTTATATTGCGTATGTGACCTCCTTTTAGACACCGTCAACTTTTATACACTGCAATTATTGATCCTAACCTACTCTATAACAAAAATAGGAAGTAATGAAGAGTAAGGCCAACATAACAATGAAAGAAGAAGCGATCCACAGCTCATTGCTCTGATGGCGATGATAGATTCCGCAATCTACATTTGTAGAACAATAGAACTCATTTAGTTTATTATAGGTACTTCAATGGGCATAAAAACCGCACGACCGCGTAACTTTCTCATCGAACTTGGCTGCCTTACGTAAGAAATCAGTTCGATGGAAATCACTTTAGCGAGTTTGTCTGAAGCGAGTGAAGATCTTAGTCGTTTTGACTAAACATATTTTTATAACACTTAACATTTTTAATCAATTTTGGTTTTAAAACTAAAATTGATAGTCTGCTACTTTTTGAAGACGGTTGAAAATTGCAAAATCCGAAAAGCTTTTTATTCGGTTACATTACTAATAATGCCTTACTTAATTTTCAGATTAATCCGATTTTTAGATACTTGTCTGCCCAATTCATAATGAGGTTCTGGGGAAATATATATAATATAACATCCAATTCGTAAGCTACTAAAACAGAGCTCAGGTGTTAACCCATTGTATTTCGCACGTGTATAAAGCACAAGCCACACAGTGAGCTAAGATAAGCCAAGTTTTAATGCGCCGCGACTGTTGTCACAGCTGTAATACTTTACGCAGAAAACTTCACAGCTAATTGATCTATGACTCTGAGTACATGATAGTACTTTTATCTATGCTGACTAGATTAAGTGAGCTAACCAAACAATTAAGCCTTACTTTTCGAAATATAAATGTTGTAAATTACAAAATTATTCCTTGATATGTATCAAGGGATAATGTTGTGATTATGAATATGACTTTTAGTGACTTTATTTAAATTGTGATTGTTACAACGAACAAAAGATAGAAAAAAATATTTCCCTTTGTATGGAAACATTGGATTTTTATAAGTCAAATAGATTTGATCGTCGAAGTGTAAGAGATTTGTTTATGCCACGGTTATTGCATTTGTGATCAAGAAACTTTAGAGCCTTTTTTAAATATTTCTTGATTTGATTTTTATTAAAACATAAAAATTTTACCTAGCTTCTAAATTTTGTCTAGAAATATAAGTTGAATCGGCTAAGAGCTTTTCAAGGTATTGCAAAGCTGTTCTGGAAAAACCGCCATTTGAGTTTTATCACTTATCAACTTTCAGTGAAATCTATTTGAGGTTAACTTAGATTACTAACTTTGTGCTTAGCTCGCTATTAGCTTATCTTATTGTGTGACCTGCGCTTTACGTGTCGACACGACAGCTCTTTATTTGGCGTGGGTGGATGTGATAACAACATTTTGGCTCAGAAAATATATTTTTGGGTATTACATCGGATATAGCTTCTTTTGACTTAATAGAATTAAGAAAAACATGGCAAGTCTTATCAGTTTTAAAAAGTCGGAAATCGTATTTAGTAAGCTAGTAAATAAATGATTTGCAACTGTAGCCTTAAACTGTAACTGGGATGTCAGTAGCAATATTTTTAGGGCCGAAATTGGGTGATATAATGTGATATACCTACACAGTCATACACACAAGTAAGGATAACTGAAGGACATACAACTTCACATATTTGCTTTCAGCGTAAGGTCTCTAGCGTTCAAAATATATACAAGAATCTAAGGCCATACTTTAGTGTCCATTAGTCCCCGTCAAATGTGGACATAAAGCAGACTTATGATTGACGACTAGCTATTCCGGCAATAAGAATATTGCCATTATCATTAAATAATTAAAAATTCTCTGTGGGTACCTGAAAAATCTTAAACATTCAATTTCCACATTCCATTTGCGTTTAGATACCTAAAGGCAGAGCAAAAAAAAGAAAGAATGGTTAGATAATACAAGTATTTCGTTTAGCAAATGCTTAATATAAACTTTACAATATGACAACTTAATAAAGCCATAGGTAGTTAAATGGTCAGTAAAGTCTATTACCGCATCAAACCGATATGAAATAACGAGATAAAACGATTAAATCCTTCGTGATCCTATCCGATGGAACAAGAATCTTTCGTGCGTCTAATAGCCGCACTTGATTTGATAATTATCTTTTAATTGCCCCTCTTGTCAGAGTCTACGATGCCGGTGGTCAGTGGTCACTGGCATTTCAATAGTACGGAATGGACCATCCATGGACTAACAAAAACATTATCCGACGATTTGATCACGCAATATCGATTCTTGGTCCAGTGCAGTTGTGGTTCTAAATTGGACGGTTATGGTTTATTCCAGTTTTTAATTTTGTGCTACCTTAATATCGGTATAATTAAAATACATGATTAATTTAGATGTGTTGTGTGAATAAGGAAAATGGTGTTGAACTAAAAATTACGACGGAAAAAGAAAAAATCGGTCATGTGCTAGTCGGACTAGCGTGCGAAGGGTTCCGTACGATATTAGTTCAAGTTCTACCTTTTTTAGTTATAAATATTGAGCAAATGACTGCAAAAAACACTTTTGTTGTATAGGAACCCCCTTTTAATATATATTTTATTCTGTTTTTAGCGTTTGTAGCGGCAATAGAAATGCATTATCTGTGATAGTTTCAACTGCCTAGCTATTACGGTTCATGAGATACAGCCTGGTGACAGACAGACAGACGGTCAGACAGTGAAGTTTTAGAAATAGGGTCCCGTTTTTACCCTTTGAATTCGGAACCTTAAAAAGCATTCTGGACCGACACAAGTCAGTTGAATTAGAAATTAAATTAGTTTAATTAAGGAAAGTGTTATCAGAGTTAAACTTCTACGAGTAAATACATATCAATTATATTTTGCAACTAGACAAAATTGTACAGCTGCTCATATGACACAGTCAGGTATAATTATTGTTTGATATGGTACATTACGAAGTATCGAATGCATAATTTGGCTAATGCAAAATCCAATTACAAAGTAGATACGATGTTACATTAATCCTACATAGTCGACACATTAAATCCACCAATGTTGGTAAAGCAAAAGCAATCTGGAATAAGCGGGCACACTTCACTTTACGACCGAGCTTATTACGACATCATTTAGGTACTGATGTTTATGAACGTAAACTGTCAGA
The DNA here is from genome assembly GCA_947049295.1 of Ligdia adustata. Lineage (NCBI taxonomy): Eukaryota > Metazoa > Arthropoda > Insecta > Lepidoptera > Geometridae > Ligdia > Ligdia adustata. Next base: position 9,669,504 of record OX346214.1, on the reverse strand, counting down.
AGCAAACGCATGCGTAGGCACAAGAGCCGAAGACACCCAAGATGATGACGTCAGAGCAAAAAGTAATACATTCTGCGGTGAGTATGTATAGGTGAGTGTATGCCTTTATAGCACTCAAAAATGAAGTCATTTGCTAGCTCGCATTAAAATATCGCAAAAGATCGTGTTTGTAACAAGCAAATTGTGTTTTGTCACCATCGTTAGCCCTATAACTGTAGATAGAGGTAAGGCCAAATGGCTGTTACACGTAAATAAACAATAAAATAGTTATTTAATGGTTTTGTTTATGAAACTCGGTGAATTTATATTAGAAATTTGAAATAAACCGCACAAATAAAACTAGTTTGATTCAATCAAACCAAACGTCATTCAAATGCGTATCGTAAAACCATGGATATACGAGTATGAATATTCTTGCTGCACTTCACATAACTAGAAACTTACATTTTGATAGCTTTGTTAATAATTGATACACACTATTTTATTACGGCTATGCATACTATTAGTTTGTCAAGCAATTATAAATGTTTATATGCTTGTACCAACATGGTTAAGTTTGGATTGGTGATGACATCGCTCGTAAACATTTGTTTCGGGTTATACTCGTGTAGTATTAACGTGATTGTACCATAAAACTAATGTACAATCAACAGAAGTACAGTGATTTCTTATATTGTGGAGCAATGAAATTTGGCTGTGATTTGTCGATGAAGCTGCAAGTATAGAAGTTATTATTTAAAACACCTCTGTATTTATAAAATTAGATTTGCCAATATATTTTTCAGACTTGCTGTGATTTAGTAAGTATGAATAATTACTCGTAGTTACGTGATGTTAAGTTTAATAGCCACACCCAGTTTTGGGCTGTCCAGTCAACCCTAGAATTCATATAGGTATATAAATTCTAGGGTTGTAATATAATATCACCCTACACATAAATTTGCTACTTTGTTGTTTCTATTAACATGTATTAACACATACAGCGGAATGATTTTCCTTATCTTATGAGACAAACAAAGTATCTTGCGAAAGAAACGAGCAAAAGGACGATAAAATACGAATATTTTACGAAAATTATACTCTTGCAATATCAGTAATTGGATAAGATTCTTGATAGTTTTGTTTATTTTTGTACTAGATATTGTCAGCTATTTGTATTTCAAGGAGTACGGGGTTAGCATAAGTTGATCAGAGAAAATGCTCTGTTGCTCAGGGAATAAAATGAAATCTTTGACTTGATCTCATACGCTGGTTTTATTGTTTTGCTTGTTCTTTTTCTCTTATTTTCTCTAATAAATTTAACATCTTAGCAGACTATTTTTGCCTTTTTGTAGTGATTCTTCTAGTCAATTTATGTATATCATTTAACTTGTCAGATTTTAGTAAAAAACATTTTTATTACAGTGTTAATAATATCTAAATATTCTATTTTATGACAAAACAATTAAGCCAAACGAAATACTACACCACGATACAGCGATTTCGTACTTTGAAAATTAAAAAACATCCAACTTAGAACTAATTGTCATGTGCAGTAAGTATTGATTGATTATTCTGAGTGTCGCTTCGATTTCAATCCTGCTTCGGGAGAAAATGCCTGCGAAGTGAAACGTCACGTTTTCTGGCAATCTATATTGAGGTCGCGACTACACTAAACTTGTTGTATGGAATACAAAATCGTTCGGAATAAGGATGTGTAATGGCAGCTTGGGTACAATATACCGATACATCGTAACTAGATTTTAGATTTTGGTAGATTTTGAGTAATGGTATAGACATAAAGCAAATGAGTAAAAAATTAGAGACTAGAGAAATAAATAAGACATGTTATATATGTAAGTACGTCTACGAGTAGTAGTATAATTGTAGGTATGATGTACTTTTACAGTAACATATTGGATTGATTAGCAAACATATAATTCACAAGAACTACTGATATATTCCATTACTTACGTGTTTATTTTCTAACGCCTAGGTACTAATTATTTTATGTAAACAACTGTGTTCGTTGTAAATAATAAACAATAAAAATACCTTATCATAAATATAAATAAATCTTTTAAAATAACAAATTAATGTAGATTTTTACAATTGCTACTTATATTCTTGCTACGCATAGGTACTTAGATTTTAAAATTGGAAAAGTTTTCTTGATACTACTCGTAAATAGATATGACCCATAAATACCCACTATGAACAAAGATAGCAAGATAAACAAAGAATAAAGTTAGAGATTCCTTTTTTCTAACATACCACAAAAAGTATCAGAAAAACGTCAATCACTATTATCTCCTTTCTCACATGAAAACTTCATTGACGAGGGACGCTCTGATAACTTCATTGATTTGTCGATAAAACATCGATATAATCTTTGACCCACATTAATCCAAGGACAGGGCATTGTTTATTTTTTATGTTTTTTTCACAGTTTTTTTTGCTTTTTATCTTCATATTTATCTGGCCATTCTCGGGCCAGCTCGTCTATCAATGGACTTTTTATGTGGTGATACGACTATCTTGAAAATAAAGTTTAGCCAATTACTTAGTAGCAATCACAATGTTGAGCATAGCAACATTATCCTAGGTAAGGATATTTTTCTACACATACGTAACTTTCTTTTGAAAAATTAACTACGGGGCTATATTTATATAAAATAAAACTAAGTACAACAAAAAAATAGCAGATGGATTATACAGACAGCTTTAAATCTATAGAGAATCCAAATGCTCCAAACCACCACCAGAGGGCACTGGGTAAGGTATCTTCAATCTGAATTATGCACTTACCTGTAGATGCTTTCCAAAGAATTAGTTTTATAGTAAAATATTAATTATTAATGGTTCCCGCAGACAAAAATTTAAGTACCCAATGAAATTTTTAATTTATTTTTTCACAATTATCGCATGGTCGACTTTAAAATAGCTGCAGCTCAGGGACATGATACCTACAAATTTCTGGAAAGATACTGTTATTGCATTATTTGTTGAATAGTTAGTTATATTATAGTACTACTAGCTGACCCGGCGAACTTTGTATCGCCTAACAACAGTCGATTATTTAATTTTTTTAATACTTATTCTGCTATTCCGTATTATTAAATAAATATTGAAAAATATTGACATTAAAATTTAATCGATACTAACGTCACTCAATTGTTTTGCTTTCAAAAAACCTCTCCCCTAACACATAACCTTTATGGTATGGTATTAAAGTTCAAATATACTTTTAAGTACTATTACGAATCGATTATAATATGGAAGTATAAAAAAAGTGTTGTTTTAGACTTTTTCAAGCAATTTTTTAATTTTTTCTCTCCGTAAGAACCACCCTCGTACTACAAGGAATATTCTAAAAAAGAATTTATCAAAAAAGAATTAAAAACTCGGTTCAGGTGCTCTCGAGATTTGCGCATAGCAACACATTCGGCGATTGATTTTTATATTATATAATAACGCCGTATAAAATACATTAATTGTAATTTAACTATTCTAACCGGCTAGAGCTTCACGTGCCAAAGCTGTCCTAATCTACTTTTCTAATACTTACAAACAGTACACAAAGCACATACCGACGGCTTCTATATTCAATCACTTGGCTAATGACGTTTGTAAAAGTAAACCGTGTTTATGCAGGATCAATGCACGTAGACAATACTAGCACATAAGAAATGAATTTATCTCGGTCAAGACAAAGGAATCCGTTACTTTGGAGTAAGATCTTTAGGTTTTTTTTTTGGTATCGAGGAAATCTATCGTAGTATTTATATATTTTACTTTTGAAACTATAGACTATTTTACTCTTTAAACCCATTCAGAGTTATTGGTTCGAGATAATGATAATTTCAAATCCAAGATGGCTGCCACAACAAATTTTTTAATTTTATTTGTAATATGAACTGATTTTGTAGCAACTGAACAAGTACAATTTTTTCCGCTACTTCTAAATTATTGTTCTATGATAACTTTTAACTTTAAAGTGATCATACTTACTGTATAAACGTACGATGTCAATTTTATGTAATATTTTTTCTAAGAAAACAATTTGCAAGGTATAAAATCAACGCAAGCAAACACTTCGATTTGACCCGAATAATTTGCAAATACTATTACTTAGACAATGCTCTCTGTTTGAGTTCTACTAAAATTAAATGCTTTTAGTATAATCAGTCACGCATCTGTATTTTTTACTAATATAAGTTTGCCAAATATACATCATAAATCAAAGCTTGCTTTATACTAAGTCGACCTGACCTACATTATCATTAGTAGACGTAATTTCAGGGATTTTTTTTCTATGCCAACTTAGGTACGTAAACATTTGCCTTAAATTAAATAACTGCGGGTTTAAGCCTTAAGCTAAATATGTGCAATTTTAGCAAAAAAGATAAATTGATTTCATACTTACCTTATTTGCCTACGAGTATTTTTATGACAAGGATACGTTTGGATTAAGTTATTGAATGTTTAATCAAACCTCCGGGTTCATAGTTCAATTATCTTGTTTACGATATTTACGAGTACTTACTTTTTTTTAAAAACAGTTTGGTATAGTGCAAAATACCTGTTGAATACAATGTAAATTTAAAAAACAGCCTAACGTAATGTTTTAGGTAATATAATAATATAAAACATGTTTTCTGGCTACATATACAAGCTGGATTAATTTAGATGAAATGCATATAATATGCCAGCTTATGCCAGAAACATACAATAAATAATAGTACTCTGGGCAATAAATAGCAACTTATCAAAATAATAGATTTTGTTCGTATGTTATATCGTACCAATTTTTTCACAAGCAAACAATGCTAGTCATTACAAAACACAATCAAATGACTGCAAACTACTGACCATAATAATTAGCAATTTGAACAAGATACAAATATCGCAATCGTCATTATAATTAATCACAGTAATTATTTCTAAGACATGAGTCAGGTAGAGGTCAAGGTGCGACAACTTGAGGATGTCTAAGATTAGCACTGACGCATGTAGGCTCGGTCAGTAAACTTAACTGCGGGGAAAATGAACGGACGGGGACAGTCTTACGAGAAATCAGAGAAGTAGAATCATACTGATTGGAAGAACTGAGATGATAATGAATCGACAATAAGAGCTACGCAAAAAGTTTCAGATCAGTTTATAACGTTTTTTTTTTGTAATTTTTCTCATTAGCATGTGATGGATTGACTTGATTTTTACATATGGATAATTTTAAGTCCGGAGAGTGCGAAAACATCAAAAATAACGCGGGAGAAGTGGAGGTCTATACTATACCTAGCTAAAGCTAGTTCTAAATATACGAGTATGTTTAAGTTACATACTTTAAATAGTATCAATAATAGTAGAAAACAGTCTCAAACAATACTTAGGTACATTCTTATATTTACAATGATACTTTAAAAACATGAATAAATATTGTATATTCCTAAAATGTTCCCTTCTGAAAACAGTTTTCGCTCTTTAAAACCACCCGTTTCAAAGGCGTTTAAGAAAGCACTCTCCCTGTACAAGACCGGTTATTTTTCTATAGGATCTACTGGCTTGGCATATAGGTTTACTGACAGGGTATATTTGCGATGGAGAGTTCTCTTTAGAACGCAACCGGCTTAGGCTTTCACAAGGCGGGCTCGGCTTTTTCTTGGCTGCCTCCACGGGGGCAATTCTATTGAGTCTTGAGCTATTGCAATCCTCATTGAACTTCAATGACAGTCAATAAAGTTGAAGGTATTGGAACACTGGTAAACGATACCTTAGCCTTTACAAAGAACGAACCGAGAATTTACAAAGTGCAATTTACACAAATGAGCAGGCGATTTGCAGTCACAACTTCGTAACATTTTATTGACTCGGACTTTCAAAGGATTGTAATACTGAAGGTGAATAAAGGCGGATTTTCCGCATTACGCACCCTGCTAAATTAGAAGGACAGAAAGTCGTTTTATGATTTGCTCCCTTTATGACGTTCCTAATGCCAATTTTCCTGTTTTTGTATTAAGTAGGTTATGGAAGTAGAAAGTTTGGATGGATATGTAGCATCTACAATAAGCAAATTATGGTACCCACCTACTGGTTTATTTGATTTCACGACCATTTCATTTGTGTGAATTATTCCGAAATTAATTAACTGAAGTTGGCTTAGTAGGAAAAGTAACCTACTTGAGCTTGAATTGCGTAGTTGGTAGTTTTATTGCTCGGAACTGAGCCTACTATGAGAAAGCATTGTTTGTGAACTTTAACAAGTGTAGGTGAAGCAAATGAAGATAAACTCTCATTATTGTGTTATAACTGATGACATAATTTATCTACCTATACATATTATATAGAGTTATCAGATTTGGGTTATTTAATAGCCGCAACTAAATAGAGATCCATGATACTATTCTTTACTGATCGTTTTGGTGTTCATACAAAAGTTTATAAAGTTTCTAATAAGAACTATAAGAAATTATTTCAAATAGAAATATATGTTTCTCTGATTATAACGTTGTTATGATTAAAGAAACATATTGCAAAAAATTAGTTGTAATTTAGTGTGCAAATACAGTTATTTAATAATAGTCTTGGAGATGCTAATTTAAAACAGATTCCAAGTTAAAGTTATAAGCGTGACGTAACTAACACGCATCATTTAACAGAATGTTAAAATAAATATTCAAAGTGAACACTTATTTATTCAAGTTGGGTTTCGAAAATAAACTTCGCCCGCCGAGTACAGTTTTGGAAACAAAAAGTATAATGTATTCACAAGCTTCTTTGTTTTCTAAATTGTGAAACTTGCTGGCAAACATGGAAATTAACAAGATAAAAGAGCTTATGTTTCAGTAATGAAACTTGGTTGTAAGGGCGGGGCACCGACAAAGAATACTTCTTTACTTACTTTGCTTTTCACCTACATTGTCGCAAACAAAAGCTTTCGGAGTTTACTCGTAACACCGCAAGAGCTCAACATTACCTGAAATATATGAAAAATACAATGTTAGACTAAAGCTACAAAATGTACCTACTTACTCTACTCTCTTTTCATTATAAGCTTTTACGTGGGTTCGTAGCTACTTTCTGTGTTTAGTAAATTTGTATATCTAGAGTTTTATTTTCATATTGAATCTCTATCTACTTATTTCAACATTTAGAAATTGGCCTTTGTACAAGTTAATTATGTAATTTAGACAGAAAACAACAAAAAAGTAATAAACTTTTTTTGTATGCGAAGTTTCCCAGAAATCTGACAGCATTGCTATGTCGACTGGTATCAAAGCAAATTTTTATAATCTACGAAAATTTGACACGACACGAGTCTGCAGATTACCATCAAAGTTGCAGGCATTATTAATTAGCTTATCCTAATTAGTTGTCTGTGTTTTACAAAATAGATACTTTGTATTATTTCCGTACCTATATGTAAAATTTTGTTTATGACTAAATCTTTTTGCGTTAGTGTGTTTGTGACAGAATAACTTGTGCACTATTTGTACTACTGGCAGTACAAATAGTGCACGAGTAACATGAAAAATTAGTAATTTCTAGACGTCAATATAAATAAAAAACTTAAAAGCTTGTTCATTTGTATCTATTTGCAATTATACATGAACGCCGTGTTTACTACACGGCGTAAATGAATCATTGAACTTTCTTATTTATATAAGAAAAATAAGGAAGTATGAATAAGATATGATAGCATATCACTTTGTTTGCCGGACTCAAGTCAGAGATGCATCACAAAACATAATTTTTAATAGTTCTCATAAGTCAGTCTGCTGATTACTTACTTCTGTCTCAAAACATAAAGTAAATAAATATAGATACAAAATGTAGGGAATTTGCTACAAACTAGGAGTAGACTTCTCATAACATCGTGATAAGCCAATCGATCAAATATTTGCGATAACGTCTTTATGGAATGTAATATTGGCAGATTAAATAAAACTAGAATTCGGTACGCCATTCAAATGTTCTTCGTATCAGAAAATTCTTTCCTAGATATTAGTCTATTATTTACAGCCGTTAAGAAGCGTAATAACTGATTACCTATATTAGGTAATAGAATTTTATGAATTAGTACGCGTTTAGCATGCATTATGGTCTAGAATTATAAACTTATTATGTAAAAGGGGCTAAGATTTTACCGAAGCAAGCAGAATTTAAACATAATTTAAAATACAATTGTCTTGACCGATTTTCATAAAATACAAACAAAAATAATTATTCGAAATCAGGTAACAAATATATTTTTTCTGGATTGCGGTACAAAATATGAAACATTGTTTTTCTACTCGTGTGGAAATGGATCACGGTATCCAGTGGATACAATGCTCCGAGATCTGTAGCTATAAGTAATAAAGTTTGCTTACGTGTTAGTATGTGAATTCGTATAACCCAACTTATAAATTCTAGTTTTTGTAATTGTAATTATTTTAATTTCAATATTATTTAGTCAAATACAACAAAAACTAACCTCAAAATAAAGAGCCTGACGGAAAAAATTACAGTTAAAAAATTAAAATAAATATGAATTTATCAAATCGTTTGTAGAAACTATACGTTATGCCTTTGAAGTATTTTTATTTAATTTACTAAAAGGATAAGGAAAATAAAACACCTCCAGGGGGTTTTATTTCCATGAAGTTACCAAATTCAGTACAAATACTATGGATATATTATAATATTAAAAAAAGAAAACACTTATTAGTGCAGGCAGATTAGGTTAGAGGTTAACATCACAGATTAGGTATTGAACTATGTAACATTGTGAACCCATTGTAATCCTATATCCATCAGTTGGAACAAATGGGGATTGAATGAACACAATGTAAATTTCACTGCACTCTGTGGAGGGGAGTTAATGTTTTGGAAATTATGAACAGGTAGAGTTTTGTTACAATATGATATGTGTTTTTGGTAAAAAATGCTAAACAATGCATTAGCAAGTTTTTCGGCCACAACTTTCAACAGAGAGTGCAATATTATCCATATAGCATACCATCATCTACTACACTAAAAAAAACGCCAGTGTACGCCTGCTTCCTCGATCTGTCCAAAGCGTTCAATTTGGTTTCTTATGATTCCTATGGAGGAAGCTGAATAGTTTTAATTTACCGAAAGAACTAACCAGCATCTTTCAGTTTTGGTACGGGCATCAACAAAGCTGTGTAAGATATGCAAGGAAGGAATCAGAGCAGTATCGGCTTGAGTGCGGTGTCAGACAAGGGGGGTTGACCTCTCCTACGCTTTTAAATCTTTATATATATAATCTGATCGTTGCGCTCAGCAATAGGCATGTCGGATGTCATATCGATGGAGTGTGCGTCAATAATCTCAGTTACGCAGACGACATGGTGCTGCTGAGCGCGTCGGTGTGCGGTCTGCGGAGACTGATTAGTATATGTGAGGAATACGCCCGTGACTACGGACTAAAATATAATGTTACGAAGAGCCAGTACATGGTATTTGGAGCTGGCGCAGTAAGTCCCCAAAATATTTTGCTTTTGAATCTTAACGGGGTCCTTCTATAAAAGGCTGGACAAATTCAAGTCTTTGGGGCATATACTCACCGCTGATCTCAAGGACCATGAAGACATAGAGAGAGAACGGAGGTCACTGTCAATAAGAGCCAACATGATAGCTTGTAAGTTCACTAGGTGTTCAAAAGAAATTAAAGCTACACTCTTTAGAGCTTTCTGTACGTCGCTGTACACCTGCAGCCTGTGGGCTAATTACACAGAGAAGGCCTACAGTGACCTCCGTAGTCTTTATAACAATGCGTTCCGAATTGTCATTCTGTAGCGCCTCAGGCATGTTTGCGGAGGCACGGATCGCCTGCTTTTATACTACTATGCGCAACCGTAGTGCCTCTCTGGTGTGCAGGGTACGGGCCAGCTTTAACACAGTACTGGCAATGATTACAGACAAACCGAACTGCCCCTACATGCAGCACCGCTGTAATAGGCATATTACAGCAGTGCCGTTTGTGCGGAAATGTTGACTAATCGTTTCTTATATTTTGATATTCAATTTATTTCTTAATTTTAATTTTCAATTTATTTTTTGTAATATTTATGACATTTTTAATTTTATAATAATTCTTACAGTTTGTTTATTTATAATGTTTTTTTTAAATGTATTTTAATGTGATATTGTAATTGAATATGGGTCTCCGTAACCTGAAATAAACAAATTTTATTTTATATATTTTTATTAGGACATGGTCTTACTTGTAACTCTATTGACCATCTGCATCTTGCGAGATTTGCATATTTACTATATTAACTTTATTAATCTGTTATAAAATACATTTAATAAAAATAAGCTACTATTATTCTATTTACTCGTGAAATGAATTTGAAATAAGCTGCAATTTACCGAAAAAAAAAACCTTTCATTTAATCGTACAAGTGTTAGGCAGTAACACATGTTTTACATACAGTTAGTTTATTAAGTTTGAAGAAAATCCATCCAAATCGTTAGCAATGATTAATAGTTATATAATGTATAACCTTTCTACTAATTTAAACAAACAAGTTTAAATCAATACTAAAACCAAAATTATAAATGTTGAAAGTGTAAAGCTTCTTAAAGAAATCTCTGTTCATCGCTAGTATAGCCATTAAAATATGGTCGTTCTTCGTGTACGAGTATAAAGATATAAATAAGAGCAAAGTATAGTACGTACCTAAGTATCTACCTAGAGCATGATAACTATTTAGTCCGCAACCTCTATGAACTCGGCTAGAATTAAAACTAGGCTAGTCTATCTGCTATTTAGACGCAGACAGTTTTAGGCCACTTTAGTTTTTGTAATAGACGAATAGTAAGTATATATAGATATGTATATATAAATGTACCTATATATTATTACACTGACATTTCGAGGATACTATACTTTGAATTTATTATTGTCCTATCCTAACAAAATACTTATTTTAAACTGTTTCGTTGTGATTTAACAATACAGGTGTAGTTTAGACGTTGCATTTAATTTTATTGCAAGTTGCAAGGAGACATTGTATTAATTATGATGAATATGTTAAGTATTCACAACCACTTTTTTGCTACTTTTTATATGACTCCTAACCGTTTAGGAGATAGAATTAGATACTTATCGCATTTTTTATCGATACCAGTGAATTACGATATCAGTATCAGACATTTTTATCTTAATATTCATTTGACACGTCGCGTTATATTTTTCACCCGCATGCAATTTGCGCACTAATTCTGGTTATAAATATTCGACTATACGTTCATGTCATAGTTAACTGCAGTATATCAATTTTAATTCATCATTATGCATATCATTAGGATAAATTAAGTATCATTGTAATGAGCGAATAAAAAAAGCAGAAGAGGCATGAAAATAATAGATGTGATTTAATTATGTAGATATGTTTTTGCTCACTTTGATGATTTAATATGTATCTCCAAGCTAGTTCTAGTATTTTCTAAAACTCGTTGGCGAAAGTGAGAACTACAAATAATTAAACCCTATGTCATGTTTGGATACTTTAAATCAATGTGACCTGGAGCTTTTTTACAGTTTTTGTAAAGATCCGAGACAAAACCGCCGGGCGATAGCCAGTCTATTACATAAACGCACTTTGTCAAGGCACAACAAGGTCAAGATTATTAAAATATATTTTCATAAACACTTCTCACATCAATGCAAGGTAAAAATAATCACATGTGCTTGCTTCTCATGTAAACGGAAGCGTTAAATTTGAAATAAATTGTAGTACTCGTAGCAGGTGAGTTTAAAATAGATTCTGACCTAGATAAGGTGATTTTGTTATTTTTAGCCGCTTACCTGTAAAACGAGTACCTACTTCCGATGTGACGGTGGATATGTGAAGTTAATCTGGTATTAACATCGATGTGATATTAATCGGTCTGAATTTCGTTTATATTCGTAATGTTCCTTTTCATTTACGAACTAATTTACTGAAGTAAATATCGTTTCTCCATTAAATTATTGTTGGTAATATAGAAAAAACGTTTTATAATTTATCTAGGAAAACAATAATATTGTTTTTGTTGTCGTCTTTTTGTTATTTATAAATAAAGTTTATATTATATTGGGAATTGTATTTAAATATTACGAATTAAGTTAGTATTTTATTTTATTAAGGCTAATTGCGAATAAAGCACATACAAATAGGTAAAAGCCAATTACTGTGGTTTTACAGCAAAATTACGTGCACATGCTTTATTAATAATTCGGTAGGCATGTGTTATTCATACTATAGATATATTGCTACCGCGTCTATTTTCACTTTATATAGGTGGTACCTATATCAATAGCATTGTCGGCAGGCAAAATACGTTAACTAAAAGTTAGTAAAACAAATGAGTAAAAAAACGGATTTAAACAGGTGTATAAGTGTGTCTAAAAATATTTTTAGTAATATTTTTACCATGTTTTGTATTTTTGGTTAATCAGAATATTTGAACAATTGATTGTATTAATATTTAAATGATTGATTATCTTTTCTTAAAGGCGTTCAAAGAGGTCGTTATTGTACAAGTACGTTTACAGCAACGCGCTGAGGAATTCCATTGTTGAACTGCGAAATTACCTATCCATTCACAAAGTAATAGTAAACTCATGTTCCTTGCTGTCTCTGCAACCGCAACTCTGTCAATTTTATGTGCTACGTGGAAAATATTTATGACGAAAACGGAATTCCGGATAAATTCCAATCGAATGACGAATGCAAGTAGGTTTTTTTTATTGGATTCTCCGGTTACCTACTACATACGTAAAACAGAAATAGGTACTGGATAGGTAAATACACTTTAGTAGTGGTAACATCATTTGCTTCGGTGTTTCTAAACGATCACAGACGACTACTGCTGAGGCATAGTGCTAGCAAACTAGACCAGCTAGCGTAGATCAGTTGTAAAATTTATAGGTATTTGAGTGGAAACTAACTATAGAGACTAAACGAAACCTGACTGTAGGGGGAATAGTCTAGGAATGTTTAGTCCTTTTAAAATTAGGTTTAACTTCTGACTAATCGCCAGTCGTATAGTAAATCACCCTTAAACTCTACCACTTATCATCCGTTCTTGCTTAACTTTGTTCACCGAGCAGTCTGATTGTAACAAAGGTATTCAACTAATCACATAATTACGTATGTCCTATTAAGAATTAATTGACTTGCGGCTGAATGATTGGATTAATTTTGGTTGCGTTTTTGGGTATGATCGACGTTCGGTGAAAAAGGTGCCGATGGCGTAGCTCGGGTTGCTAACTGTCTACTATTAACCATGTATAAATTAAAAGATTACGATTATTTTATTTATATCGTTTTTATAGAAGGTGATGATTCACTGTCATACTTAATGCACGTTGACCTTCATGACGTAGACGGCGTAAGTAGTAAGATGAAATCATCTTTAGTTACGTCCAGTTCAAGCACGAAATTAGAAATGCTCGTAAAATTCGATCAAAATAAATATGGGTTTTACACATGTATTTATATCTGTCTTATTCATTTTAAATATGACGTCTAACGATTCAATACGTCCGCATCAATTTTAAGAAATTTAAATGTTTTAGGCATGCACCACTGAGTTTTGCACTCATGTACATTACATTACATGATTAACGGTGAAGGATAACTTCACGAGATAACCTTCTGAAGTGCCTAACCCTAAAGTAAAGACCCGCGCTCAGCAGTGGGACACTATAGGTTGATACGTATAGGTATATAAGTAATTGTATCGCCAAGGCAAATAAATAGCGTTCCACACATAGAAAAAGAATAAACTCTTAAATTATACGTCAAATACAACGTGGATTAGAAAATCACAAAAATACCGCCGCCCCTATTGTTTCTGGTGGTATCACTGCCCGCATTACGAGTAGGTAGGTATTCCGCCGGAGGATTATAGGTACATAGTGCTTATACTTATAAGTAGACTTATGTATGAGTAATGTACAAGAAGGTTCTTATGTGTTATTTAGTATACAGTTTACGTATACGCCATAGGTATACACAGTTACCACACTTCAAATTAATTAGATACAGATTGTCAAAAAATAAAACGCTAAACTACTAAATTAAAATTTTAACAATAAATTAATAATGGGCATAGATATTAAATATCTATATCAATAAGAATCGAGCTTCGTTAGGTTATCGACTGCAGAATTAGTACTTAAACACCAAACATTTTTGTGCACAACTAATTGGAATTTTAAATGAAAAAAGGTACTTATCATGCTTATTCGTGTATTCTTGGAGGTTAATCTGATCTCTCGAACGGAAAACAAACAACTGGTTTAGGCGATGAACCGTCTAATTACATTCTGATGAAGCATAACTAAGTAAAGCAATTTACTTCAGACAGGCTGATCGCGGCTTTACAGTTAAATATTAAGACATTTAAGACTTGTTTTACTTATACTTATGGATTTACAACATTATGTACCTAAGTCCGTTAATAACTTCAACTAATTAACTAAGAATAGGTAGTTAGTTGCTTTTACTAACTGAGTTACGTACCTACTGACTTTTGTTGTAGAATAAGCATTTCTAAAAACATAAATTAATAATATTGTTAATCATATCAACATAAAAAAAATTATCACATGTAAAAACTTAAATATATCTACTACAATAATTTAAACAAAAATAAATTTACCTCTAGAATTAAAACGAGCTAAAGATCCAGGGTGTCAGGTGCAAAACACTTATTTCAGCACTTTTTGGTTCAAGCAACGTATACTATTCATGAAAGTTATTCACTTTTCATTCAATCCGATCGAATATGTACAATAGGGGATTTTATAGCCGAGTACGTACAGGACACGTTCACGTTCGTGGGAATGCTCCGCGGAACTAAAGTTATTTTGTTGTCAATGCGATCGTGCTGACGTCCAACTGGTGACACAATCTACAAATATATCATACATTGCTCTGCAAACTAGCTCAAGCCAGAATTGACGTTTTATAAATACGCAATGTAAATCGTTTTAAAAAAGTTGTGAACGATAAGTGAATCTTAGTAAGAGCATGGTATCATAGCAAAGATACGTTGTCGAGCGGGATTTCTTACGCGTGAACAAAATTGTAATGAAAATAAGATTTTGTTGTCCTGGCTTGGGGCTTTAGTTTATCGCGGTCAACAAACATTTTTGCTTAACTAAATTGTTAGAGTACCTATTTTAATAATATAAGTGTACATATTTTAGGCTTAGCTCATAACCGTTTGTAGTTACTAACCGCAGAGCGTATATAAATACCTAAACCAGGATCTATCTACCATCTCCGTCAAGATCTATCCCCGTAGGTACCCAATTTCATCCAAATTGGTGCTGCAGTGTTTGCGTGCGTCCATATATATCCATAATTGTAAACTTTCGCGGTTTTAATATTATAGTAGTAGGTATATTAACTTAATTATTAATTAATAATTTAAACATTGAGCTTAATTTAGTATTTAATTTCTACCACATGATTTAAGATTGTTGATTAGAGTTACTAATTATAATAATAGTAACAACTATAGAAACATTTTGTATAAGGTCCAAGAAATACTTTTTTACTCGTAGGTATACGAGTAAAAAAGTATTTCTTGGACCTCGTTTTACAATTCAAGATTAAGTTTTTCCAACTCGTATGTTCTTATTTCCAGATTTACCTGTTTATATCCGTAAACCTGTTATCGGATGCTAAACCAATATATAAAAAACAATTTTAGTAATAAGGAAAAACGTATGCTCGTACTTTGTTGTTTTAAAAGCTAACTCAACATCTTATTATTTTGAATTATGTTTAACCTAGGTACAACTAAAACTAACAAGAATCAAAAAGTCTTTACGAATCGAATACAGAATATCCTTTGTGTAATATTAACAGTACAATCCGACTTCTATAGAAAAAGATCCTAGATAATATGTGAGAGAGCAAATAATGATAGAAGTATAATATGAAACGATATTGCTCAAGGGAAGGTCAAGTCCTGATGAGAATAAAACTTGAGTTAGTTTAGGTCGACTGGTTGCGTCACTACAGTAATCGTCGAAAGTAGGTACCTATAATTAATTTAATTAGGATACAATAATCTTTGCCGCTAACAGTAGTATTTTTCTAGGCTGCATTAAGAAAAATATCTATTTTAGGCCGTGGCAGCCATTGTAGTACAAAATTGTAAACAGAAAAGACTTTGTTATGACGACAATATTAATGACATTGTTTTAACTGTATTTAAATTATTAGTCATCATTTATTTATATTTATATATTACATATATCCAAAATGAATTATAACTAAAATTTTGAGTTCGAAATAATTTAGCTTCCATATAATCTAGGTACTTGTCTTGTTTTATTACAATTATCATTTTAGCTACATTACAGAAAAAATATATTATACTATCCCAGTCAAAAGATTCGATGGGTCCAAAATATCGTGGGAAAAGAAACACAGGATAGAACGTGTTACGCACCAGCGAAGTAATTGCTCAAACCACATCGAAAATCGTTGTGAGCCATCCTTTTTTACGGTCTTGCTAAGTTTCAAGTTATCTGACAAAACTAGTGAAGAACGAACGAGCATCAAAGTATAAGGTTTTAGCAAACATACAGTCATTGTCGAATTGATAATTGATAAGACAAATTAATGTTAAAGATAAGAAATATTGACATTTATGACAATTTCACGGCACTTCATACGCTTAGATCTAATATTTTTCTATAAAAATTTAAGTTTTATGATTTAATTTTATAAGTAGGTATTAAATTAAGATAAGATTTACGTATTATTATTTCAGTTTTATAAAATATTTGATAAAACTACTACCTATATTATGTAGTTACAAATTAAATTAGCTTCATATTGACTGTATACCTTCAGCTGCGAAAGTAAAAACGTTATTTAATTGTTTCATGATTTAATTCAATTGTCATCGTTTACTGCCTCCAATGCCACTGACTTTGTTTATTAATATTGTTGCGACAATGAAGGTATCGTTTCGAAATGCCACATGGTAGGCGTTATACGAATTAGTAAGATGATACGAGTTGTTATGACGTTATTGTCAACGAAGGCGTTTTTCAAGAGCTTCTTGTGCAATAAGCATATAGTTAAGTGACTGTAAACTAATTGAAAAATTTAAAAACAATGCTATAACTAGCATTGTTTTAGTGCAGAAATGTATCTATGATTGAGAATCATGATCTATCTATATTATGTTAAGTAGGAAACTTACAAAAAAGAAATCTAAATTTTGTGTTAAGAAATAAGGCCGATATATCCTCATAAAATATTTATTGCAAGTTCTTTCCAACATTTTGAGATGATTATTATATCGTCTAATATTTTTTTATACTAAATTAACTTTATTCGTTGTATAAAGTTGTATTGTATTAAATTCAAAATAATTATATTCAATAAAACAAATCTCTATGACAAGTAAAATAACACGAGTTTGCGCAAATCCGACGGATATTTTAAGTTTTATTCCAATAAAACTTGCTCATTTCTCAAGCTTACAAACAAAGATAATATCATTTATGATTGATGGCACAAATCCCACCATTAGGCATCTTGCGTCTGTCTCATATCGCAAACAGAAAGCTCGTCCATTACCATAATGTCCAAGGAAAAATAATAACAACACTCAATCATCTAAGGGACGTATTCCTTTTAGGATAATGTAAGCAGAGAAATAGTATAGGTATTGCATACAACATCATATTGCATTAGTTATGTCTCTCAAAATTACTTATATTGTACAAGACATTTCAAAGCCAATATCACTATTGTCTTTGAAATGTAATATTTTGTAGAGGAACATGTAAAATAATCCAGAAGAAAATAATTAGAGACTGAAACAGTAATGAACAATCCATCGAAGCGTGTTTCATTATTGAGTTGTATTATCCTATGTAATAATCAGTCTAGTTTGTCACAGGTGAGTAGTTTTTTTTTATAAATACAAATAAACACAGTTTTCCACTACAATCCATGATCTTTGTGGCTTAAGTACTCACTGTACTGTTTTACTGACTGTTTCGCTTTCCGCATAGCATTTTCAGTTGTGTCGGTTTCAAACAACAAAGTGTGAATGCTTGTGGAGGTATAAAGAGAGCAAAGGCTTATTCAGTCCACTCTTCCGAGAGGGGTCACTTCCTGGAGCGAACGGTACAATCCGATTACCTGCCTATCGATCCCGCTTACCGGGATCTATATACCGGCTCGAATGGACTTTGAAAACAAAACTGTCACAGTAACTGTAACTGATAGAGGATAATAATTAGCAATCTATGGTGAAATTTTTTAAATAAATCAATACATATAACAGGTGTCTTGATTTAACGTAGCAGACGTATAAGGCTCATTATTTGTGAATAAAATTAATATTTTATAAATGGAAAAATACGACCATTGTAAGAATCAAAGTACTAACTACAGTTCAGCCAGATCAGACTAAATAAAAAATTTGGCAGGTAGGTACTTTATAGGTAGGAGAAGTCAGTGACGGACTTTGCAATAGGGCAAAGTTATGACTAAAGATCTGCGAGTAACACTGCGGCGTGCAGCTAGTTAGAAGTTAGATAATTTTCGACTTATTTATAATATCTGATATATCCTGCAATTATTCTCGTGTTTAATCACTATTTCTAGAAGATTTATGCTTTTTTCAAGCAATTCTTTGACCAAGGAAGCTATTTTAGTTTTTTTTTTTAGAAATAGAATAGGACACTAATAAACAATATTCTAAAAAGGACCTACTGGGTTTTTTATATATACAGCTAAAGTAGAAATTCCATGGAACACCTATTTCTATAAGCAGGTTGCGGAAATGTGAAATGGAAAGTAAATGAGTCATTGAGAGAAACTTAACTGGGAAAATGCGAAGGAAAAACTTCTCAGAGAAACTAGACTATCAAAGTTGCCAAGAAATCTTTGCTGCATTATATGGTATCTGATCTAGTACTTGTTCAATAAAAGTGCTTTCACTGGAGATCTACGTTATCGAGTTAATATATATATTTATTTATTTATGGGCGATATGGCCGCCCAATATATTTATTTTTTGGTGTGCAATAAAGATATATTGTATAGTATTTTACTTTTATCTATTATATAATTTAGTACTTATTCTTTCTACCCTGGCTTCGCTGCTTGTCTGCCTGGTATATCTCTGAGTGGAGACTAGGGGAGTTGTGCGGGGGAGAAAATGACTTATTCGAACTTATTTGTCTTTATTTTATAAGTATTCTCGATACTATGAATATGTTTTAAATATATATACCTTGCTTCGTTTTAATAAGATTCATTTTTAAGAATTGTTCATAACGGCATTTCTAGTTGCTATTGGGGTATAGTCGATGATAACTAAACCATCCTAACGTCATCATTTTAAAGTTTCAAGAGACGTCAAGGTTTTATTATTTCTAGAACTGGATCTTATAATCTTTAGCATCGGATTTATCGTGAATACTTAATAAATAACATTGAATATAAAATAAACACCAAAATGTGTATAAAAATGCTTAGGAGGATGTAAAAAAACGCACCTTATCCTAGAAAGTTTACTAGTTAGCAACTACTTACTGGTAACTTATATCAAAAAGTTAAACCGATGAGTCACCATTATTAACATACACCGTCAGTTAAAAAACTTTAAGCCATCTGCCATTAAACAATTCTGACACCTGTTACACGCTTGAGTGCACTTACTCGCTGCCGTTACCGAAATGAAGCCAAACATTGTGTCGTTACACTATACAATAAGTATAAACAACGTGTATACTCTGTATACATTGAATAACATAAACACACTATCTTTGTACGAGTGACTCAATAATAAATTAACGTAAAGGTTATTACGATTAAATGAATAAGTAACCATTTTTAGCACATATTGTATAATTATATTCCAATTCTTGCTTTTTTCTCTAAATTTTGGCTTTAGAATAATTAAGTTAATTCCATAGGATACTAGGCCAGTTTGAGTTCTCTCCATTTTATATCGATAAATAATTTGACTGTACTAATAATACTCAATCAGAAACGTAAAGATAATGGACGATACTTTACATTATCCCAATAGTATAGGTAAAGCTCCAAGGCGCGTTGTCTCATTTAGGACGTGTCTTCCGTGATCAAAAGACATAAACCTTACTTTGATTTAATAGCTTACCCTGAACTACCAGCACATGCGATTGAAACTTGTAATAAAGAAACGGAAAGAATTTCAGTTGTTATTTATTACATTGATACAGTTACTATTTTCCTTAAAATGTTAACTTGAATGATAATTTACAAATGTTAGATAACCAATTTATAAAATATAAATAAAGTTATTGTCTGCATTTGGTAAAATATTATAGGAAATGCAACCTAAGGACCTTACTTTTTGTAGGTAAACCGCTAAAGGAAAATGGTAAAGCTATGAAATACCAATACCCAAATTAGGTATACATGACGTAATCAACCTAGCTAGCCATGTTCAAAAAATAAATCATTAATCAATATTCAATCGAAGCGAAGATAAAACAAAGGTAATGAAATACCTAACCTGACTTGGAATGAAGACTGGGTTTAAGGAACCTGGTGCTATTTATTAAAAACGGCTAACAGGAATAGTATTTTTTAAATGGTATACTGAAATGGTATCAAGAATAATCCATATGGGCGAGTTCTCGAAGTAAATACTTATTGATACTAGATTATTTCTTCTGCGCTATTGGGAAAGTACAAATACTCGTATCTCCATGTAATGTTGTAGAACAATGAGTAGTTATTTACAGCAATAAACATTTTATTATGCAACTATACAAAGTAAGAAAACATCAATATGCTTTATAGTAAAGATATTTCTTGAGATCAAAACATAAGATAGAAAATTTAACCTAAAACAGATACAAAGCTTTAGTTCGACTCGACATCACGACCAGTTATTTTTCTTCATAATGAGTATATTACGCTGTTACAACAAATACAAAATTATAGCGAGACAAATAATACATAGAAATCATTTGACTTTACTCGTCAAACAAACAAGCCCATGTGTCTTTGTAAAAAAAGTTCTGGCTTAAATGGAAATACAAGTACATCTAAGTAAGATTAAATTAGCCCCATATATCAAAAGGGAGGGCTGAAGTAAGCGCTCCAGTCATCTTGAGCATTTATAAACCTGCCACTCGCTCGGTCCTTGACACTTCAAGGTTAGGTGGTTGCTGCGGTTCTATCAGTATGCTACTATCATTATATTCAAATGCTGCATTATTGTTATATTTGGTGCGAAGAATGTTATTGTTCTGGCTACTGGAGCGATAAATGAGATTGTAATCGAAGTCTTTCATCGAGCTGGAATTTTGTGGCGTTAGCTGTTAATAACGAATCATGCATTTGAATTAGGATTCCTGCACACAAAAGTAAACGCTCTAGTTTTTAATGTTTTGTTTTATACTTTGTTGACGTGTGCATTGTTATACGATTTGATAAACGTAAGTTTTTATTAAAATTAACAATGTTCCTAACTCATTATCGAAAGTATACACTAAAAACAACTCAAATTAGAAACAAGAGTTAAAACATTATGAATAAGCGAATGTATTGTTCAGGATTTAACGCATTTAACATATGAGGTGCCAAGTAATTAGTGTGAAAAACCTCCAACAGGGCGTAAAGTAGGTTTTCAAAGGCTCTCAAGGCTGCTGCCGCGTCGAGGCAGAATCCAGGGTATAATAGTCCTCAGGCGCAGGCCTCTAATGACGACTATTTATTGTGAACTTCGTAATTATACGGAACACTGACGAGGTTTTAGTCGGGCAAAGTTTCATAATGATGAGAAAAAATGTTGGAAATGTTCTTGTCTGTCCTAGAACTCTGCAACTTTTGCCTTTGATACGAAGCGATCTAATGACTTGGTTGACGAACGATTGTAAGACCTATAAATAATAGTTAAACCTAAGTAATAAGTATACATAACGTAACATAAAACTTAATTGTCGTCAGTTTAATAGGCATTTAGAATAAAACCGAAATAATAATTATAATTTAAAAAAAGTAGCTGTGGCTTGTTTTTTCCATCTACAATCCCGTAAACTATCATTAACTATATACCTAAAATCCCGTAAAACTGTGACCAGTGTGGTGATGTCAAAGGTTTGCAGTTTTATAAGAATCTGTGTTTTACAATTAATGTACAAATTGGTGTACCTAGAACTAGCATCGACAATCTTATTTTGATACGGTATATATATAGTCTTGTATTGTATAGTTGCAAAATGCTACTAATACTTGAAGGATTCCCGAGGTATTGTCTGCACCTGGTTCCCGGCCTGTTATTATTACCTTTAGTTCATTCCATCATACTTTAAGTACTTATTTCTACTATAAACTAGCATAACCTACTGGTATAGTTGGTAAGGCTAGTACTAGTACTATAGCAAATTCAACTGTGTGTAATTTGTGATAGGGTGATTAGATGTGAGAAGATTAGTAATTATAATTAGTAGATACATTTGTTTACATACCTACCTACCTAAATTGTTATATGTTGTTCTACACAGTATACTCGTACAAGGTTGTATCCATTTAAAGTATAAAATAATTACTTATTTAAAAAATACTTCGTTCACCAACCACATCATACCCATTTGATAGATGCTTACGATAGGCTAAAATCGTTTAACATCTTAAGCACTTTGTAAGTGTGTTTCGTCGTCATCGAAAACCAATTACGAGGCAATTTCTTGCACTTATACCTCGCTCCTTTGACTTGCTCGAGACATTAGTAAATCTATCCTTATATTACCTACCTAAATACTCGTATTAGTAAAGTTCATAATATTCATCTGAGAAAAAAACTATTGCATAAGTAAGTTCCAGCAATATCGTGTTGTATAGGTCAAATGTTGACGTAAAAATGTAATGGCGTGTTATACGTACCTATTACGAGATATCTATCTCAAGAGTTGAAACTGTCGGAACTAATGGTCGTGTGAGTGAACCTCAGGTGCGGACAAAACCTCACGCTCCGCAAAGTTCAGTGCTCCTACATGATGCGCCAATAGACGAACAAAAATAAACTCTATTTCTTGTAAATAAAGATAAAAATGATGTAGACTTCTATATCATTTCATCCTGACAAATCATCGAGCAAGTCTTTATTGACACAAGGAAAGAAGACCACCAAGAGAGATCGAAACCCGATAAAAAATCATTCATAAGCGTGAAATTTACTTAACTCTCATGTGACTTGAACAAGTCATTGATGGTCATTGGAAGTCGGTTAAATATATAAAACTGAAATGAGGTGCTAGAGGAGACTGAGCCACATTTCGGCACGGTTACACATTTAGAGTTGTGACTTGTTGCTGTCGCAATCAGCATAAATTTGACACGGGAGAATTCCGGTCTTGCCGAATATTGCGGCTTAGTATGCTAACTACATTCAAACCAGTATTGCACGACACACCTGTATCTTCGCCTGTCTTGTATCCTCTGACGATATTTTACGTGATTCTATTGATTTTCCTCGTTACTCTGTCACGGCTTACAAGAAACAGTCATTGTTTTAGAAACCGAAACACGGTGCAGTTATTTTTGGTATCTCGGTCGGCGTTGTTTAACAAATAAGCAGAATACGAAATTTGTTCTTGAATATTGAAGAGAATTAAAAACAAGAAGCTTGTTTTAATGTGACTTCGCCGCAGTCATTACGGTTCCAATGATATTTTATCAAGTTCTCGTTTTACTCGCTTCAGTAGCTCTTTATACCTTTAGAGCGTTCCATTAAAACGTTAAATGTAAACCGTGAACTTACATTGGCAATTTAGCTACGCTTTAAGCTTCTCAGCAGAAAATACAGCAGAAAATTCAGACATAAACTAAAATTTCTGCAAACTTTTCACCATTCGTGTACAATAATACTGCAACATTAAAAAAATAAGAAAATTAACCTCATGACCGATTTTTCACGTTAATATGTCATTGCCAAACATTACTGATATCGGCCGGTAAATAGTGCTAGCAAACTTTCTCGTATTTTTAGGGTCATTATATAATCTAAAAATATCATAAGTATTTTTACTATCCCTAAAAATTTTCGACATGAAAAATATACACGAGAAGATAAAATGTAACCAAATATCATTGTTTGTCTTCCAGATTGCGATATTTTGTAAATTATGCAAAGAAATTTTGCTAATCGTGCAAATTAAGTCAGTAAATATCAATTCAACGTAGCAGCACTTCCGATATCCGATATTTAATTAAGTCTACAAACCCATTTTGGCTGGTGTTCAACAACAGCATCATGCTAATCCTACCGGCTATTATATATTTAGTATACTTCAGACTTCTGTTAGTTTGCCCTCGGCCGTGGCAACGTACTGCAATTCGGTCAGCAAATGGCCCGGAATCGTTTATTTTAGCAGATTATTTATATCACTATGCTTAATTAGCAGGCAGAGGTGCAGACTTTGGCATTTTTATATTGTTTTATATGTGTTTCAATAGACAAAAAAGGTTTTCTTTATTCCCTCAAATTATGTAAATGGAATATTTTTCTAGCCATCACTAATGATTTCCGTTTCACATAAATATAATTTTGCATAAATTTACTTTCTGGATGGCCCCAGAAGCGTGTTTATCGATTTGCTCGGCTCTTTAGACAGGTCGGTAATTTATTTAAGTGTATATTACCGTCTCAAAGTCCTGAGTCAGGAGTGAACGGCTGACACAGGATGCGATAACGTGGCATGAACTTAAATATAATATTGATAATGCGAGAAAGTAATTCATAATTGTTGTCTAGAGATTTTATTGAGGCACCAACCATTTCATTTAAATTATGATGCTTGAATTCTGAGGCCTAATATTAATAGCAGAAAAACCAATGTGACTGATATTTTAAAATGGATAGCGAAATTATACCAAATAACTTAATTTATTCCTTAGTAACATTTGGATATTGCTTCCGATGTAATGTAAGGATTTTGGAAAATTAATAAAATATCTTATCTATCTTAAATTATCATATAACTAGATTAAAAAAGCTGCCTACAAACGCCTTTTAATCCCTGACGCTAAAACGACGGGGTGTTATAAGTTTGATGTGTATGTATGTGTGTCTAAATGTGGCGTCATAATTGGTCCAAGATGACAGTCGCCACATAATGGCGGATTACATTTTCACAACTTTCAATATAGAGGTATCAGATTAAAGGCATGGTTGCCAACACAAAATGACAAAGTCAGCTTTTTTTTACATTTTATTTGTTTGATGTTAGTACATAAAAAGAAGTTTTAATATTGCCAGCAAGACGCAAAAGCAAAAAAAATACAAGAACGAATTTCAAGTGGCCACTTTTATTATAACCTCTAAAAGAAATTCCAATCCAGCTACCACATTATTATCGTGAGATAAGGAGATAACATTGGAACATTGAATAAATATTTGCCCACTTTAAAAGTAATAATTGAACATCCGATCCATATCAAAGTAAACATATTCCGGTGGCAGTAATGCAACCGCTAACTGAATGATTCTAAGGAGGAACGATAACACAAATAGTTCAACTTGTAATATTACATTACATATTACAAATTACATTAATTAAATTGTTATAAACATAAAATTTAAAATTTATGTAATACGCAATGGCTACTCAAAACATAGCTTTTTTGACAACATACCAGTGTGAACAGATAGTGACCAAATAAGCTTACTTGTTTATTCAGTAGCTTATGAAGACCTACAAAACTAGGAATATTGCAATGAAATAACAGTGTTTTATAAAAATAATTTGTATAAAATCACCCTTTCGCATTGGTATGATTACCAAAGTATATCTACAAAATGACACCTTAAAAGTGTACAATTTTAAGCAATTAACCCATACCCTTTTCAACAGTTGGCTATAAATAGCGACTGAAGAGAAAATCCCGGCCGGATTATTTACCTTAAGTAAAACCAATCACTGGAGTAAAGACAGTGTTCTAATTAATGCAGTGAGTCTGTTTTTACATAGATCATCATCAATCATGACAGATACCACAATAGTATCTGAAATGTTTAATCATACGACATAATATATTATTTATAATAGAATCGGACAATGTTTTTTTTAACTAATAATTTAGAAATAACACGTATGTACAAAGGCGCAATGAAAATTATAATTAAATTTACTGAATAGAACAGTCCTTAATTGTGCAATTGCATAATTGTTACCTTATACATGTAAAAAAGCTATCACAAGTTTAATAATGACTTTTAAGTCAGTTTTAATAAAAAAAAATATTTAATAGTTTATGATCTTAATTTTGGAGTAGATTTTTGTTATATAAAATGTTCTAATTCTAAGGTTAATGTAACAGATTACTTAGCTGACACGGAAAGTTAATGAATATCGGATGAAGCAAAATATTAAATTTTATCTTAAAACCCTGGAGCTTGAAAATAGCTAAAGAGTTATTAAGTTCGACTTCAGGCAGCTGGATATTAAATCATAAATCATAGTCGAACCTGGGATTGAAAACCGCATTCCATGTGGGACGACCACTTTAATTTATACAATTCACAAGTGACTGTAGATAGTTAGCAGGAATCCCGGGCACTAAACTTGTCTATAGATTTCTCACTTGAAGAAATCTTAGTGAAAGACGTTTCATAAGCGTTAGTCTCGCGTAAGACTGTTGTAAGGCATGTTTTGCTTTTTTTTTTGGAGAAAACAAAAGTCAAGCGGTATTCAAATACTTATACAATTTAGAATATGTGCTAAACAACAATGTTAAGAAAATGACTTCAAGAAGCACCAATTAACATCTCTTTGGAATGTATATGAATAATAGATACCTTAGTACTATGATTATGGCATGATCAATAGTGAAAAATGTTAAAAATGCTCTGATACGTATAAATTTATAAAATCAATTGACAATAAATATCAATGAACGTTCACAAAAAAACAATACATACAGACCAACATACCTATTTTGGAAGTCTATATAAAATAATTTCAATCGTCTATAGATATCGGTAACTATGAAATTTTGCTAAAACAGCATATTAATCACTCCGTTGTCTCTTTTGAATATTTTAATTGTTAAGGTGTTCCCATCCTCATTATGTCAACGATCGGTAGTCGGCCTTCTATCGAGATACGAAAGAAAAAAACAACATAATATCTGGGTGAAAACAGGTTCCAAACAGATGAGCTGAGCAAACTGACTTATAGATTGATATTATATATACTGGAATGGTACAGGCAGGTTACTAACGACACGATACGACATATCTAACTTTTTATTGAATAAAGGATGGAAACGACGTAAAAAATCATTCGTAATCAGTGACGGCGAGTCTTATTAGAAACATACACAGCTAATGGGCCTGATTTTGCTCTCGAATAGATATGCGGTTTTTTATTTTAGGTGACAGAATCAAATCAGGATCTTTAATTTGTCTCATAATTATATGTTAATAAACTACATAGTATGTAGATTAAACTACACTGCAGATGTGTGGTTAGAGTAAAAAGTGTTCCTTGTGAGGTTTGCCTTTAAGGATTTGGTAAAACTGAGTTGAAATAAATAAAATGTCTTCCGAATGATAATGTAAGTACTGTTTCCCACTATCATTATCTTTCGTAGGTATTATATTGCCATAGTAAAAATACTAAAGGTAAGTAGCTTGTAACACAATTATGTGCTTTGCAGTCACGTGCCCATTCTTTCGTGTCCATGCATCTTTGTCTATAGAATGATGTCATTGTGTTTTGTTTAAGTACCTACCTACAAAGTAGAATTAATATTGGCGTTAATAATCAAACAAATAATTTAAATTTTAATAACCTTTTAGTAACAAAAACGATTTTGAAATAGCTGTTGGCCTTATTATAAATTTAGCATTATCAAATAAAAGCGAAGCTAACACGACTCTTTTTACTTTGGAAGAAACAAAAGCTCAACAATTTCAAGGCAAATTGCCATAGTCCAGAGAATCGGCGAACTCAACAAAAAGTCTTGCTTACCTCCGCAAACTGCTATTAGTGCCCGCGAAGACGGCAAACAAAACAAAGTGATGGCGATTCTCAGTTTTCTAACAGAAAATTACAATATTTTCGTCTCAAACTCCTTTGTCACTGTATGAGATGCTGTTATTGAGATTTTGCTGGTAAGTTTCACTCCACTTGTGGTCACAAGGATGTGACGAAGAGAATAACTTGAATTCGCGCGCGACGACGATACGTTCTAGTACGACGGTACTTCGTGGCCGACTGCCGGCTAACCGGCTTTACGGAATACCGATTACAATACCGACCGCTGCCGCGCGAATAGTATTTGATAGAGAGTAAGATTTCGATTAGTTTCGTTCAATAGCGGCAAGAGTTTTAATTTAGTTAGGTACCTATTTTTAAGTATGTATTAATAGTACTATTTTTAATAACTACTATTATTCACGCAATATATTAATAAAATATATAACAATGTGTGTGTGTTTTACCAAATGTAATCTTTCGATTAGGTACATTTATTTGGTTATTGCAATCGTTAAGTCTTCCGGTAACATAAAAATTAACTCTGGATTAAATCAGCCTGCAGTTAATTAATTACTAAATTATAATTATTACTCCTAAATATATTATGAAAGAATTTAATCTGGTTCATGTGTTTCTTTATATTGTACCTACCCTACGCGGTACTTTGAAAAAAAATATGATTGATTAGTTTTTAATGTTAATAAAACTTTGGACGAGATTTTAAACTTTTGTCGTTACTAATTGCGAAGGCGTGTGTCAACCTTTATCTGTCTGGAGAGAGTATTTTTTTATGAAATTAGGTTCAGAGCTATCAACCTTTGGAAAAACTTCAACAATCGTATCATTGCCGGTAAAACATAGTATTTTAAATCTTGTTTCACGAGTACGAGTAATGAATATTGAAAAAAAACTGACTGACGAAATAATATTTTGCCAGACTTGACGCAGACACGCCTTGGGCTTTCTCCCACAAGCAGGACTCCTTGGCAACATTAACTATTTGGCACTATAAATTAGAAATTAATTATCATTTGTGCTATAGAGGTTCGTGGTTTACCGACTAGACTAAAACTGCTTATTGTATTACATACCTACTTATCTACATTCTAAGAACGACTCTGTCTGAAAGTCTAATCACTCTCCCAGCATGTCAAAAAGTTATGGTTGGACGCACACAACTTATTTTAATTATATCCAAGCATCTGCATTCAAATGACGCAAATTATAGTTGACTGAACTCGTATACGATTATACTACAAGCGCCTTAGTAAAAGGGAAAACTAAAGAAACTACTTTTTACTCGACTGCTCAATAAAACGGTACTGCCCAGTTTATGTTTGTTTATTAATTGTTATGTACGTATAACTTTTTTGAACCTATACAGCAAACCATTACACCAATTTTGTCAAATTATGAGGTCTCATTAGATTTGTCTTTCTCAAATTTCACAGTCGCAGGGATTTTTTGTAGCCTCTTCTAACCACTTGGTAAATATTTCAGTTTAAACTTCATCACAGAAGATATAATAATACTACGACTTCGTACAGAATAACTGTTGTAACTTCTTATATTTTCTACCGAATTCTTAAAATGAAGAGGTACTCAATTCGACTGTATTTTGATCAAATGTTTGTTAAGTACCTGATTTTTCGGCAACGGGTGGACCTGTTGTCCCAGTTTAGATTTATGAATTGAGGAATTGTGTTGTCGATTATTGAAGAAAAAGCATGTTGTTTGCAAGAATTTTATATTTCAAGTGCCAATATCAAAGAAACAAAAGTACAACAAAGAGTTTTAATTGGAAACATAAATAAAAATAAGGCTTTATTGTAAATATATATTTACAAATTGAAATCGGATTTTTAAAGATTATTCTTATGCTTCAATAAAACGCCCGAATAATTTTATTTTGTTGTCTATCGTTTTTGATACTGAATCACAATGAGTTTCCAATCGGATTCGAAAACTTTGTAACACGAATTACGCAAACCTCGTAACATACTTTTAAATGTTAAAAAGTTATTATTATTTTAGTCTACATCTTTTTTTCGAGTCGTTTTCGAGTTGATTTTCAATATCATAATTTAGAATCTTCTGACGAGTTTTGCGTAATTCGTGTTACAATGTTTTGGAATCCGATTGGAAACTCATTGTGAATACATAATTCAATTGATTTTTTTTACCTGCTAAAAACAGCTTTTGCTACATTCTACGTATCTTGTTTTGGAATCGCAATTGCACTTATGCATTATATTGTTCTGGTTGCATTATTTTCTCCCATAGTTTACTGCGTTACCTACAATATTTTATTTTCAAGTGATTTGTCAACTAAATTCGAATTATTACATTGGTGATCACTTTGAATGCTTGCTGTGATTTTGTGTAATGCTCAGGCATTTCAGAATTGCGAAACTCAATTTACTTCTTGTTGCCAAACTACTGGATTAGCTGATGCCAGTAATAATATTTCGTAGAAGAATATTTTTTGCTTCAGTAACAAGTTTTTTTAAAACAGAAAAGTGCGTGATTTTAGTACCAGTTTTAGCTGTTGGATTATGATTCTCTAATGGTTAATTTATGTTCCCTTTTAATTATTAAATTAGGTTCCGCGAGCCGCGAGATCACAAACTTATACACCCTAGCATCGAAAACATATCATATCGAAAACAAAATCTCTAAATACTCTTAGATTATACTGTGTACCTAATGTACCAAAACTTGTAATGATTCAATGAAAAATACTAACTTAAGATAAATAGTCTGTCTGGCAGTTAAAAATAGACTTACTTTAACTCATTATTCTTTTCACGTCACGCATGTGTCTGCTGAAGTTTACCTTTTTATTTACAGTCTATACAACTTATATCAAGGATGAACCCTAAAACCTTGTTATTTCAATATTTTCATGCATTTCACAAGCTACGTCTATTATGCACAGACTGTACTGAGCGGGTACTATACTAGGTTTCATAGAATTTTTTTTTTCTCCCTATTCACTTTGTGCTAACTTTGTAGCTTTTACGGCCTTCAATATTTAATGAAAGAGAGATATTGAGGTCAGCTCAGATAAAATATTCAACACAAGGATAAAAAGTATGATTGAAAAATATGGGTTTTAAGAACAGTTATTTTACACTTATTTAATTACTTTCTACTCATGTAATACTGAAAAGTATGTTATGCCTTATACCTTGAATAACGTTTAAGTAGTATCTATGGCTAAATAGTCTTAGTATCAAAAGTTTTAAGGGGAAACCTTTGAAGGTAAAGGTTTTAACAAAGGACTTTAGTTGAGGTTTGGGTTCCATCAAGCACAATGGGTAATGCATACCATGAATGGAATTGGAACAAAAACGCGGATGTTTCCTCAACCCCCCACCGGAGTTGTGTACATTGCATTGTTATTATCTATTTCATTAGTATGTTTATTAATTTTAAATATATTTATTAGGATTGCAGAATTCTTAACATTAACTTATAAATCTTGAAGTTTTTCCACTTGTTTATGGGTATATCTTAACAAATTATTAATATCGAATAAGTTACATACTAATAGACATTACTGAATTATTTCCGCTTAATTTTTCATTTCAATCTAGTACTTTTCGTCAGTAATCTCATGCAATACATACGAGCAGTCATATTTCACATGCTTACCCTTTTTATTTCTATTTATCTTCGTTACTTCAAATGAATTAATGTCTAGCTAGATTGAGCGCAAGATATTTTAATTACATGTATACTGCGAAATATCTCAATCTATCCATTTAAATAGATAACTTGATGCATGGCTGCCGATGGATAATATGTATTGCAGTGGCTGATGTTGCGATAAGCAATTAATATACAACATTAATAGTAGGTAATAAAATATCTGAATAGACAAATATAAATCAAACGACATAGTTAACAATTATTTTAACTAATACCTCAAGATGATTGCGCATATTTAATTAAGTTTTGAACTTGAAAATTTAGAGTGACTATAACTACGGCTTAATCTTGTCTCATTTGCTATATATGAGACAATTTTAAAATGTTTATAGTATTTCGGCAGCGTTTTCCTATGAATATTTTTTTTAATGACATAGTGATAGCCAAATATAAAGATGGAAAAAATAGCTACAATTATTTTAAAATATTCATTTAATTTTATGAATTAATCATAGCCACAGAAGCACGCTGCTATAAGTTACAATCTATGCTCCCGAGGTGCCAGAAATAATATTGAGATGACATAAGATACTGTGTTAATAGAAGTGTGATGGCAAATGGTATCTATTAACTAGACCAGCGAAGCGCGGGGATTGAGAAACCGTCAATCGTAAAGAACGACGACGCGACGACGACATATTGATAGATGGAGTACGATGGGAATGTAGCCCTTCTTAGTTTATTAGTAGGTATGTATAACTTTACAAAGTATACGTAATTTATTTTAAGGTGATCACCGAAACTGCCTTTAACTCTAACGATTTTCTGATCTGTTCTCAATCTGTTTTGAGTTTTTAGCTGTGATAATGTGATTAGCTAGTAGCTAATACAATTATTGTGATATTTGGACTTACCTACCTAATATCATACAAAACACATACCTACTTGAAAAACATTGAGCGGCTACCCTCCATTTAGGCAGTCATGTAAAAATACAATGGTTCAATTTTTTTAGCAAGTTCAACGATTTAATTATTTTAGTTTTTTATAGAGGTTGAAACAATAAAAAATAAAATATTTAAAGCAAAAACCAACCATTTAGGTCAAGAGGTCTACAGATAATCACTAGTTAATGTTATGACCAAATTAGTGCAGTACATAATAAAATATAGTATTCAATAGTAAATATTTACTCGTCTCTTTTTTACTCTTTGAACAGGAAACCTAATTATTATTCAGTAACGTCGATTAATCATTACTAAATCAGTGAGCAAGAACAGACGCATAGTAAAGCTTTACGATTTGATGGGTTAGCCATTACCCTACTTTATGGAGTGTGTGAATGCATACAACTTGTATGGTATTGACAACAACATGCATTAATCAATCTCATAAAATATGATAACTTTGATGTTACTTGCCTCTTTGAGATAGGATACGTGAGATTCTACCAGCTCTAGTAATAATTGATATGTGATTGTTAAGTTAGTGGTAGCCTAGTCGGTGAACCCCTCGCATGCCAAGCGCGAGGGCGCGGGTTCGATTCCCGGCTTGCACCTCTGAGGAGTTTTTCAGTCATGTGCACATTAGAATTAATTACCAAATGCTTAAACGGTGATGGGATGGGATCAGATAGAATAAAGTGGGATAAGTTGAACGATGTCACACTCATAGCTACCCTTAGGATTTCTCCTAGGCTGGGGATGCCATACAACATTCGATAGATATTATAACTTGCCCTAACCAAGAATTGAACCCCGGGATGTAATGCAAAGCATAAAAATGTTTATTCCTGTACAAAAGAAAACTGTCTAATAATTAGCACTAAGTATTTTTATTTTAATGTATCTACATATGAATGGCTGTTTAGATTACCTAGTAGATTACATTGCTATGTGCGATTTATAATTTCACTTTATTTAAAAAAGAAATAAATAGTAATAATATTGATATGGCTATCATAAAATGTAATTACCAAACAAACAAGGTTTTAATTTATGACGAAGTGGTTGGATTGTTGCTCCCATTAATAAATACTTGGTACCAAAATGGTTCGCTTTTCCAAATTTTTACGGCAGAGAAACAGCGTTGCGAGTCTTGTACATTTTTGTACATATTAAGTTTTTGTCAAGATTGATTTAATCTTAAAAGTTATTATAATATGTGTTTAATTGTCAAACTACATAATATTATTATTAGTGTAAATTATAATTCGTTAAATTCTATTTTGTTCTACCTTGTATTTATTGTTATTAAGCCAAATTGAATGTCTTAATTGCATATATTTACTTATAGAGATTACCTACCTGTATATAGATTCATAAATAAGCTTCACGTTGAGGTGATAATTAGTTTTTAATAAATAAAAGTCGGAACGTTTTACAGTGTTGTAAAAAGACTTTTATAGCGGTTTTTTCGTCCACTTTATACGTTTTCTCGTAAGAAGAGCTCGTGGTTTACGACGTCATGTAAAATAGTCATTAATCTTGCATTGTGCGGTATCGGGTTGTGACCAAAATAAATTATTAATGGGTAACACGTGTATCGGACGAACAAAATTTTCATATAAAGCTTCTAAGTAGAGCTTCGGTGCTTTTCATACACTCTTTATTTATCGAACTAATAACAAATCGAAATATATAACATTAAAAAGATCTTAGAACCGAGAATATAAAATAAAATAATAATATAATATGGGACAACATCCACACAAAGGTCTTCAAGTCCCAAACTAGGCAAAGCCTGTGCTATGGTAACCTGATGACTAATACACATACTTAGAAATACATATATACATACTTATATTTATAATAAACACCCAGACACAGTTCAAACAGACATGTTCATGCACACAAATGTTTGACCCATCCGGGGATCGAACCCGGGACCAGCGGCGCAGAAGGCAGGGTTGCTACCAACTGCGCCAACCGGCCAGTTAAGCCACTTCTAATTCGTCAACACTATTCGTATTGGCGATTTATTTAAGTATAAGTAGGTAAGTCGTAAAATTTTTACTCGTTAGTGCAATAACATACTTGCAGATATCAAATAACAACATTAGGATTGTTAAATGTTTCACATTTTCTTAAAACTTAAACTTATATGCACAATACCATTATTAATGTACTTATGTATTTATGTTTTATTAGTATTGTTTTGTTTTGTAAACAGCAGATATGAATTTGAATATCGTTAACACATTTGAGCTTCTCATTCACAGCTCTTTAAACTCTTCACAAAAGAAACTGAAAATTTAAAAAGCCCTCGACATCTGTGATGGCTGCCATCATGGCTTTGAAATTATAATTATTATCACAGTCAAGCCTTTTCAATTGATACCCATATTGAGATAGTCATGAAAAAGTTATGTAATCCACCATTTTGTAGCAGCGACCATCTTGGACCGATATTCATCAAACATAGCAAAGAACACTCCAGACTAATACACCTTTCAGAACTTAAATTATTTTTTGGAAATTCCGTTCATATTTTCACATACACACACCACACCCAAAATAATACATAATACATAATACATAACAAGTCAAACTTATAGCACACCGTCGTTTTTGCGTCGGAGGTTATAAATTATGTACCCCTAATACCACCATAACCTTGCCATCGCAATCTCGGGCAAATCAGATGCAGTATAGGTGCAAATGAGAATGCGCTGTAATGGTGGAGCATTAGGGATTGTTTATACTGGTATCCGCGATTTATCCCCATGGTATCTGTTCTCAATAATAACTGTTGTAGAAATGATGATGTGTAGAATTTTCAGCGATTTTTATAGGCATGGTAAAATTAAAGTCAGTTAAAGCATTATGTTAATTTATGTAACCAATTAGTAATCACAGCGACGCCGGGTTTACAGCCACAATATTAATACCACAAAACATGTTCCGCATACAACCAGACAAAATTCAACCTTGACACAATTATATCGCTTATAAAATTATGCAATTAAATGCTCATTGCTTCCATTATAAACGTTATATAATCGTTATTTATTAACTTGACCTTTTTATATGGATTGCTTAGCAGTCTGCTATCAGAATGCTCAAGCTGGATCGTGAGTCAACCCGACCCCGATATAGTCCGGTATATGGAGAAAGTGATGTCTTGTTACGCTGGGGCTATTACGTAATGTTATGTGGTCTTTGATGCGGGCATAGACTAAAAGTATACCTAGTTACTTAGTGATAGAATCAATAAAAATGT
The DNA here is from genome assembly GCA_947049295.1 of Ligdia adustata. Classification (NCBI taxonomy): domain Eukaryota; kingdom Metazoa; phylum Arthropoda; class Insecta; order Lepidoptera; family Geometridae; genus Ligdia; species Ligdia adustata. The sequence continues at coordinate 9,633,623 of OX346214.1, read as the reverse complement.
CAGGCTTATTCTTCTAGTCATCACAATATGTATTTAATTTCTAAGTTAAGCCGAATAAGTTAGAGTTAGCCTTTTACAAACTCCCTGTGTAGCATTAATGCTAATTGCTGGAGTTCCGAATGTTAGCAGTAAGCAAGACTTACACTTTTTCGTATTCTGGGTAAGATGACAGTCACGCGGCGCTTCAATTTATGTCTCCTGCTAAGGAGGCGTGCGTTTATGCTCTAGATTATCATGTGGTTAGAAAAATTTCGAAGGCTCTAGAATATGTTATTAGAACTGTACATAAAATAGTACAGTTTTCCCTTAAACAGCCACCACGCGAAAACACTTCTTATAGCTAACAAATCCCTGATGTAATGCGAGAGAGCTAGTAAGACTTAATGAAGTAAAAACTCTTTTAGGTACATATTACCACTCAATTATATAATATCTTCTATCTACTAAACAAGATCTAATTGATCTAAATTCTTGTATAACGTACCATCGATTTGTGAAAATTTACTATATAATTGGTTAAAGATGTAAATTACTTGCGGAACTGGTTTCGTAAACTTATTACCATATTTAAGTGAAGACGATCTTATGTAACGCGATCAGCTGTGAGAACTCAATTATGGTACTTTCAATGTGGGTGGGAAGAACAAAAGAGCAGTTTGCTTACTTTGAGAGTTGGAAAGGTCATTGTTGAGTTCTAGTTATTAGGTTAATCACCTACACATTTTACACCCAGGTTATAAGTAAAACTTCTTTATTGTGCAGGCGGAGCAGATAGACCTAGTTAGTGTCTGAGTTTTTCCTTCTAAAAACGTGGAATAGCTATTTTATCTACTATCATTACTGTGCTAACGAAAGAGTCTTGCTAATGGTAAAAAAGAAAGTGGTGTTGAATACTACAAGAGTCTCTTGTAGTACTGACTCTTCACATCATGGGTAAGTGATGACAAATACAAACTACTACAGCTTATTATTTAAGAAAAAATGCAAGGAAATCGAACACCGAAAGATGGGGTACCTTATGACTCTAAATTCTCTGGCCGTAGTTCAGCTTGAGCACCAGATCCATACTCGATGCCATCGTGTCTAAAATCCGATTAGTGTTCGAGATAACTAACCTCCGGTAGCAGATGGCACCTAAAAAAGAATAAGATTGCGGTCTTAGGGCTGAGTTGATACCTACAACGACCTATTTTCCATTAATCTTAAGATCTATAAATTTCAGTTTTAACGTCTTTCCAGAGTCGCCTACCGAGACCAAGCAAGACCAAATGTTGTTAATCGATGTTCAGTAAAAAAACACTTCAGCTAGAGCGCTATGCAATTTTGGTACACGTATCTGTGCTCGAAACAATAATTCGGTGATCGTCTTTAGAAAAAAATACAGTACCTACCTAAGTAAGCGGATCGACTTCCCAAAGTTATCACGTCTCACACTGCTGATAAAGATCAGGTAATATGATTTAAGCTACCGCGGAACCGTTCTCATGTACAACCTCCGTTTATTTGTACCCAAAATTAATCAAAATAGAATAGGCTTAGGTAGGCCATAACATAAAATAACATAACGATGAGTATGCAAAAAAAAACAAATAATGAGATATATGTGGTACTCTAACTCAACATATACGCACCTACCCTCAAAGATCCAATGTTGTGGGTGGCAGGTTAGATTCAGTTCAATACCCTGCTATGTCAACTGACAGCACATACCAGAAACACAAGTAGCGAGATCAAAGAGTCGTCGCAACTGCAAACAAATACCGCCAGTTGGAAGCCTTGCACTTGTGTCAATGTTGCAGTATTTACGAGTAAGCAGTACCTGGGCTCGTCTTAAAATAATCATTTGATGCTCTAAGCCCATGACGTAGTATGGTTGTTTAAAAACGTTTATTTTTTATCGACTTCCAAAAACATGAGGTACACAACTCATGTGTTTTTTTTTATGTTTCTTACCTGATTAATCAGAGACGGGTGAACTGGTTTGATATTAGTTATTTGTTTGAAAGTTTCGTCCCATTTTGATTTTATCAAATCGGATGTTGGACTTTAAAAACAAAATAACTGAAAAAGTTCTATCGGTGCCTGCCGTAACGGAAAGTCACTTTTTAAATATTTTTACCAACTCGCCTAATGTAATGCTACGAGATGTTTTACCATCAGAGTAAGAGTTGTACAAGTTTTTAATCAAAAACCAATTAATCTTCGGCAAAATAAATACTTAAAATATTTTATTCCGATTTTGGTGCAATTCCCATCACATTTTATTTTTTTAATTTTATTATTGGTAATGTATATAATATATCCATATTTAGATCCCAATCATCAGTTGGTCAAAACTATCTAAAACATCATAAATATTTTGATAGGTCTTATCTATAATACTCATACTTTTATACTCTTAATATACTAATACTTTTTCAACATAATGCCTTCGGCTCGTATATAAAAGATTTGTTACATTCAATTTATATATTATTTACTAGCTGTACCCGCGACTTCCCGGTTGCTAAACTTGCATAAATATATCAGTGGGACTTAAAAAATTAGAAAATGTATATCAGTGGTCTTTTTGAAAGTCTTATCATTGTAAAAGACACAATACAATAGCAGAGTTTTGAACTGTAAATTTGATTAATTAAAGCACTATAGAAGTTTGCACAATTACTCGTATGTTCACCATGAGTGGACAATTTTTAAGAACTAAAGATTCTGCATAGCATTAACACCTATTTCATTTTGCAAAATCAGCACTTATTAATTTTTTTGCTAATGTATTTTTATCGCGATTGCTCATTTATTTTATATTCAAGACATTTGACAACCAGCTCGCACGATTACAGAAGTCAGCGACACTATGGCCCCTAGATGGAGCATGAATTGTCTGGAATACGTCTATAGTCTCTCAAAGAAGGCCGCCGCAACATACCGTTAGGTGCTTGGCAACAGATTTTTCAATTTGAGGGTGGTAGCTAGCCAGGCAAGTGTTAAAAATGCCCTGCCATCATGCTAATGTTTCCCCACGATGTTTTGCTTCAAGTGAAGCTGAAGCTCTTCTGGCGTATTACGTAGGATTGAACCTCGTATCTCTTGCACGGGAATCTCCACTTACTTACGCGATAACATCATTTCAGGTAGACCTTTCTATCAATAAAGAATCATCAAAACTCGTTATCGTGTTATAGCTAAATACGACTTTCATGCGTCCCACGGAAACCCCCAGTAATTTTCGGGATAACATCATATCAGTGAGACCTTTACAACAAAAAAATAATCATTCAAATCAAAGCACGCCTTACTAAGTTAAAATCAAATACGGCTTTCATCCCCCCTCCCACGGGAACCCCCACTAATTTTCGGAATAACATCATTTCAGTAGGACCTTTACAACAAAAAAAAAGAATCATTCAAATCAAAGCACGCGTTACTGAGTTATAATTAATTACGACTTTCATTCCTCCTCCTACGGGAACCCCCACTAATTTTCGGGATAACATCATTTTAGTTTGACCTTACCAACAAAAAAGAATCATTCAAATCAAAGTACGCGTTACTGAGTTTTAATTAAATACGACATCCACCCCCCACGGGAACCCATACTAATTTTCGAGATAACATCATTTTATATTGACCTTTCCAACAAAAAAAGAATCATTTAAATCAAAGCACGCGTTACTGAGTTATAATTAAATACGACTTTCATCCCTCCTCCCACGGGAGCCCCTTGGGATTTTTGGGTTAAAAAATTGTTAAGATCCTACCTCATGACATGAACTCTAAGCTTACCAAGTTTCATCAGAATCTATTCGGCAGTTTCAGAATTATGGAAAGTCCAGAAACCGACAGCTAGACAGACAGAAAAAAAATATAGATTTGGGGTCTGTATATTATTAAACATATTTATCAGATTTTCTATTTACAAAATACGACTCAGTAATAACTCCCCCCGCGAATAAATTTTTTAAAATATATTCAATGTACAAAATTTTACCTGTTACAGTTTTATTATAAGTATAGATTAATTTCGATTACCGTACGCTACTGTAATTTGCAAAGTTTAAAATGATTTGTAACGCCCAGAATACTTTCTCCACAACATCTACATTCAACTAGTGAAATAGTAAGTTTAGACTACGAAAAGCCCTTTACTTAAATTATCTGTAGGTACTCATTGTAGATAAGGTGTATTCTGCTGTGCCTTTCCCGACGGGATATAGAAATAACTATAATGTACTCGTATGTATGTTTGCTTGCCGATACGAGTATGCTGAAGCATTTTCACTAATTTCAAATTCTGTTTCGTATTCCACGGTATGTCAATATTGCCTTGACAACGTTCAAGTGTTGCTAGGGCTTCAGAGTGTAACCGAAAACGTCCTGCCGATTCTAAAATAGCGTGGAAGTATCAAATTGAATGAAAACACACTGCTATGTTTTATAGAAACCAAGAGTGAATAAAAGAAATATTCGACTTGCCGGTTGGCACAGTTGGTAGCAACCCTGCCTTCTGCGCCGCTGGTCCCGGGTTCGATCCCCGGACAGGTCAAACATTTGTGTGTATGAACATGTCTGTTTGACCTGTGTCTGGGCGTTTAATTATATTTATAAGTATGTATATATGTATTTCTAAGTATGTATCTCAGTCATCAGGTTACCGTAGCACAGGCTTTGCCTAGTTTGGGACTTGAAGGCCTTTGTGTGGATGTCGTCCCATATTATTGTTATTATTAAATAATATTAATAATATAAAAAAAATAATAAGACAATCCGCGTATATTATACGTTTTGAGAATATGTCAGTTTTCTTTTACGTAGATGGACTGATTCGGTTGAGTGTCTGTTTCAAAGGCTGGCCGAAGCGCAATGATATCATCTCGTGGAAAAATATTGGTAAAGTTTCATCATATCCAACGTAGCGTTAGATTGTATCTACCTATCTTCAAGACGGATTGGTCTGAAGAATGCTGAAAACTACGGTGATAAATTAAGAATATCTAAGCCTAACAGTATGACGACCGATACTGAAGAATTTGAAAAACAAAATCATCATAGAACTTGTAGATCCGCTATTTTCAACTTGTTACGACCATACATTATGGATAACGTTAGCTCGCAACAATGTTGTTTTATGAGACGAAAGTACCGTGTCAATAAAACGCCACCTTTAATTTACTGTGTACCATCAAAAATTGTACTAAATACGGGGGTAATATTAAAATTATTTCTTTATTTATGGCCAGTTGCCGCCACAAGCATATAATTTGGGCAGGCGTGGTTTATCCCCGGGCAGATTGCAACGCGATCATATTCGGAGGTCAATCGATGGAGGCTATCTTATTCTCGATCTGGGCCATCTTTAATAGGCTGGTTTGTTGAATTTTGACCCGTGTGTGGGGTTGCGGCGACCGTTATCTTTTGGCATTGCAAAATGAGAGAGATGGGTAGTTGGGTCCCGTTTGATAAATTGAATTCCGCAATTTTCTTTTACGGTCTACATTGTTATATTCGACTGACTTTGTTACTGTCATAAGCCGGCATTTTTTGAAAGTTCAAATTTACGGGTCCCTTCATTTGTCGAATCAGTTGATGACTTTCATATTTATCAGATAATAGATTAGACGTAGATTGTACAAATAGTAAATTATTTATTCAGAAAAGTAACGCGTATTCAATACATTTTGTTTAAATATACGCATTCGGTAAACTTCATCAGGGATAAAATGAGTCGTTTGTATCCACAATAACGACAACGAGACGCGTGTGCAAAACGTGCTATCGTTGTGGACACGAACGAATAACTTTATCCCTAATGAAGTTCACCGAATGTGAACGAAACTATAGTGGAACCTGGGGAGGTTCAACAATACGGGTTTTCGGAAAACCCGTATTGTTAAACAAAGTAAATATTTATTTACGGCAGAAAACAATACTTTAAAATACTATTTACAATATGACACTAAACTTAAAAACAGCGGAACTCAATATTTATTTTTACGTATAAAGCAGACAAAATAACTTAGAATAATTTGAATAGAATTTAAATAATTATTTAAAAAAAAGTGTCGTAGTCACTAGTGTAAGGCAGGTGCCGATACAACTTTTCCAGTTATTTGCATTTTAAAATTCAACTCCTTGATCGATATTGATTAAATTAAAATGGATCCTCATGGGAGGTATGACTACAATAAAAAAATTAAAGAATTTTTCAATCCAGATCACTTATTTCTAAAAAAACGGGTAACAAACAAAAAAAACCTCCTTCTCTTTTGGGAAGACGGTAGACCAGATTTAAAATAACTGGTTTTTTTTCTAGCCACAGGCACTCGTTGGTATATTACAATTCCATTCATTACTATTCTGAAATACCACAGGACAGCAATGCCACAAGTCTCATCAAACAAGCCTCACGAAACATAGGTGCAGGAATTCTCGGTCGGTTACCGAATCGGCTAACAGTATATTAAGGGTACGTTACGCAACCAGTCAGCCGTGGTGGTTAACCGGTAAGCACGGTTCAGTGACAGGCAAACGAAATTGTTTTACAATTTAAATTGACGCGTTTGCCTTGCGATCTTGTTTGAATTGGCACAAACGTGTTGATCGACTTAAAAATTGGCTAAGAATCGGACATTTATTTTGTTAATATATTTCATGCCACCGAGGAAGAAGTCGAGGCGAGCATCATATAATGTAGCAATTTATAATTCTAGGCTCATTTTCTCCCTCGGCAACTTCTGCATAACAAGTACTTCTTTAAAAGTGCAAAGAATTACCACTGACTTCAGCAAGTGCCTTTACAACTTTTTCCGTTATTTTTATTTATAAACTTAACTACTATACCGACATTGATAGACTTTATAGGGAGTCTCCTTAAATATTCTTATTCGAATAAACAAGCATTTTTGTTATCGGTCCAGGCGCTTCTGATCATTTGTGAACATGCAAAGTAAAAGTTGTTGCTTCCTTTTTTGCAGTCGGTTAAATATTTGGTACGACACGCTTCTCTTATGCATGCTCGGACACAAAAACCGTTCAACCCGCATGAGCCAGTTAATTTTTTTGGCAGGCATACATACCTACATTCAGATCTAATTACCTACCGACTGACAAAGAATATAGAGTACAAATAACTGAAACGAATATAAAGGCTTGTCATTTCTAGGGTGGGTTCAGGATAAACAAGTGTAAACGCAACTTAAAAAAACACTTTATTATATTTATACTTTAAGGATCTTGAGCTGGAGTTAAAGTCTCCAAAACGTAAAACTTTAGGACAAAAAAATTGTTTTTTTGTGCATTGTTTATCGATTTCTTTTGAAAAAAATCAGTTTACTTTTTGTTGTCCATATAAAAGCACTACTTAGCTCTTAGTTAGCTACAAATTCGGTCACAATTAGGCAAGTTAGTGCTTGCTGTCTAGAAATAGTTGCAGCACTTACTTAGCTTATGTTTATGCAATAAGTAGTATCAAAGTAAAGTTGAGAAAGTCCTGACAATCAATGATGCTAATTCATGCTATTTAGTTAACACATCTATTAGCCAGTAGCTACGTAAATTGTTACGTTGTTGGATTAACAAACAATTTAGCAACGGTGAAAGCACCAGCGTCTGTTGTGTAGAATATAACAGGCGTTTCTTTCTAATCACTTATGACAAGAAAAGTTAAGCTCCTGTTTTAGATAAGTGACCGTACGTGATGGCATTTACAACGTAGGCGGTAGGTAGTGACTGTTAGTAATAAGATAGGTAAATGCAATGGTATTTATATTATGTCACCTATATAAAATACCTTCAGGCAGCTTAGGAACTCAGACTAGGAGGAGCTATTGCACGAAAATGACAATATATAAAAAAATATCGAATTCTTGCTGCTTAATTCTGAAGGAGAAATATAATAAAATTGTTGGCAATATGCTCCATCATTATTGTAACAGTTAGTAAATTCGTTACTAGAAATGTTTGATAATCACGTGAAAATGATGTACCCTATCTCTTTGTAGCAGACAGTCCGATATTTCTCAGACGAGTTCTCAGTTTCTCGAAATGCATCTGCGCACGTCGATTAAATCATGCGTCTACAATCTCGTGCGAGATAAACCAAAGCTTCGTACCTCAGACAGCCTTGATCAAGGAATTCCGCTCAGCTGTTCACCGCAGAATACTTACGCATTCTGTAAGAACTTTTACACATACTGTGGCAAAGTACAGGGAGGTTCAAAAGGTACTTACCAATAAAAAAAATATAATAAGCAGTTGAGCAAAGGTTTATATTTCATCTATTTACTTAACAAAATTAGGGTGGGCACGAGAAGCTTAGGATAAGGCCAGCCGAGTGGCGTGTCTTGAGAAAGACTTATGTCCAGCAGTGGATAAGAGTAAGCTGATGATGACTTAACAAAGTACGATACAGTAATAACGATTCACAGAGCTTTAATAAATTAGAGTATGAGTTGTTATTTTATTTGATAGAGTATATTTTTCATATCAATTTTATCGAAATCGGTCAAGCAGTTTGGTTTTTGAACAAAATAACTGAAAAAATGTAAAGTTTAAGTGTGGTTGGTAAAAATTGTTCTTGTTGACTAAAGCCCCTTTAAGGTTAGGTACCCAGAAAAAGTTTTAGTACCTGGGTCCATTAATGTTGCAGTGATCTTTTCAAAAGTGGCAGGAGTTTTTGACCACCCTATAACTATAATGTACCTATCTACGTATTTACACACTAGCAATAAAGGCCGCGACTCGCCGACGCAGACTGGTGTGACATTTTGATTACGTCGTAATTAATTGATAAGTAAAATATTACTGAAAAAACCTTATTGAGATTTTGTTTATCGAGTTGATACAGAATAAACTTTACAAAATGTTCCACTACGGTTCCATGGTACTAAGAAAAAATCCTAGTAGTTTTAAGAAGACTAGAAGTAGATATCTGTAACTACTTCTCGTAATCTTCTACTACTGAGAGAATAAGTAAATACTAAATACTTATAAAAAAAAAACACACATTTGCACGTGGACACCTCGGGTGCGGGAACTTTATGAAAAAGTTACAGCCCACTATTGTGTTCCTTGCCCGTCATCGTCGTCCACATTGTAAGTTATACATGAGAAAATGTGTTTGTTAGTTTTTTTTATCTTTCTTCTCCTTAGCATCTGTGTGGCAGATCCATTTGATTTTTTGCATAGAGATAGTTTGAAATCTAAAGAGTGCCATAGGCATAGGCATTTATCTCGGGAAAACTAACATAACACGGGTAAAGCCGTTCAACTTCTGCTTAGTTCCAACCTGCAAGTAAGTACAAAAATCCATTACTAATACAGTTAGCTGAACTCTAATCATAACATCTATAATTAAGAAAATTCCATGTCAAACACGTCTCCAGGGCACGGCCTATCAAAGCTTCTATTAATTTCTACTTAAACGGTTCATGCCACGATAAATTACTCCTGGTAAAATATTTGCCAAGTAAACGTGAAGTCTTGTAGTGAAGTGTGTGTCAAGCAATTTTTATATAGATACCTACCATCTGCCAAAGATTCTTAGATATGACACGAAAATATCGTAATCTTGGCTTGACTTTCCTGAGATAATATTGAGGACATTATTGAACCTGGGCCCTACTGTCCTCGTAGTAGATAGTAGGTAGATACTTAGTGGCTAAGGACCAGCTAAGTGCGAAACTGATGGCAAAATGATATGAAACGGAAAAATAATAGTCGTTAAGAGAATATTTTGGACCAAATCAAATAAAGAACTATAAATTAATAGATTTTGGCCAATATTTAATATATTAATGTTGATTTTTTTGTTCCAATATACTTGCAAAAAATACGTTCAATAAATTGACGGCACTGAATTTATTTTGATTAGATGTACCTAGTTATCATTAGCTAATTTATTATTATACCCTCTTAAAACTATATGAATTCGTATTAAATTATCGTTGCAAATGGGTACATTTTATATATTATATGCAATAAAAATATTTATATTTGATCAAAAAAAAATACTTTTCGGTGACGGCTTCCTTTACTAACTACGCATACATACGAGTAATGCAAGATATCGCAGCAAGCAACCTACCGACGATCTAGAGTGGAGAGAACTGTGACAAAGGAAGTAGGTGGGTGCAGACCACCGCGACAGTAACCCTATGCCTGCTAATGAGAGCGTCACACCTCGTCCTGCCTTTGTGAGTGATTAAAACTGAATTGTACCCCTTCTTTGTTTGTATATCTAACACATGAGTACACCTACACCTTACCGTATCGCCCATAGATTTGCAAGAAATATTTATTTTCATGTGAATAGCGCTAATGTTTATTATGTATACAATACAACAAGAACTCCGGCGAACTTCGTACCGCCTAACAGTCGATTCTTTAAGAGTAATGTAACATTTACCATCGTATAGATAGTGACAAATATTGACATTAATATTTATACGATACTAAGGTCACCTAATTCTTTGCCTTCCCGGAACGTCTCCACTATCACTAACTTTATGGTATGGTATTAAAGTTCAAATTGACTTTTAATTTGTATTACGAATCGATTGTATGAGAGAATAGAAAAGTGTTATATTTAGACCTTTTCAGGCAATTCTCTCTCCGTAAGAACCATCCTCGTACTTCATGGAATATTCTATAAAAAAGAATTAGCATGATCGGTTCAGCTGCTCTCGCAATTCGCGCTTAGCATCACATCATTGAATGATGACTATCAGCGATTCATTTTTATATTGCAGACTCTTGTCCCAGCGAAACAGTGTTACACAAAGTGGTGTGACTCAACGGGAACAAACGGAACTTCGTACCGCCTAACAGTTATTTATGTTTCTCAACTTTTAAACCTTTCCTGGAGTACAACAAACATTTCAAGACCAAAATCAGCTAAATCGGCCCGGCCGTTCTCGAGCTTTTGCAAAACTAACGAACAGCAATTGATTTTTATATATAAGAACCTTAGTAACGTAATGAAATACATATTACTTATACTTTTATATTTTGTGAGTCAGTTGTGACCCTTACCTACCTATTATTTTAAATCTTTATTATTTCAGTGTTACACATAATTACAAAGAAACATAAATTTCAAGGTCACATAATTATGTAATAAAATATTTAAAAAAACGTAATAAATACCGAGAGACGAGAACGAAAGCGTGAGATAGGCACCATGATTGACATAAATCGGTGTAAATACAGTGTTATCGGCTAGGGGTATACTAAGCCGAAGAGGGGTCACTATACTTAGTCTAATAAACAACTTTAACTTTGGAAACAACTTTGAATTGAAACAGCCGTTTCACACATTTTGACTGATTTGGTACTGAAAGTGTTTGTAATGATCCATAGCCTTGATTATTTAACCACCGTTAAATAATAATATAAATAATCAATGTCCATAGTAACTCCCGGCTGTTGACTTAGTAACCCCCGGCTGTCGGCTTAGTACACCCCTAATCGATAACCCTGTATAACAAGGTTTCAAATTCATCAAAATCCTTTTGAATGTAGGTATGTTGATATAATATTATGAAGTAGGTAGATTAGTAATTTTGGAAAACTTGCCTATAGCGAAATAATAATATTATTGTGGCAGATTTTACTATTTACGCCATCTATTAGAAGTTGCATTCAACAAGTCAGCTAACCCCCAGATAGCAACCATCTCAAAAGTGAAGCTCGAGAGCTTCTCTGTGTTTGTAACCGATGCATTGTAGTTCCTTTAAGCTTCAGGAGAGGGCTCTATTATATTATTATTAAGACAATAAAAATACAACAGATGCAACCCGTACGCAAAACCAACAAACCTTGTGATTTTACTGACCTCACTACACAAGGCAATGAGAAAAAAACTCAACTATATGCCTATACTGTTTTTTATTAATTCTGCTCCCATTAAAGAAAATATTTTTTAACACCATTTAACAATCATTTGCCTTATCGGGTACAGTTAAATGCTGCTCTTATAGATTTACCACGGGCACTTTTCGTTTAACAATAATGCTACTCCATAGTCACTCATTCATTAAATTGTGGCACTTACTTACATTACCCTAAAATTGCAAATTTAATTCTTTTACTCAACCTCTTTTGAGGAAGGAAACTTTTAATAAGCGAGCTTAGCGTAAACCAATGATAATAAAAGAAGAGCAAAAGTTTTGCGACGACGCGACGCCTAATTAGCGAACTCAAAAAAAACAGTGTATCGCACATCAGGCTTCGATACGGATTTATTTTTCGACGCTCAGTTTTTCTTGAGCTCGGAATAAAAATAAGTACAATTTCTCGCCTCATCGGTATCTCGCTCTACAGTAGTCTAGTTCATTTATCAAGCTTCTGAAATGCGAAAAAATCGAAGTGTTACGACCCGTTACTTTTTTATTACTGGGTACTTGTTTGATCGATTTAAACGCTTTTCTTCAAGAAATATACCAGACAGATAACCAGATCATTTCAACGGACTAGGAGTATAATGTTTTTCGAGTGTATGTCTGTTTGTATATTTGTATGTATGTATGACCAACTCTTTGTGACTCGTTACAGCTTAAACCAGTGGACCGATTTTGGTGTGTAAAGTGTCATCGGATTTGTCTTAGTCTGCAGATTGTTATTTGTTATACTGTTTTCATTCCACGTTAGCACTCGTTCAAACACTTAAAGTGTTAATTACTTAGAATACAATTGAAATGTATCATATTACAATGCTCTTCGCTCAGAGTCATATTTCTCTAAACAAACCCTAAAAAATCTTATTATAACTTAATATCATATCGTTTCTATTAGATTATTTATACTTAAATTGCAAGAAATTATATGCCGTTCTATTATATAATCTTCTTTGATACCTACAGAACGAACATAATTTAAAAGAAATCATTATAAAGTTCGACATAAGTGGTAGAAGTTAAAACAATACGTAGTTCATCCAAATAGCTTGTTAATTAACATACGTAAAAAAATAATAAATCAAAATTAAAGTTAAACGCGATAATTACTATTATCTGATGGTAAAGACAAATTTCCTAAATGTTACAGAATGACTAACGAAATTTTATATCGAAACAAGGCAAATTTCCAATCGAACAATTTCATAAATCGTTCATTACCGCTAAGTGGAGATGCGGGCTTTCAACGTTTCCCACCGACGTCTTCCAAATAAGGAAATTGCAAGAAAGGTTGTTGAGAGGCGCGGGATAATTCAATTGTGGGGTTAATAGCTGTTTACTAGATTAAAGGTATGGCAATTATGGCTGGAAAGGTTTTTGGACTTCCGTGCTCTCATGTGATATAAGCTCACATAAAAAAAAAAATACGTCGAATTCAGCATACAATTGAAATTATTAATAACTAGAAGGGCTCCGCGGAGTTAACCACGAATCTCTATTTTTTTATAGCATAGGGTGCAAAACATAGCATAATAGCAAAACTGTTTCGTAAATACTAAATTTCAGCAAATCAACAACTTCACATTCAACACGTTACAATATTAAACTCTAACTGCAATATTCATTCAACTGTTTGTTCGCAAAAATATTTCAAGGAAAGTTTCTCGAGGTGCCTACGAAGATGACGGAACTTCGATTTACAGGATATTATGCATACCTACCGCCAAAATGAGATTTGTCGGATTTTCATAATTCGGCCTTATTATAATATTATATTTTACCAGACTGCGGAATTGGGAACGCATCTTAGGAATTTTTCCTGTCTTGACACTATGGCTTTGGAATTTTGGAATTATAAATAACACAGATCCGGACACCATGTTATAGTACATACTTGATACGCGATGAGATAAAAACTCCTGAGGGGTCGATCAGTAATATCTTCACTGAAAAAGCTAGAATCTATTATTTTCTTTTCTTTCACAAAACTTTTTAATGAGATTTTACGAATTAGCAATATCACCAAGTTTATATCCCAAATGTATGAGTTAAAGGAAACCCTAGCTTTTCCGATGAAGCTTATAAAGCTATTTGGAGGCAGATAAGCGGTTCATAAAGATTCTAACATAATATTACGAATATACGTTGTATTATCATAAAAATTTAAATATCTACTGCTGTCTTTTGCTGTATCTCCAAGTAGGTACCTATTCAATAGCATAACAAAATATTTCATTTTGCCCCTTGATCCAGAAAATCTCTTTTTGATCCTTTTTATGAGCTCCTACGCTGCTTATGAGCAATGAATGTCACATACTGACACGTTTGTTGTAATATATATAAGCAAATGTTAAGAAATGGGAAATAAGACCGCTATAATTACGCCTGTTATGGGTACATTACGGTTGAAGATTATGAGGCTCTTAGAACGTATACGTAGCTTTATTATTTAGCTGATGTGTAAAATATTTAGCTTCGCATTATGATCTTTGTTCTTTTAGTCTAACCGGTTTCGAAAAGAGGTCTTCAATTGGTCGGGAGTCTTTTATGTATATTATATATAGGGAGTATGTTATGTAGGTACCTTTTCTCCGATTTCTCATCGCCTTATCGAACAATTTGTTTATTTTGTTTCAAAAACTGTATTTTATACCTTTTTCTTTATCGTCATAAACTATGTACTTTTCAATTTTTCTGTATAACTAATGAAACGTTACGGAAAAAAATTACTAGCATAGTTAATCCTTAATAACCTAGTCGTAGTGATTCTATATAAAACATAAATACTTTATTTTTTAACATTTTAATTATTATAGAATAGAGACAATATATTGTGCTTTGACACCCCTTCAAAGCTTATTTTGAAGCACCTATCTTCTCGCAAACTTTCACTAAAATCTATAAAATAATGCAGTTCGAAGATACGTCTTTCACTAGAGGGATCTAATTTTCCGCCCGAAAAGCTCCTGAACCAATACAGCCACGGATAAACCTACTTACTTGGGATAAACTTAAACTGATGCTTAAGATCAGCAGGTCTATTTGAGCTTCGCAACAATACTTATTATTTACCCGGAAGAGAGTTCCTTGGGACGAAAGTAAATAAAGGAGTAGAAAAGATGTTGTTAAAGGTTTATAGCAAAGTTTTGACGTGACAACGGCTTATTCGATGGAGCCGGCTGAACGCACGAAAAAACATGACTCTGCGGCGTTACCTCGCTCTAAGGCGTTCCATTTAAGGCTTGAAGTGCAAGCGAGAGCGCGGAACGAGCGACAAAGAGGCACAATCGGCCTCCGCGTTCGGCAGCGTTCGACATCTGTCTCTCTCCTACTTGAGTGAGCGATACGTCCGCGTAGACAGCTGCTATACAATAATACATTTACATGTTTTCGTCAAGTATGAAGTGCCATTAAAATTGAATGTGCTGTCAATTGTTTATACCAACGATAATTGCGGCGATAAAGGTAATCTTTCGATACAAAATGTCTATCAAACAAATAAAAATAAAATTTTGAAAAATGAAACTATTCCATTAGTATTTTTTTATGACGTTGTCACGTTCAACTATCGTCAGTAAACCGATTTTACAGACAACCGATTTTTTAATTATACATATATTTCAGAAATGAAATAATAATTGAATTAGTATTTATTAGACATAAAAATTATCAATTTGAGATGGAAAATTCAGATTTTTTAACATTTTGAGATTTAAGAGAGAGAGAGTATTTTTTACTAGATAAACTTTGTGGAACTGAAGGAAAGTTAGAAAATAACATGACATGTAAACAATCTTTTACAACAACAAAATAATAATAAAAAAAAACATATATATGCATTAATTCGCCATTTCGAGGTAGTCGGCGGCAACCTAGGATTTTAAATTTATCATAGTTTAATGTCATTTGATACCCTTATTGAGAAAGTTGTATTGAGAAAGTTGAAAAATTGTAGTAATCCGCCTTTTTGTGACGGCGGCCATCTTAAACCAATTTTCATCAAACATGAACACTCCCGACTAATTTACCAATGAAACGAAAAAATCTGTTCATCCGTTCAGAATCAACGATGCCACAGATACACGTACCCATACTCACACAAGCACGGCAAACTTATAACGCCCCGTTATAAAAAAATATATAAAAAATAAATGAAACTAAAGTCAGCACTACAAATATTGTGATTGTACTTATGAACAAAAGCATATATAAACTAAACAAAAAAAAAACCTGTCACTGATATTCGATACTCCTTATTCATTTTGTTTCGTCTCGAACTAAAGCTAATATATTAGCTACTTACTGAGCGAACGCAATAAGCTCCATCATAGTTGGATGGCTTTATTTTACTGCTCCTTATACGAGCGATACTTCAGTGCCGTAGTAATTAATTCCACGCGTCTGTGATTCGATGCAGTATTTACTATGTGTCAGCTAAATGTGGCCTTATTATTGCAAAAGTAACAAGTTTATTTGCTAGCAGGAAAATTCAGACATTGCAAGCTTTAGCGGTCTAACTCGATAAACATCGTATCAATGAGTATGTAATTTAATTCCTGGTTTATATAAAGTTCATTATACCCACAAATATATTTCAGCACTCTTCTTATTCATATTCTTTTATTATATATTAAGCTTATTTTCATTACTATTATGATGAAGGACCTATGTATAATATTTCGAAGATCATCGAATGATTGATATCCAAACTTGTTTAATTTAATCACTCAAGTCATTTGATAACTGTTTCGAAAAAAGCTAGTTGAACCAATCTCGATAAATTTTGGTAGAAATATAGCTTTAACTTCAACCACATCACATTACCATTTTCTTTTATAAGCTAGAACCTAGACGTACAGGGTTATAATTATATTATTATTATATTATATCGACAAGGGTTAGGCATTAAAGAAGTCCAAATAAGAGCAAGCAAATTTGCATACCCGGTTTCATTTTGACAGTCTTGAAACGGGAAACTGTCGAAACAGATCCATGTTTGCTTTCTCTTATTTTCATGAGTAACTCTAGCCGATAATCCTGCTGAATACGCAAATATGTTGAACGTAGTTACAAAATGTCACTCGCGAATCGTGATATACATTACCCTGAATATACGTGCCTACCTATATAGTAAATGTTTTCCCTCATTTTCTATATTACCTACTAACATTTATATTCGTTTTACAACGGTTAGGCGGAGAAAACAGTCTGTTCCTGGAGTTGCTACAAAGCTATTTCATTTTGATTAGACTCACGGGCGTCGTAATTGTTTCGCCTGGTTTTAGTTTTAATAACCAACAGGCCGTTGAGAGTAACCGTTAATATTTATTATCAGATAAATGTTGTAAAGACCCTAAATATTCCGAATATTTTTTGTGAGAACCGTGAAAGTTTTGCTATGAGCTTTATATAAATAGAGAAGAAATAGAAACAGAGTTTCACGCCACGTAACATGAAAATGAAGAAGTTTTAAACTTTGACGCAATCAGTGGTTGATTTTCCAAAAATCCCTTCATGTTACACCTCAATTGAGGGTGTTACTCGTTGAGAATAACATTAAAAGTTTTTAAATTCCTAACTAGTAGCAGTGTGACTGGTTAAGATAGATTAAATATTTAGGTGCCGAGAAGTCACAGTGTAACAGTTAGGAAGTACCCACCCTTACACACTTTACAACCTCCAAATTTCATGTACTTAGGTTTAGCGGTTTAGGCTGGTGTTATAGTTGATTGTGACCTGTCAGTCAATATGTCAGTCAGTTAGTACTTTTGCTCTCTTTTTTATATATTAACTTAAGATATATAGACCAAAACTGTTAGGCAACTTAAACAACGGCATTTTAGATATAACTCGAGCAATTAATTTATGGTATGGAATGTATTCTGATTGTTGGTAATTAAATTGCAAGATGCGCTTCGCTGAAGATAAGCTTCACTCCGTGGTTGATCGAGCTTGTGGTCAAATGCCAAGCTGTGTAGGAAATTAAAAATAATAATGCAAAAATGTATCATAATTATATGAGTACTTCAACACCCTTTCGGCTTGAAACACTTATTTTTTTGATCTAAATTATTTATAGAGATTTATTTCAAAAATGAAAATGCCACCCTTGAATTTTCAGTTCAGACAAACAATTATCTTTGCATAATACAATACAACCATACCGTGCTCTAGTAGCACACTCGTATCCGACATGCGATACCTGCGATAGAGTGTTCAAGACAAAGTTCGGATTTGCTAGGCACTTACGAGCACACACCAGAAGTTAGCCACGGTCGCCATCGTCGGATACGACGCGGACGACATCATCATCACCGTATCCGACAGTACTTGTACATACAAAATAAATACATACATATAATAAATATATATTGTTTCACACTCCAACTTCCCCAATAGGATTTGCTCTGTGTCGGGGATGAATTAATGAATTAACTCTTTATTACAGACACATAAACATTAAACATACAGAAAAAATCCTACATATATTGTCACAAGTGGCAACTTTCTTCCAGGCAACATTGCCATGCATTGAGATGCAATGTATCATTAACAAATACATGCACCCAGATTCGAAGACGAAGGATATCCTTATTCATCGTCCGAAAGTCCCGACCGGGAATCGGACCCGGTACCGCCGGATCTCGACACAAGAATGCCAACCAGTTGACCGACAGCGGTCGTCAGCTGCTGTGTAACATAATAACAATAAATTATTAGATCTCATGGATAAACGCTCATACATCCACATATATTATATATCTACTTGGTTCAAAATGCCAGACAATGGAATGAAGATAAATAAAAATAATTCAGAAATTGCTATTGCGCTATAACAAATTTATTTTTGAAGAATGTAGTAGTAAATATACAAAAACTTTTGGTCAAAAATCTAAGCAACAATTTAATTTGAATCACTCTCTTCTAATATTATTTAAGTTTCTCAAGTTATTTCGTCTTCTGTACCCAAAGGATGAAAGTTTTGCCGATCCTCAAACTAATAATCTAATGTCTCGCAAAATAATATCAGTTTTTTGTTATAATGGCATTTTTTTACCAACTAAATTTTAAAGTAGATGCTTGACAAGGTTAAGCTGGATTCAATTTACGTTTCAAAAACATTTTACTTTTAAGTAACATACATTAAAAAACTATTAAAGATTTAATGAGTTTAAATTTTCGCGTAAATCATCAAAATTTCAATATTTAAAGTGGTAGGTACATATATATTATATTTTTAAGCAATTATGGATTTGGAGATCGATTTGGATGAAATTTGATACAGAGATAGATAAGAATCTGGATTAACACATATTTTATTACGCGGGTAACACCGCAGGGTGTAGCTAATAGTTAATATATTTGTCGTAGCAATGTTATAATAATGCTTTTCAGATTTATCACTTTCCAGATTTTTGATGGACTCATGTTAGTCATAATAATTTTGCACATAAATGTACACAAAAATAAAGTTGATAAGAAGAAAGGATAAAACACCATCTTTGTATAGAACTGCAGCTTACCCGTTACACCATTGTGATATGTTATTTTAGTGACAAAAACTGTGGAATGGTTAAACTAATCTTATATATAAAAATCTTATATATAAAAATCAATTGCTGTTCGTTAGTCTCGCAAAAACTCGAGGACGGCTGGGCCGATTTAGCTGATTTTGGTCTTGAAATGTTTGTCGTTCGCCAGAGAAGGTTTAAAAGGTGAGAGACATGAATAACTGTTAGGCGGTACGAAGTTCACCAGGTCAGCTAGTCTTTTATATAATTATGTTACGTCAATCATCCAGGTTCATACAAAATAACGTCCACTCGGACAAATTACAAACTATGAAAATCAAACGTATCGTGGCTCAAATAGTACCATTATTCACAGTATTATATTCAATGAAGATAAGTTTGAAAATTTACTGATGTTTACAATCAAATCTTTGAAAAGTTTGGAATACTTAGTAAGGATTATTTTGCAAACAAAATATTAGAAAGTTTCGAAATATAATCGTGAAAATACCATCGCCTAACCCGTATTTCTAAACCAAAACATAAAACTTAAATATAGTGCTTCATCTTAATTCGAAACCGAGTTATATTTTTAAAACGGTAAAAGACACGTGCTATTTGGGATGTGTATCTCGAGATCAACATCAAAGACGGCAGCTATGTCAAATTCATGAGCTCCTTGCGCACAAACTGTTTACATGATATAACCAGTATAATTGGTATTCGGAAAGTCACTACAAATAAATGTGAAAGCGGTTTCAGGCAAAGCTAAAACAACTTAAACCTATATACTTCCGTTAAAGCAGAGAATGGTCCAGTGTTCAGAAATGTCCAGTGTGTCAAACAGTCTAATTTCAACTTTGTAAAGTCTGATTACGTCTAGTCACCTGTACAGTATCATAATGGTCCAATTCCGGAAATGTCCCTTAGATGTCTACAGCTTATTCCTACCATCCCATCACTTTTGTCTTTGATAGACACGTTGACAAAGTATTGGCAAAAAGGGTGCACAACAAATCATTTCCTCGCACGACATCGACAAAACCAAACATGTTTACTTCCGAAATCTAAGTGAAACGGTGTAAGGATTTAGTTTTGGGGGCTTTCTAATGAGACTCTTTAGATATATTTTTTATTTTTATTACGGATAAAACTAAGTTTGCTTTACTAAGACGAAATTTAGTTTACATGTAGGCAGAAAAAATGTTTTAAGGTAATACTATATGTGTATTTTAGGTCAAAAAAAAAATCTAATATCATTTCACATAAAAAATTCAGTCGAAAGTTACGTCATGTTTGAGGTACAATTTGAGCGCGTGATTCATAATTAAGCCCCCTGAATCATAAAAACATTTGGTATATTTTAATAAACCGTTCTTGAACCGACCCTGTGTCCCAATAGGATGCTTACACGTAACAAAGCAATTCCAAAAGATGGGCCCATCAAAATGACAGGGGATCGAGTAAAATTGAACAACTCTTAGAATTATGTAACAAAAATGCTTAATTAAAAAAACACATGTTTGCCCCTGCCACGCAAAGAACCTTATTTGAAATCCTTACTACCTAGTTTGAGTACACAATAATTGTTTTGATAAGTTTTCGAACATAATTTTGCATTTATTTTTACCAAGTGGGAACACGTTAGAGTTTTTGTGCTAATTATGTTTACTGGGTAGATAAGTAAATAAATTGTGTCTTTAGGTAGGTTATGGCAATATTCTACTTCAAAATGGGGTCTTAAATCGGATAAAATTACATTATAGTACATTTATATCCGCGTATTATACGCATGTTTTCAGTGCGAGACATACCGTTGTCATTGATAGGAATGCCTCACTACTATTTATACAAGCTGATGTAGGACACCGAATTGAAACGAAACTATTATTGGACTTTTCTAATGATCAATTGCGTAATATTACTAATAATTTCAAAAAAAAACTTAAAATGTGTACACCGAAGTTTCTTTAAGATTAAAGCTAGCACCTCTAAGTATTTGGCGTACGTGCAGATAAGAGTAAAATTATTTTTAACAGTAAAAGGCAAAACTCGCTTTTCAAATCATGCTTTTCGTAGAAATTTAAAAGCTTTTAAAGATAAGCGGAGTCCTCACACGCAATTCAGCCAACGTGTTGAACTATGGTCTACACCTCCTTCACAGGAAAAACCTGAGCACAGCAGTGGCTCTATGGGCTGATACGAAGCTTATAAAACAAAGTTGAAAGTATTCAACATCCATTTACGGCAATCATAATTTTACTTCGCATAAAACTTGGCCCGAATCTCGTAGAAGCTTCAACTCTCAAACACATATTTGCTTGGTAAATCTTTAGCGTTAATAATTGTCTTACTTTTCCTTCCTCTTCTCACAAAGCTTGGTTAAAACACTAAAACTTTTTAGTATTCTTTGAAGAAAATCTCAAGTTGTTAGTTAAATTCAAATTGGAAAACTTTGTAAATTTATGTGAACAGTTTTAAGGCACTTATTATGTCGCCCCTACTCGTTACACGTACGAAGTTTTCCTTTTTTTCAAAGGGAGAGCGGTTGCCTATTCCAGTTAGATGTTTTTTTCAATAGGACGGTGAATAATGATGAGACAATATATGGATTAAGATATATTATTGATATTATTACTTTTTAGTGTATATTCAGATGTCTAAATTATTTATTAAACGTAACATAGTCTCTATAAAATATTTATGAATAAATTATTTTTGCCCTCAATTTATTATGCAGAACGGTCTCATTATTAGATTAAAAAGAGTATAACTTAATATTTTTTATAGTTTACACATTTGAAGGTTTAATGTGTTAACTATAAAATTACTATTATACTTAGTAGTTTTAACATTGGTACTACGAGTAATAAGAAGTCAGTAAACAAGTTTAAAGACATAGGAACACAGAACCTAAATAGTTCCACTATGCACAATTATTATACCATTCTGTTGGTCTGATTGAAGTACCAGGCCAGAGAAATGGCTACAGTGTGGTTCTAAAACTCTTGTCTGTGGCTGAACTGTACATTAGTAACAGTTTCATTATCTATAATAATACCATTTGAGTACACCCAGAAGGATCATTTCAGGGCATGAGGTTATATTAAGTTTCTATAATCATGGTTTTGTAAACATCACCAACGATGTAATAAAACGTTTGTGTACAATAAACATTATTAGATGTCTGTTTGTGTAGAAACCTTTTTTCTTGTCTAAAAAAGACTTATGAAAAACTAATAACGTTTTCTTAAATAAATATAGCATATGAAGATGTTAGAACATAATATTATACTTTATATGATGTTATTAAGTATGATACACAAGAATAGGTAGGTGCTTTCATAAATATCGTTATAAAGAACACGACGATGGTTTTGTTGACATAAATCAGCATTATTCTATTTATTGTGAGAAAAGTTACATAAATTGATAGATAAAATTTATACGACAAGGTAAATATTTTATTTTTCATGTAATACACAGACAGATAAAAAATGATGTAGAACTAGAGGCTCAATCAGCGGCATTGTTGTTAATATCAATCTCTCACAGATAACCTTTGGATGCCGATAATCACAAATTGTCATAGGAAGAGAATAACGATAAATAATAATAACTAATCACTTAAATTCAGTTAGTTATTGCTTTAAGTAATTTGAATACACTAATTAAGAGCATACCTGGGGGGGGGGGGCTATCGGCTATCTGTATTGCTTTCAGTATTGCTATAGTCTTGAAAGCAATACTGTAGTTTCGTATCGGCTACGAAAGCAAGACCCTAGTATTGCTTTCAGCAAAGCGATAACAATTTTAATAACAATAAGTGAACACAAGATTGCAATGACTCCATATATTTGACAAATATTGGCATCGGTTAGCGCGATGTAAGTACTACTGCTTTGAGTCTAGACATCGCCATCGTCATAGCTTTGAAAGAAATACAAATAGCCGATAGCCCTGAAGCATAGTTAACAACTATATTACCGAAACAGAAACTAAAGACATCCCAAGCAATATAGTGAACAGCTACGCCACGTAGATAAACTTTGGATTAGTGTTAATGTATAAAACATTTCTAAATTAGGATAGTCTACTAACTAACTTAAAGCTCGTCATAAAACGCGCGACAGCCAGCCGATATTAATCCAGCCTTCAGCTGTCACACAACAATGTTAGACATAGGATGCCTTCCGCGCTCATCCCATTGAAAATGGACCACTTCTTAATTTATAATGGTTGGACCGCTCCTTGATGAGGATACTTGTTTCAGTTAATTACGTCAATCCGACGGGAGGATTTTAGTGCTGGAATATGGAGGTATTTGTTTCGTGTAACGATATACCTACATATAGTTACAAAGTAACTGCGCGCAATTTTTAGTGCCAATGAAGTATTATGTACCTTACTAAAAGGTACACGCGACTAAACACACCATCACCTTTTTTTTATCTTAGACTACTGTTGTAGAATAAAAAAAAATTGTTGATCCGCGACACGGAGCTGCAGTTTTTTTTTTAATTGAACTAAGTGTTTGTTATCAGTAACTTTATAGAGAGGTAAGAAATATATATATTTATTGTAATGTAATTTGTCAATCAATTTCAATACTATATATTCGAGTCTACTAATACTATCTGGCTGGGACCGCAGTAGTGTATGGATGTAAAATTCATTTAGCGGTAAAAGTGTTTCAGCATTAGATAAAACATATTTTAAAATGAAAAGTGCTTGCAACAGCGGGAGATAATGCGTCCGCTAATGGACTGTCCTCTTTGCAGTAACGTCCCTACTATACATTTAATAAAAACTTACAATTTGAACTTTCACACCTTAATATAAGGATCAAGAAATGGACCACAATTTCCCGAATAAACAAAGGGCATTTGCCGGTCAAAGGATTTGTAAACGTGGAAATGACATTATACTTCAAGAGTATATACGAGTACCGTCATACGAGTAGAATAGCTAGCAAGGAAAGATTCACTGTTGAAATTTAATTCAAATTCGTTCATATGTACCAGTTGCTTTTATTTAACATGCACAAGTTTTGTAGGAGTGAATATTATGATATGGTAAAATTTGTTACTGAATTTTAAAGCCGTTACTTCCACCGATTGAGAGAAAATTTTGCATTTGTTTTGTTTGGATGACAATACGTAAGTCAAGTGATGGTGATTAGCCAAAAAGTGCAGACTTGTTTATATGTTCTGTATACATTAACAGCTAAATTATCGTTTGGGTATAATACCCATGTGAAGACGCATTAGTTTCTAAGCAAGATAACATGATGAAGTCATCGTTCTGCTTTTGTCGTAGACAGCTAAACAATCATGGATCCTAAACGAAATTGAAACAAGACTTGGGTAGAAGCCATGTTATTTTACGTGTGCATGCTACGATCCTGCGCAATCCATAAAAGCATTTTACTGTGTGCAGTGCTTTTGGTAACAAAATTAGTGATGAGACACCTGCGCATCCATTATGACTGTCAAGACAACGAGCCTTTTTTATGGCATAATATAGAAAGAAAATAGATTGTTGCAGTAATAGTTACTATCTGAAATACATCTGTCATAGGTAAGTGTTCTTTTTTTGGTCATTTAAATTACCTCTGTTTTCTAAAACTTGTTTAAATCTGATTCATTCATTATTTTAAATTCTAAATATTAATAACCATGAAAACCAATAAATTTTACATTACAACAAAAGTATGTAATTATTAAATGATAAAATTAGGCAGGTAATTTTTAAATAAGAAATAGCCGTCCAGCACCCATTTTCACAATGAGTTTCCGATCGGATTCGAAAACTTTGCGACACGAATTACGCAAAACTTATTAGAGGATCCAAAATTATTACTTTGTAAATCGATTCTACTTAGATCTAAACTTAAATAATAATCACCATTTAATATTTTGTATTACGTAACAAGTTTCGCGTAATACGTGTTGCAAAGTTTTCGAATGCGAGCTGAAACTCATTTTGAATTTGGGTGCAGAAGTGTCTTTGTGTCATACTTGGGTACATTCTAGAAATTCTAATCGTTTAGTAATTTAATAATAAATGTTACAAATATATTAAAATTAAAATTGTACAAACTATATAGTCGCAGGTTTCGTGCATGTATGTATGGCGAAAGCTATACCCAAAATTACTGGATGAAGCGGAAAATAGAGAAGCGTTGTGGCACATGCTTTTCAAATTGCATAAACATGGCTGCTGGAAGTCAGCTATTTCTACTTTTAGTTGGCTCATTAAATTGGCTCAAAATTTACAAAGTCGATTTTATATTTACATAATACATTGGAATAATAAACTGTCTTTTACAATATATGTATATTGACATATGTATATATGCAATCATGATATATTTATATTTAAAAAAAAAATGTCTTATTTAAATAGTTTGAAAAGTAATTGCTATTTTTCTTAAAAAAAATTAAATAATCGTAAAGACATAGAGTCACTTATTTACAGGCAATAAGTGGCTCTATGTCTTGTAGTTAGGGTAAAATATAAAGAGTTAATAAGTTTGCAATGAAAACATGCCGCCCGCAACATTAAAAATGGTAGGTAGGTACATATAATAAAAAATCGATTTTGAAATATGTCTTTTAAACTTCTACGTGGAATAAACGTGACAAAAATAAATAAAAATAATTAGACTTATGCATTAATTGGTAGGTCAGATAAAAATGCTATTTTTATAGACGCACAAACGAAAGTATAAAGCGTGGATCGCACTTCAGAGTCTGTTTTTATGCGTTTAAAATACTCAACTAGTCAACCGTCGTGGTAAAATTTTTCTTTGCCCTAGTCTCTATATCCCAAATTCTTGCATCTGCTTAACAATGAAGATGGCATCCACCGTCCCTCTGTTCGGGCGAAAGCCGAATTGCGTCTCTGGCAAAACTTTTTCAGCCAACTTGCCAAGGCGGGTATTGAGGATATGTGCCAGTACCTTTCCTGCTGTTGAAAGAAGAGAGATGCCCCGATAAGAGCTGCAATCAGACACGCTACCCTTTCCTTTGTATAGTTTGCAGATTGAGGCATCTCGCCAATCTTGGGGTACGGCTTGTGACTCCCATACACTCAAAATTATATCCAATAACCTACATTTTATATTCGGCCCACCATACCTATAAACTTCGGCAGGAAGGCTATCAGATCCAGGTGTTTTGGCATTCCTAAGCTTCTTGAGTGCTGTTGTGAATTCTACAAAAGTTGAAGGGTCAGCCAGATCTTCACAAACAGGCATGCTTGAAATAGAATTAACATACGGTAGGTCAACACTATTTGTGTCAGGGTTAAGAACCTCGTTGAAATGCTCTGCCCACCTTGCAAGTATGTCTTTTTGGTCTGTCAATTGATACTGCTTATCACGCGAGTATATTGGCGCTGTCTTTCTCAACTTCGGACCATAGATAGCTTGTATTCCCTCGAAAAATTTGCCAGTTTGATTGGAGTCTACGAATGCTTGTAACTCTTTGGCTTTTCCAGCCCACCACTTATCTTTCAATTCTCTTACTTTTATTTTTAGTTTCTGCTGGGCAAACTTCCTATCAGATGCACTTAAACGACTACTAAAGGCACGTCTGTGACTTTCTACAAGCTTCTGGATCTCCATGTCTGAGGCATCAAACCAGTCTTGGTTTTTCTTGTGCTGTTTGCCAATGACTTGTAGAGCACATGCATGGAGATTTTCCGCGTAGTCACGCCATCTATCGTCAATAGATGCCCTCTGAATAATTCCTGAGTGGACTAGTTTCGTAGTGTCTAATTTCACAGGGGTTTTATGACAGAATCTACGCGGCAACTTTATCGTTATGCATAGCTTGGATCGAACAAGTCTGTGATCAGTCCACCCTTGAGCTCCTCTTAAAACACGTGTTATATGAACATCTTTTAGGTCAGCCTTGCGGACGATCACATAATCCAAAAGGTGCCAGTGACGTGAACGCGGATGCATCCACGTGGTTTTGAATTTGTTCGCCAAGCGAAAACAGG
Organism: Ligdia adustata; assembly: GCA_947049295.1. NCBI lineage: Eukaryota > Metazoa > Arthropoda > Insecta > Lepidoptera > Geometridae > Ligdia > Ligdia adustata. The sequence continues at coordinate 9,606,211 of OX346214.1, read as the reverse complement.
TGTTAGTTATGCATAAATCGAACTCAGCACACAGCGTTAGAAGCTTCAAGCCGTTTGCATTACATTTTCCGATTCCATGACGACCGAGCACTCCGTTCCACAGTTCTGATTCAGCACCCACCCGCGCGTTAAAATCTCCCAACAAAACTATTTTATCCTTTGCAGGAATGCGCTCCAGGACATTGCGTAATTCTTGATAAAATTTGGTTTTATCTTCATCCGGAGATGGAAGTGTCGGAGCATAGACACTCACAAAATGGAGGTGTAAGTTGTTTTCAAGCTGAGTTCTAAGGGTTATAATACGATCATTGACACATTTAGGAAGTTCACTTAAGACATCCGCTAGCTTGTTGCGTATCGCGAACCCAACACCATTTCTAGCTCGTTCTCCCGCAGGTTTTCCACTCCAGTAATAGGTATATCCTCCTAATTCTTCACGTAGACTACCACTCTCACAGAGATGCGTTTCGCTAAGTGCGACAATATCCATTCTATACCGGGCCAGCTCTCTCGCTATCAGAGCAGTTTTCCTTTCAGGACACAGATTGTTACTATCGTCCAATAGAGTTCGAACATTCCACGCTCCAATTATTAGGTTTTTTTTTAGATTTAGAATTTTGTTTCTTTCGACCGCATTATATCGATGCCCAGATGCCCGCGGTTTGACACCTGGTTTGTATGGAAGCGGACTATTTTTAGGCCACCTTTTCTAGGCCCCTCCCCTATGCAGGGGAAAGCAGAGTGATCCTAAATAGGGCTGCTTTGTCGTCAGACGTGCTGCCGAACCCGTCTTCCCGCCTCATTCGATTCCAGGAGCGACCACTTTTCGTCTGATCGCCTACGTGCAGAGCTTCAGCTGAGACTAGAACACATCGTTGTTCTTCACCCCACCACCAAAACTCCATCGCCGCAGGACTTTTTTTTTTTTTTTGAATCTCGTAATAGCCAGTAAAGTTTCGCCAAAGTCATCTGCGCGTGATTTTAATCAAGTGGACAAGCAATTGCGCTGGTGCAAACCCACTCTCTCGTCCTTCATCCCCGAGAACCAATGGATTGGATACCAATACGACTGGAAGGAGATAGAGGATGCAGTAATTTGGCCGCATATTATTTCTAGATTTTTAATACACGCCCTTTACGGCCAATTATTTTGCCGTGCTACATCGCTAAGTTCGCCGAAATCATGAACAGAGGGACAGAGGGACGGTGGATGCCATCTTCATTGTTAAGCAGATGCAAGAGAAGAGCCTAGAGCAGAATTAACCTCTCTTCATGTGCTTTGTAGATCTAGAGAAGGCATTTGATCGTGTACCGCGAGAGGCTCTTTGGACTATTCTCTGTAAATCTGGGTGTCCTGAGAAATCACTAACCTAGTAAAACACTTTCATGACAATATGCAAGCCAAAGTGATGCACGAGTGTGTTTTCTCAAACCCCTTCCCGGTTACTAGTGGAGTCAAACAGGGTTGTGTGATGGCACCCACTTTATTCGCACTCTACTTTGCTGCTGTGATGGATGATGCTCTTGGAAAGTGCTGTGGACGTATTCAACTAAATGTGCGAACGGACAAGAGTGTTTTTGATATCTCCCGGTTTAGAGCAAAGTCCCGTACCTCTAGCCTTCTCATTACGGAGGTTCTTTATGCCGATGACGTGTGTCTGATGGCAGACAGTATGGAAGCTCTGCAGACTTATATGGATGCACTACAGGAGTCGTGCCGAAGGTTTGGTTTAGTCATAAGTGTCACTAAGACCCAGCTTCTGAAGCAAGTATCTAGAGGTTGCAATGTTGAAACTAACAAGTTGACAATTGATGGAACGGCCTTAGAAGAGGTTTCTAATTTTCGGTACCTAGGTTGCCAAATAAGGAACGATAATCGCCTTGCATCGGAAATTCCTGCACGTATAGCGAGAGCTGCTGCCATTTTTGGAAAATTAAATCATCGTGTGTGGAAATCTCATGATATTACACTACAGACGAAGCTTGCAGTGTACCGTGCCTTGGTATTACCAATATTGTTATATGCCTCTGAGACTTGGTGTCTATATAAGAGTGACATAAGGAAGTTAGACGCCTATCATTTGAAATGCCTACGCTCTATTCTACATGTCAAATGGCAGGATCGGGTCACGAATGCTGATATCCTTCGTCGTTCACGAGTCAGCGGCATAGAGGCCCTTCTCATCAAAGGACAACTGCGATGGTGCGGCCATGTCCAGCGAATGGATGACTGCAGATTGCCTAAGAACGTTTTCTATTCCGAACTTTCGAAAGGGAGACGCAATGCGGGCGGGCAGTATCTTCGCTATAAAGATGTGTTCAAGCGACATCTGACTGCTTGTGGTTTGTCCACCGAAAAATGGCAGGAGGATGCACAAGCTAGATCGGTTTGGCGTTCCAAGATTAAAAAAGGCGTTTCTGATTATGAGAAAGCACGTCTTTCACAGCTAGATCTTAAACGTCAAATTCGTAAAAATCGCCCGAAACCCACTTATACCTACACTTACAACAGCGCGGGCCAGCTGTACTGCGATACCTGCGATAGAGTGTTCAAGACGAAGTTCGGATTTGCTAGCCACTTACGAGCACACGCCAGAAGTTAGCCACGGTCGCCATCGTCGGATACGACGCGGACGACATCATCATCATCATCATCATCCCAAATTCATTCTTTTTTTTATATATATTGAGAACTTGCCGCGTATTTAAGCTCATTTTATGGCCACGCCATAATCCCAGGGATTTTTTTACCTCTATTTGCAGACCTTTTTTTCTAATGTAGCATTTCTGAAATTGTCTTCATAGTTGTTAGATATGGTGGGTTGTCTGACGTGATGCACAAAATGAGCTGGAAATAGTTATAAGATTGTGATTTTATATTTAGTTGCACTTTTTACTTGGTATATAATAAATTTTATATTGTTGATAAAATAAAATAAATTGTTATCATAATCAGGTTATTCAATAATAATTGAAGGTGGTGATATAACACTTCGTTTTCATAATGTCTCAAAAAAACAAAATATTAACTTTCTATTCTAACTAAAAGTATCTATTGGGAAATAACAGCAGTATGATTAGTGTGAAATATTGTAGGTATAAGTTAACGGTGAACTGTAAAACTGCAAAACTGTAATACACAAATATTAGTTACAACAATAGAATTTCAACTATACGCATAACATAAACGCCTAAAGAACCACAATCACATTTATTTTGCCAGCTCATTTCGTATACGAAAACTCTCATGGCAATGATCATATTTAAAGCTTCGCTAGATTCCTTCTAAGCTTCTTTTACTCTTAGGAGGGGCCGGAAATCTAACAGGAAGAATATCTAATTTACTATGAATGCGGGTTTTTACGAATGGTTAAGCTTGGTTTGGATTGATCGTATTTCAGGAAATGAAAAAGTCTGTTATCTGTTATCGAAACGGAAGTTGTATATACTTACTTGTGTGACAAATATGTTCACATAACATCATAGCAATTACAACATAACGCAAATCGACACGAAAATATTACTTTTATACTATTTTCTATCAAATAAGTAAGCCCACATCCATGCAAAGTGTAATGAACCTCTAACCGATATAACCTCCTCCCAATAGAAAAAAACAAAATACTCAAAACAATAAGTACTAGCTGCGCCCCGTGTTAAGTACCCGCGCTAAAATACAGGATAAAAATATCCTATGTGTTCAGGGTTCATGCTATCTCCGTATTAAATTTCATCCAAATAATTCAAATGATAGCAGTTATTACGACAAAGAGTAACAACCGTACATACAAACTATCGCGTTTATAATATTAATAGGATACATTTTCTAAATATTACCGAACGAGTGCCATTATAAAGAAAAATAAAGTTCTTAACTGCAATAAAAAATAGCAGATGGATTACCAATACTCAAGATCTACAAAGAGACAATCCAAATGCTTCAAAATATATAACATTTTGTAATACATTTTCTTCACACAACACCAATATTATCTCAATCGCCTTTTTATAAAAAGAAAAGAGGTCGTAGTAGTAGGATAAAATATATTAGCTACATAATATTAAAATAAAGGTAAGTAGTAAAGTTCTACAACAAACGCTTTACATAAGCCCTTTAGTAGAGTCCCAAGGTAGATTCCAAGAACTCAGAGCAGCAAGAATTAATCCACACACAGATCCACATGTAATCTAACTGTACATTTAGTTACCGTGGGGTGGAATTGTTTCATTACCATAGTTAATCCCTTAGATTTAGTCGGATCAGATTTTGATGAAATAGGCAAAGGCATTATAGAGATAACTACGTATATGGAGTTAGAAACTGTTCTTGAGTGCGTTACAGAAACTATTAATTGGGTTGATTTGAGGGCAAATTTAGCTAATAGTGAGTTAATGAAATTACTGATGGATTAATACGCTTTTATTTACCACAGATCATTATAAGTTCTTGTTATTCATTCAGGGGAGCAATCAGATTTAAGAACCCTTACCTTAGCACCAGGGTGGAACGTCAGGGCTCATAATAACCGTATGTGAAATTTATTTTTATTTCTCATAAAAACTTTGAATTCAAATTTGCAGAAATAACTTACATATTACTATCAAACATCACTTTAGTTGCTCTATCGAATAAGCCGAGTCTACAAGATTACAAAGCTTAGATCACAGATTATGACGCTAAAGGTGATCATTTAGTACCTGTGCGTTGTACGAAATAGGCTAACCAAGTTCCATAGAGCCATACGATACTGATATTCGTATGTAGAAAATAAAATTTCCGACTTAAATTTGGCAGGCGCCGATACACAATTATTTCCTTAAGAACTGATTTTAATAAAATTTTATTTGAACTACATTGGAGCTACAAAAAAATCTAGCGACATTTTTTTTTCTAATCAGGTCAACCGTCTCCGAAAAATCAGGTAATACAAATTAAAAAGAATGTAGTTGAGTTGAGTACCTCTTTTTTTTGAGAATTTTGTAATAACATACATAACTGTTTTCCGCGACTTCCATCCGCGTGGACATAGGTTTTTCCTATAACACTCAATGATGCTTATGCAGTTCGTAACCATAATTTATTAGATTTCTGTTATAAAATACTCAAAGAACAAAAACAGAAATATTTAATAGCTACAATAACGTTTCATGTCCAAAAAAATTCTAGGCTCTTCGATAATATAATAACATCAAGCCGTTTTTCATAAAAATGTAGCCTATAACTTTCACACGATCTAGGCTATCTTGGTATCAAATTTCATGAAAATTAGTTTAGTGGTTTATGCTTTAAAAATAGCAGTTTGAATGATAGGATTACTTTTGCATATGTAGGGAGTAAGATATAGGGTAAATTGTTTTGAACAAACGTTTTATCTGTTTAAATTCATTGAATTTTAATTATGAGACGTTGCAGTTTCAAATATGGCCTTATTTAACATAGCTTTCAATATCGATTAATTGCTTAAACTTAACTTAGACAAAGCCTAAGTGGATGTATGTTAGCAAAGAAATTAGTAACTAAATTCTACAAACTTACGCTCAGTGTTTGATTACAAGTTATATACTGATGGGGGTAGACAATAGCTTTATATAAAGTCATATCTATGACCTAAATATAATATATTAGTAGAGATTGGTAGAAGTGCTAAGTTAAAGCAACCGTTGACTACATTTCAAATGAATAGATTAGACTGCTAACCAGGATCTTATATATTTTTCTACGATTTATAGTTTCCAATCTTCTATGTTAAACTTCATCAAACTATTACAGCTAACTATCTGGGGAGTCATCGACAAATATCTTGAGCACGCGTATTCTCTCTGAAAGGTAATGTTTACCCGTAGTTTATACAGTGTTAACCTACATGTGTATTATACCTACAGAGGTACAGAACCCATTCCGTTTGTACTCCTGGGACTTGGTACAGTGAAAATCGGGCTGTGAAATTTCTCAGCTCCATTTGCACGCTTGGTAGAAAAATAACATAATTTTAGACTGACTTTTTTTAATTTAAAACCAAAATCAGGTAAAATAAACGAAAAAAAGCGACGACGAGCAGGTTATTTACTTAGGTACCTTTGAATTTAAGGATAAAGTCACACTGTAAAAACTCTAGCCTACTACGTAACGTAACGTCTGGAACAGCGTTTTGTGTAGATTATCAGGCAATTAAAGGGAAGAGCATGCTCTATCTTTTAATTATTATTATATTATGCGTGTTCATTCTATTTCTTATATTTAAGTTATTTACAATATAAATTTAAAACAATAAATATTATAACAAAAAACTTAAACATAGAGTGCCGCCAGCAGCGGGGTAAGACCCAAGCTACAGGCGGTAGGGACTACAGAGAGAGGAACCTCTTTACAATACGTGCTGTATCGAAGATAACCGCCCTCTATACCTGACCCTTGACCCAACCATCTAGCGAGAGCCTCCTAAGATATTGGTTGAAACTCCTCGCTATCAGGCCATTTGACGAAACGACTATCGGAACAATGATCGTCAAATCAACAGCTACTTGCTGACCTTGTCCTTTTCTGCCTTTACGAGATTCTCATCATGCGGGATGGTGATGTCAACGAGCAGTGCTCTGCGCTGGGACCGATCTACCAGCACCATATCAGGCTTATTGTAAACAATAGTCTTGTCCGTGATGATAGATCGGTCCCAGTAGAGCAACGCACGAACATTTTCAAGAACTGGCAACGGTGCATACTGATAGTACGGCTTCTTCGGCACTTCGGACTTGACAAGGCCGTACTGAAGAGCAAGTTGCTGATCCAGGCAAGCAAGATCCTGGCTACTAGGTTATGCCTATGCAAATACTCACCATTAGCAAGATGAGAACAACCGGGAATAATAAATAATTAATGTTATAGTCATTTTCTAATCTATATAATATAAAGCTATCATATTATAAAAGAGTAAGTCCTGAATGACTAATTGATATTTGCTAGGATTCTACATATATCCCAAACCGCTGAACCAAAAGAAATTAAATTCGAATGGTTATAAAGTGAAGGGGTGAAGTAAGAAAAGATTTGAGAAGAATGAGGAATGAAATGAAAATTTGGCACTGTTCTCTATATATTTAATTTTAAGTCGTGGATAAAGCTGCGGGTTACAGCTACTAGTATCTTACTAAAGCAAATCTCAGAATTTATAAACGAGAAAGTCCGCTGCATGATGAATGGTCATATACCTATTACTTACAACATATTATGTAATATACAATTTACCTAATGAATTTATTTTAACTTGCTACTCTCTTATCTACTCTCTATCTGCCATTGTTTTATCGTTTTGCTTATACCAGGCGCTAAAGAGCGAGGTTGCAGTTACTCTTTGGAGGTTGCCGAAAACGGTTTGAAAGAGAGTCATCATCATTATAATTTGATGCCATTCAACATTTTCAAAAACAATTTTTTTACAAATTTTCGCAAACTAAATTTGTTATATATAGATCTGATAATAAAAAAAATTATATAGTTTCGCAGCTGCAACATCAAAAACTTATTTCATTGATCTATCATTGTCAGAATCGTATCACGATATACAACTCAATTCTATCACGAAGACGACGTAACAAAGGTTGGAAACATGAGACGAAATATTTGGCGCCAACGATCAAAGAGGTAAAGGAGATTTCGCGTTTTATAAAGATCGCCGAGGGTGACATTATATTTCGGAGCAAAAGCTTCTGGTACTATTTCGACACGATATTTCATTTAATGATAGGTCACTGAAATTCACATGTTAGTAAGAATTTATGATATTATTATATTATTTTAGGTATGTGACAAGCACAAAGATTTTGGTAATCAACTATTGAATATTTTAGCCATGTAGTAATCGAAATATCAATTAGAAAAGAATTAACTGGGAAACGATGAAGTTATTTTTTGTAACTGAAATAGCACATTTTCTGCCTTAATCAACTTTTATCATGAATCACTTAGGCATCGACACAAGTTCTAATTTCCGTTTACTATTATACCATTTTTTTTTCTTCTATTTTTGCCGTTTCTTTAACGTGATACTTATTATCGTATCGGCGTCAGAAAATGTCCCAAGCCTGTAAGCGAAGCTTGTTCGTACGTTGCGTGATCATATTATTTCGGGAGCTAGTTCCAGAGCCTGTTGGGAAAGATAACGTTGTAAAACGTCAATCTCTGGTAGCTGTGCTCCATTTCAGAGGGATCAAAGTTCCGGGCACGGATTATAAGGGTCTAAGATAAGCTCATTTTCAAAAGCCTAAATTTGTACTCACCTACTTCCTTTGTTGAAACGCTGATGAGTTGACTTTTTATGAATAATAAGGCAAGTTTTATTTATTCATGCAAGGATTGTACCGCGTAATGGCTTTCTGCAGAAGTTCTTATTGTCATTATTTTTCGGACGAATAAGTTATTCATGCAGTGTACTAACTTACTTGCTGGTATTTATCAACAAAATAACGTCAAAAAGTTAATTATTATACCTATTTGCCAAAAATCTGTATAGGATGTTCTAAAATTGTGATTAATTTTAAATGATAGTTTCAAATAGCTTAGAAAAACGCAGAAAATTACGCAGTATTTAAATACTGAGTAATTTATTTTTTGAAGTAATAAATTACAAGTTAACTAGTAGGTACTGTGCTCTTATTTAGAGTACTACAAACTCAAGCTGATAGATCGTTAGGCCCTATCGATTTGTTATTTAAATTCTTTTGCATTTTTATTACAGTTACTCTACCCTTGGTTGTCTCATAAAATTGCATAAAAAAAGGAAATGAAGCGTTCCGTTTCCCTCTCTTCTATTTTTTCTAAACCGTCTGTATTATGTACTCAAAGATAACTGAAAGATTTTAATTGTTTATTTTTATTTACAAAAAATGTGTTGTTATAGGTTTTTGACTAAAGATTTTAAATTCTATTAGATTATTATAAATACGAAGTAATACATTGATATTGGCGAAGTTTTAACGTATGTTAAATCAAAATGCTCTTCATCTAAAAAGCAGAATGTGGAGTCTAAATTTTTATTTTTAGAATCCCTGCCAATTTATTTTTCACTTAAATTAAATTAGTATCAAGTTAAAAATTCGTCTCAAGCACAAGCGGTGTCCATTGAAAGATATCGTCGGGTCGCCTTTCAGAGATTCCCTTTTATTGCGCCGGCTTAATCCATGAATTAATTCTTGTGAACTCGCCTCGCTTGCGTTTGATCTCAGCAAAATATGGACGCTGGGAATAACTCAACTTGCCATTGTGGTGGAAAATAAAACATACAAATCTGAAGGCGTATAGTTAGCAAACCGAGCCATAAAGTAACGTTAATATGTTAGTTAATTATTTTTTTCAGATAAATTTTGAGGAATATGCTTTAGAATTACAAAGTTTAATTCCCCTACCCTTATCCTATAATTGGACTAGTAGCCAAATGATAGAGATGACCGCAACCTAGCAAAAAACGCTTTGCATCTACTTTAATTTGCGTACTGCCAATACTATAGAACATGATGACCGGTTCTCTATTTCCCAATAACTATAATTTAGGTCTTTTTAGTCGCATGATTCGGTTTCTTTAAGGCAAGGTTTCTACATCATAAAAAAATATATTTTAAGACTTCTTAGTAATTCTATTTAAAAGATATTATTACGTTTTCACACTGATTCGCTACGAGTGTTAAAGTATTATAGTTTAGGATTTTTTAAATGTAGCAAGAATGCATTTTTAAAGTCCACAATAAGTACTACAGCGGTCTCCAGCTGCTCAGTACAAGTAGGCAACTAGGCATCAAGTTGGTGTGTTGATAGAGCTCTCAACTGTATAATATCAAAGCAGAGTGGCTCAAGTACCCTTGACTAACGTTAGTGTAGCTAAATCTAGTATTTGCTAAGGTACGGATCTAGAAGATATAGCTACCTACATGCTAGTTAGTTGGATACCTACAAATACAAAGTCAAGTCAAGAATTGTTGCTTGTAGAAGCTTAAGGTGCTTAAAAAAATACGGTATGCTAAAAAAGCTATTGGAGGTTTATAGAAATTGATATTTGCTAGAGAAAAATTTCTTACTTTTTTAATGTGACAAATGACCAAGATGTTTAGTAACAAACGTAAACCGAAACACGATTAGTGAAAGTTGGATCGATAGAAAAGAGTGACAGAGTAACAAAAGAGATTTTCTACGTTTTCTAGAAAAGGCAAAAATTAAATAATAGTTTAAAAGTATCGAAAAGAGAAAATCAAAATCAAGTTCATCCATTCGGGGGCTACGATGCGATATACAGACACACACATAGGCACGCCAGACTTATCCTTGTCCATTTTACACGTTACTCTCAACCAGCAGCGCTTAGAAAGAGGTTTTTAATCTGTATTCTGTGTAGGTCGACTAAGTTGACATTATCCCTCTAGTGCCAAGGTGAGCTCGGCATTTTTTGCAAATGTCACTCGTGCCTATAAAAGATATAATATTATATTTTGGTAGCCGTAATATTTTTGTCGCTAATGTTCTTATCCGATCCCAAAAGTATCAGGTTTTTTGCTATTTCATGTTAGGAATGGCAAACATTGTTCGTAATATATGTCTAAGGCTTATGTGATTGTCATGTAGGTTTGATATGATACTGGTTTAAATAATTTGGGATGTAGGAGAAATAGCAAAACGTATTGATATTGTAATGGCATTAAACGTGTATTTGACTTAAGCGCAGATGATTGGGATAAAATCAAAAGACTAATCAGGCGAAAGGCTTAAACACAAGCCAATTTATTATAAAAAACATGTTCATTTTGAGAACGTCTAACTACCATACAAGTAAATTTATTAAGAAAAATGGAATGTATAAGTAGTTGGATTGAACTGAAATCACTTAAGATCAATATATAATAAGATGGTATATACAAAATATTTAGTGTTTTTCCGCCTCGTCTTGATGTCAGCGTGAGAAATCGAAAAATATTTTTGTTTTTATGGTGTGGTTCCTCCTCACCACCGCCACACCTCACCTTATTATTTCTCTTTCTCTCAGTATTCGACTTCCTCGACACGTGTTTCGCCTTAGCACAAGGCATCCTCAAGTCAACATCTCCTGAGGATGCCTTGTGCTAAGGCGATATTAATTGATGGAGCACGCCTAATGTCAAGCGGTAGACTGTTCCACAGCAAGACAGCATTCATTGTGAAAGAAGACTTATAGGAAACGGTGTGATGTGGTGGGATTGATAACATGAGATTGTCAGACGACTTTAAGGTATAGGAATGCGTAGTGTGGCAATATTTGAAACATTTCTGAAGGTCTCTTCACTATACCTACTTATAAAATATTTATCACTATAGTATTTCTAAAAAAATAATCTTTAAGTTTTACTGGCCACTCACGTAAATAATAGTAATAATAATAAATAATTAATCATTTATTTCAGGCAACGAGAATTACGTAAAAAAACATTGGCCCATATTATAAATACCTTAAAAACGTATGTTAAAATGTATGTTAATACATACAAAATATACTTAACTAACACCACAACATTAAACTTAAGAGAGAGCAGCGAGTCTTTGTATTTCACTGGAGCCCGGAGCAAGTATGACTTGAAGTCCGTCTGGCTTCGCACACTCGACTCCAGGCGCTGCAGCTGCACCATCGACAATGCTGCTTTTCCCAGCCTCTTTTCTATGTACGTCAGTACATCCACTCCTGATGCAGATTTGTCTACCCGGGACACGTAAATCATTACCGTAGGTTCCATGACTTTCAGTCCGGAACCTCGCGAATAATCGCGAAGACTACGTAATAAATAATACTTGTTGCAGTAGTAGTCTCAAAAAGAATAGTTCAGTATGTCATAAGTAATAAATACTGTTTCTAAAAAATATTTCTAAGAAGAAAATTCTGCGGTGAAGAATATAAACGAAGCTCTCTTTGCGTTTAAAATTATCGGGGAATATTTTGCCGCTTGATTGAAAATTCGTTTCAATCTAACGAGCGAGCGCGCCGCAGTCAACAAGAAATTTAATTTGTCGTACAAATTTTTGCGTTGATTTTTCTGAAAGCTTTCAGTTTAATTGCACCTTAACTCGATGAGAATTTGCTTTGTAATTTTTACAGCTGGAACTTTTTATTTAAAGAATTAGATATTACTGTCTAGTCATTTAAGTAAATAATGAAAATACCCTGGTTGAAAACACTATAGAAAAAAAAATATAGTGATAAGATAAAATCGCGTGTTGTGGTCAATGTTGATAAGAATTTGTTATGTACTAACCCGGCCCAACAGTCAACGAAAATCCGGCACCACTGCTTAAATTACAAATAAGCTAATCAAATAAGTGTAAAAGAAGTTGGATTTTCTACATCGATGTAAATACTATGGGTCCGTGACGTGAGATGTCAATTGCGGAAGACAACAGATTTCAAAGAAACATGATTTATTAAAAGAATATTTTCCGTACATTTTATAAGCATAAAAAAAATACGGATTTTTAATTTATTTGTTATTCTGCTATTCTGACTGGATAGTGGTAGATTCCACCAAATCATTGATTATTAAAATTGGTTAAGCCGTTTTTGAGTTGTAAATTGTGTAACCCTAAATGATTCGACAGATATACATACTTATGTAAAAAATTAACAAACATACACTCAAAAATATTACCCCCTTTTGGGCAGTGGGGTTAAAATTTGTTCAAATTCAAAAATTATATTCCATGTTGAACTTTCGCTGATTTTCTTCGGCCAAGGTTCGCCTGGAGTGATTTAATGGCAATGAGCCCCGATATTGCATCCGAGAAATATTAGTGCCCACACTTTGATCCGTGAGATGCATCTTTTTCCAATATCCTGGGATATTGGACAAGTTTTGATAGCCGCTAACACTTTGGCTGATCCTAGGTACGTTGAAATAACTCTGCTTAAATTATTATAAAATGCGTAAAATAGTATTGCTTTAGGCCATAAAGCCGCTCAATATTAGTCCTACTTCAGTTTACAGTAACAATAAATTGTTTTATTCGTATATCTTGTGTTTTTAGCAGTTTTGGTGTGGATCTTGTTCTGTTATATAAAATTAATTCAGTGTTACAAATTTTCAATAACGAAAATCTATATTAATATGTTAACTACGAGTATCTAATTTATGTTAAAAATATTAAAAATAAGATAGAACGGTTCATTCTTAAGAAAATAGAAAGCAAAAAAAGTCTCACCTCTGTAAGTTAATTGAAACCCAAAAGTCATTTTCTTTAACTTTAAAATCCAAAATCTAATTTGATAAAAGTATAAGTCAAAGCTCTTATTAAATTCAAGCAAAGCTTGTATCGCAAAATGGTTTAAAGTTTTAGCTAGATAAAATTTGCTTATGAATATTAATATAGTAATTAAATGAAAAACCCAGCTATCATTTATGATCAACACCTATTTCTTATGAGAGATATTTTCTATTTCCTATGCCCGGCAGTGCAACGCTAGAAGTTGATAATATCTTATTGAAGCAGTTTCAATGTCTAGCATATATTTGGACGCACGTTTACAATTTGTTCTTGCTGCATCAAAGTCAAGATTTCACCCCCAAGAATTTCTTCAGAAATTGCTAAAAAAAATGTTTGTGTAGTAAGTTACTTTTCAAAATGATATATTAGTTTTTAGTAGTAACAGTTATCTTATATTAAGGCGCCATTTTTTAATGGTCAGCTGAACAGAAGAATAGCATTTATTAGTTTGATAGCAAAATGTTTAATTTATCAATCATCAAATAAGGTTTATGAATCCAGTAACTGTTTTATCAGAACAATAACTTTTTCGGTTATATTAATAAAAGCGTTTTAACTTTTAACGTCATTTGTCTTGTTTTGACACGTGACGTTCTCCATTGGATAAAACAAGACAAAAGAGGTTTAAATTTAAGACGCGTTTATTATTAAGACCGTATATGTTATGTGTTATGTGGAAACAAATATATTTTTTGTTGTATTGTATTATAAACTATTTATACTTATATACTCTTCAACAGTTCGAAGTTGAGTTGAGTCAAACTGTCGGAACAATTAGAGTATTTTGTACCTGGCGGTGAGTAAAAAATAACATCTTCATATTACGTGCAGTAAAACTATAATGATGTTAGAATCGCTTCAGAACAAACGAATTTAAATAATATATATCCATTTCATTGCCTGTTTGAACTATATGACCTAGTTCAAATAGACAAAAAAAATTGTCTCAATATAGGTATTAGCTAGGTATTGAATATCGTCTTTAATCAAATGCATAGGCATAGGAAATTAACTGGCAAATAATTATCCTAATATAAACAATTCATGTATAGTAAATCCTTCTCAGAGGATTCTAAAATGTTTTCTGTCAAGCCTGACAAGCAAATTCAATTTCTGTCAAATTCAAACATCTTAATAATTCATTTGTAATTTCATATAAAATTAGATCAATATTTGTGAATAAGAAATGCTGAAGTTAAAAAAGGTTTTGCCGAAGGTAACTATTACTTAAAAGACGTGTGTTGTTCAAAAAGTCTTTTCCATTAAAAGTTTCGTCAATCTACACATTGTATTGGACTTATCTTACTTATTCTGTTCCAGTAGTGTTCATTTTACGCTAATATTCTTGTTCTTGTTTGGATTTTGGTATTAAAGCGTTCGCCGTTTTGTGAAGTAGGTAGCTCACATATATTAATTTACTGTGTTTAGGAAACAGACATTAGTCTATGCCTAATGGCATGCGGTTATGCGGTAATAACAAGCCTTTTTTCGATGAAAAAAATTGGATAAGTTTTGTATGACTTTTTTCTCTGTGTAATTGGACTGTAATGACCAATGTGGCATGGTTAGTTAATGTTATCTATAAATAATATTTTAAAGATGAACTACTGAACTGATTTCAAGAATTTTTATGTTCATAGAAAGCTGGGTCCCGTATGTAGTGTCGAATGACGTTGTAGCGACAGGTCATTGTGGCAAAAAACTTTTAGCGTGGTACGCTGGAGCGAAAAGTCTTTGAAGCGAATTCCACCAGGTCGAAGGACACTACTTTAAAACTATAAAGGTGAAATAAAAGACAGAAAATAAACGTTTTCGTTTATTTAACAAAAAACAACATTTATATTCTTATTACTATTTCCTTTAGTTGTCTTTAACTAAATTAAGTTGTTATTAAATAATAACATAATAATATAAACGGATATTTAATGGAGAAGCTTCATTATCACTGAGTAAACATAATAAAAATTAGAAGATTCGCGGGTAACACTGCGAAGCCCAGCCAGTAATCATTTATAAATTAGAATTTAGTTTTATTTAGTCACTGTTTTCCCGAATAAATAAAGTAAATTTCGCTTAAACCACCTAAAACTAAGATAATGCTAACTTAACCTCTTAGGTTTTTAAAAGAGAACACTATAGTTTTGTACTGATGTAAATTTGAACCTTAAAAGACCGAATTTTAGCGACTCGTAGCACTATATTTTGTAAGAATTGCTCTCTTATATTCAATGTTTTATGTGTCTACAATAAATAATTTATCTATCTATATTATCTCTTTTTGTTTGATGTTGTTAACCTTAATAGTAGGTACAATTACGACACCACCATACGGCTGCTTTATAACGCAAGTGTGAAACTGCCTCGCTTCATTGTAGTTACGAATGGGTCACGCATTCGGCAGAATCACTTCCTTATCCAGCCTTGCTCTTTGTAAAAGTCCTTCCAACTTTGATGAAGGCTCAAAGTCAAGACTTGCGAATTTTATCAGGGACTGATTAACTAATGCCTTTCCTTTTGCTTTGAGAAAATCAATTTGATTAAGTGAAGAGTTTTTGACTGAAGATGACTTTAAAGCTGAAATCTTTTTCTTTGTTACACTTTGACGGGCTCGCGATTCAATAGGATTACGGATATTGTATTAAAATCAATTAATGTCTATCTGAATCTTTCGTTTTGAAAGCATTGTTTTAATTTAATATTGAAAGCTATTGAATTTTTTTACAGTTTCTTTTTATTAGGAGACTTGCAATTAATCTTATAAACAAATAAGTAGTTTCACGATAGTTTTACCTCATTTCCACAATTTATTTAGGACATTTAACAAAAAACAATAGCTACTATCCTGTTTTTATTTCATATTCAATATTTTTATTTAACGCTTTGTTATGTATGTATCAGCCAGATGTTATTAAAACTGGCCTGTAAATAGCGTTGTTGCAAAATTTATTCAGTTTTCATGGACATATTGTTTCCGGAATTGCTGTAAGATTTTTTTAAATAACATTTTTTAATATGTACAATTGTACATTACATTATCTTCAGGCAGGATACATACATTAGGGGTAAATCTGTAACGAATAATTTGCTATAAAGTTATATTCCAGATTTCATGTTCGACCAGACAGATTACGATAACTAGTTATCTACGTTACTCAGAGCTTGTAGTTCACCGGGATACTCAAGAAAACAATGAAAAAACACCATTTGAATTCACTGAAGCTAATATAACGGTATTTCGTTTCGTTCTTTAGTACATAGTTCTTAAGCCGCCATAAAATAATAAGGAGGTTCACAAATAGATTGTATTCTAATTTTTTTTAGAGAATACTTTCTTTATGAGTATGTGTGTTCCCATGAAATTGTATCAAAATCGATCAAGTATTTAGTTTTTGAAACAAAAATTAATAGTGCAGTTTGCTGCTGAATTCAATTCGATTGAAACTTTTTTATGATTATTATTTATTTCTCAGTGACTGTTAAATTCAAAACTCGGAAATAAATACTACGCCATCACCCTAAGATAATTAATATGAGTTATTAGATCTTATTATTTACAGTTATGTCGTTAAAAAAATTGTCCTTGAAATCAGAACGAAATAATGTTTGCACAATATCGCTTCCTATTTTTTCTAGAATTTCAAATATAATTAATACCCTCTTCACTTGCCAGAAGCGAAATTATACAAGGAAATTAAAATGACACGGGCGTTAATTTACATTTTCTGACAATAATGAGAAATTTAATTGCCATTATATAAATTCCATTTCTGAAGTTCAACCTTCGTAATTTCATTTGAAATGTTTACACATTTCGAAATGTTGTATAGTCGTAATTAGGATTAATTAGTTTCATGGGGTATATAAACTGGGATCATTATTAGCAGTAATAATTTAATTAAGGCTCGATGCTTAATTTATATACGTATATGAGGTAACTAAAGAGGATATTAATCGAATTAGAGGTTCAGAGATCAATAAAGTAACAATTAACCGTTCAAGGGGTAGGGTTAAAGTTTTTGGTCTTTTTATTTCCACCACAAATATTATTTTTACACATAACGAAATATTTTTGCTAAATAAATATGTTGATATAATATAGAGCGAACAGTCGTAGACAATTTCAGACCAACTGAATTTTTTTTTTTCGATATAATTAAACTAGCTACACCCTGCGGTGTTACCCGCGTTTATACAGAATAAAAAGGAGCCTATTTTTTAATCCAGGGTATATGCTATCTCCGTACCAAATATCATCCAAATCGGATCTGCAGTTTTTGCGTAAAAGAAGAACTAAAATACGTCTATACATTCTTACATTCACGTGTATAATATTATATAAGTAGGATGAAAAATCGAGCAGCTTCCCTATACGAGTAGTAGACGTAATCATCATCCTCAGCTTTCTTTAGCCCATTGTTGGGTATAAACCTCTCTCATTTCATACATCCTGCGCAGATCTTCTCCAGTTTGAAACCGCCAGAAATTTTATGTCGTTAAACCGTCTCGCTGGTAGTCGACCGATGTTTTGCTTCATTAGTCACAGCCTTACTCCACTTGTCATCACATCGTGATGGATGGAAAGTGGACAATCATCCTCTCTTTGTGGAGATAATGTTATTATAGATAACGGACGTGGATGGTTTTATTTTTGTAGGCAATCTTAGGTAAGAAAAAGTGAAGCATATGTTTACTTTTTTCAGCGCCTTTCTGCACTTATGCAAAACTATCCAGCGGGTGCCCAGCGGTCAGTTCTTGGTGCTGCGTTAGATATCGCCCAGCGGCAGTTCGGGTGGGTCCCTATATCTGCCATGAACAAGATTGCTGATATTCTCTGCGTGCCACGTATTAGAGTCTATGAATATGCCACTTTCCATACCATGGTTAAAAGGTAATACGATAATATTCTGTTTTAACCTTTTTGCAGTTGTACAGCTCGTCTTTATATCAAAAATTTATCAACTAGCCGTAATATTGTCAAAATTTTGATCAAAATTTTATGAACTAGCTATATTGACGAAAATTTGGGTCTTTTACAATTCCCATAAATTGTCTCATTGTGTTTTTTTTTGTGGGAAAAACATTCGTAACGTTTTAAAACGTACTTATATTGCGAGTATATTATAAATTCTTATTGTTATTGTTGTTTTTTTATGTACGTTTACTCGTATTGCTCTGTGTTTTATGAGAAATACGAAAATAGAACGGAGGCGGATGATTTGCCGGAAATTAAAAATTTGGCCTTGTTTTTTGAGTTGCGTCAATAACAGGGTCTGCTATCCGAAGAGCTTATTAGTTTTATTAGTGTCATTGGAATAAGGTCAGCCTATATATTGCTGTTTATTTTTGTAGTCAAAAGACTGTTAGAACAAAATGAATATGAAGAATGTTTTTGCCCAACTTTTAACAACCTTCGATCTAGAGAAATTGTTGTTGTCACTTCTATAAGAATGTCTATACTTATATCAAAATATTTTTCAAATTAACTATTCATGAGTAAGAAGTCCCTGATGTATTGATTGTATCCTAAAAAATGAGGGTTATTATAATTAAAAAATGAGGGTTATTTTCCACTACAAAATTATTATATAAATGCCAGAGTAGTTTAAGCGAGTCAAACTCGCTTAAATTACTCATCTATTCTGATGAATGGTCAATAAAATTTTAATATGTAAGTTTGTTTTGTTATGTAGTCTGTTTTATACTTCAGTTACAGTAATCTAAACACTGTTATTTATCTAACCAAAGCGTCCCAATGCTGGGCACGTATTTACTCTTTGAAGAGGAAGTAAGCCATAGTCCACCCCGCTGGTCAAATTGTGTGTGGGGACTTACTTTGAAAACTTACATTCTCCGAATAGCATGTTTCCTCGCTTGCTTTCCTTTACCGTTTAAGCAAGTGAAAAACTCGCGAGGTACATTATCTCTACCTAGTTAACATAGCATTGTACTTTCGTACTTGTATATGAGGCAAGGGGCTTACCAACTGGTCCAACACTAACCGAAAGACTGCTAATATTTTTCATGACCTATACATTTGTTGCAGGCGCTTTCGCGGCAAGTATAATGTCAAGGTATGTTCGACTACACCTTGCATGCTTAGAGGTTCCGAAGTGATATTGAGGACAGTTGAGGAGTGTTGCTGCTGCAGCGCTGGCAAAGTTTCCCCTGATGGCATGTTCGGCGTAGACATTGTAGAGTGTTCAGGCGCCTGCGCGAATGCCCCTGTGATGATCATTGAAGATGATTATTATGTTAGTCAATTGTTCTTTTTTCGTAGAAAATAGTGACTTCCAAATTCAGGCAGTTTGTATTATGAAAGTTGATGCCAAGCATTTTGTTTCTGTATCATGCACCGATCAAGTCTTACAGAATATTGACTTGTCCGATTGCAGAATGAAGATGTGGGAATTCCAACATACTGTAGAGATCGTAAATACCATCCAGTTGAGAACATAACGTTCTTATAAGTTAACTTATTTTTATTTTGTGAGGTTTTATATTATTTATAGAATGATAATTTCCATTACTTAAAACATTAGAAAATATGCTCAAAGCTAATAGCTATAAATATCAATATACAATTGCTATTTCAAATACATATTTGGTTAAATAATAATAATGGCTGTCGGATTTTCGTTTCAATTGTTAAAACAAAATTTAACTAGTGTGTGTTAGTGAATATTTCATATTAGCATGTACAATTTGATATTGTATTATATTTTAAAAGTAAATTAACCTTTTACTAAAAATAACTAGCAAGACCATTTGCGAGTATTTTTTTACGTAAATACTTAGCTTATTAGTTTATTAGTTCTTATAGCTTTTAATTTTTTTTTATTGATTTTATAACAAATAACTCGGTATTTTTTAGGAAGATCTCAAGGTAGATGACGTGGTCAACATCATACAGCAAATTAGAAATGGCTTCATTCCGCCACCTGGACCTCGGTATGTTTTTTGAAATACGTGGTTCATACATAAAAGTATAGCCGCTAGGAGGCCACTTTACTTGTCATTGTTTTAGAGACGAAACTGAAAATCTAAAACAGAATCAGCTGTGTCATAAAAATAAACCTTTCTACGGTCATATGGAACAGCTGACTTAGCAGTTTTTTTTTTCAATTCCCCAATTTGAATATGGAAAAGTAACTTTGATTAATAGTCTATATTAAATACAAAAACCTAGGAAATAATCCTTTTAATCAATAGTATTGTAATGTTTTTCTTTAGTTTTTCAAATTTTATGGATCGGTATGCCCTAATGTACGTACGAGTAAGGACGTAAGACAAATCGAATATTTGATGTTAAGAAAGAAAAAGTAATATTTTTTTATAATCACAGAAATGGAAGATTTGCTGCAGAACCACTGAATGGATTAACGTCCCTACTAAGTCCACCACCACCACCGGGCCATGGTCTACAGAAAGTGCTGTGGGCAGACAAAAAAACATGCAATTAAGACCTACTATTATCACCATAGTTTCTCTGTTTAGTTAAAGTTATTAAAATATTTTGCTGATATGTTCTGGTTACCCTTTATTTACATAAACGATCGTTTTAAAAGTAAGTCTTAAAAAATAGGAAAAAATTATGTCTTACACGTATATTCCTTATTATTACTAGCGGACTGATAAATATGGCGGTAGATACTCTTATCATAAGAAATCAATTTTTACTGCTAAAACGAAGGGAAAATTAGGGAAATGCTTTAGTATGAAAACTTGCCGATTATGTATTTACGTTTCATACAACAATTGCCATCATTCAATTGCTCTCCAAATGAGGACACAAGAGCTTCAAGACCCTAGTTGATAGCTAGCCCTTCGGTCTCTTAGGTCCAGTTCCTGTTACGTCCAGTTTAATCTTATGTCTATTTCTTCGAACGTCTATTCCGTGAACGTCTATTTCTTCAAACGTCTATTCCGTGAACGTCTGTTCTTTTGTTAAGGTTCGTTTTATTCTGATTCATGGATATGATCAGTAAAAAAAAGTAAAAAAGTAAAAAAATTGTTCATATTGACCAGTACTCTCACCAGTCTTCGTCTGTCTTGCAATTAATTAACACCCTGATAATATGTTTATTAGATATTAGATCCTACTTGGACGAACAACCTGCTTGGACAAACAACCTACTTGAGATAAAACCTTTTCGAAATGATACGTCCACTTATGAAATATAATATAATATATAAATAAAATATATATATAATAATATATATACAACACGAAAGAGACATCTTAAAAAGAGCGACGGACGGTAAGTGTCGGCTTTGTCTTATCAAAGATGAGACCACTCAGCACATTATCTCGGGATGTGAGAAGCTGGCCGGCACTTACTATACAAAACGCCACAACAATGCAGTACATTCATTGGACCTTAGCCAAAAAACATAACTTCCCGGTCTCAAACCTGTAGTGGCAGGAACACTTGACCCAGCCACAGGTGAGAGAAAATGACAGTGCTAAACTAATGTGGGAGATACCGGTTCAAACAGACGTTACAATAGTTCACAATAGACCAGACATTATATACATAAACAAAACAGAAAATAAAACATACTTTATAGACGTAACAGTGCCTTCCGACTAAAACATAGGACCAAAAGAAATAGAAAAGTTGAGCAAGTACCACCCCCTGAAACTGGAACTCACCAGATTGTGGAAGACGCCAGTAGAGGTCATCCCAATTGTGATAGGAGCCACAGGAGTGGTAGCCAAGAGTCTGGATAGGTATTGCAATAAACTAGACTCCAATATAAATACACGCATAATACAAAAACAGGCCGCAGTACACACAGTCACCATTTTGAGCAAAGTTTTAGGTGACACAGTTTTCGTAAGCGGGGAAACCGGACCACCCTTTCCCTGAGGGTCTCGGGGCGGGGGTTTGGCGAGCCAAGCCCAAAAGACTTGAGTAGAGGAAAACCTCAAAAACTAATAATATAATATATATAATATATAAATATAATATATCATAGAACTGGACATTCAAAGAAATGGACGGTCATAGAACTGGACATTTAAAGAAATTGACATTAAAGGAATGTCAAAATACACTGGACTTAACAGGAATTGGACCTAAGAGACCGAAGGGATAGCTAGGAAATACTATGCTTATTTCAAAAATCTCGCATCACGATAACGGGAGTGTCAGTTTGCTCAACCGTAGTGGGATCAAGTGAGGGCAACAGCATTAAATCTTGCTTGCTGGCTGGCGATCAGATACTTCCCCTAGGGATGTTCCTATCCTGTAATTAAACACCAGCCATCGTACCGATATCATCCATGCCGCAAACTATAATAGCACGAGAAAACTATCGGGCTTAGATCGGGGTAGAACCTATTGGTGTAGCTGATCGTTGCTTATTTATTTATTTACTTTTTATGTGATGAAATGAGTCGTTCTGCAAATAGATCTTTACTTGTATTTTAATGACACATTTTTTTAATAGGTACTGAATAACATACGAACGGATAGGTGACACTAAAAAGCCTCCTAAGGTTGTACGGTTCCCTAAAAGCCTTTCGATTTCCACCTTTACTCCAAGCCACATCACATCATGATCGGTTCCCCGATAAACACATAATACTCAACGTTTCCTCAATTTAAAAACCTGCTGGTAAATTCATGCTTAGGACAGGCCTCGTTATACGCCATAATTGAATTTGCCTTACCCTACATGTTTACTGATTTTCAACGTCAATAATAATTTATTTCGACGTGCAGGTAAAATAGGGAAGTAAAATGTGTTTAGCAGTTTAGCGAAGTACACAAACTGTGAAAAGAAATAAGTGCAATGTTTAGAATGGAATTCATATGCAAGATATGCCTCGGAATCACAAAAAATATGATAAAAGATATGATATTTTAATAAACGGTTGTCATTTCTATGCTTTGTAACTTTTCCGAGTGGAACAAAAAATCGAATTAAACTTCATGATTTTTAAAGTATGTTTTTGTAAGTTGATTTAAACTTACAAAAGTTATAAAGGAAATCATTTGTGACGTATTCAGTGATGTAGGTACTTAAGCATGCATGCAATAGAGATAGAGAATTTCTCTATCTTTATTGCATGGATGCTTAGTAATGAGTGTGAAAGCGCTATAATTTATTTATTTTATCTGTTGACTGGGCATCATTTTTGCACTCAAATACAGTGCGCCCGTGGCATTGCAAATAAAATGTCCAAATATTTGAAAAGAGTAGCAGCGAGATAATGCCGTAGTTAATGGCGCGTCCGGACGTCGTGGCTGTGTTGTTATTGCTTTAGGTAATGTTTTTTGTTTACACCTATCCGTAACAACGCATTTGCGACATTGTACTCATTAATTTGCACTGGAAAAATGCAGGAGAAAGTATCGAGACTGGGAACTATTTTCCATTTAATTCTATAGTAATTTAAATATAACTTTATTTGGATTGAACACATTTCGTACTATTTATATGGGGTTTAAAATAAAGCCATACCCATCTGATATGGTGTATATTTAATTGTACATACCTTATACCTTCATTTATGTACTCATTACGACATAACTTGTGTCTATATTGAGTAAAAGAGGAGATAACCGAAAATAGAACCTTTTAACTTTATGACCACGTATATTTAAAAGTATAAGTAATAAAATGAACTGCCTTATTAATAAACTCGTCATAACTCAGGGCTCTTTTATCTAGTTCTATCCAATGGAGAACTTCACGCGCCAAAACAAGACAAATGACGATTAAAGTTATGACGCGGTTATTAATAAGGCTGTAAATCTAAATCATGTTAATTTTTTTGTTTAATAATTATTTATTTGTAATGATAGATAACACTGTAAAATTAACTAACATAATTATTTTATACTGTAGGTAATTTAAACAGATACAAAATAAAAAATATTGTTACTGAAACTCACAGCAATCGCTGATTTGTTACTGTGAAAAAATGGTACTTAGCTACTTACTATTACTTACAGCGTACTTTTTCAATTGCATTACGCCGTGTGTTTAGTTTATTGATGAACTTTTTAATGATTACAGTACGTTGTGATAGACAGCCACCTCGTCGACCCCGAGGCCAGCCGCCAGACCGAGCAGTACCCGTAAAACGAACAAATGGAAAACAAAAATGCAATAATATTTCCCTCGAATTGTGATTTCAGTTGATGGAAACCGTTCCTTTTTAGTACAATAAATACATGAGTAGTTTCAGATTGAAAGTAACGCTATTGACATACCTCTACTCGTATATTCACTAGGAAGTTTTAGCAGACCTTGGGTATCGTATTTGTTTTGGTCAGTAAATAGCCCAAGGCAAGCCGATACGGATCACGTGGGTAATAAATAATAATAACGTGGCAAAAACATTTTTTTATAAAAATTGCCAAACATACAAAATGTCTATTTTAACTGATTCAGGGCATCGTCGAAAAGTGGCTAGCCTATAGGTTTTTCGGATACATTTCGGAGAGTGTGCCTTGCAATTATATAAATTGATTCCACCTTCCCCTTTCTACCATCTGACAAGTAAAGATACTCTAAGACGCCACCGATACATGGAAGAGATTTCACGGACTCGCACAAAACGCTTTGCCACTACTTTTATTGTGCGAACAACTAGGTTGCGGAATTCCTTGCCGAGTTCTCTATTTCCAGATAACTATAATCTCGATCTGTTTATATTGCGAGTAAATCGGTTTCTTCTAGGCAAGCGTGCCACATCCTAGACCGCATCGTCGCTTTACATCAGGCTAGTTGCGGGCAAACGCAAGCCTATGATTTATAAAAAAAAGTAATCGCAAGATTTGATAATATCTCTACCAAAAAAATCATTGCGAAAGGATTATTTCCATGTTGCCGCATATACATTTTA
Organism: Ligdia adustata; assembly: GCA_947049295.1. Lineage (NCBI taxonomy): Eukaryota > Metazoa > Arthropoda > Insecta > Lepidoptera > Geometridae > Ligdia > Ligdia adustata. The sequence continues at coordinate 9,581,087 of OX346214.1, read as the reverse complement.
TCGAAGTTGATCTAGTAATTTAACTTTTAAATCAATGTACTGAAATATTTGTATATTAAAATACTTTAACTTGTTCAATTGATCTCGATTATCATAATTTTCAAATAACTATTAGACGCTTTTTATGGTCGTAAATGAAATTCAAACTCACAAAATTCCATTTTGGAATTTCTAACAGGAAACTTGATGTTAGATGTTGCAAGCTATGAGAGCCCTTGGATCGGCCGAAGTGTCACAACCTCGATGCACTCGAGTTTTGTCATCAAACAATGGTTAAGCTCCCATTAATGCCAGGCGCCCCAATTCTGTCACAGAGGAGTGTTTTCCCCTTATTTCTCGCTGAGAAAATCATAAAAAGCGTGTCATAACTTTCCGTGTTTGTATTAGGTGCGAAAATATGTATAAATATAAGAAATATACATTTATTGTCACATGAAATTTTAAAAAATATAACGGTAAAAGAATATAGATTTTTTTTTTAAATATTTTTTGTTCTAACCCTTCTAAAGCGTATGAAATGAAAACACAAGCAATGCGCTTTCAAATACGCGAGCAAACATTTACAGATATTTCGTAGAGCCGCATCAATTTTGAAATTTGTCATAGAGACTACCACAATCAAAGGAGTTACCAAACTTACCTGACCGACGACATAGTGAAAGTTACAAGTAACCAGTGGATGCAATTGGCAGCTTGTCGTTCGGAATGGCGTTCTTAGTGGGAGGCCTATGTTCAGCAGTGGACGTCTTCTGGCTGATGATGATGAATTTGTGAAGTAAAATGATATAACGAACAATCGTCAAAATTACTTACTGCTGCTAGTGATCTTTATTTTATTCATCGTTTTGTTGTGCATTTGGTAGCCTAACATATAAACAAGTCTAGCCATTTGTTCAGTATCTTAGTGGCATTTCAAACAAACACCGGTGTCTCGTTAGTTCTGAAAGTGGTCGGGAAATGTCCTAGTTGCTTCCAATTGGCTTTAGGACTTTAAAGGTACTGGTGAAATAAATGGAAGCTGCTAGAATTAACCTAGTTTACTGATTGTGAATTATTACGCTGAAATTTGGAAGGCAAATGAAAGTAAATAAAGTCGGGCAAATATTACCAACGTAGCTCGTAAAGTATGACACTTAGACGACCTCAATAATAAGAACTGGCAGTTAAACATACAAGTTAATGACAAAGATGAGTAATTATGATATTAATTGATTTAGTAGCTTTACTAAAAAAAAAATATATTTTGTCGGGTAAAATTTAATACCAAAAACTTACAAAAGAGCTGGATCTATAGTCACTAGGGATAAAAGGTCTTATATTTGTTATAAAAAAAAGTTTTATCAATTAAAATTGTTAAACAATTTTAATTGATAAATTGTAGGTAATTGTTTCCCCATTTGTCTTTCATGTTCTGTATGCCACCCAAACTGTTAGTCAATTTGTCTGTAATAAGTTTAATGTTACACACAGTTTTAATGTTAGTCAGATTTGGTCAAAAAAAAATACAGGCACGTTTTTCTTTTTCTGCAACAGACTTTATCTATTCAGCCCATCTTTCTTCATTAGTAAAAAACGGTCGACAAGAATAATAAAAATGATTTACATTGCTTCTTTTTAGAAACGAAGCTTTTTCAACTTTTTGATAACTTTCACTGAAACCGCAACAACTCTCTAAAATATTTAGTCAGAAGTGAGGCAAGAACATTAAAATATTCTCGCGCCTAAGCCGCATTTGAATTACAAAATCGCAAAACTTGAGTCCTGCTAACTTTAGATTAACTCATTAAGTTTTGCAATCTCCTAACTAGTATCATACGGCCGTAGTTGTTCGTGCGTATTTATGAGTAAGTATAATTTTTATCAGCGGAGGTACCGTGTGTCGCGAACATTTGTACAACGTAAATTATAGCACGACACAGACGCGCCTCGACCAAACTCAGCAGGTATTTTTGTTAACAGTAGTTAGTCTGCACAAAGATAAAACACGATAATCCTTGCTAGGTCATCATATTTTATATCGTTTTTTCCAAACTGTTAGACTCATTGTAGAAGAAACTTCTGTTAACGCGAGTGATTTCCGGTTTCGTCTAAGCAGGCGTCTTATTTAATAGGCTGCATTACATCATGCAAATTTTAGTCAAACGCAAACCTTTAAAAAATTATAGAGTTACTAAGATAACCAAACTAAGCCAAACCAGCAGAGCGGGAATCGAACTCGCCACTAAAAATTCAGGCCTCCCACAAGGGAGCATTCCTGATTCTATCACCATCTTAGTTTTTTTTTTTAATATATAGCCATTATATTTTTTAGCTAATGACAAATTACTGTCAAACATTATGTTATACATACTGTGTATCAAACTAATCTTCTTCTTATTCTTATCTTCTTATATATAATCGCCGTTCGTTTGTCTCGCTAAAACTCGAGAACGGCTGGGCCTATTCAGATGATTTTGGTCTTGAAATTTTTTTCGTACTTTAGGGAAGGTTTAAAAGGTGAGAAACATAAATAACTGTTAGGCGGTACGAAGTTCGCCGGGACAGCTAGTCAGAGATATATTTGAGTGTGATGGGCACCTTTGCACCGAGAACGCGCAAGGGCGGGTTATTTGATTAGTATGTAACTATATTTATTTTGTGTTATGACGAATTAAATATAATAAATTTAATAAAAATAATTGATAAGAGATAATATAATAGTCGTTTTAAATGTTTTACGTCATCAAATTTCCTTAGAAGAGAAGTAACACTTGACACGATGCTACGTTTAATTTTTCTCACCACTAAATTACCACATTCTTATCATGTCCACTGACCATTAGTATAATCACTCTGATCATGTCTAGGTATTTGAAAGCTTAGAAACTGTTTTACACACAGCTTCGACCAAACTTGCCGTTTTTGTTTCAAAGATTAACGATGAACAACGGCCCTCGAAAAAACGTGTCACAGAAAACGGATATTGCCCAAAACTTTACGGTATAAATTTTCTTTTGTTCAGTTTTATGGCGTTTATGTAAATAATGATACAAGACCGGCTTACAGCTTGGTTTTTGTTGCCTAGCGCTTGTGGAAACTTTATGTTGGGCATATTTTCTCCTGTTGTGAGAACCAGACCGGGGCAGTTAGATTTTATTAAGATTAGCATCCGTTCTACCTTTTTGCTTTTACTCGATGTAATTTCTGACCGAATCACTTAGGTTACTCGTAGCTTACAAGTAAACAGATAAACGTAAACCTGTGTTTTTTTATTTATTTACTGCAAGAATAAGTACCAAGATTAATATCGTTTGAGTATAAGTGTTTTAAGCACTTATTAAATGATATACCAATACGAATCTATGAATAAGTTCTTATTATACAATATTTTCAAGGTTTTTAATGTTTTCTGAATACACATTACCTACTGCTGATGCATTAAATGCTTTATTTACTAAAGCTATTAAGATTTAGAACCAATTATCATAATTTAGTTTAACACAAAGCAATTATACTAGTTTATTGTATACCTAATTACATAACTATTGATAAAAAAAAACTTGTAATTGTTGTCTAGAAAAGATCTCTATTAACGACAAAGCGGCCTTTTGTTACTGTTATATAGCACTGCTAATAAGACTTTACATGTACTGTATTTCAGTAGGCATTGTAGGCATACAATACTGTATCTTTTTTTTTCTATGAAACACATTTTTTTTTGTAGGTACTCTTGTTAGTCTCGAAAGTTAATCACTCTGCTAGAAAGATAGTCATGTCACCAGTTCGTGATTAACACTAACAGATATTGATACATTTACGTAAACCTGTAACCACATCACGCTATCGATTTTTGTAACAAAGCCATCCCCACACTTGTAACGTACCCATTAAAGTGCAAATGCGGGTTTGGGTTGAAAATTGATGGGCTCTCGTATAAGCTATCAATCAAGATTTGCAACGTACTCCTTTAAACTTGAGTAAGCCGGGTAAATTGAATAAAAACATCCGTTATTGAGAGTTTGCTGGCCGCTAACAAATGGGAACATAAACAGAATTAATGAGCGCTGTCTGTAATTAACGCAAGGTGGTGTTGGTGCATTCTTATCATGTTATTATTCGTGTTATGCTTAATTTTTTACAGACTTCAAAAAGAAGAGGTACTCAATTCGACAGTATTTTTTTTTCATGTTGGCTACCTGATTACTTATGTCAGATATGTAGACAACGGACAATTATTTATTGTAAGGTGCACGGTAATTAGTGACATAATATAATTTAGTCAGTAAGTAACCTAATATTCATTAAATTGTTGACATTTTAAATAAAGACTTTATTTTATCATGCGAACTGTTGACTTCGCGACCACTATAATGCAACATTCCAAGCAAACCAAAAACTGCCCTTACTCAGACTGTATTACTAAATACCAACTGTCTTAACTTCCTTGCCAGTTGCTATGATAACTGAAAAATTTGTGGCGTGACATTTTACCTTTACTAACATACAAACTGACAGACAAATGAATATTTGCCAGACTTAAAGCCTAGACAGTTAACTTCCTCGGTTAATTAATATCATCTCCCTTTTAATGAAAGCCCTCAACAATAAAAAAAAAATTAAATCGTAGAGCCTGTATATTTTTTACTAGGTTTATCACTATTCAGTCACCCTGAACATATTTTAGTAATATAAAATTATAAGATTTTTTAACGTTTTACGGGTACATTTTCTGTAAATTAATTAACAAAGATTGAGTTCATAAAGAACTCATGGGACAAAAAGTTTAGATTAAGCAACTTATAATAAACGACATTTTATATTAAACAACTGTGCCTTTAAATAAAAAGTCCTTAGGGAGTAATGATTATAATTTTTCGAGTCATCTTAAAGATGTTCTTGTTCTTGTAAAGTTTCACGGTTTAAAAAGGGTCTGATCGCACGATGTTTAGAAAGCAGTTCGAAGATAGCTTGTTAGATTACGTTTGAGATAAATAACTTACACAAAGAAAACTGATAAAAAAAAATTGCCGTTAGAAATCTACAGTATCACTTAGTAATAGGTTAAAAAACCACACGTCTTTTTTTAACTAGGGAGGAAATCTTCGTAAGATACCCTGTTCTGTTGGGGTACAACCGGGTTATGTAGGATTGTACCAACTAAAACCCCCTGGTAACCTGACTCAGTGCTTGACGGAGGGCACCGAGATCTACGTAGAACGCACCGGTGGCCTCCTAGCACGTGCATTTGCACCTCCTACTACGTAGCACTGCCTCTTACGACAACGTGAGCTACGTTGTAGTCTTCCCAGGGCTCATGTCGGATGGTTGATGTGAGCCCCAACTCTAATCACACTTGAGCCCAGAAGTCCCCTTTCAGTCGCCTCTTACGACAGGCAGGAGATACCGCAGCAGTATTCTTAAACCCCGGCTACTGGGTCATGGAGGCGGTGCGGTTGTTATTGCTACCTCGGTGGCGGCGGGGGGGACGAGCCCCTAGTGTAAAATAAATTTAATGGCCATGAGAGCTACGTAGAAGCTGTAGAATAATGCATGAGTATGACATATATGACAATGTACATCCAGGGCATGATTATGCAGCATTTGCCGTTGCATAATCATGCAGCTGCAAATAGACGCAATTTTTTTATACGTAAGTGACGTATACTAGTAATTCTGAAAAAGATGTTAAAATACCTGCATGTTGCATACTGTGTCTGAAGCGTTTATATTCTCAGATATAGCCTTACACTTTCTTTTTTAAATTAATTTGTTCGAATAATCTACGCTCTACTGTAGGTCATTAAATTTCATACATTATAAGCGCTGCTAAAAATATGTAACAAAACGTTATTTACTCATAATGAATTAAGATCACTGATATAGATTTTAAAAAAACCTCGAATGACTTTTATAAAAATGATTTTCATTGAAGCTTCCAAGCTTTCAAGGGCGCTAAACTGTATCGCTTATCATTGTTAATTTCATACACCATTCTGGGGCCTGATTCGCCATGACTCTTAAACACGTAACGCGGGCTTGTAACGTTAAGCACGTGGTAAAAACTTTGAACAATATTCACGAAGTCAACGTCAAATTTTATATCGCGCAGTGGCACGAACGCGCTCGTTTGTCAGCTGTTGCTCTCCGGCATGTTAGAGGCGCGTTTGGTATGATTTTGACCGAATTATGAGATTTCTAATAATTTATTTACGTAATCCGTTCCTATTATTCTGGCTTTGTAAATTTCTGGCATGTGGTGATTGCGGTCTCCAAAATAAATCCCCCAGAGGGACATACGTATGTTCCTCTGTAAGAGGGTTAAATGGACATATTTATTTTACAGAATGTACAATAATGTACCTACATATTACGATTATTGTTGATTATTTCCTTAATGAATAAAAGAAAATGCAGCCTTAACTCCATATTTTATTTAAATAAACATAGCCTTACATTCCTATACACATTTTATACACTACGCTACTTCGAACTATGTTTGTTTCAATTTGTTAGTTGTTACATTTCATTTATGATGTCTCGTCGAACATTCGATGCATACAACAATTACTTCATCCAATGTTTTACGAGACTAAAGTTTAAATAGGTATTTAATGTAGGTTCGCATGTATCCATTGATATATTTGTAATTATTGAGTTTATCGGCAGCCACAACTTCTTGCATGCACTAACTTGCTGTTGGCTAGCTATTTTTTATTTTATTTCGTTTTCACATGCTTTTATACTTATATCTCCGTAAGATGAGACATTTTAATATTAGGTATCACTAGTAAGTATATAACTTGGAATGTAGAAAATGGATCTGCGGATCCCGAGAAACCGACTGTTTATTGTACTTGTAAAGTTGTTCTCGCCTTTATCTTGCTGCTTCTTACTTAAAAACATTTACCTATTTTAATTTATAATTATACATATTTTGTAGTTGTTGTTAATATTAAAACAAGATTGTGACAGCATAATGTTAAATCACTAGACTATTTTACTGTCATAATGAAGTTCACAATTTCGTTCAAAACTATTTGGCAAAAAGTTTCGATTCATTAAAAGAAAGTAAACATTTATTTTTACTTTAATACTGCAAATTGGTGTACGAGTAGGTAAATAAATGTTTTTTCAGTCATTTAGAGATAATAAATTCACTTCAGATTAATTATTATCAATATAATCTCTATTCTCAAAATATCGGTATTTTGCCGTTTATTAATTAATTTTGTAAAAGATTTTTGAACGTAACCTTGTTATCGATAAAAAGAAAACAAAGATCATAGACAAGCTATCTTGTGGCATACAGAATAAAGTTTTGCACATACACGTCATGGCCCGGTCGAAAAGACGTGTTTGCGTCTCTAGCATGTTATGACGTCACGAGTTTCGAGCATGATAAAAATATCTTTATTGTATAATATATATGTAATCTATTAATTAGAACCACCTAAATATAATCTCATGGTGCATATGCGGTCGTCCTCCTGTTTACAGCGTCGACTTTTGTACTGGATACGCCTACACTACATTAAAATGTGTATTATTCAAAATATTTTGTTGCATTTACTTAATTGATCATCTGTTTGTCTCAATCCTGTTACCAAGAGTTTTACTTTTACCGCTAACCGTTCTTTAATGTAAGTACCTACTTATTATGCGCTTCAACTCCAGGTGAAAAGCTGTTTCTTCAGTGCGATATGACCCTGAAAAGTCTACGTGGCAGGTCCACGCCATTTACTGCGATCCATCACGGCCGGTGTCTGCGCCTATATCACTTTACGGGATCGACTGAAATTTTCGCTGAACACTGATTTTTGGGGCTTTGTTGGTGGAGGCGGAAATAACGGGATTAGTTGGTCGACTTGGGCGCCTTTGAAATTGACGGGGAAAAGAATTTATATTTTGGTGTTCGCAGACATTGCAGCACTTTAATTATTTTGACGCTGACTTGAGGCAATTGATGCGAGATATTTGTGCAAGTTTTACTTGCCCCAGTTTGTTTACACAGCACGACTGCTCATTGGCTCTTTTCAAAATAGAAGTACTTTCTCTCCCATGACTCTTCTAGTGATACTGTGGCATAGTAAATAAGCTTTTTTGAGACACTGATTTGATAAAAGTAATGTAATAATTTGTTTTTTCATCAAAAGGCTGTTGGCCTAACGGTGACGACATGAAGAGGTATCCAATTACAAAAAAAATAACTCGTATTCCTAGAAAATAAAAACCACTCCGGAAAATCAAGTATCGCAGAAACAAATGAACATTAGTAGACACAAGATAAAAAAATACAAACAAAAAGAGGAAATAGCTTTTTGCGAAATTGTTTTATCAATTTAGTACTTACATATGTCTTGTACTGAGATTCAAAGAAAAGCAAACAAAAAATGCATTTTTTCAAATTATACACGAAAGTTAGATACGTAAAAACGTATCTATGTATGTATGTACGTATATAAGCATTCGCAAGATAAAGAAAATACACATTTACTTTCACATAACCATCGTAAAACACGTACTTATGATCGTTAAGAGCCGTAAAATAGCTTCAGTATGGAATAAGCCCGATATATGAGTCTATTAAAAGGAAGAAACATAAAACTCTTAGAGATGTATCAGCAATTTTCGACAAAGTTTGGGCACTTCAGTTGTAGAAAATTGTACCTGTAAGTTTTTTTTAGCTGGATTAAATATTGGCGCTGGAACTTTTAATTAAGTGTCTATGTTATAACATTTATTTAAAAATAAACACAAATATCTGCATACATGTGGAAATCACCGTAACTATTATTCACATAAAAATACCTGTTACTGTGAGGAAAAGATTTATAAAGTGGCAACTAATATAATAATGCGCTTGAGTGAATAATTAACAGAAGTGCATGTCTGATCCTGGGATCAAATCCGCGACCTTCTCGATATAGGGGCTGTCTGCGTCAAAATTAATTAGTATTTATGACGGAATATTTGATGAATTCACTAGGTTTGGTTACACTACATAACTGTATACTGGTCTACAGAAATGCGTTGAGTTTGAGTAAAGAGGCCTTTTTTGAAAATAAATAATATCGAAAATGGACTTATAGAAAGTTTTCATTTAGACGTTTTTGGGCAAACCTATAAAGTAATTCAAATATATCGCATCGAAATTCTGTTGATTAATTTTCTAAGCGTATATATTTTTTTAAGTTCTATGTCACGATTCACCAGTAACGTCCATTATATAAGAGGCACGGAGATCACCGACTAGTTAACTCACGGTATAATTTCTTATATTTTGACGCTTTGTAATAATTTAGAATTTTAAATAGATCTCATCACGCGTGGTAGTTTTTACATGCATCTATTCGTCATACTTCCATTTGTAATAAAATTCAGGAACCCCCGAACATAACCTCGAATAGAGAGACTGAACGGTCCTTACAACGGCAATATAAGATGGAGTGGATACCTCTTTTGCAATATTGAATCGGACGAAAAATAAGTGGACACATTTAGGCGTAGCTTTGATATTTGGTGATCGACGCTGGCAAGAGGTGTATTAGGTATTGACATATAACATATTTAAAAGTACATGATTTTGTATTGATTTTAAACAAATTTTAGATCACAGTAAAGCGTTGAAAGTGTTAACATAATAGCGCCTACTATTTCCCATATTGGTATCCCTCAAGAGCGAATAAAATTACTATCTATAAGATAAGATCAAGACAAATCTTCTTATTGACCAGCTTCAAATTACTTCTTAACCAGCTTTACAATCATCATCATCAATAGCCAGACGTCCACTGCTGAACATAGGCGTCCCCTTTAGATCGCCATTCCGAACGAAGAGCTGCTAATTGCATTCTCAGGTTACTTTACGTACGTCGTCGGTCCACCTATTGGAAGGCATACATACAGACATACGCTGCTTATTCCAGTTTGTGGTCGTCAACCAAGAACATTTCTTCCCCATCGGGTATCGGTTCTTTGAGCGATGTGGCCAGCCCATTGCCACTTTAGCTTGAATATCCTACGAGCTATGTTAGCGACTCCAGTTCTTCGGCGAATATCCTTATTACGTATTCTATTGCGCAAAAACACTCCAAACATAGCTCTTTCTATTGCACACTGAGCAACTTTGAGCTTATCTAGCAAGCCAACAGTTAAAGACCACGTCTCTGTGCCATACGTCATCAATGGCAACAAACATTGGTGAAAACCCTTGTCTTCAGGCACTGGGGGATTTTCAACGAGAAGATATGCTGTAAATTCCCAAACGCTGTCTGTTTGACCTGTGTCTGGGTGTTTATTATATATATAAGTATGTATATATGTATTTCTAAGTATGTATATCAGTCATCAGGTTACCATATCACAGGCTTTGCCTAGTTTGGGACTTGAAGACCTTTGTGTGGATGTTGTCCCATATTATTATTATTATTATTATCTATTCCAACAACTACCGCTACGGGTAAAACATGGACATTGGAGATAATTTTCGTCTTGTCCATGTCAGTTTTAAGACCCACTTATTGGTAAACGTTGCTTAGATCGCTGACCATAGCATTGAGGTTCTCCATCGACTCTGCCATGCCAATACGTAAGTGAGTAATGTATTCGCCATTGATGTTTATGCCGCATCCATCCCAGTACAAGAGCTTAACAACATCTTCCAGCGCATTTGTGAACAGTTTCATATACAGCTTTTTTTACCCTGAATTTAGAGTTGGTCCCATAGTGAAAGTTGTTCCTTGGGATGAGTATATTGACCCTTTTTAGCTTAGTACATCCCTAACTGATAGCCCTGTTAATACATCAATGCGTATCTATACCTAATAAATTTATTTTTACTGACTTCCGATAAAATTAGGGAGTACTCAATTCGGCTGCATTGTTAATGTTTGTGCACTGTGTTGAAAGCTGGTAGTTATAATATACGAGTACGTGCATCCAAAATAATTGTCAACTAACGATTCTAAATGGTCTGACATTTTTTAAATAGTTATAGCTGATAGCAGTCAGCTGCAATACGGTAAATGGACAGTTTCTATCAATTAGCAACATCAGACGCTAAAGTGCTCGTGGCTGAAAATAAACCTTCGCCGTTCAATTTAACTCCATAATTTAAATCTGTCATCTCACACAGTTACTATGAGCCACCGAGAGTTGACCACTTTTTTCGAGAAAGATTAACGACAAAGTATGGGGTCGCAAAAAAGCCTGCGCCGCGCGCGGAAATTGCCAAAACTTTGTGTCGAACCCTGAAAATTTACTTGTTCTAAATGTCGTCGTAAATGAAAGATCGTTCTTTTAAAATCGGAAAAGAAATTAGGAACTGACGTTTTTGAGATTACAAGTTTTTGTAACGTAAAACTTTGACTTTTTCGGCTTTTAACTGGCGCCGAGAAACAGAAGCGAGGGGAGTAATGAAACCATGCTGATGCAAGAATTTCTTTGCGTATTCGTATGAATGTTCTGAATAATTTATAGCAAGAAATACCTATCAACGCTCGGTGCCGTAGCTTGTTATTTTCGACACACGTGAGCTCTACCTAGCATATTTGGTGTTCGCATTCTTAGAAATTTCGTTTTGTACTTTATTAAACTACTTTGATTATTCAGCGAACGCGTAACGCTGCCAGCATTCTGGGAACATTGCCACAAGGCAGTGAGTTGGATAGGGTTTTTTTAATTTAAGTTTTTAATTAAATTTTTATATTTATGCTTCTGTTACTAAACTACTTTTAGGCAATTATTTTTATGATACATATATTTTTATTTAATTTTGTATTGAATAATTGTGTTTGCTTTTAACTTGCATAGTAACTAGTAACAGACTACAAAATGAACGAATGATTTTTTTTAATACTATCATTGCTTTTTTTTCCTGATCCAACCATGTGGGGTCAGCGAAGCATGTGTTCAAGATAAGACAGCTTTTTTTCTCCTCTTCCATTGCTCTTTCTATTGTCATCTCTTCATTCACTCCTCTTTCATACGTAAACCTCTTCACACAACTCATCTACGAACTGTCTTAGCGACATAAGACAACGTAGATATATGTGGTAGTGTAGCGAAGGAGGTTGCCCCTTCCATACCATTATTCTTATTAACCTCTTCATCACATGGGTTGTTTGTCTGCGCATGACATGTCCATACCATCCCAGTCTACTACTTCACTTAACTTTTAAGTCACTTTTCACACACAGGAGATACTTTTAAACAAACTCATTTCTAATCTTATCCTTTCTCTTCACTCCAGACATCCATCTCAACATTTGCATCTCTGATGCATGCATTTCATTTCATTCACCACCTTAGTAGCCCAACATTCAGATCCATACAATACGACAGGTCTAATGATAGACTGTTCAATCTTCTCTTTGACCCTAAAAGACATCACTGGATCACAAGTCGTTTCCGAGACCTGTTTCCACTTTATCGAACCAGCATTTATTCTACAGTCGATAAGTTAATTCTGCGTTGAGTATCATGGGATTTAAATCTTTAGATAGCCCTGCAATTCTCTTAGTATAAATACTCATTAGTCAAATTTTATATAAATATATTTATTTCTCTACTACCAAAAAAATCAGTCAGCCTTGATCTATTAAATTACCTTAAATTCCTTCAGCCACAGAGAATCACCGTCTGATCTTATGAACCATCCCTTTTATTTAAGTCTGCCAAGCACGAGCGATATACGTGGTGAGCATGGCAACTCGATGCGATATTGTCATTGTCAAAATGGGTATAATTTTTATTTATTTAATGTCATTAATAAGTTATAAATATAACAAATATTATTCTGTTTTCTTGTTTAGATTTGTGATTTACTAAAAGTAAAAAAATGGGAGAGTAAACCGTTCGGGAAAGTAGGCTACATGCTCCAAAAAGAGGTTATTAAGTAAGCTAGACATATTTGTTTAACAGATAATTGACCACGAAATCACGACTTTGTTGCGAAAAAAAGTTAACCACTTGACTAATAGTTTTTATATTCCAGAATCTTAATTATTTTTAGGTTTTTCATCTATATGTCTCCGTAAAATTGTAAATACCGTTAGATTACAATCTATCTCGCGAGATTGTAAACTGTCGAGAGATTGTGAACCTCAACGTACTGCTTACAATTTAACGTATTGTTATCCGGTAGATTGTAATCTATCGAAGTGAAACCGTCAAATTACAATCTTAAAATTGTCAAATCGACAACTGTCCGAAGGCTGTCCCTGATTGGTCGGTTTTATACTAGACCGTTCTGGGTCCATAGAGTTAGAAATGAAACACGGGTATTGGCCAAATAAAATTAATGCACTTCAAGAATTGTGACATCAAGTATTTATTCATTACTTAGTAGGTAATTAATAATTCTGTCATCATTTTTTATCATATCATTCAATAATTTTTTCTTACCATTTGTAAGAAAAAATGGTATCAAAATAAAAAAATCAGAAACGTAACAATATTTTCTCCTCAAACACAAATTAAAAATGAAAAAGTAATGAAATTTTTGTAGAAAAAAACGTTCACAATTAATTATAAATTAAATTGCACCACTAAAAATGTTCCCTTATTGTTGCACGTCAACGAGCTGTGGCACCTGGAGTTACAAAGAACATTGGCTTTCTTGCAATTACACTTCTTCGAAACGCATTGTCCATTTTTAAGTTTTTTGCAATTACCTACATTGTTTTATTCCTTGCCCGCCAAATAATGAAGATATTGATGCAACAGTTCTCAACAGTAATGTAAATAAAATTGAGGTAAATCTCAATGTTCCAGTTTGAAGTGCCAAACCAGCAAATATAAAATATATTGCTAATTTGTATTTTACGGTAACATTAACAAGTAAATTAATACTGACCTCTGGAATATTACTTGGTAGTTTAAACTATGTATGCTTAATTTTAATTCTGTATTAGTGTTTTAGTTTAACTTAAATTTGGCGGTTTTAAACATGCTGTGTATCGATGATCAAAGTAAACAAAAATCATTCGAAAAGTCGCAAGTGATTTGGTAGCCGCCAATCTCCTGGATGATATCACCCAGATGCAGTAAGTTCAAGGTGAAAGGAGTGCACTTTTATTTTTACATTATTAACCCAAGTGAATAAAATGAAATATACTTTACTTTTGCGTGCAATGTTAGACCAAATTGGTAACATCAAGCTTTACTCCCACAAGAGCAAATTCGGAAGCAAAACATGGAGTTTGCTTTTCTACGGACTCTCATATATGAAAAGTTACCCAAGGCTTATTTAGAAGAATTTCCTTTGGCCAATGCGGCTTTACCCGGGCTAATGACGTAGCTCGGGCAACGATATATCTCCCGTAGTTAGGCGCAGGAATCACAGCGACTCGTGTGCTTGATTAAGTTTTCTTTTCCATTGTGCTTCCATTAACAGAATAGCCTCCCTTTACGGCCGTCAGGGGGCGCCATGTGTTCGCGGAAAATTATATCAGCCATTTTTCTTTCGACGTGGCGCTGCGATGGATTATGAGGTTTTCTTTTTGCTTAATATTGTGACGTGGTTTATTTTTGTGTTGAATAGGTAAAAATATGTACGTATGGTCTTGTATTGGCTTAAAAGGGTTTATGGTGCCTGATGATAGTGATATTGTGAGGTAACCGCCGTTAAACAATTTGTAGTAAGCGACAAGTGGTTAGGTGATTAAAAAAAGCGAATGCAAAAACTTTAAATCACTCTTTCCTAACAAGTGAAACTGCAGTTGAACCAGTGTAGCCTATGACAATTTGCAAATAAATAAATACAAATTCAATGACACTTTGGCGTCAAAATAATAATTGGTCAACCGGTTTAGGTTAGAGTAGATATATTCTTATATAAAATTTACAAACTTTCACTCGAATAAATTTGCTCTCCTTTTAAAAAAATTATAGAAATATATGGGACACCATTCACACAAAGGTCTTCAGGTCCCAAACTAGGCAAAGCTTAGTTTGGAAACTGAAGACCTTAGTCTACCATTGTCTTCTAGGCTACCACTAACTTACTAGGCCACTAACTTCAATATTTGCTATAAAATACAACATAAAATACTCAAAAATATTTTTATATAACTTAACATCACAGTAACAGCATTACACAATTTTTAAACCTCGTTTTACTTTCACATTTTCACCCCAATTAAAAAACTTAACTCTGAACACTTGAAAGTGATTGAATTCGCAGGTCTAGCCTTCAAAAAGTACACGAAAGCCTGAGTGCTCTGAGCGTAGTCTAATTAACGACGTATCTAATTATGCCATCACCGTCTAGGAGAAGAGAATTCGCCAAATTACGCATCAAGGGTAAAACCGCACTAATGTAATGCATGGTCGTGTACTTGTAGTACACGACCTATGTAACCGACTACATGTTAAATCTAATCCGTGTAGGCGAAAAATACAAACTAAACAAGTAGTTAAAAGCGTCTTCAAAAGAACCCCGCTGCACAAAACTTTGGATCACAGTTTTAACAAGGAAATCATCACCAGTATACTCGTACAACCTATGCCATCTGCAGATAAAGGCGAATCTAATGACACCTCGCACATCAGAATCGGTCGATCAGTTTAGGCTGTAGAGGGCCAGGTAGAGTAAGACATACATATATAGTAGTAGTTCTACGAACAGTGGACCTCGCGACCATACGAACATTGCGATAATTTTTGCAACTTTGAAAACTCAAAGCAATAAAATTCTGGAAAAGGAACTCTTTGCCTTGTGAAATAAGATTATCGTATAGACTTCATAATGACTTCTGAAATTTAACATTTTAATGTTGTCGGGAATTAAATAACAACTTTGTTTGCCATGGATACTTATTTCTTTCATTTGTGAATCCTGCCACAGTATTTTAGACCTTGTTTCATGAGTATTTCAATCTACTTTTATATAGAATTGCCGACGACAAAAAAAAAAAAAAACTAAAAATTTGTAAAACCCATACACCTAGTCCCGTTAAAATTTATTGGTAACAACGACCTGTACGCGAGTACGAAATTTCTTGCGGACAAACAATCATACATACAAACTGACAGACGAAAGAACATTTTGTCAGACTCGAAGCAGAGATGCTTTGCTGGCTCGCTCGCTCGGTCAACAAATATACAAAATATACGTACTCTACAAAAAATTACCTTTACCAAACATTATATCATTATTAGTTGTTTAAAAAGACAATATATTCGAGACTTTTTAAAAAATGAGACTACATCTTATTTTGTATTTCCAAAATATTATTAAACTCGGCTAGTAAAAAAACTGCCGTAAAAAACGTGCTTCTCACAAGCTTTTAAAAAAAGAAAGTAATTAATAAAACAAAGGAATCTTCAGCCCTAAAATTAAAATTTGGATATTATTTTCTTATTTTCTTGGCATTTTAGTAGGTATCATCTTAATTTAGATGATTAAATGCTAAATATTTTTTGAATGAAGTGCAGCTGCGTTTTTTTTTTGGTTATAGTGAGTTAAAAAAATTTATACCGCAGTCGCATTCTGATGTCGTACGAGGTTCAGCGATGTTTGACCTTAATTAAAGGAATGCAATTAGACCATGTAATAAATTGAATTATTGTAAGTGTAAAACGGGTTAAATGCTTAAACTTTAATGTCTATGAATTTTCGTTTCATAGGATAACTACGTACCAAAACAAAGACTTACGATACTCTCCAGAACTTTTTAACCGACTTCATAAAGGAAGAGATTCTCAATTCTTCAGAGCCTTTTCATAACTGTGGTCCCAAATTGATTATTCAGAGATAGCATGACCGATTAGTTTTTTTTTGTTATTTACAATTTTTTTCATGCGATGTACATTTAAAACAATCTAACTAATAGTTTATTATAGTAAATATAACTTTAAATATGCTTTGAGTATATACGTAGATGACATTTTTGTAGCGTAAGTGTTGCGTGCCGAATTGAAATCAGTTTTCACTTGATGTAAAGTACTACTTGTAATGTCTTGTAATCATCTAAATATATTTACAATACATGAAAGCCAAGCGAAGAGAAGCGAAGAGAAAAAGCTGCTTGTAAACAGCTTTTTCAAATAAATTCGTTTCTTTTGCTCGCCTTATATTCCAAGGTTACCTGGTCTCTGACTTAGTCTACAATTTTTGTAAGAAGACAAATTACCAGGACTAACATAACGTGTCATCCGACCCATGATTGAGCTTAGACCGGATGTAAGTACTTCATGGTCACCCATCCACGATCTGACCGTTGAACGTTGCTTAACATTGAAGATCAGTTGGAATCATCAAAGTTTATTGTGTTATGGGCAATCCAAATAAATAAATAACACTTTACAAACATACAAATTTCTCTTCCGTTACTAGTATAGAAAAATGTTCTTTCGTATATCAGTTTCAATTAAAATATTCAACAGCAGCACAATACACACGTACGGAATATCTAAGTATTTAAAAGCAGTGCCTTAGAGTAAACATTAAACAACGTTTGACTCACGTAAAATAACTTAATTTTGCTTCCCAAATTACGAACATTACGAACCAGAGTACCCTTTCCTGCCTCTCTTGTCTAATTGTTACATAAACCAAACAAAACTGGTTTCCGAGGTCTCATGAATTCAGAAATCTCGGTTGCTCAAAGCAGTGCATGAGTTAAAAAACTTCCTGTTTCATTTAATTTGCCTTTGGCTTTAAGCAAACTTTTTTCTTTTATTAAATTTTGTCTTATTTTGACACAACATGCTATGTATGACAATTTGTTTGGTTAAAACTTTTATTGTAATGTATCTAAATAATAATAAAAATGTTCTAATACAAACCAAATAACAAACGCTGTACTAAATAACAAACGCTGTACCAAATAACAAACGCTGTACCAAATAACAAACGCTGTACCAAATAACAAACGCTGTACCAAGTAAAATTGGTTAGTAAGTATAATAATAGGTAGGTATATACTTGGGATAGATGATGAATCTAAGTAAAAAGTTTTTCAGTTTGATGTTTATTCGTATGTTGAAACAAAAGTAAGTTATACACAGAGGCTTAACTCTTAAGACTCGGTCAAATATTTAAATAATTCTCGTAGTCATTCGAAGTTGAAATTATTTGGCTTTGGTTTTCATAAAGGCAATAAATACAAATAGGTGTCTTCATACTCGCATATTATAATATTTTAGGTATAAATCTATGTATAATACAGACTCTGACACTGAGAATTTGTGAGTCGTCGGAGATTTTTGCCTATGGCGTGTTTTCAGAGATCGACAACCAATGAGCATCGTCGATGATTCCGCCAACCTAAATTTATGTTGGAAGCTTAAAATATGAACCGCTCCATTGTCATCTATCTAAGGACTGATCTGGTTGAACGTTCCTTGCCTTTAGTGGTCCGTTGAGTCCTAATTTATGCCTTAAGCTATTAAATATGATTAGACTATTTTCGAGTTTAAATAAAACTGTTTGATATTCATCGTCATTTATTTCAGCAACAGACATAAATAATCATTATTAGTAAATGCATTTATATTTACCCTGTTTAAGTTACATGTTAGGGTTTAGCTTAATATAGGTAATAGAGTACAGGCCAAGACACAATTCTTATATAAAATACTATGTAAACTAACAACAATAATAGGTACTTTACTTATTCTATTCTATCTAGGTATTTAGTGAATTAAAAATATGTATATATATATATATATATATCTATTATACTATCACAAAACAAGAAGTGTATAGGTAGAAGCTAAATAAATTAAATACTTCTATTTATTAATTATATTTTTCATCAATGAATTCTTTTAATGTGTAGAAGCGTTTTTGTATCAAAAATTGACGGAGTTTGTTTTGGAAAGTAATATATATGGTTTGCTTTTTAATTGAATCAGGGATATTATTATAGATCTTTATTGACATGTAGTAAGGGCCGTTTTTATATATCTCTAGTCTAAATTCTGGGAGTAGGATTCTATTGCGTTTGCGCAATGTTGGATGCTTCCTGACAAATATGGGTGCTTTAAATATACATGGAAGTGTTAAAACTTTTTGACATACAAAATGAGGTTTGCAACTGGTGCGTCGCTTGATATTAACAATGATACGTAAACGTTTTTTGCATGGTAAACAACTGATAGGCATTGGTGCTACTCACGGTTATGCCTAATCTCAGTAGGTATCTATTAATTTTTCAGACTAACATTAAATTACTTATTGTAAAAATACTTTATAATTTTGTACGATTTGTATTCTGCGTATTTTTATTCCGCAGTGTTGAGAAGTCTTTTTGTGTTTCCGCAGCGACTATTAAGAGCCTTCCAAGTTTTCGTGATGGATGAGTGTTGTAATGGCATTTGTTCTGATTCTTGTTTAATTTCCTACTCGGATATTCAGCTGTCATTTTGAGATAAATACAGAGTTTAACAATATCTTACGCGTAATGTTTTGAAACTATCTAAATTTATTATTTTAGCAACTTCTGCACTACTAAATGTTGAATGCGCGGCTGCTGTCTGTCTGTTTACTTGACTGCTTACGGTCACTTTTATTACCAAAAAAATTTTTTTTGGTCCTAATAGTTTTTGTTGAGCTATAGAAAAAGTTTTACTATATTTGAAGCACTCAGCTGAGGGGAATTTTTCACCAAATACCTAGCTTTCTTAGCATTACAGATGAAATAATGACAATATTGTATCGGAAATTATGTACAGTAAGTACACTACGATGCAAATTATCCACGTCGTAATAGTAATAATAATAATAATAATAAGCTCCTTGTAGTCAACCACACGCCCAGATCGAACACCAGATCTTCGTAGGGGGCGGGCAACGCAATTAAGAATCTACTGTGCGGCTAACGTGGCTCTGATAAAGTTAGTTAGCATCGAACTAACCAGATGACTGCAAAATGAATGTGTGTAAGTGAGTTAACAAGTAATCGGTAAGATATGAACGAAAAGTATGAGATATGGATATGAGTGAGTAGCAGTGAGTAAGTGGAAGTGCTATAGTAAGATGATAATATTTTGCTGCCGTAAGGCTCTTAGGATAAACTTCTAACTCAGGCTTTGGTAGGACAACTGGTATTAGTACAGGATATCGGTTTATGGGTGGTGGAGGAAGAATGCTGAAAAATGCATCAACGGTAGCACCCGCGGACTTAGTTAGTTAGTCTACTGTACACTCTCACATCAGGACGAGTGTGAAGGGTTAGTTTGGTCCAGCGATAGTTAATGGGATAATGAAGCCAAAAAACACGCCCCAAGTACCCGGCGGCTTCACAAGGGATGGAGAAGATGGTAAGCAAGTACCTTGTGATGACAGGGGTGGTAAGAATCTCCGGGAAAGGATCGACCATCAGGCGACTTAAGTAACGCAAATGGATTACGGACGAGCTACTGATATGGAATACGTAGGGAACAATCTTACACCTAGTGTTAGTGACAGAAGTAGGAGATATAATTTAAGATCACGACCACATAAAGACCAAACATACAAACAACCAACAATACTTGAACAGAAGGGACCCTCATCACCATCTTCCACACAAAGTTTGTTTGATTCTCCTCCCTCTTCACCACAAATGCTCCTTATAGATCAGTGCAGTTACAGATCATGTTCTGTGACTGATTCGGTAGGGTCTGTAGATGGTGTGCAGGAGGCATCCGCCCTAGAACCTGCGCCCACCACAGACAAAAAACGTACGCGAAAAAAATGGACGAATGAAATGAATGAGTTTATCATGCGTACTTACCTACTAGTAACCGATAATGACACCAAAATAATAGAATATCTTGACCAGTTACATCGAAATTTCGTCTTACAATTCCCGGAAATGGACGTCACTAAACAAAGAATAGGAGATCAACGAAGGGCTATATTAAGAAATAAATTAATTACAGTTGACAAATTAAACCAAATTAGACAAGAAGTATTAATGGAGCTTAAGCGAAATAAAGAAACATAAAATTACAATGAACAATCCATTACGTCACAAAACCTCACACAAAACTTGACTATACAAGGTAGAATGAGATGGACAGACGAAATTAATGAAGAAATTATAAGAATATACTACAGGATAACACAACTAGAGCAAAACAAAACAGCTTATAGAAGACAGCTACACATGAATATAATAGATAAATTCCCCTCTTTGATACACGTATCCGAACAACGGGTAGCTGATCAGCGCAGAGTCATAATTAATAACAAACTTTTAAGAACAGAAAAAGTGCGAGAAATTAGGGAGGAAATACGACATGAATTACAGATAGTAGAAACGCAGCAATCAAGCGACAATGATATCAACCATCAAATCAAAGCCTAGAATTACCTCAAACTGTAAATAGCAGTTTATTTAACTTAGCGCTACCAATATCAGAATCAAATACAGAACTTGACAGAAAAATAACCGAAGTTTTTGAGAACACATATGACAAATTTAAATACTCCAGTCCAGTAACAAGACCGTATATACCCAGACAAAATACATCTAGTAAATTAGCATATATAGTTGAATATATTGATCGCGAAATACTACCAACACACATCAACATTAATAATAACTTTACGACCAACCAAACTTTTATTTACTGTGCAGCATACACAGCAGCAGTGTGTAATGGATGTAAATTTAAAGATGCAGCTGGCTCTATAAATAATAGGACAAAAACTACACCAGCATGGCAGAAGAGATTACAAAATAAAATTGAAAATCTAAGAAAAGATATAGGACATATGACACAGTACATAAAAGGAGTGACAAATTGGAGAATAATGCAAAATGTTAATAAAATCAAATATAAATATAAGAATCATTCACGACATGAAGAAACCAACCTTACTGATAACTAATTTTTAGATAGTTTAAAACAAAAACTAAATGCCGCATCAAACAGACTCCGCAGATACACCATATGCACTCATAGGAAACAGCAAAACTCACAGTTTGATAGAAACGAGAAACAGTTTTATAGACACATACAGGCCCAGAACATCTCTCAGACTACAACAAACCATCCAAACCCAACCACAGTAGACATGCATGCGTTCTGGTCAGATATATGGGAAAATGAAGTACACCACAATGAGAAAGCCGAATGGATTAAGGCAGACTCACAAGTGGAATGTGATCCAATGCAATATGAATATATACCTGTGGACTTATTTATTGACGTCATTAAAAACACACACAACTGGAAAGCACCTGGTACTGACAACATTCATAATTACTGGTACAAAAAATTCACCTCCATACACCCCATTCTTCATACACACATCAACCAGTTTAACAAATCTCCAGAAACAATGCCACACTATATCACACAGGGCGTAACTCACATGATTGCTAAAGATAATGACACTTCAAATCCAGCAAAATACCGTCCAATTACTTGTCTTCAAACAACAAGATTATAACGTCTTGTATAGCACGTCTTATTAATAAACATGTAACACAAAATAACATACTGGCCGAAGAACAAAAAGGATGTCCAAAACATAGCCAAGGCTGCATAGAACAACTCATTATAGACTCTATCGCTATGAAACATCAACTAAAAAACAACTTAGATCTCCACACAATGTACATTGACTACCGAAAGGCATACGACTCGGTACCTCACAGCTGGTTAATTTATGTACTGGAAATCTACAAAATTAACCCAATAATAGTCTCATTTCTAAAAAATACAATGCAGCAATGGAGGACAAAGTTGTCCTTAAAAAATCAGACCCAAAACATAGAAACAGACGAAATCTTTATAAAGCGAGGAATCTTCCAAGGAGATGCATTAAGCCCGCTATGGTTCTGCCTTGCGCTAAATCCACTGTCACGATTATTGAATAACTCAGATGCAGGACTACACATCAGCAATGGCAACAACACGCAGACTCTCACCCACCTTATGTACATGGATGACATAAAGCTATATAGCAGGGACACTCAGTCACTCCATCAATTAGCAGACACCACACAAAAGTTCTCTAATGACATATGCATGCAGTTTGGAATTGAGAAATGTAAAACTTATTCAATAGAAAACCGATCTGTTGGTTTGCAACCATACATCCTCGATACAGGCGAGGTGGTCGAACCCATGGATGAAAATAGTTTTTATAAATACCTAGGACTCCAACAAACTCATCAAATATGTAATAACCAGACAAAAGTAGAAGTTTCGCGAAAATTCAGACACAGGCTCAATATCATTCTTAAATCACAATTAAATGGACGGAACATAGTAAAAGCTATTAATACGTATGCAATACCAGTATTGGCATACACTTTCGTTATAATCAATTGGTCACAAACTGATCTTTTGAAACTACAACGCACCACTAATACGACAATGACAGCTCATCGAAAACATCACCCGCGCTCATGTATCCAAAGACTAACACTACCTAGACCAGATGAAGGAAGAGGGATTATCGACATAAGTAACCTCCATAATAAACTAATATCTACACTTCGAAAATACTTCCATGAACGCGCGGAAACATCCCTCCTCCATCAAACAATAACCAGAAACGACATAAAAATCACTCCCTTAAATCTTTCAAAACATGGTCCACAAAGAAACAAAAGTATAATAAATGCTAAAGATAAAATGTCCGCATGGAAGCAAAAGGCTCTGCATGGAAGGCATTACCAAGACTTGCAACAGCCACATGTCGACAAAACTGCGTCGAACGCATGGCTGCAGCGAGGTGAGCTTTTCCCGGAGACTGAAGCCTTCATGCTGGCTATCCAAGACCAGGTTATCGACACTCGTAATTATCAAAAATTCATCATACGCACACCAAATATCAACGATACCTGTAGACGATGCTACAGTAGTTCTGAGACTATCCAACATATCACTGGAGCCTGCAAGGCTATTGTACAAACAGACTACAAGCATCGTCATGACCAGGTAGCTGCCATTATACACCAATATTTAGCACACAAATACCATTTAATAGAAGAGAAAGTCCCGTATTATAAATACACGCCGCAATCCGTATTAGAAAATAATAACTATAAACTTTACTGGGACCGAACTATCATAACTGACAAAACTGTACATTTCAATAGACCGGATATTACTGTATTGCACAAGAACAACAAAACAGCTCATCTCATAGACATTGCCATCTGTAACACACACAATCTACAAACTACACATACAGAAAAAATTGCAAAATACACAGATTTAGCCATAGAAATCAAAACACAGTGGAAAATTAATAGCACAAGTACAATTCCCATAGTATTATCAACTACCGGAGTGATACCTAAAACATTGCTCTCTAGCTTAGAAGTGCTAGAAATCCCAACAACAGCATACAAATTGCTCCAAAAAGCCGTTGTACTTAATACGTGCAGGATAGTAAGAAAGTTTTTAAGTTTGGATTAAGCACTTGGCTCCGGCCTGTGCCATGATGTCCTCCGTCATAGGAGAGAAACGAATACGTTTGAAAAAATATAATAATAATAATAATAATGTCGTGACCGCAGTATTTTTGAGATTTTATAAAAAAAATGTCAACTACGCCCCTGATATTTTTTAAATATCAAGAAACCTTAGTAAATTTTGTGTCCTGCATTTCTGTATCAAATTTTATTGAAATCGACCAGAAAATGCCGTTGTAGCAAACTTTTCTCCTTTTGGAAGGTATACCTCTCAATCGAAACTAGAAAATTGTAAATATTTGTAGAATCTATACTTACACTAAATTTCTGCAACATTGGTTAAAAACATGGTAACAACTCACGGATGAAATAATTCTTTACTCGCCTATCCGTCAATTAAATTGAATGGATTTTTATATATTCACAGAGATTTAATTCAATATATCCAGTAAATCAAAGCCTTCCAACTCCAAAAATACGTATGATTGTTCGATTTAAAATCAAAACATGGAATGTAGCTAATATTGACATGCGCTTACAAAAATACGTTCAATTTCATTGTTTCCAATTAATTTCATACAATACCGTTATATAAGTAACGATTGATTTTAATTAAGAGATATTGGATGTGGCGCCATTGTGTTTTTCGGACTGCTTGATTAGATTTTCGCGAAACAATGTGTAAATGGAACGATGGCAAATTAAATTGTGAATTTATTTAAATTTGTTAAAGCTTCGATATTGTTAAGATTTGAGAGTGATTAGCAGCGAATCACACAAAATTATACAAAATATAAAAGAGTAAGTAAATACAAGAAATAAAAGAAAAATCTCAAGTATTTTACTAAAGTTTTTACAAAAAGCGTATAGCGATAAAACATCGCATAATATATTATCGTATGCGATATACAAATATCGTTCACTGCTTTTAACTATTTCACATTAGTCAATTAATTATCATATTATTTTCGTATATCTTTTATTATTATTAATTCGCGTTTGAATTTTATTATTTTAACTTAAGGCTAGCGGCGTTGCATTAATGCATAAACAATATGAACAACAAAAGCTGCGAATACACAACAAAAAAATGTATTGAAAACATGGAATACGAACAAATATAACATGATACTCGTACACCATGGATGAATATTGGTTTTATTCATGATCCAGAAAAAAGAACGCGTGACATTATTAGAAAATAAAACAAAGATCTATTGAAAACACGTTTGATTGGATCCTACTAATATTATAAACGAAAAAGTTTGTATATATGTACGTTTGTTACTCTTTCACGCAAAAACTGCTGAATGAATTTTGGATGAAATTTGGCACCATGATAGCTGATGTCTTGGATTAATACATAGGATATTTTTCATTGCGGAAAAATGCAGTGTTCCCGTAAGATAATCAAATTTCGGCTGGTAACACCGCGGGGCGCAGCTTATAAACTCATAGTTATGCGAACAGGTTGACCTCGCAAGATTATTTATTTCCACACACAAGTAAAAAAACGACATCCTTTTAGTCAATTTTGATATTTAAGTAAAATTTATAAAAAATGTTTTCTCTTTTTGCCATATTGAAATAAGTTTTAAATTATCTCTACCTGTGAATTACCACGTACCTGCACATCATACTTTCATAATAATTTATTATAATTTCTACTTGCGAGAATGTTAATATTTATATTGATACCCTCATTAATTTTAAAATCATTTCAGAATCCATTACACGATAGTAATTTTTGTCTATTGCTTATTTACCATTTTAAAAAAATAAGTACCTACGTAATGATTCATAAAATGCTAAAACATCCCCACATTTTAAAAGTAAAAACTTGTTACCCAAAAAAAAAAAGTACGAAAAGTTTTTATGAATTCATGATTACGGAACAAAGGTAGGTATGCAAAAAAACTCCACATTCTAAAAAGTTTATGATAAAACAATCCCCGACCGGGCGTAATACTGTGAGAAACGAGACTGAAGAATTTAAAGCGGTCTACATTTTATACGATATTATATTTTAAAACAAAAATACCAGTTTGTTACGTGATCAAACGGTGTCGTACGAGTAGATGTTCGTTAATATGTAAATAGGTTTTTGTGAGTAGGTAATAAATATTTGTAGGTAATTATAATGGTATCAAATTCAAATTACATCATATTCCTCACTTTAACTATAATTAGACGTGTCTTCTTTTATATTTATACATATATGTATTTATAAAAGAGTAAGTACTGACTGACTGATATTCGCAAGAAATCAACTCAAAGCCTACATCGCTGAACCTAGATACATGAACTTTGTAATATTCGTTATTGGGTGTGGGGTTATAGAAAGTAAGGATTTTTGGATGTCAACATCTAAGGGGGTCCAATGCAGACTCAAACTTGAAACCTTCTCTTTATTCCATTATATTTATATTGCGGGCAAAGTCGTGGATGACAGCTACTAGCAATGACATAAATATTCTATAATAATTATTTCAACTGAATATTTTAGAATTGCAATATTTTCTTCAAAACAAACAATTCGTTAGGGGAGAGTCTTTAGAATAATTCCGCTTAGGTAAATACTGTCTTCCACTCGATTTGCAATTCACATAGCGGGCTTTAAATTATTCAGTTATATTTTTTATCAATGTAGCCGATAGATTAATTTTATATGCAGACTGCCGTCTGTACTCAAAGATCATTTCAGTATCCATAAAAAACTATTATTTTTATATTTTCTATATTTAGAAATTTCGGACCGCAACAACCTTCAAACATCGTAAGTACTTTCATAAAATCTTTATACTTGCTCAGGTGATATAAGCTTCTACCCCCCCCCCCCCACATATATCCTAAAAATAAAATTGTGTCCTCTAACAAATGCAATATTAGGTCCTTAAATTGTAACATTTCAATGGACTATGTGAGAACGAGACAAGTCCTAATCGTATTTTATTTGTCAATCAAATTGAAATTTAAGTGAAAAAGTCATTATTCCAAATAAATAGAAATTTGCTAAAATATGTTCTACCGAGACATTAATTGTGTGATAAAGCAGTATAGACCACGACGGCGAACAGTTTTCACATGATAGTGTTTCGTTAATTGACTTTTATTGATTCCAGTGAACCCATCACGTGTGGAGCGAAAATGTTTACATCCCGTATTCCATTACTGAGTAAACAGAGAAGGAGCGATATATCTGTAATATCTACAGTATGTAAGGTTGTTTGTTTCTGATTAGTTTAGAAACAATAAATATGAACTGACTTAAATTTGATTAATCATCTTACTCTTGCTGTACTCGTCCGGATGTCGGCTATAATAAGGGCTATACGGATTTCGGACAAATCGACGCGAAATATGGATCTAGTGCTCAGTTTGAACCACGATCATATATTTGCGAGTTATAAGGCACGCCTTCTATTTCTAGTGGTCTTTGGTTTTTTTTTTATTTATATTTGAAAGTCAGATACTGTGATTTCAGTACCTTTAACAGTATTCAAAACGTTCACTTTTAATGTCATCATATGCAAGATCTTCTCCTTTGAGACTATCCGACCGCTATATTTTTAAGATTCTTCTGTACCCCAAATATAAATATATTTAAAAAAAAGAATTAAGTAAATAAAAAAAAAAATTAAATGTTGAAGACTTTTCTAGATGGCCAATTTTAGTTGAACTAACGAGTGAAGTTAGAGCGAAGCGAAGAAAATACTGCGGCAATGACATGAATCAAAGGTGTTAGTT
The DNA here is from genome assembly GCA_947049295.1 of Ligdia adustata. Lineage (NCBI taxonomy): Eukaryota > Metazoa > Arthropoda > Insecta > Lepidoptera > Geometridae > Ligdia > Ligdia adustata. The sequence goes on along the minus strand of OX346214.1, from coordinate 9,552,993 downwards.
TCCAAGTTAAAAAAGGCTGTTACTTATTTAAGGCTGTATTACACTTTTGATATTTTTTGAAGCCCAGAACAATGAAAATTCGGTATAATAATCCTTTTATTACCCAAACGGTAATTATTCTGAGTTTGGAAGTTTGAAATATTTTATTTGTTGCAAGATTACTCGTATTGTGGTCGCGAGGTTAGCGGTTCACAGAAATACTAGTTTTAGACAATCAAATAATAAAAAGCCACTCCACCCCATAATAACCCCCCCCCTTCCACCCCTGCGACGCCCTTGATATTAGTGCTACTATTTTATGTTATTATTTTAAAATTTTATTTGTCCAAATATCACTAACTGCTACGAGTATGCACTAGCCAGGTTGCATTGGAACCCATTCTCCTCGTGCCATGCATAGCCGATAGAAGTGTGTCTTGCATAATGCACATACGCGACTCCTGCATTTGCACATATAAATGTGAAATTATTTATCGGGGAGGTCTGTTAGGTTAACAGGCGTTATGTATGCAAAGTAATGGTCGCGTTAGAGAAAATGTCTGTGTGGCTTTGCGAGTAAGTAACACAATTATGTGAAGTAAGGTCTTGCGGTATTACAAAAGTTGATTTAATATCAATGGGCTGCATTAAAGTGTGAGCTTTCTGCAATAGTGCGTTAATTTTATCATTGCTTAGTAAGTTAATATTTTAACATGTTAAAATGTTCTCAACAAATTCGAGCTGAAATCGTATATGCTGTTCCCGGATTTCTCAGAAATAATTGGTTCAATCTGAAAAATATTCTCCCAATGCTATAATGCCATACACCTAAATTTATCAAAATCAATGTAGTAATTTAGTTTTTGAATCAAGATAACTGACATTTTTTTACGAGTACACGCGTCTGCCGAGTTAAAATCAATTATCACTTAAAAAGGAAATAAAACTGAAGTACCTAAAGTTACTAAAACCTCTATTTAAGTTCAATGTGCCTCTGTCTCGCTTTATCTAGAAATATTGAAAACTGTTATTATTCATCATCCGTTTGTTCTGAAAAGGACGAAAACCTTAATTTTTCACGTAATCGCGACAAATCCCGCTTATTAACTTCCTAATCCTCTTTCATAAACATGCAGAGAACAAAACGCGCTGCCGGCTCTACATAATCCCTTATAACTGGAACCTTGATGGGCTTACAAAACCAACCTGTAATTGAATATTAAATAAAAGTAAATTAAAGCCATCATCCGTGGCCCTGAATATTAATAACCCTTGGCTGGGAGCCGGACCCTTATAATCCAGCCCCTCAGTGACGCACTGGCTCAACCTTTGTGTGATTGACGTTTCAGCGGTGATTATTGTTGGGACTCTTCGAGCCCTCTTCATGGGTTCAGATTACGGACGCACAAGTTTCGGGGTTAAGCAATGTTTGATACATTGAAAGCCGTCATGTGCAGCTTCATTGATGTGCTTTTAACTTTATTTACGATTACCATAGAGTTTGGTATAACTATCTCTACTGAGGTTTGCTGTTTACTTGTGTTGATAAGTGGAAACTTTTTAATTATTTATTCTTTTTGTAATTTTCATATTTGAAATTACGAGTTTGAAGGTACAAGTAATCCGTTAATCCGTTTTGAAACTATCACTCGATGTGGTCCTTTTTTGTCTAGGTATTTGTTTTTTTTTATTATTTTTGTGTTGTATTTTTATGGTGACTATAAATAAGTATTCACTGTATTGTCTTGTATCCGTAAGTAGATGCGAAATTGCGGAAAGGAAATTGCTAAGATGACAGTGCTAGCTATGCTATGGTCTAGGTAGCTAGTAGCTAAATGTCTGTTAAAACTTTTTTATAATATACTGTTAGCGTAGAGAAGCAATTTTGGATTACATCGCATCGCTCGCCACACCCTACCGCCACCGAGTCTATGTAGACCTCTTGTCTGCTTCTGACTACCGCGCCGTGCACATTGCTCTCGTCTATCGTTCTTGCTTTTTATTTGCATTCCTTTGTTTATTTGTGTAATTAAAATATAAAACTACTTTTGACCTGAATTCAATTGATGTCGCTCAAATCTTGTTTGACGTTATGACTTGCTACTCTACCTGTGTTGAATACCTACGCTTGGTGATCTTATCTTTTACGGTTGAGTATCGTAAAAAGCCTAATAGACCAGTTAGAAATGGCTAACATAATTTGTAGGATTACCGATCGTCATATTAGAGCTACTACAACTATGAAAATGAATAACTGACTGTTAAAGACTTCGTTCAGCTCTTATTAATCAATTCTAACCGAACGCGAAATCTTTTACCAGTTTGGTGAGGTGACCTCCCAGCGAAGATAACAATCGTAATACTTGTGACTGCATTCAAATCATACGTCTGACCTAAAGTTATTCGAGTTATTTATCGTGCATGTCGTGCGTCTTTGTCCTAAGTGTCATAGTAAATGCTTCGCTTGACGCAATAAGTCAGGTATCAATACAGTATGTGCACGTCATGAGCAAAGAAAAATCACAATGTCTCTTCCTGTTTATAAAACGACGATTACAAGAGAGCAACAAAAATTTATCTCTGTTAGTGATCGTTCTGTACTAGTTTTTTGTGTGTACATGCCGATAAAATCGAGAGAAAACTTACCAATTTTTACCGAAATTCTTAGTGAAATAAGTTCGATAGAGGAAAATAGTAACGTGCAAACAGTATTCATACTAGGAGTCCTTGATGCGCACCCTGGCAAGCTATTCTATACTGAGCTTAGTAATTTTTGCACGGACAGATCCTGGATTTTTGCAGATGTAGAAGTATTGGGGGTAAATTCTGACAATATTACCTATTTTGATTCGTTTCGTTGTAAGGGCAGCTGGTTGGATCATTGCATTGTTTCACAATCAGCCTGACGAGCTACTGTTAACGTCGGAATTATCCAAGACACATTTGTTTCTGATCATCTGCTTATATTTATTGAGTGTGATCTAGGTACAGTGCGTCCGATAAATATGACACAAGATTCATCTCGTAGTTATGTAATTTGGGGGCAAAAGACGAGTCACAAATTAGCAAGTACCGAGAATTGTGTAATGGGGGCTTATGTAACATTGACTTCCCGACAGAGTTTGAGTTATGTAGTTTTGGGTCTTGTAGCCTGCCAGATCATCAAATAGTTTTAGATAAACTGTATAAGAAATTAGTTGATATATTGAGCGATGCGGCTGTACATACCAAAAAGATTGTGTCCATACCATACCAAAAAAAAAGTGTCAAGCAACGCAAAATTGGTAGATGCGGCTGGAACGATCATGTCCGACAGGCGCACAGGGAGGCCAGGGTTAAATACCAGGAGTGGTTAGCTTTACCACGATTTGGCACCGCTTTTGACCAAATATGTGAGTCTCGCAAAATCTTTAAAAAGCGGCTAAAGTGGTGTCAAAACCTGATGGTTTTGACACCACTTTATGCGCTTTGACATCCAGTTTTGATATCCAGTTTTCTTGTAGATCCTGATGGATCTACAAGGAAACTGGATGTCAAACCTGGCCTTCCGGCGAATATTGAAGGCAAGAATGACCCAGAGGAGATAGCAAATTTGTTTATGGTGCATTTCAAAGTACGCTCTCCTCTGGGTCCCTCAACCAGTGTGGCCGATGGTGGAGAAGAGCCGCTACTTAATTTTACTGCGACACAGGTTGAAAAGGTAAAAAGCGGTTTGCGTAGAGGTAAATCTCCCGGTCACGATGTGCTTAGTATCGAACACCTGAAGTACGCGGGGGTGCACTTGCCCAGGGTTCTGTCCATGTTCTTCAATATGTGCATAAGTCACGCTTACCAGATGACGTAATGAAAAAAACAGTCGTGCCTATATTGAAGAACGGGACAGGGGACATATCGAACAAAAGAAACTACCGCCCGATATCTCTCGCGACAATAGTAGCGAAGGTGTTGGACAGTGTGTTTGAGTCGTGCCTGAATAAGTACCTAATCTACACGATGCGCAGTTCGGTTTTCGACCGGGACTCTCAACGGAAAGTGCAATCCTGGTTCTCAAGCATACTGTCCAATACTATACCGAACGTAAAATACTACTACGTAGTATACTCCGGTATACGCATGTTTTATAGATCTCTCCAAAGCCTTTGATCTCGTTTCTTATGATGTGCTCTGGAGGAAGATGGAGGACAGGGGGGTATGCCGGCTGAATTGTTGAAAATATTTCAATATTGGTACGAAAATCAGACAAATCAGTAAAGTGGTCAAACAGCATCTCTGAGTCATACATTATCAACATCAGCTACGCGGACGACATAGTGCCGGAGATGCTGAGAGTATGTGAAAAGTACGCCGCATCGCATGGTCTGACATATAACGTAAAAAATGTGAATCCATGGTTATTAAGACCTACGGCAAGTGCCCAGAAACTATCCCTGCAATTACGATTAATTGTGCAAATATTAAGCAGGTGACGAGGTTTAAATACCCCGGTCATATTCTTGCCGATGAGGATGTAGAAAGGGAGCGCAGGGCGTTGGCGGTCCGCGGAAATATTCTCGCCCGCAGATTTACCCGTTGTACCGAGCAGGTTAAATCAACTCTATTTAAAGCCTACTGTCAAGGCTTGTACACGTTCAGCTGTTCACAAAGATCACTAAATACCCTGCGCGTCCAATACAATAATGTTTTTAGGATGATGTTGAGACTCCCTCGATTCTGTAGCGACTCTGGTATGTTTGCTTGATGCTATACTGATGGGTTTCATGCTGTCATTAGAAAAAAAGTAGCATCACTGGTAAGGAGGCTTCGAGGGAGTAACAACAACATCCTGAAAGTCGTGGCTGATGACCCAAAAGCTTCTGTACTGGGGCATCTCATGCGAATAATGATTTCATTTGAAATGCCTCTGAAGTACATGACACATTGATCTTAGTTACATATATAATTAAGTTTTAGGCGTATTACTAACATAGCATAAGTAATTCTTAGTTGTAAGTAGTACTAACAAATGGACTATGTTATTGTCTGAAATAAATACTTTGAATTGAATTTGAAATGGACCGACCGAAGCCGAACAGAACCGACTCACGAATATTGCGTGCGCCGCGCATGCGCGTATTGAACTAGCGACGGATGGATAGAGTGATACTTTGAAGACTTTTTAGCTTTGCAATTATTTTAGGGCAGTACTTATAGGTGTAATTGCAAGTAAAAATCTGGTTTGGATACCTGGTCGAGTAAATACGCACCACCCCGTCACGGTGTAACCCTTTATTTTTTGAGTTCGAAAGGTGTTTCTACATCAAGTTATTTACACCAATACTCGGCCTGAAATTGCCTTTGTTTATGCGTATTTTCGCATTTATAAGTCCCCGGTGCCGTCGGCATCAGTAACAAAGTGCTCAAGCACTTTCCCCCAGCCCTGATTCACCTCCTAGTTAGCATTTTTAATGCTGCCATGATCAACGGCATGTTTCCATGCGCTTGGAAAACTGCCGATGTCACAAGCCGGGCAAAAAGGCCTCAGAGCTACCGCCCCATTAGCCTCTTCAGTTCCCAATGGAAAATTTACAAGCGACTTCTACTGAATCACATGTGGCCTACGTCACGGCCTACAATCTCCTTGCCAACGAGCAGTTCGGCTTCAGAGCCCGACACTCTTGCGTCCAACAAGTATACTGCCTCATGAAGTACATCGGCAGAGGGTTTCAATACGAAGCCCATACACTTTTGCAACCTCCAGGGGACCGTAGCAGTCTTCCTGGACGTAGCCAAAGCCTTCGACAAAGTCTGGCACAACGGATTGATATACAAGTTGTATCAATTCGGTCAGCCGGACCGACTTTCTCCACGACAGAAGCTTCCGTTTAAAGCTCGAGGGTGAACGTTCATCTCCACATCCCATCAGAGCAGGAGTCACCCAGGGCTCAGCCCTGTCCCCGCTACTCTTCTCTCTCTACATGAGTAATATCCCCCGCTACCCGGGGGTAGCGCTCTCCTTTTTCGCCGACAACACCGCCCTCTACGCCAGAGAGTGGCACGCTTCTCTCCCTGAGAAAATGGTTCAGCAAGTGGGCCATTACCGTTAATCCAGAGAAATGTTCAGCAGTGTAATTTACTCCGCGTAAAGTTTTCCCAACTAGGTCCTTACGCCTCCGTGGCCAGCCTATCCCATAGGCCTCCTCGACCAAATACCTAAGTGTCACCCTGGATAGTAAGCTCAACTTCGAAAAACACATCACCACGGTGCAAAATCGCGCGGCTTTCTTCCTAGGCCGCTTCTCCCCCCTCTTTTGCGCGAGAAGTACCTTACCTTACCTTATTTCTAAGGGACATCCCTTAGAAATAAGGTGAAACTTTACAAGAGCGTGATCAGCCCCGTCATGACGTACGCCTCTGTTGTCTTTGCACAAGCCCTCCTATCAATTGGACAAGCTCCAAATCATCCAAAATCGCTTTATCCGTCGAGCGGTTGACGTGCAATGGTAATGCGCAACGCGGACCTCCACTGCGACCTTTAGTTCCCCTCCATCAGTCAATTCATGAAGGATGCCCCGCGTAGGTACTTCGACTCTGCTCTCTACCACCTGAACCCGCTCGTGGTTCAAGCGGCGGACTATTCTACTGACCCGAACGGTCCGCCCCCCTGCATAGGCGCCCTAGATTCTTCTTGGATGATACTGACGACCCCATTGCAGCCGTAGTTTCGGCCGCCCTGGGGTCGCCCGACACACCTCCGGTCCGGGCTACCAGGTTCGACATCCATTCCGACAAAACAGAATGCGCCCTCACCGACGAGGACATGGTCTCTTAGGACCGTTAGGGTCACCCAGTTGACTGATAGGGCCCTAGGTCCTTCCCCTTCTGGGAGGCCAGGGCATTTCGGTTAATCTAATCAGTTGCCTAAATTAGCTAAGTTTAGGGTCCAGGCCTCTCCCCGGAATGCCATGGACACATGGCGATCTAATGATAGAGCTATGGCGCGGGCCAGGGCACTTTTTTCCAAAAAGCGTCCTTCAGATGCCCATCAAAGTGAAGTTTCCTTGCGAACTCTAGTTTCCCTAATAGTTCCAGGACAATCAGGTCAAATAGTCATTCAGCTGCATAGGGCTCATTTGTCCTTCCCCTCAGGGAGGTCTGGGCAAATTCGCTCTAAAAGGTTTAGTTAAGATGCCACTACCAGTGGCTAGGGCTCTAGGCATTCCCCGTCTGGGCTGCCAGGGCAGTTCGTTAGTCCATCTCTGGGCGACGGTTCAAGCCGAGGTTCGTGCCGTCCGAGGCGCCCTTGTCCTTGTCGCCCCAAAACCAAAACCACGTCCCAGCGCACTTGCGCTTCCCAAACATCCGGTCAAGCTGTCCGAGGTCAAGATCGACCAGCACCTCAGTCCTTTCTAAAAAAAAAGCTTCGTCCTGTTCTCTGCTTCTGACTACCGCGCCGTACACATCTCGCCTATCGTTCTTGCTTTTATTTACATTCCTTTGTTAATTTGTGTAATTGAAATATAAAACTACTTTACGTGTGTTGTCGAATTGTTTTTTATAATGGAATAGGCTCTTCTCCGCCAAAAATACTATATTTTTAGACGCAGTGAAAAACTTTTAAATAACTGTGACTAGCGCCTTGTGCTACTATTTGTGGTATAAATAAAATACTCGTATTTAAAAAAAAACATCTAATATCCGTTCAGACATTTCACCGTAAAAAAGTATTAATAAATCTTCCGTCCATCAAATAAATCTTAGCTAAACACACAAACTTTTGCATTATAATATGAAATGAACAGTTGTATAATTACCTCAATAACTGAAAAATAAAAAAAAACTATTTAGTTTCTAAAATCATATTATAGGTATCTACTAAATTTTTAGCAAATATATATATTTCAAGTACTTTCATGAGTGTGATAATTATTTCTCATATCCAATTCTAAGTAACCTTATTATTTGTAAACATTTCTACCGAACTCTCATGTCTATAAAAGCCGCTTGAATTTATCAACTGTATTACGAAGACAATCTCGGACCATTCAGCGATTTCCTCTTGATTCCCGAATGTTCTTAGTTCAGAGCGATGAACCGAAAATAAGTAGGTATCGTGAATTCGATGGCTCTTACATACGCATTCGGAATCAAAGGAAAACGTTCTTGTGACTGACTTTTTCAGCTTTTGAACAACTGTCTCGTCTATTCCGAGATTGAAGGACGTAATATCGGAAATCATATTATGTTTGATAATGTTGGTTTCTATAAGATTGAGTCGTAAACATAAATCTAGACTTCATCTTTGCTGAAATAATGTTTCGAAAGGAAAATTTTGTCTTTGTAATCTTTTAATAATTATGTTAAGATCACTGCCTTTCGTCGCAGAATCATTATAAATTGCGCTATGTATGTATCCACACTTATATTATGAATAGGAAACAATTGTATTTTTGTACACAACGAAAATTTTTTGAAACTACTGAATTGATTACAAAAATTCTTTAGTTGTTCAAAAGCTACATTATCACTAAGTAACATAGGCCATATTCATTACTAGAACTAGTTTGTTAAAAAAAATATATCAATATTTTTATCTACAATATTTCTTTCATTTCTATCTTTGGCTATGTATTTTGTATGTTTTATGAAATTGATCTCTTTGCATACGCTTTAGCGTTTTCTATATCATCCAACTCACGTTAGCGCAGTTTTAAAGATCACCCTTCATATACATTATAGTTAACCAGCAAAATCTAATTTAACTGAAACTGACACAAAAGGCAATGTTATCCCTAAAATTCTATCTCTTCTAGACAATTTTAACTTCTGTGTCAGTTAAAAACATCTTATCTAGCAGCATTACGGGCTTCCCTGCAGTACTTCCAAAAATAACATAACATGGCATCTTACTATAACGTCGTGGCCTCAAAGCTTGCATCTTTGGACAGTGTGTGGGCTCAAGTCAGTAAACATACATGCATGGTCGACTGCAAACCTCTGGAGTACCTGAGCAGAATAGTCTAGATCTATGCGCTTCGAATCGACTTTTTGTAAATTTTTTGGTGCTTCAGTATTTAGTCTTATTATTTTATTATTGTGCTAATATTAAAATCAATATTTATAACTCTTACAGTAATTAAAATTAAAACACTTAAAAGTCTTAAATAGTGGCATTTATTATTACAACATTCGAGTGTCACGTGTCATGCGTTTGAAATAAATTAATCAACTTTATCTCTATACAAGCTTACTGTAAGGGCATAGGAACGCATATATATGTACGATTTCAGATTAATCTGGTTACTTTAGTAATCCTGATAAGGGTTTACTTAGGTAGGAGGCTGGTGGTAACAAAAAATATTCTTAGTTGTAGGTACAACCTATACGCTATTAATGTAAGTATGTGTCTGTGGTATACCTCAACAAAAGGTATATATATATATGTACATATATACGTATATTAATATTAATATTTTGATAATAGTTACAGATATTTACCTACTTGCCTCTAAATTGGCGTTGTAAATGCTAGTGCAGTGGTTCATGCAGAGCAGTAGGTAATTTGCTTATGCATTATGTTGTGATTTATCTATTTATGTTTAAGGCAAAAATATTTCTTTCACATCATTTGATCCAACACGACAATAATGCGAATGCGAAATTTATCTGTGAATATATTTTACACATTTCATTAGTTCAGTACAAGTAGTTTTTTATTTATTTTTTAAGTTGTATTTCGATGTTTATTGCGTTGTTTTCATTACAGATTTATAGCAAATATTTTTTTAAACTCTTTTTTGGCAATATTTTCCGAATGTTATTAGAGTCAAATTCTAAAAGATCTGTACTATTAATGTTTAATTCTTCTTATTGTAAGTATCTAACACTCTATATTTAATATATCATTTTGTAACTTCATTACGAGTCTCAGTTGATTTATATAAGTACATTTCGTAGCAAATAATCAAACTACTAATACCACCGCAGCATACGCACAAACCTATTTCACAAAATCCCATCAACAAACCACAACAAAGCCACCGCCAAACTTAATATCTGCTTATGAACCAAGCGCAAGCCGCAAAACAGGTAATCTGTAATCATTGACAAGGAAGCGCAAAAATATTCATAAGACTACATGCTCTTATTACGTGCCAAGAACGCTAGATCGGTGCTGTAGCATAATGTGTTACAATGTGTTCCTCAGGTAACAACCAGGGCTTATAAGGCTCTCTCGGTATCAAAGATAAGGCACGACGAAGGCTTGGTAAAGGTACTTTTGTGCTATGTAATAAGGCGGGCAAGGTAACTAGGTATGCTGTATAACAGTAGGGGCAATATGCCTGCTATAAAAAGTATGATGAAAATATCGGGCCTCGATAAATGAATCTAAGTGCGCTATGTAATGATATTGAGTGCATATAATATCTTTCGTACTCGATTGTACTTGGTACTTAATAATAAATGTTTGAAATACAAAACCCACCATAAAATCACGTAATTTTTACAAGATTGTTTCAATAGTGCTCGATCACGGATCAGAAGTCAACGTGAACTGATGTGTGAAAGCAATATGAGTTACTATTGCAAAAAAAAATGCAATTTTATTTGATGGAAGTTTGAATTTATGACCTCAAACCTATTTATGTACCTTAGTTGTCTTCCCAGAATTTAGCTTGTTATTTCAAAGTTGTATCAATCTACAACATTTAGAATATAGAGATTGTCTACTGCTAACTTATTATCGGCCCTGTCTATATGTATCTTTTATAAACATTGTATGAGTAGATGTACAAGCAGCAGGGTACGCTCGTTGTATCAAGGACGCAATTAGTACCAGATTCATTGTTGTTTTTACACTTTCCCATATGAGTCCAACGGACATAAAACAACCCACCCAGCTCTTGACGTGTCGTTGCTTGATATTCAGTGCTTAAGAGCAGTTCTAAAAATTACGAGTTTTGTGCAGCCTTGTTTCATAATAATAAAAATGTTGAAAGAACACTTTACCATTTTTTAGGGTTAGCGTCGAATTTATGTATGCAGATGTTTATAGGCGAGGTTTATTCTATACTAAAGAATCAGAAGTGAGATCCTCGTTGTCTCGTTATTTTGTACGCAAGAAAACTTCATGCGTAAAAAAGATACAGTAGAGACGTGTGCACTAACGAACTCCGTTTGTGCACTCGACACGTAATAAAAGTACCCTCAAAACTCTGGCCAAACTAGAGACGTGAAATAGAGCTAGATTGGGATAAAATTTTGAGAAAATCTCAACACCTCTCGGGTCCGCAACATTTTTATAAACGAAATTCATTTGAAGTCTATTCTAGATGCGCGATTCATTATGCTCGTAGTTGGTAGAGTGGAGCGCGGTGGAGTAAGAGGCAAGTTTTAATAATGTAGGGCGGCTGGCAAGGCTGCTGCCGTTTCCTTCCATTCATCTCTCCCCTTTCCGGTTGGTGCAATTAAAACGGCGGCTTGTTCCGGCACTTAAAAAACTTTTAAAGTATAGGCGCAGACAATTTAAACAGTATCTACCTACACGGGAGTATTGTTGCAAATTACGGGAAGAACGTTTCTGGCAGAGTACTGAATTTTAAGGTGTTAATTATTAAGACAGAATGTGGTAATGATGCTGAAAACTTTTCGTCTTAAAATGCGCGTATTTAACTTAGTTTTTATAGTATATTTTTTTCTGTTTCGCAATGATAGCTCATTTAACCAATTATTGCAACACATCTTTATAAAATCGTTCAGTAAAAAAAATATTATATATAATCATTAAACAAAACTTGTTTTTAAATTATAATAATATAAAAATAACTAGCACAGAATTAGTCGACTACCGTGGTCTAATCGTTAGCGTTCTCGCTTCGATAGTCACTGATTTCTATACGGACTATTAGTTTGAATGGCTGCCTTTGGTCTATGCGTTTATGATTATTGAATGAGAAAAATCCTAGTGGGTAAGCTGTGAGTGCGAAATATCTAAAAATACTGAGTAATATTACTCAGTATTTTTAGTATTAAGACTTACCTACGCAATAAATATTGTTACAAATTCGCCAAATAACACTATGAAAAGAGTAGTTATTTCCTCAGAAGTGCCATCTCCTCGTTTTCGGTTCAGTGCGAATGCGCCTCTACAGCAGCGGCGGCAATGTCTTGGCGACAGTTTCACCCTTCGATCGTCACGGCGAAATGTCTGAATCATTCGCGTGTGGCTGAAGCTATTCACCGCTATGTTAGAGTTCCGCTACGCGTGATTAATGGTCTCGCGTTCCCTCGACATTGTGTTTTTGTGATGCAAATAACTCGAGCCGTCGGAACAAGGAAAATTGAGTGGGAGGACCGAGAACCGCCGCAGTTTCAATTGCTCCGCCGCTGAATACTGATGAACCTTTTCGGTTAAGGGCATTATCACAGTTGCAGTGTTTAAGGCGGGAAACGGTTGACGTAAGTGATGCGATTTGTAATTGATGTAAGCTGCCACTACATGTTTGAGGAAATATCTAATATAAGGTCCTTACATATGAAATTAGCGTTTTGTCGTACTGGCCACTTTGATCTCAAATATCTCTTCTTTGGTTAGGGATTCCAATTTCAAATTTATACTGCTATTTATTCATACATTTGTATTTCGAAAACCGTAATTCATTTGTTTTGTCCTCGTTTGGTTTTTTCTTTGCGTCACGCAGTTTACAAAGGTTGAGTAATGTAACGCAGCAGTTGACGCGCGTTTGTCGGTTTGCCGCACTCAATTCATGAGGTACCCACCTTTCAAGTTTTTTCACCTTTCCAATTTGCTTCAAGTGGATTAAAATAGTTTTATCACTAACACCACAGCCTGCAGCTCACTCAGACGTGGTTTGCGATGGATCTGCTTCCATAATAGCTTTCAATTCATCATTAGCAACTTTAGTCTCCGGCCGTCCACGGGGCTTGTTCTGCAGGTCGAAATTTCCAGAACGAAAACGTTGGAACCAAAAACGCACTGTGTTTTCTTTTGCGACACCGCCGCCATACACATCATTAATCCTTCGAGCCGTTTCTGCAGCACTGGTACCACGGTGGAACTCGTACTCGTAAATAACGCGATATTTCAAGTTTTCCATTTTGTAAACTGCGTGACGCAAAGAAAAAATCCAAACGAGGGCAAAACAAATGAATTACGGTTTTCGAAATACAAATGTATGAATAAATAGCTGTATAAATTTGAAATTGGAATCCCTAACCAAAGAAGACATATTTGAGATCAAAGTGGCCAGTACGACAAAACGCCAATTTCATATGTAAGGACCTAATATTATAGTTTTATAATATTATAACATTTTTACTACTACACAGTATGTAAATTTTAATAATGATACAGAGTTAATGGTTAACGGTTTCAAGCTAAGCTATCAAGATAATAAAATTTCATTATAAGCAGCTATTACTATGTCAAAAGATCTATTTTAAAATTACGAGACAGTAAACGAACAACTGCGGCGTACCTACGTCGGCTCACAAACTTTTACAAACTGACTTTTTCTGGGTTGTTTTTTTCTCTCTTTAGTTATTATTGTAGATAGACCCCGTAGTACAAGTTTTTCGTAATAATGGTCAATTAACTCTGTTCAGTATATATGTACTCCAGATAAGAGCACCCATATTTGTTAGATGTGTTATTAAAACTAAAATTGTTGTAAGTATTCGGTAATACTTAGTAGCTCCGAGAAACAGTTCGTATTTCCATAGAGCCTCTTTTTACGACGTCTCAGTTTTACGGAACGGCGGAGCAAAACTTTCGTGCTAAAGTTTTTGCAGCGGACACTAACTATGCAAGCTTCTCTTGTCTTCCTTCTTCTTTGTAACGTGAAAACAATTCGTGTCGCTCCTTGAAAAGGCGGTCGCAACAAAAAACCCTTCGGAAGTAATTAAGAAGTTCGACAAAACCGGCTCATTGGCATACTTTCGGCTTGTAATACGCAGCTAATCTCAGCAAAAAACTTGGTTCTGACGTTATAATTCACGAGAACCCGCCTAACGCCAGCAACAAGGTTGAATTTCTTATGAGGACGACGTGTATTTGTCACAAAAATCTATATGTATATTAGGCGCGCTACGTGCCTCGCGATCCATCTCGGATAAGACGAAACTGACGGCGTCCTTTATTGCTTATAGTCCGACGACGTTTATTTTTCTTTTACCGTACACTCGCTGCGAATATGAAGTAATTCGAGAGCGCTTAGCGCGGCTGAAACGCGATAAACTTTGCAATAATATTGTCTCCCACGCGAGCGCAGCTGGGTCACGGAGAGAGAACATTTCATTACGATTATTGTCGAGTTAATGATGTCTTACTAACTTTACCGGAGTCGTCTCGGAACGGGCCTCAGATCAAACAATGAGCAAGATCTGCCCTAGTCATATTTATTTGGAGGTAAAATAGCGCTCTCTGTTTATTCCAGTTTACTTACCAGAAAGCAAAATATGTAACTACTACAGAAATTCTTAATTTGTTAGGCACACTTTAAAATACCTACCTACCGTACACATGCGTGTAACTAATAGCACTAATCACTGGGGGCAGTCGTAATGGTTTATATAAAAGTATTCCTCGCATTTATGTCTTATTCCTATCATGTCTTTATCAAATGCAATTGCATTGCATGTATTCTTAAAAACCTTGCCCTCTCAACATATCTCCTTGATTGTTTTATCTGAGGACAAGTTATGCTGGGAATTTGAATAAATTCGAGCACACACGGACTGAGTTACAGCTCTCCTGCACAGATGAAGCGGGTGCTATGCCGTACAAAGAAACGTCGGTAATTCACCGGCTTAGCGCGATCCACTCTTATCTCATTCAGTTTCTGCGAACGACGGCGACGCTCTTAAATCTTGAAGTAGCTTGAATTCTAGGCGCTCATTCAAGAATACTTGAATTCTATATTTTACACTTGTACAAATAATTGCTTTATTTAGCTCTGCTTAGCATGAGTTATGTGTTGAGCCGCAATAGGATAAAATACACTAAATAAACTTATTTGTTAATGGAAGAGTCTTTGAATTTAGAGTGATAATTTTATTTATTATACCAGTAGGGATTTATTTTTGCTGATATGACTGTTTCAGGATTATATTATAAGTCAAGTGTGCCAGCTTTTAGTGACAAATATGCCATAACCGCAGCTTTTGTAAGCCGCTAGTAACCTGACTTATAAAAAGGGCCGAAACTCGACCCAACTAATACCCTTGTCATGTCGAGATGAAATTAGTTCTACCCTGCAGCTGCGTCGCTGAAAACCCGCTGTTTGTCCGAAATTTAATTTGACATAACATCAATATATTATGAACCCTTATAAAGCCCCCAGTGAATGGATATTGAATTCAATAAGCTAATGGCTAAAGGTGCCTCGAATACTAGTTCAGTAAGATATTGTGATTTAATATACCTATTTCTAATCAAATTGTATCGAAATATTAATGGAAGCAATAACTAGATAGGTACAGCTTGCGTCAATATTGTTAGCGTATAGACTAGTCATTTAATATAATAATATATGCGTGACTATATGTAACAGATTAAAATTAATTATCTCATTCATGGTAAATAGTTGGTGGTGTTTTTTGCAATAATTGCAATTCCAAGGAAAGGTCATTTTTTTAAGATTGGTTAACTGCTTAATTACTCAGTCTTAAGAACTCAGTTATAAGTCCTGGAGAATAAGGATTAGAAATAATTATCTACTTTATTGACGAAAATAAGTTCATCTATTTACTTTTACTATAAGGTATAAAAACGAACTTGAAATTATATGAAAAATATGAAAATATCTTCTAAAATGAAAAAATATAACAGCCCTTTTCTATAAAAAAAAGAATAATACAATCAAACATTTAACGATCCTTTAAAATGAAATGTTAGCTATCAGAAAAAAAATAATGTCGCTATGCTTGTAAAATATTACCAGAGCAGATGTTGTAAACAAGAGGTATTCGGCACAAAGATTAACGACAGGGTTGCGCAAAAAGTTAAATGATTAACGTGTAAGCTTACGCTTTGGACAAACTATTTACTTTGGTTAAAATTCGCCATTGGTATCTTTGCCAATTTTTGAATGTAAGTGAGGTTAAAGGTACTAGTATGTGTTACTTATAATTATATTATAATACTCATACTTATACTTATATGATTTATATATATCTAAAAGCTTTGAAATGTATTTTAGTTTGTTTACTTACAACTATTAAAGATGCGTAAGACGTACCATGTATCAACAGTTAATAATTAAGAAAGTTAAAAACTTGCAACTTCATTTTGTTGCCAAAAAAGGTACTTAAATTTGATGTATTTGATTTGTCAATGCTATTTATGCTGAATATATAAATAAAAAAATAGGAATAAATATAATTCAAAGAAATATAACATTAAAGAATCAAATAAACGAAATTGATATCGCTATCACTTCAAAACTGATAATGTCAGCAGACAATTCCGATATTTTCCCATTTAGGAAAATATAAGACCACGAAGCTGCAAAAACTACGCGAAGAATACTCTTAGGACATCGAAGCGTTCATTTCCGTCGTTATTAATATCATCTGAGAAATATGCCCCTCCAGGGCGCCATTACACTAACGGCCATATAAAAGACAAATGAGCCAAGAGCGCGATCGCAAGACGCCTCTAATTTTTATAATACACTTTATTTAACACCCCTCTCCCAACCAACGCAGAATGGCCTTTCTCAACAGTAATCTTTTTGTTTTAAAAGATAATAAAAATCTTTTTATTACAGTTATTATCTTAATTCGCTGCAAATGACGCTCCTCAGTTACGTCATATCTTCGCTATTCAAAAAATTTCTTATTCAAAAAACGTTTCATATCTCACCGAGGGAGAATGATTTGAAAGTATGATTGATGATACAGAGAAATGCTAAAATCGAGGTAAGTACCACTTTACTGGGTGTTTTAAATTGTGGGGTGGATGGTCGTTTTATGTGATTTTGGTATTATTCAGGCTTTCATTCAATGTCGGCGGGTATCAATCAAGAGAGAGGTGGGAAATGAGGCTGGTTATAAATTTTCGGAATCTTTTATAAGAGCGTACAATCACGCAGAACAGTGCAGAGGTCATTAAGCAAAATAAAATGCGTCAATCTATTTTTAACCAGCTTCAAAAGAAGTAGGTTCTGTAGTCGAACGTATGTTCCCCAATTTCTCAGAGAAAGCTGCACATTTGAAAATTACTTTTGTTTGAAAGAGTATTTATACTTTCCCATTGGTTCCATATTGTTTTTTATCTAAATCGGTTAAGTGTTTTTTTTAATTAATAATTAAAACTTTTTTAATTTTGTTTAGTATCATTATGACACATTATCCGTATATAATTATCACCATCATTAACCTTTAAATACTCACTGCTGAGTAAAGGTTTCCTATTGCGCGTGCCATACGTCCCGGTCCTGTACTAATGTGGTCCACCTTGATATTCCACCCTCTATTAATGCTACATTTTACTTCCTACCTTATTGGTCAGAAAGGATGGCGACAGATGAACCAAAGCAGTTGCAGGCCAAAAATGGGAAACGACTAGCAGGCAGATTGCCTACTTTATGTATATTTGTATTTATCAGTAAGACGATAAGGGCCAACAGACAAAACGACAAAACTAAATGAGCAAAGACAACTAACGTTATATCGGCAGATGCTTATACAAATGTTTCAAAGATTAAGTTAAAAAAATAAGGGCCTAGGTGATGACATGTGACGACCCTTATAAACAAATAAAATCCAAATTGGTTCAGGCGTGTCAGAAACTGGGAACATACCTACATAAAACTACAGTCAAATTATTAACCTTTAAGTTTATTGAAGCCGACTTAAAACGAGGTTTAGAATTATTACACTAAATTCTAAGCAATACATACTAAGTTAAACTCTATTTTGCGTATAACATACCTAATCCTCGTATATGATAATGTTCTAATCATTACGTTCCACTATTTCTAAGTGTCTTAGTTTATTGAAGCAAATTTAGTTTTTTATTTTTATCGGACCTAGACCTTGAAAGTTCTTACTGAGATTTAAATATTATTACAATTGCTGCTACTATAACCCAAGTTTCAAATAATGATCCCATTTTTCACTTCCAGCTTAGTTATTGGTCAATAAATCGTAACATAGAAAGAACGAGAGCACGTAACAAAGTTTCAGAACGAACACACATTTATTGTTTTAGTAAATAACAGTAATTGTGTGTTACTAACTTTCACTTTAGTTTGGATTTCGCCGCAACGGGTCACGTAGCACATATTTCTTGTTAATACTCGCTTCGACCACCGTAAGGGTGTTTCTCAGCCAGGTTTTTGGGCAATGTAAATTGATATTTACGGAAATGCTTTCTAATAGTAGATTTTATTGTAATTCCATCCTCAATGCGGTTGGAACATTTGTGATGTTTCGGGAGGATAGTGTTTGATGAAAGATGGCGATGAGCATTTGAAAAGTTATAAATAAAATTGCATTTAAATATTATTTTATTTTATATTCGCTATCGATCTGAAGTGCAGTACATCAAATTTTACTAACATTCCGTTTAGCATTTGTTGTTTGTGCAAATCTGACGCCACAAATATAAATGCTAAAATATCAAAAAATACTGTTGACAACCGATTGGCTCTTTCGCCGAAAACTGTAGTGGCCCATTTCATTTTTAACTGATAACTCTTTGAAAAACAATTTTTTAGACCAATAATACCAATAAAACTTATAAAAGTTCCTTATAAATCCTAAAAATATTTACACAGATTTATATATAGACAGTCATAACTGATTTAGATTTTTTATTCCATTTCATCTCTATGTGTCTAATCAAAAACTTTTTGCACAAAGAGCATGTCTAGTCAACCGAATCATTTCAGATCGGTGAATTAGAACTTCAAGGCACTTTCGTAGTTCTGTAAAGTCGGGGCCAATTTATAACCAGCAGTCAAAGTAGCTTCAATCCCAGGATGTAGAGTACGACAAGGAAGCAAATTACATAATAGTTCCTCTCTAGATTAAGGTTTTAAAAGAGATAGGAGTGTGCTTTTAATTTATGGAACAATAACGTCCTAAGTTAGTTTGTAGTTGAAATAAAGTGCTTAATAATTTTCAATATACTAATAATGCTATCGTGGAACACAAATTAAAACAGTTATAGCTGTGTAACTCTTCAGTAGTGCGTACTGTAGTAAATTTATAAAACTTAAATAGTATATAGAAAATCATAATTCTAATAATAATGATATTCCGATTTATTTTAGCACTACTTATTATTACGCACAAGGTTATAGGCATGAAAGAGGTGAAAACAAGAACAAGCAAACTTGTTTTTGCCTGTTATACTTATGACCTACTCTTGTCGACAGCTATAGCTGGCTACGTTTGTTATAACACAAATATTGAATCGTTTTCATGTATTCATGTATAGTCGTATATTTGAAAACTATTAAAAAAATATAGCCAAGCGATTGTAAAAACCGTTAGCTACCTAATTGAACCGTAATCTTTACGATTATTTGCCTAATTCAAACTATGTATCATTTTGAAAATCATAATAAAAAACAACTACCTATATATAAATGGAATATTAATAAATATTTTTTTTTACCATGTGGACCAGGGGCAAAATTATTATATAAAGCCCTAACAAAGCGTCTAGTTGACGCTACTCGAGAC
Organism: Ligdia adustata; assembly: GCA_947049295.1. Lineage (NCBI taxonomy): Eukaryota > Metazoa > Arthropoda > Insecta > Lepidoptera > Geometridae > Ligdia > Ligdia adustata. Next base: position 9,533,322 of record OX346214.1, on the reverse strand, counting down.
CAAAATGCTGGCCTCTACCTGGGTCAGCGCATAAGTATTGCCATTCAACGAGGCAATGGGGCCAGCATTTTGGGTACTCTACCAACTGGCAGTGTTTTAGATTTAAGTTAGTTTTAATTTTTGGATATTGCTTTTGTACATATAGTTTATAACTTTATATAGTTTTTGTTAGGTTATGTATAGTCCCTATAATTACCGAAATATGTATTTTTTATTACTTATGGTATATTAAGCAAAGAATACATAATAGCTGAAATCTATTATATAAGTAATATTATATCTAGTATAATTTTTATTCTAAATATCATCATTATCTAGTGTCCAAACACGAAACACTAACATCAATCACTTATGCACACACATAATAAATTAAATTATTAATTCCGTTTGCGAAGTGCGCAGATAATTCTGAAATCTGCTAGTGTTCAGAGTTGTTAGTAGGAATAATGTTAGGAGCAAAATTTCCGATTTGATTAAGAGATATATGTAGTGAATACAATTCTAAAATACTTTAACAGAAAGATTACACAGAAAGACTTCCATAAAGATTACTTTATTTATTTATTTAATAAAAATCGCCCAACAGCTATACATAAATATACTAATAGGTAAATAAATAGAAATAGAGAGCCAGTTATAGGGCAACACGAGTAGTAACAAATATTAGGGAAATAGAAATAAATACAAACAATACAGACCACACAAAGAAACAAAGACACATATGCTCTCATAACATAATGAAAAAAGTAATAGTAATTAAGACATAATAAATAACGTAAACCTAAGTCTAAACAAAAAATTCTGTGCTCAGCCGCCGCATCGCCAATGCAAGACTTGTAGAAAGCGATCTAACCCAAGTCTCTTGTCTGCTGCATAATTTAACCTTATATTTTTTTATAGAAAAATATTTTAAATTACCTACTATAAAAAACAATTTCATGAAGAATTAAATTAGATAAATGATTTTAGATATAATTTCATATCATTAAAAAAAATATACAATTTGAACTGTACTTAGTCTTAGTTGCTTGCGCGCTTGTTTGCCTACAATAGGTACAATAACTTAGGTATATAAAAGTCAAGTTAAATTTCTCTGTTTGTCTGAAAATTCTTTATTTTTATACATGCTTATATAATTACATCCCTGCGCGTATAACTTCCAAGAAATATATCTGGGGTATCAGGTATTCAAATTTGTTCCTTCGTAGCCTTCGCAGAAGTAAAAATATTTCCAGAGCGTATTTTGAAACTTAGTGAATGAGGCCGGTTAAGGTAATGACAACACTAAGTGTTGTAAAACTTATAAAGCTCTAAAAATTCATAAAGCAAGGCTTGCTTTACAAGATCTATTCCCATTTATACCCGAAAGGATTTTCCCCCATAAAAGATCCTGGGTACGCCCACATGAGCGTTGTTTGACTTTAATTAATTCGAGGCTTGTCAACGGCTGATGTAATATGCGTCGAGCTGTCTCAAACGTGTATGTCGTTTCAAAATCAGCACACTAGCTGCTTTGTGACGCTGGCAGCTTAGCATAGTCAGCATAGGTACTTAAAACATATCCATCTCTGCGCCGCTAAGAAACTCTTACACTAGGACGAACCACTCTGCTTGATGATGATGGAAATAAGGTGCTAAATCGATGTTATTGGATTGTGATGCGGGTTGTAGGATGTTTGACGGATATTCATTGAACTATTTAGTTTAATGAATGAATGAGTAAATTATTTGCACACTAAAATAAAATAAAATATATAGCAAAACATGTCTATACAATGGTAGTACACTGGACGACCTTATTGCCTAAAGCAATTTCTTCCAGACAACCTTTGAATGGAGAGAACTAATATAGATACATTATAGAGAACCATAAAGCCTGCACAGTAAAAGTGGAATGATAGTAAAGGTTTACCTAAGTAGGAAGAAGTAGCTTCAAAGTAAAAGAGGGTCGCATAGAAGTGGAGTGAGTAGCTTCAACAAATATGAAACGCTCTTTTAAGTAGTGAAGGAGTATTGGGGTAAAAGAAAATGTTGTACAAAAGTTATAAAATGTAAGTATTAGGTCCTTACATATGAAATTGGCGTTTTGTCGTACTGGCCACTTTGATCTCAAATATCTCTTCTTTGGTTAGGGATTCCAATTTCAAATTTATGCAGCTATTTATTCATACATTTGTATTTCGAAAACCGTAATTCATTTGTTTTGTCCTCGTTTGGTTTTTTCTTTGCGTCACGCAGTTTACAAAATGAAAAACTTGAAATATCCGAAAGATCCGATTTAAAATCCCTTCATTATTGTGCCGGTTGAGTAATGTAACGCAGCAGTTGACGCGCGTTTGTCGGTTAGCTGCACCCAATTCATGAGGTACTCACCTTTCAAGCTTTTTCACCTTTCCAATTTGCTTCAAGTGGATTAAAACAGTTTTATCACTAACACCGCAGCCTGCAGCTAACTCGGACGTGGTTTGCGATGGATCTGTTTCCATAATAGCCTTCAATTCTTCATTAGCAACTTTAGTCTCCGGCCGTCCATGGGGTTTGTTCTGCAGGTCGAAATTTCCAGAACGAAAACGTTGGAACCAAAAACGCACTGTGTTTTCTTTTGCGACACAGCCGCCATACACATCATTAATCCTTCGAGCCGTTTCTGCAGCACTGGTACCACGGTGGAACTCGTACTCGTAAATAACGCGATATTTCAAGTTTTCCATTTTGTAAACTGCGTGACGCAAAGAAAAAACCAAACGAGGACAAAACAAATTAATTACGGTTTTCGAAATACAAATGTATGAATAAATAGCTGTATACATTTTAAATTGGAATCCCTAACCAAAGAAGAGATATTTGAGATCAAAGTGGACAGTACGATAAAACGCCAATTTCATATGTAAGAACCTAATATTACGGCGAACTGTTACCGTAACCGTTTAACCGTAGAACAAAGCCGGGAATTTGAGTAAACATGAGTCAGTTTTTATTTTTATTACTTTGAAAGCTTTACTCTCCCACTATTATGCAACAATCTCCAATTATATTTTTCTTAATCAGTTTACTGATAAATGGAAAAATAAACATCAAATAAGTGGTTAAAAGTAACATCAAAAAACCCGACTGTAAAAACTTTAGACCCACGTATCTTAACAAGAGAAATAGCGAGATGCAGCTAGTTATAGCTTGTGACCATTCAACGTGAAAATAGAAAGAGTAGTTTTAGCTCGTGCCAATAAATTATGCATACATACATCTCTCGAAAAACACATCGCTCCTTCTTTCTCAGTTGAGTAAAAATAAAGCTTCATCTTGGCCGCATCATAGCTTCACGCCAGGGTAGTTGGTTAGACACCAGTCTTATCTTTTATTTATTTTTTATTATACTTAATTTTTTTCAATGTTTTTCCGCGTGCTATGATTCCCTGTTACAAAAACGCAGGTCCTAGTGTGCTAGAGCTGTTATTCCGTTGTACTAATCGTTGCCGTTCATTTTCATGATACGTGTCTCTACGTTTTAATAAGATGTTGTTACGCAACGTTTATTGGAATACGATTCTACACAGATGGATTTGAATAATATTAAGCAATTTTTGATGTGAATGGCGTAGATGGCACAGCAAGCAATAAGCAATAATTTCACTGCTGAAAAGGATAAAATGATGAAGTATAATTTTCAAAAATTATTTTTTTACTCACTTTGTTGTTAATCTTGAATTGTTATTATTTTAAAAAATAAAAATATAAAACTAGAAATGGCAAATATACTAATTAATATAAATAGTAATTAACAAGATGCTTTAATTATTTTCATTTTTTGCTTTAATTGCATTTGATGCATTTGATGCTTTAATTGTTTGCGTTTTTCACATTATTTACTTTATACTTTGAAAAGTGTCCTAGATTTTTAACTTTAAATTTAAGTAAATTACTTCTTCAGCAGATATATTCGTTACAAATTTTGCAATTAATGATTTGTCATTTATTGTTGTTTCTGAATCTGTTGTCTGTTTCAGTGATCGGCTGAAAAGTGTACTGTTTGTCCTCCATTTATATTTTTTCATGAACAAATATCTACTTGTACTCATATAATTTATCTTATCTGTCCTTTATTAAGTAATTTTAAGTAATACATCTAAATAATATATCTAAATAATCTAAAAGTTTTTTATTTAATTTTCATGAAAGTTTTAATAAGACATTGTTATTTAATTTTGAAAGTTTTACCAAATACCTATAGAATCAGAAATAATTATAACTAGTAATCCGCAAACTATCAACCTCTGGATCACTATTACTACGATGAGAACACTATTTTTGTGTATTAAAAATAATAATAACTTGATCGCTTTTTTGTCGGGAATGGTTGCAAACTATGACCTGTACAAAATATCAGGAGAAATAAAAATATACAAACATACTAACTGACAGACAAAGGAGACATTTTCTTGACCTGAAGCTGAGACGCTACACTCGGTTGGTTAATTAAATAACAAGATATAATTATTTTAACGAGGTGACTGACATTAATAGAATAAGAAAAATCGTAAATGAATAACGTATCAAAAATCAAACCGAACAATTTTGACGGCGAAAATATTTACCAACGGAATTTCAAATCACACCATCGGGATCTAAGTAAAATATCGACGGTCTACGAATGGAAAACAAATGCACGAAATAAGTTCGACGCTTTTCGGGACGCGAAAACCGATAGGTAGAGTCTGAACGCAACGCTGAGCCGAACGGAATCCGTACCATATTTCATGTTGCCCAGCGTTATGCGCTTTGTGAAAGAAAATACATTTTTCACTATCTTTAGAGATTTCATGGTAGAGTTTCGTTTGTTCTTTTGGGACTGATTTTGGTTGATCGGATTGGATGGATTAATTTACTTATGAATATTACATATAACGTCGTCTTGTGCAGTGAGAATGTACATGTACAGGCATTCTAAAATTCAAAAGATTTTTTTTGTTAGTATAAACTCATGGTTAGTTTGTACTATGGAATCATCATTTCAATGTAACATAAATAAAACCAGCTAGTGGCATATTAAATTAAAACGAAAAATGGTACATTCCATTTTATTCACTAGTTTAACAACCTCCCAAAAATTAGAACTTCAATTTATACGAACATTCATCAACAAACAAGTCGGACGCGATTCAGTAATAGACAATCACCGTGTAACATTTGGGTCAATCATTTTGACACGTTGAAAAAGCGAGCGAGTGGAATTGGAAAGCGCTCGAACGAGCTCCCACAGAATGATTTCTCGTTCACTCAGTAACGATTCATTTGAGAAACTCATTTGCACGGAGCCCCTGGGAACGATCCTCATTTGCGTTTGTAGTGGATCTCGAGCGGTTACTTACAACATGTGAATCGTTAAAGGCACGCTATTCTTGCTAATTGCTGCCTAATGATTTATTGCGCGAATGTCTTGCTTGTAGCAAAGTTATGAGAGAATCAGCATAACGTTACTTTGAGAATGTGTTTATTGTAATTCAGGTATTTTTATTTCTTTCTTTGTTTTGTTTTTACTGGCTAATTGCTATAAAAGCTTTCTGAAAGTAATAAATTCTTTTTGATTTATTGATACAGAATTTTATTTTCGTTTTAGGTACTGTAACTCAATAACATTAACTTGACTTCGAAAGAGCTTTTATCCACTAACTTCCGCAAAGTTTGCTGTACCGCGTAACAAAAGGCTGTTGAAAATCTGCACTCGTCTCGCATCACGGCTCGCAAAGAATGCTCGACAACTCGAGAGCTCAGGGAGCAACAGAACAGTGACATCTTCCCACTTAGCGTCCTTGCAAAGACGACGTCTCATCATTTAAAACAAAGGGTGAAATCGCCCGAGGCAGCATGCATTCTACGATTCTCAGCGGTGCTCCCTTGTACGTTGACCGCAGTCGAGGGCACTGCGGCTACGCTACATCTGTAAAAGCAGCTTTTTACGCCCTAACGAGTTCTTTCACCGCACGTTTACAAATAGCAATTCTCGTGCCACAATACTCTATTTATTTGTGCGTTTTTACGCGTATTTACTATACGCCCTCGGACACAGCTGACCGCAGTCTGCCCTTAATGACATTGCTATCAAATTTCTCGCATCACGCCGCACAAAAATTTGTTTCAAACTTTTACATTTTTTGAACGTTATTAAAAAACTGAATGACGTCGCGTCATAGGGCCCTATGAATATTCAGACGTTTATCCCGACGTTGATGTTTCATTTGGGGGAGGATGCGGCGGCCGAGGTGGCCAATGACTGCGTATCTTTTTTTATTATTTCGAAAAACGTTAAGTAATATTAACGTCAACAAAAAGGTCTGAAGTGACCCAGCATTAAAGTCAGCTTATGACTGAGCGTGATAGATTACGTCGAGCGCTCCCGTTTATTTTTTATTAAATGCCCGGCATCTGGTTTCAATTGCGGTAGCAAGATTTTATTACAGTCTAATGTTAATGCGAGAATATTCTTGTTGTTTAAACTCTCGATGTAAAGGAATAAGCGGCATTAGTTTCCCAATGACTGGCCGTAGTCGGGTAATGAGACGTACAAATGAGTCCGTATTTTTCCAGCCGAGTGAACCTGGTTAAGTTTGTTTAGACCCGTAACAGGAATTTACTGTATTGGCACAGGAGCGGTTTCATTTTGGGTCTTATTTACCTTGGGTACCTTAGGGTAAAATGGTAGTAATTGAAATTAAATATACTTAGTTGCTTAAATAATAAACTAAAATAGTTACTTTAGTTTATTATTATCAGCCTTTGTTTATCCACTAATCTATTTGAGTAAGTATATCAAAATACAACCTATTACAACTGTTTAAATTTAAATGTGTCTAGAAATAAGTATGTAGTGAGTTTGTGAATGTGACTAAAAATTATTCAAATCTGGCGAAGCTTGGTTATAAAACCAATAAACTAATACAAATTACAAATCATCTCATATGTTTGATTTAATTTTGTTCATACATAATTATAATTAAGTTATTAAAACTCAAATGCAATTATAGCTATGGTTTACATATTTCCTACCGTTGCTACTATAGCTACAAAGCGTTTTGATCCCATTACCTCATAGCTTTGTACCTATTTCCGTACACATCAATAACGATGATAATCTAGCCCATTGTCTTCTATAAATAGAGTAAGAGGTATAGTAAACAGACGTAGGTATTGTTTATTCAGGGTTATAGGTCAGGGTGTACTTAGATGAAAGGGGGCCACTTTATTTATCCTACTGGACAACTTTTACTATGGGGCCAACTGAATACGAGAAAAAAAGACTTCGATACCATGTCTCCCCTGGCATCTCCATGAGACGAGAAAATGAAAATCTGCTTGGGTTCGTGTCTCCCTTACGGGGGGAGTAAAATACTCATTTACAGATGGTGGCTTTGTCACCAGCTGTCGTCTTGAAGTCCCAATTTGAATTTGAGGTGAATGAAGTAAAACTGCCGAATGTGACGTGCGTGACGTCGCCACCCGGTTCCAACGGAAGATCAACGCTGGTTGTTTCAACCAGCATTATGTTGAGTTGTTACCGATTTGTGACAGAAAACAGTAGTTTGTAACTTCAGTCTGACTATAAATTGTGTAATCAAGTTTGTTTTCTGTTTCAAATAAATATTTTTCTTTCTTTTCTTTTCTTTTCTTTCAATTTCAGTTACGCATAAGCAATGTTTTTGTGATTGTTTTAGTTACGTAGGTCTCTAACCGACTTCAAAAATGAGAACGTTCTCGATGTGGAGTAAACCTTTTTAATTTCTCCAATTTCTTAGATACGCTTAATCAATAAAAAATCTTATTATTGCTTTTAGTTTGATATTGGACCAATTATATTAATTTTTTGATAATCCATTATGTAGTGTTTGAGTTTTTCTTAATGTGTGTTTAATATTCTTATTGTGTTAGACTAAACTGACAACATTTTATTTGCAACGTAAATTAAGTAATAACTGTCAATTCTCGGACTGCAGTCGGTTTTAACTTTTTGAAAGCATTACTTGTTGATTTTGAATACACTCTCATTCATCACTTTTCATTGTTTTTTGTCTATTCTCTCATATAACTTTATTAGAAATAAGTTCATACTCTACACATAGCTTGTTGACACCTCCTTTACCGACCATTAGTACTTCAGTAAATAGAATGTCTTTGTATCCCCCACGCAGGGGAGACATGGATACTAGTAGTGTACCCATGTCTCCCTTCGGGGAGATACCAGAGGAGATACGGCAGCGAAGCCGAAAAAAGTCAGATTCATACATTCAAATAGCTGTTTTTTTTCTTGACTTCAGGGATGGTCCTATGATGAAAGTTGTTCGTAATGATGAGTATGGTATTCACTTGACCTTGGTATTTATTTGACACTCTTTCAGCTTAATACACCTCAGTGTAATACTGACTATATGACAACGTCATTTATGACGATTCAAACCCTGGTCTATTAAGTTGATGCTCGCGCTTACGCTTTTTAATAAATTGAATTGAAATCATTTCGTTGAAAACATTAATTTATTCTTTAAAAAAACTCTAATAAAGAAAACTCAGTGCATCAAAGATTATTTCTTCTATTAGAGTTTCTCGTAACTTTAGCGGCAATAGAAGTAGAACAAGGGACAACAATCTTGGTTTCTTGGTTTGTAGTTAGAAAAACCTAAACAAGTAGTAGGTTGAAAGGCTTAAAAGCATTTGGAAATTAGCGTATTAAAAAAGAAATTTCAAGCCGCTTCTGAAAAACAAGTCATTTTTTTTAAACAAACAACTTTTTTATATAAGTAAAGTAATCCGAGTTTCCTTAAGTGCGCTCTTACTGGCTTGAGATCGTAAATAGTCTTTAAGCATTTGTAGGAAATGTGCTGCGTTTTCCTTCATAAATTCCAAGATCTTTCCAAAAAATAAAGGTACGAAAACCTTTTGAACGTAAATGACACGCCTAAAACACAAAGTCCAATGAAGCAGAAGTGAAAGATGCGAGAGTATTTTGCTAGGGACTTACGTTAGACTTACATAGTTTGACGTTGCGTTTTTAGTTTTAGTATAAGTGAGTTTTGTATAAACACTTCGTACATTGTTTTTTGTATGAAAAGTAAAATTAGGTACCTAATGAGGATTTCTCTTCAAACATACTTGTATATTGCTTAGCTAACAGTGAGATAACACACATTGACCAAAATATTTTCTATTAACCATGTAGTATTAAAAAAATCTAAAACAAGACTATAATTAAAACTCCTTATCTCATTACAAAACTGTGGGCGAAGTGTGGTGTTGTACAAAACTCTGCCACAAATCTGGCCTAACAAAAGTCAGACCTTTAAACGTGTCCATTTTTCAAGCGTTACCGCAAATTCTTCCACATGTTTTGCAAGCTTAAGGTTTCATACAAACTTATTTACAAACATAGTATGAAAAAGTCAAATAATATAGCTGAAATTGTCGTGAAATTTTGAAGATGTATAAGAGCTATATTATAATAGTTATTTTTGTACTATTTTTCAGTCAAAATCTGCAGTACTTTCTATTAATTTTTCAAAGGATTTGTATTTTATTACTACTACTTTCCAAAAAAAAACTCGCTGTACTGTACTCATTTTAACTGTATTTTATTATGTTTGTTACCTGATTTCTCAGGGTGTACTTATAAAAAGTATACCTTTCAAGTTGTTTCATTTTCAATTTATCAAAATCCATCAAGATGTTTGGTTTTTAAAATCGAGATAACTGAGATAGTTCTATCTGCACCTACCGTAATGGGAATCGGTACTTGTTATTTTTAACAAGTATTATTATTATTGTAAAGCTATATTTACTCACTGTTGTATAACAAAAATATTTGAATGAATAACTTTGTATGAATTCTTTTGATGCCGATTGCCGAATGCGATGGGAGAGCCGCTGCTACATTTCGTTTTATTTTTAACCTGACTGACCAAAAACCGACATTGATAAGTTATACGCGACAAGACAGGTCGTCTTTCGAGAGCAAAATAAACCGAGGAAATCGAAACTAGCTTCAATAATACTGTTGATTTAGGTGCTGAAATGACGCGATTGTCGATCGACCGGATGTGTTGTGTCAGAATCGACACGCAGCGTACGTTAACAAAGACATTGTTATCGGAGACTCGGAACGTGAGGTACACAAATCAGACGCTGGTCGACGTACAGAATTCCGTCACCACTAAAGCGTGTGCCTTCTGTCTAATCGAGTAAATGTTTCCAGCCCAATGGTTCGGACACGTCGCGTAGAGCGGCTACGAGCGTCCGTAGCTTCGAGCGTAGCATCGTAGATGTGCTGCTACGCTCAGTCTTAAGTAAACATTTGTGTAGCAATCCTAGCTGGAGCCGTTTGAAGGTTACTTCGAATGTAGTTGTCTGGCTGATATTTTGTTACGATTTGAATTGAATAAAAGATCTTCATTAAATTCTATATACATTATAACACACGTTATATCGAGGAATAATAAAAAAATATTATTGTTTCTTACTAGGTATATATATTCTCTGCACCTATGTATAAGTTAAAAATATATCATCGAGCTTACTATTTATGTATACTTATACATAAAAATGGGAAACATTTTAATAATTTGGTCTTGTCCTGTATTAACACACAGGCTATTTTTGACCCTGAAAATTTAATTGTGCTTGACCGCAACTTACTGATGTAAAGTAATGATGCGGTCTAGTAAATAATTTAATTTTTGAGACATTAAATTGCCTATTGTGCACGTAGCAGCAAACTGTAGGTAATCAATATGTGTAACACTAGTAGTAACAGTGACCTATGAGGCTGGGTGTAATAATTTATATTAATAAAAGGCTTTGATATGAGTTATTCTCATGCACACCGTATATTTCAAACAGCTGAACTTGACATTTTGAAAGGTATGAAAAGTGAGACAGTAATGAAAACACACTTTAATATTTTACATAACTTCGTTTCATGAAGCAAATTTTTGATGGTTTTATAACAGTTTTATGTATAAAATACACTTAAAATACAAACTTGCAACACTAGTTCATAAAATTTGGACTAATGTATTTTATTAATGCATTGGACGGTCTAGTTTTAAGTTCTAAAAACATGAACTCTGATACTAATAGGTAACTTATATAGTTATAAAATTGACAAAAGCTATAAAATCAACTTTTTAAGAAAACATTAAATGTCATAAATAATGTGCTACTATTTTTAAAACACTGTTTTTGTTTATTTACTACAATCAAAATGCTAATAATAAAGCTGTTTTATAAATTATTTATAGAAAATTATGAAATAAAATTACTAAGTCTATATTTAGTAAAAAGATACAAATGCGTTAGCAACTTCCAAGTAATTTTAGCACGTGTGTAAATTATAATAAAAGGACATTATTTATCCGGATATCATTTTAAGTTAGGCGAATTATGACTTTCCTTATAACGTAGTCCGATAAATATTAAGCTTAAAGCTTCCAAAACAAACACTGAAAACGTATGTTAGAAATTCCAAAAAATGCCAACTAATCAATGGCATACTATTGGTATCAATCGGTTTTACGTTTGCAAACGTGCTAAAAAGAAAAGCCAACCATTCATTTCACAACCCAGTTAGCTTTTCCAGAACCTAATCCGAGAAACTCGGTCTAACTCCCGACCAGATACAGACCCCTTTACATTTTTCAATCCGTTCGAAAATTATTAAAATCCCCGCAGTGTGCTGTCGCAACTCCTGCAAAACGGTAACCGTTTGCTATAAACTTTTTTGATATTCCTCAGCAGCCGGCGCGCGTAAATCTGCCCTTACATTGGTCCCGGTAACTTTTTCAATTTAACAGGTAAGGATAAATCGTTGATTCTTTTTATTTCAACATTGAACCGATATAAACTCCCGAAAAAGTTTCGCCTGCAGCCGTCCGATATTGTTTGTTTGCCGTTAACTCGGTAAATCTTTTTAGCTGGCCAAGTTCGCGCTGTTCGCTTGCGTTACTTTTTTGTCATTGCAATTTTGTGTTTCGCGTTAAGGGATTCATTTAATTTTTAGTGAGAATTTAAATACTAAGAACTAGTATTTTTTTTCTTAAAGCTTCTTTCCATGTCAAAGCTTTCATGCGTACATTTTTAAAACTTTTTCTTACCACGAAATCCTATAGTTTATTTGAAATATTTTTGTCGTTCATCATCGAAAACTTATAAAAATATTATTCAACAACATCTTGTGTCTGTATTTTAAAAACAAGAATTGCAAAATGAGTTTTGTTACGTTTTATTTTAAAATACATTTTCAAATGCAAAAATCATGATTAAACTGTAAAAGTCGATTTTACGACGCGTGAAAGATCTTAAAAAGAGTGCTATGACACAAATAAAAAAAAGCCCCGTTAACACATCAGATGTCACTTTTAACCTATTTAGCACTCACAACTATTATTATCTTTTTCATAAGGAAAAAGAGTTTCTTTTACAGAGTTTTCATTACTCCGAGATTCGAAAGCTAGAAATATTTTTAAAACCACAAAACAATTGTGGTCACGATGAAGATGATGATAGATATATATAAAATAACCCTACTTATCTTGATAAACCAAAATTAATTTTTAGCTTGTGTACTAAAATAGTATCACATCAAACAATGGGATGACCTTTCCTCGTCCTACATTCACCCTTCAAGAGTAAGAAGCGTAACCTAAACCGGCGACAAAGTTCAACCTCGAAATATAGGTGACAATGCGGTTACAAGAGTCACGCTACAAACTACCAAGGTACTGCTCCGATAATTACTACTAAAACTACTACAAGCACAAAATTTATCCCATAATAAACAAAGAAAATAATAATAGGCAAGTTCATTTAAAAAAAAAGGATTATTAACTTTAACCGGGTAAGCACCGATTTCAAAACTAAACTACGGGACTCTGATAAAATTTATATGGGATTGATTCAAAGGTTTTATTCAATCAAAACAAAATTTTTGTTTAATCAGTCTACGAGAAATACGTTCAAATAATGCGAGCGCATTAAGTACTTTCTTCTTTTAACGGAAAGTAGGCAAAATACTTAAAAAACTATCACTAATTATTACCAGGCGATGCAAAAAAAATTATTACAGTCTTGCACAATTTAATTGCAGATAAAATACAATAAAGTTAGACAACAATATGCAAATGTTAAAGCAATATAATAAAACAATGTTATTGCGTAAAAATCCTTGCAGATTGGCATCATTTTTGTTTATACAATACAATACAATAATTCTTTATTGTCACCACAAAAATACAACACAAAAAAATACCACAAAACAAATAACATGGCACAAAAAGCGGTTTTATCGCTATCGATCTCTTCCAGACAGCCTTTTTAGTAATGGAACATAATAATAAAATTTAGCGTAGACGGTGGCGCAAAACAGATATGAGTAACTTAAATAAAAAATAATAATGTTTATATTTGTTAATCTTAAAATTATCGGCAATAATACTGAATTTTCAAAATAATATAAATTGATTGCATCGTGTTGCCATTACTACCAAAACACTAGTTTATCACATCATTACAAAATAATGACTCCATTATATTGCTTTGTAATTACAACAGCGCAGCGCAAGCCACGTAACACTAATTTTAATACTTTATCATATCAAACTGATCATATTATTCGAAAAATAGCTATTAAGCCTATTAAAATAATCAAGCCGAGAATCATAAATTTTAACGATTCAAATTTTGCTTGGTGCCTACCTCAATTAAAAGGTGAGTAAGCGAAGCAAAGTTTTTCAATCGAGAAGTTTTCTTATCTATTAGCTTCGAATGCTGTCATCCAGATGAAGGAACGCCGCGATCACATCCTTTATACTCCAATGCTTTTAGTCATTAAAAGTTTTATCTGGCACAAATGCACTGCCACCGTCTCTCTTCACAGTTGAATAGTTTGACAGTAAGGACTGCCAGTAGGGTTATGTGTTATATTTGCAATTTTGATAGGTACTGCTTGAGAAGCTAATTATAATTGTAATTTTATCTATACAAATTCATTCATTTTGGAAACATTGATCTTAGCTTAGTCTACTCGTAGTAACTATTCGTGATGTTATAAGGTAGACTTCGTAAAAAAAAGGCTTTATTAGCACTCACATTACTTTATATAAATATTTAAGTGGAATTTTTATGTAAAGGAAGCACGTCTAGAATAATTAATTGACCGAGGTTTAGGAAAGTATCTTCAATTCAGCATAGACAATAACGGTTACATAATGCGTATGTCTGTTCAGCTATACGAGTGCTTCTCTATTAGTTGCAAAGTTTAAGAGTAGGTCCGATAATTTTTTTTTTGTTAGTTCTTAAATTTTGCAAAATTACAAGGCATTAAGGTTGAAAATGTAAAAAAATACGAGTAGAGAGCGTCTTCCTTTTTCGAGTCAAGATTATTATGTTTAAACAATGCCAAATTGACAGATGTTCATATCGAAACGAGTATTATGAACATAAGGCCTTACTGGTAGCACTGTTGTGTCTTGTTGGAGTTTATTGTACACGGAGTGCTTTGAAAGCGCAAAACCATTTGAGATAACGCTTGAGAGTGTAGATGCAAAACCTATGCTGGTATCTCTCCTCATTGTTTTCTTTCAGAGTTTAGTTTTGAAATTTATGCGATTTAATAGTCGTCTTTCTTTGTAATTTTTTGTATGGATATTATGGCGATGAACTTGAATTATTTACGAGTTCTTGTGAGCGTGACGAATTTTTAGAGATTTTATTTTAACTGAATATTAATTAAGTATTGTATCTAAAAATACGTTTAATATTGTGTACACAATTATGGTATTTAAACTTTTATTAGTTTTTTAAAATAAGCATTAAGTAAGGAAAAGTCAGCAGAATAAAATTACTTTGTAAAAACTTACATAAAACCAATTTTGTCACATACATTGAATAGGTTTCAAAATCATCGTAACTCTGCAGCTGTGATTTCAATTCACTGCTTGGAATATTCAAAAGTAGATTGTCACCCTTCATCACATAAAAAGTGAATGATTCGACGAGCTATTTTCCACTGGCAAGGCACCTATTGAGCTCTCACAATACGGCCTGTCGTTGGACGGAACCCTATTGTAATATTCGGAAGCCATTATTGACATTTTTCAAAGGGCTATTAAAATATTTTTTTATTGAAAATCGTTTACGAACATTTTTCGGTTGCAAAGCCATAATTCATCGGTGTACCACAGGAAAACTGTTGTAAGGCAATGACAAAAGATGAGGTAGGGTGTTTTCGAATAAATAATATTTAAAATGCTATTAAGGTGTCCCCATCCATATTGATATGTTAAATGTGCACTAATGTGACTAGTACTTCTGTAAACTATTGAATTCGCGACTATAATTATTTATTATTCCAAGGTACCAATCAGTGTTAATTTTTACCTACAAATATAATTTTCTCACTGAAACTTGTTCATCCTATGGCAATCGGATCGAAAACACATATGTGGTATGGTTAAGACAAAGATCTTCGAAATGGCAAAATAAAAGTTATACATATTTTCAAATTGTCTAAGATTAAAAAAATTACGTTGATTGTTTGTTCTTAGACCATTTGAAAATGCTTATGTTAACTAAAACAGTTAGTTAATTTTTACTAATGTAGGTAGTCAATAAGTTACGTAAATGTGATTTGGAATACGCAAAATATGTTTAACACTATAGATAGTTTTACTTTATCACCAAACCATTGAACAATGAATCATAAAATTAATACAAACGGCTGTTGTTTTATTGGTGGCATCTATAATAAAACCGCTTTTTATCTTATCTTAGACCCTAAAACTCGTATGCGAAGGCCTTAAATCTTTAAACGTATTTGCCAGCGTTCCTTAACCTCGTCAATTTATTCGTAATATCTGAAATACGACGTTTCATGTATGAAATTGCGAAGAAATTGCACTATAATTTCCACTTAAGCCTCTTACACCGTGCCCCTTACGTAGATGGCATGCCTACGTGAGCACTTACCTGAAATTAGTCACAACGGTCCACACCTCACGAATTGCGGGCAGCGCTTATAAATATACATTAAAATAACCTTTACACAGAAGTTTTTTGGGGTTGCAGGGACGGAAAATATTGTGAGTGAAAGTGGGATAATTTGTAACGGAATATTTTTGTCAATTTTGCGGTCTAGTCTATGTGTAACACTAAACCGAGATTTCTAGACGTAATAAAAATTGCATGTAGGTATGTAAAACTTGATAAAACTTGAAATAATGTGTATTGTCCGATTTTAGTATTTCAATACTCTTATCAGATTCTTTGAATTATTTTTTTCATTTAATATTTAAATTCTTACACAGTATTTGTGGTCCTAGTAAATAAGATTTTAAGCTTACGAAGGTTCCAATCAAGCACTGAGTCAAGCCACAGACTCACTAGGTAGACTGTTACCTGTTAAACAGTGTCACAGCAACAACGTAGACCGCGCAATGATTGGACGCCTGTACTATCATCGCTGATGAAGCGTGTTACTACTAGCTACGAGCTAGCCATTGTTTACCTTGATATAGTGTTGGGCGAAAGGCTTGTATCGATACCTTGATAATAGTTGTGTGGATATCGATTGACTATCGACATTGTTTATTTCAAATGTTTAGTTTAAAAAACAGTTAGTCCCGTTACAGAACATTTGCAGCGTGCTACTTATATCCTTAAGAATTACTAAGTTAAGTGCACCCAAAGTTAGTTTGCGAGTAATCGATATAATCGATTATCTGTGTTGATAATCTGACCTACTGTGCTACGGGTATATAATGCTTCATTTGTCATATACGATAAAGATAATACATTCTTATTTCTTAAAAAAAAACGATAGTTGAACGTGACAACGTCTTAAGAAAATACTGATGGGATGGTTTCATTTTGCAAAAAAAAAAAAAAATGTTTGATAGACATTTTGTATCGAAAGAATCATTATATAAACAATTGACACCACATACACTTTTCACTGCACTTCATACTTGACGAAAACATGTAAATGTATTATTGCATAGCAGCTGTCCATCGCTCACTCAAGTAGAAGAGAGACAGATATCGAACGCTCCCGAATGCGGAGGCCGATTGTGCCTCTTTGTCGCTCGTTCCGCGCTCTCGCTTGCACTTCAAGCCTTAAATGGAACGTCTCAGAGCGAGGTAACGCCGCATGAGTCACGTTTTTCGTGCGTTCATCCGGCTGCACCGAATTATAAGTCGTTGTCACGTCAAAAACAGTTTATCAACCAATAACTTTACAAATATAACCTTAAAAATATACTCCTTTTAAATGGTAGCCTTACCGCTAAAAGCGATCTCTTTAAGGCCACCATGCACGTAAATAAATATCATAAAATAAAAGTGGCCTCAAACTACATTCGTCAAATTATTTATTAAATGATCAAATAAAATACAACACAGTTAAATAAAAAAAATACATACAATATACTATATGATTTTTCTTATGATGTTTAGTATCCTAAAGTCTGAAGAAGGAATACCTGTCAGAATTTCTATGATCTGCATCTGGTCGGCCGGGAAAGGTCTTGTATTGCATGAGTACTATGTACATGATAGAGAAAATAACAAAAATAATCGTGATGGTGATGATGATTCTTTTTGTAATTTTCTTTTCCTTCGAGTATGAGAGTGATAGTGATTTTAAATTATCGATAGTTTCACTTCACTATCTCGACGTCACTTCGAACGGGCACTATCGCTTTAAACCCCTCACTTCGTACGAGTTTGCTGGACAAACAGAAAAGGCGAGAAGTTTAACTTAGGCTTACGTTCTAACGTTATAAAGACTGTCGCTTGTTAGACAGTCGCTTGTTAGCATTATGGACCCATTGTGTAATTACTAACAACCATACTAAAATAAGACTGATACGAGTAACTAAACAAAACAATCACAATGTAAATATTTGTCATGAGAACTATTAAACTAAGAACAAATATAAAATAATCGTATGCAAATGAGATTTGTAAGTTGTTTTTTTAAAGTAATTATTAATTCAAATGTAATAAGACTTGCCTGTAACGAACGTTATTTAAAGGTCAATAAATATTACTTTACTTCACTTGCTTATAAAACCTTATACTGGCCTTTATATCGCTAATTAGAAATATTTTGAACAGCACAACTGACGGGCTGGTTGAAAATATAGGTAAGATCAATTTACCTTTAAATAAGCGTTTTCTGTTTAATGCTAATGCTTGTACTCATACATTCTTTGCAAATTGTCTCTGGGAGCGTTTCAATACATTTATAAATTAAAATACAACTATGACTTTATTTTTTTTTGTAAAAGTTGCCTTTGTAGTAAATTAATTAAAACTCAAAGAACTGGCTGGCCTTTGTCAAATGAATTTTAATCTTTAAAGAGAATTTATCGAAAAATGGCAACGCATTTTTCGTACCACACGGTAGGTGAGGTAGCTGACGGGCTGGTGAAAATAGGTCTTTGTTAAAAAATATTAAAAGGATAACTTTTATATCGCAATAATAATTATGTTATTTGCTTAGGAAAAACATTTTTGGATTTCGATAAAAGCCTTTTAATTATTTTTTTAGAAAAACCGAATATAATTTCTGAACGTATTAACGTTTGCTAGATTTTTTTCATGAGTTACGTCCAACATGTATGAATTCAGTGATTAATGCAGCCATAGCAAACAAGATAGTCGCTATCTATTAAGCTTTTGAGTTACTGCACAGCCGGAAAATCCTTCATTAAAATTATCTATGCTATAATAAATCAGTGTTAATTTTAATCTGGTTATTGATTGATAAGTCAGCTGCGTTCCGGTTCCATTGTTTCGAGTATCGTGTGATGCTTCTCAAAATAACTCAAGCTAGTTCTGTTGAGAGATATAAATTGAGTCTGAAACCAGGAGTTTAAATCGGTTACGCTTCGAAAACTACTTCAGTTGTTCAGGAAATAGTTACTTATATTGTTACTAAATGATTATGTGGTTTGGGATTGAAATTTATTTTGTGAGAATTCTCTTAGTAAATTAAGAAAATGTTTTAATATTTACGGCAACTTACCAAAAATACACTACAGACAAAACTCGTACAAAATTTAATTATAGTAAATGTAAAGTTTTATATTCTTACGATAACTTGTACTTTTTTTTAAAATCATGTAGGTATATAGAAACGATAGACTGAATATATTATTTTATCCCAAACAAAACGCAATGCATCAACGTAGCAAATATCAAGAACTTTTATCTACATTAAGCATAATAAGAATGGCGAATATATCTGTTAATATATCATAAAGATAATTGCCATTACTTTATTGCTTATCTTATACAAAAAAAAACAACGTTAGACGCAAGTCTATGTAATATTGGCTGCTATAAAAATAAGCCCTATAAAATGTTTCGCTTTAAGGAGAGCCGTGGATGAGATAGAAAATAGAATTACAGTTAGTTTTCCGCACACAGTGCATATTGCAGATCCGCTGAAAGCTTTGCGATGTTTGATTGGAACAAGCGCTGAGCCGCGGAAATATTGTATGGCCAATGGATTTTTATTAAAATTTGACACTTTTCAGCAAGCAAACTTGTTAGTATCGCCTATGATTTAGTCAACGATTTCTTAGTGTATTTTTTACAGGTGGACAAAAACAGATAGAAAGAAAGACAAAGAGAAATTAAACTATGAAAGAAGAAGAAAGCAGAAAAAGAAAAAAAAAGAATAAGGGAAAATCAACTTTTAATTTGTATATATATGTGTGTACGAATAGTTTTTTTTATAATTGGGAATATTAACGAAATACATTTTAAGGATTTGGACTTGAAAGTGTAGGTCTGTAGGCACTTAGACAAGCTCATAATATTTTGCGTTGTCGTTACGAAGCATGAACACTGAATTCTGTATTATGTAGTATGCGTTTCTTTAATCTTAACATAGTGCGCTGTCAATAACTTATAGAATTACAACTATTTGTAGTGCTTTATTTGTTTGTGGATGATCAAACCTAACCCTAAACTTGTGATATCCATTATTTTTTCAAATTGCGTTAAGGAAGTTATTTTTGGTAAAAATCTCATTGTCACCATAATATATGAAACTTTACTTTTTATGGTCTCGATGTTTTGCTTGCTTTCATACCTACTTACTTAACTCATTACGTGTAATCTGTTACAAAACCTATAAGCAGATTGGATTTGAATACTCTCCCAAGGAAATTGCCGTAGCTACGAGTATCTATTGCAAAGAAATCTACAACTCCGACCCCGAAAGCTCGAGCACACTACTTAAAGCAATAAACAACATAAAAAGAGATTTCTTTCTCCCATTGCAACTCGCTCTCAGTTCAAATGGCAAAGTTTTGGTTGGAGACAAGCCGACCTAAGTGCACTTTGTCACTTAAATTGGAAAATATTGTTCCGAGAGGAACACTCGACTAACGGTTTCAGACTCGATGTCACTATTATTTTGTACGATTTAAGTGACACTGACCTCAATTAGGACTAATTATGCTAACTCCAAACTAAGCTCATTTGATAGTTTTCTTCATATGAGGAATTATATTTTAGAAGTACTACTACTTACTGCATACAAAAAAAGACGAGACGTATTTTTCATAGTAATAAAATTGATTAGGTATTAATTTAGTTAGTAATCAAGGGCGGACCAAATTTGTTGGCAGAATGCCATTAGCTTTATTGACAACTATAACTCAACATTGGATAAAGAATTAAGTGGATGATGATTAAGAAATGGTAAGGCTTAGTGTGACTTGCCCTTTTAATATTAGTATGCCTCATGTTATATGATACTTACTTATTGACGCAGCGTAGCGAGCAAAGCATATCTGCTTCGAGTTCGAAGATGTTTCAATGTGGGTACTCGCATGCAGTTATTAGTTTGTTATTCATCTTGAAATTATAATGTACTAGAAAGTATATAGGTACATAGGAGTTAATCATACTACCACCTTAATCGTGAGGAGATCTGCTTATCGAAGATAAGTCAAGTCCTCACTCCATAATTTGCCAAACGTGGTGAACTATATATACTACACGTCAATATATGATATTTGACTCGAAAATTTCAATTAAAGCTGTTTAAGTGTTGTTTAACTCATCACTGCCATGAGCCGGATGAAAGTTTTGAGGTGTCTTCGTTATTTTTGACCGAGCGAGAGAGCGAGCAAAGCGTCTCTGCGAGTCTGGCAAACGTTCTTCAGTTTTTTAGTTTGTATGTACGGATCTTTGTCCATAATTTTTGTTGTGTTGTTGAGGTATTTTCTCTTCAATCTTGGCGATACTTTGTGTGTGTGTTCTATGAATTTTTATTTTATTTGGGGGCGTTGCATTTGCATATTTATTCTCATCGCACTATCTTGCTGATTATTTAATTTAATTAGTGGGAATTAATATAATTAGTAGGAAAGAAGGCAAGTGCCTTTATTAGCATTGACAAAATGACTAACTACGACAACAAAATATTATAGCATCAGGAAAGAAGCATAATTTGAAGGGCATTTCTTCCAAAAAATGGGAAAGTTTTGTTGAAAATGCAAATATCACGGACAAATCTATCGTAATAGATTTTATTACAACACTTAAATAATAAAAAAGATGTTCGTTGGTTTCCGGAGTAGCTGGATGTCTTATAATCGTATAATAATTATTATGACCGTCAACGCCATATGTGTTGTCATTTTTGGGAGCTTGAAATATCAAAGAGCTTTGGACATTTGTAAAAGAAACTACTATCTTTTAAAAATATGGTTAACTAGCTGTGCCCCGCGGTTTCACCCGCGCAGTTCCCTATAGGATTGTCGAGATAATGGGGGAACTACTTTTTTGAAGTCGGTTAAAAAATATTCTATGTCCTTTCCCGGGGTCCAATCTACCTGTGCATCAAATTTCATCCAGATCGGTTTAGTGGTTTTGGCGTGAAAGCGTAACAGACAGACAAACAGAGTTACTTTCGCATTTATAATATTATACTAGCTGCGCCCCGCGGTTTCACCCGCGTAGTTCCCCTTTGGATTGTCGAGAAATGGGGGAACTACTTTTTTGAAGTCGGTTAAAAAGTATCCTATGTCCTTACCCGGGGTCCAATCTACCTGTGCACCAAATTTCATCCAGATCGGTTTAGTGGTTTTGGCGTGAAAGCGAAACAGACAGACAGACAGAGTTACTTTCGCATTTATAATATTAGGTAGGATAGTTAGGATAATCTGAGTGAAATGTTTTTCAAGTAGCAAATTTATTGTTTTCGCGAGGTCAACAGTTTACAGAACTACTAGTAATAAATACCAATGGAACCTTTCTCAAAAAAACCCACAACGTAGATATGTCATATTAATATTATACTTATTACCTGCCTACGAAAGTATGGAGGTTATGTTTTTCGAGTATGTTGTATATTTTTGGCGTGCCAGAAAGGCTAAACTACTTGTCGTATTTTTATGTGAATGATGTCAA
This sequence comes from Ligdia adustata, assembly GCA_947049295.1. Lineage (NCBI taxonomy): Eukaryota > Metazoa > Arthropoda > Insecta > Lepidoptera > Geometridae > Ligdia > Ligdia adustata. The sequence goes on along the minus strand of OX346214.1, from coordinate 9,510,855 downwards.
TAGCTTCGTCTTCACCTGCAGATAGACGGTCCTAAACGATACTAGCTGCGTACTGCGATTTCACGTGTTAAAATACGTGGTTCTAAATTTCTTACAGTCAAATTATTTTGAAGTCACTTCTTACCACTTGTTTTAAAATCATTTTGCATAAGCTCACAATCAGCATATACAATACAATATATACAATACAATATTTCTTTATTACACACCAAAAACAAAATAAACAATAAGATACAGGCAAGAACAAAACATCGGTAGTACATTGGGCGGCCTTATCGCCTAAAGCAATTTCTTCCAGGCAACCTTGGGATGGATCGGACTAAGTGAGAATAGTCACGTCGGTGATGCATCAATAGAAAAAACAGAAAAAAAATACAAGTACAAATATTGTACCGCAAAAAAACAATAAGAAAAAAAAATATTTTAAAATTAATCAACATACATAGTTAATACATACCTATACATACATGTCATACTCGCAATAATCATTCGTAAATAAATGTTCGGTTTAATTTACGGAGAGATAATGATTTTTCAACAAATTTTTAAATATATATAGAGATTTAGCCTGCCTGATTGACAGGGGTAACATGTTCCATAGCAGGATAGCTTGCACAGTAAATGATGCTTGAAAAAAAGAGTTGGTTGAGGTGGAAGCTGGCAGCATAAGGCGAAGATCTCGTGAAGGTCTTAAAGAAATAGAATGAGAAGCAGTCACAAAGACAAAACTATCTTTTAAATACGAAGGAGTGGTGGGATTGAATATTATTTTATAAAGAAAAGACAGAATATGAGAATTACGGCGAAGACGAATAGGTAACCATTTGAGCCTATTACGGTATTCGGAGATGTGGTCATATTTGCGTAACCCAAATACAAACCTAATGCGAAAATTCTGTAAACGCTCAAGCTTGTTGAGCTGCTCTTCGGTTAAATCTAAATAGCAAGCATCTGCGTAATCCAATATGGGAAGAAGGAGCAATTTCACAAGTGCAGTTTTGGTAGTAATCGAAAGAAAATTACGCAGTCTTCTTAAGGAAGCTGCAGACGCAAAGATTTTGCGACTGACTTCTGCAAGCTGTGGATTCCAGGAAAGTGTTTTATCCATGGTTATTCCAAGATTTTTGACAGTCTCGCTAATTTTAATTGGAACTCCATCAAAAAATATTTGAGGAATGCGGCTCATGTCGATTTTAGAAATCATACGGGAACTTCCCATGATAATACATTGAGTTTTAGACGGATTAACCGTGAGACCGTACGACTTACTCCAGTCCCGAATCCGTTGAAGATCAGAATTAGTCACGTTAATCGCCTCATTCAGTTGCTCAAATGAGGCCTGAGTATAGATCTGTAAATCGTCTGCATAGAGGTGATAGGAAGAAGTTAAATTCTGAGAGATTGAGTTTATAAATATCGCAAAAAGAAGAGGAGATAGCACGCCACCCTGCGGCACACCGGCAGAGATATCGCACCATGACGAGAATGACTCATCAATGCGAACGCGTTGCCGGCGGCCGAATAAGTAACTACGAAACCAATCAACTACCGTTGGAGATATGTTAAGAGTGCGCAAAAGAGTCAACAAGACGTCGAAATCAACATTATTAAAAGCATTGCTAAAATCGAGCAGTGACAGCACAGTAAGCTGACAATTGCCCATACCTGCACGAATGTCATCAGTGATTTTTGTGAGAGCTGTAACTGTGCTATGGCCTTGGCGAAAACCAGATTGGAGTGGGTTAAGGAGGTGATTTTTAACAAGGAAAGAGGAGAGTTGCTGATGGACTAGCTTTTCTAAAACTTTCGAGAGAAAAGGAAGGATAGAAATAGGACGATATTCGGAGAAGGAAGAAGGATTGGATTTCTTAGGAATTGGAGTTACCTGAGCTTCTTTCCATGCTAACGGAAAGGTGCCCGAAGAAATGGAATGGTTAAGGATATATTGGACAACAGGCATGACTTCGTCGAGAATTGGCATGATCATTTTGCGACTAATACTATCACTACCGACAGCGTTGGACGAGATGGACTCTATACACTTTTTAACATCACAAGCGGAAAATTGATTAAACTCGAAATGGTCAATATCAGGAGGTATCATGGTAGAAAGATGCTGTAGGGTAGCCGTCTTTATGGGCCCATCAAACATAGTAGAAGAGGAGAAATGTTGATTCAGTAGATCAAGGTTTACAATTTTTGGAATAGTGTCTTCACGAGATTTACCGACTCCTAATGACTTGAGAAATTTCCAGACTTTTCCAGGATATACCAACTTCATAATCGAAAATTTGTAAATGATATTAATTTTATCAATACATATTCATATAGTTACTTGCAATACAGTACATTATTGCGTTACATGAACATAAAACTATGTCGTATCATAAAAATTCATACGATTTTAATATCAGACACAGTACTGCAGCAAAATGGCATACGAGCAATGAATTCTGCCAATATGTCATGAAGCAGACTGCTCTCAAAAAACAAGTTTTATTCTTTGTACATGAATGTATTCAGTCTTTTATACCGAGGTGGGTTTGTTTTTGTATCTGAAATAAGTTGAAATTTTAACAGTATTTCTACAAATTAAGGTACAAATACAACTTAATACATGCGGCTAGCATACTAGGCATGCTGCCCTTGCTTGCGTTGCAACATTTGGATTATTTATAGATCATATATGGTCTATAGGAAATATTTCTGCTATATTTTTTATGTACAATATATATATATATATACGAATATACAAATATAATTTAAATTGACCTGTTGATATAACTATTGCAAACCTCTCTCAATTGCTTCGACAATATTTCGATCGAAAAATACTTATTGTCTGACAAAAACCATACAGAAGTTATTTACTTTTACTAAAATTAGTTATATAATTTATATTGTGCCTATTGACAACTTAAACAAAAGTACATGACACCTAAAAAATATTCCATACTCGAAACAGAGATGCCTCGCTCGGTCAATAAGCTGAAAAAGTTCCTCGCGCGTTATAGTTAGACTATAAACAGTGTCTCTATACCCGAGCGGTAAGTTGAAACAAAACCAATCTCGCAACATATTGTTTGTTTGCAATTTGCAAAACTAACACTGGAACCGCTTAATTGAGAAGTAAGGACCGAATTCCGATATTGGATTTAGTTTGATAATGAAACTAGTATATGAGTTGAGATATTTTTTTATAAAGTATTTGTTAACAAAAGATGGTTAAGAAATAATTCATATTTTCTAAACGTTGTTAATAAAATGTCATAAGTTAGAATTAGAATTTTCGGAAAATGAATAAATATCGCTATGTTACTGAATGAAACTAAACTTAAAATAATGATAACTGTAGTAGAAATCATTACCAATCCTCTTGTTAGTTTTGCCAACAGCACGTTCAACACATTTACACGTTGCGCTTGTGTAGTGTCTGTGAATAAGCGTGCGGCGTGACGTCGCACTGCATGTGCTTTATGAAAATTCTGCCTGTCTCTCTCTCTCGCGCGGTAAACTTATAAGTATGTAGGGGACATTTACTGTTTTGCTTTTACTACTGTTTGTAAATACAACTTGATCTTTTTGGTATTTTAGTTAGCGTCAGTCACGGGTAATTGACATTAATATTATAAATAGGAATGATTTGTATTTTTGTATGTAACAAATAAACTCAAAAACTCAGTTCAGTCATCAGAAATATCAGAAATCGGTCCAGTGACCGATTTCAAAAAATATTTTTCCACTAGAAAGTAACATTAAAATGAGTAACTCTGGCTATATTTCTTACTAGAAAAAATTAGAGGTCCTTAGAAATTCCTATTAATCCAAACAAAGTGTAAAAAAAAATCAGCCTACTGAAAAATTTAATCTTACTATAACATAACTCTAGTCTACACTTACTAGAGTTGCATTTTGAATCAAAATATATTTTTTTAAACATACTGTATAGTGAAATTACATAAATGTACTGTGAACGTGCCAGCTTTATTTAATCGACCTGTATATGTATAAGGTCTAGATGGTTGGCTGGTAGAGACATTGAGTTACATAATTGATCCTACTCGGAAATATATTATATTAAGGTGCTCTAAGTGTACTCGTATCGATGTTAAACAATAAAAGTTGTCGAAGCTGAAATTCACTCTACCAACTTAAATAAACGTGTCTAGCGTCGTAACATGGAGGTTAAAAGGCAGTATAAAGTTTAATATCGTGCAGTGTTCTTATATGGTGTAACTTCCTACACTTTGTAATGTATTTAGCACGGCCGCATCAGTAATTTGGTCTATGCATAGTTAATGTACCCCACTTTTGTTCGGTCGTGTAAATGGGTATGAGTAATTTTGTAAAAAGGCAAACTGATCCCTCGGGTTTCCGCTTTTAGAATGTGGTTTCCAATTTTTTGTTTTTATATACGTGGCGGATTTTTGCTGGTAACAGTGCCATGTTTTTACGGTTCGTGTTCTGACGTGAGCACTTTTATAGAAACAATCAAAATTGTACAGAATATGTAAATAAAATGTAAAGTACATTTAATTCACGTAGTTCATAATACGAAAAAGGCTCTAAATAAAACCAATTACACAATTAACCCAATCCGAATTGTAGCCTTTGCAAAAGTGCCTATAACGCTGGCTGGTATAACGTGTACACAAAATAATAATCGCATTTAAAAATTTAGGATTTTGATACGATTTTTTTATCCTACACAGCTAGGCATTATACCACAAGTTCGCACGACCAAGGAAGTCAGCGATACTGTAGCCCTAGATGTAGCATGCCTAGTCTGGAATACACTTTCTCTCAGGGAAACTTTGCGTAAATCGTGGTGTAAATTTTTCGAATCCGGTCGGAAACGCTACCTGAATCAGGCTACAGAATGACAAATAACCACCCTTGCATTAGGTATGCATATCGTTATATGAAACTGTTAGGTTTTAAGAGCTAATAACAAAGGTACAGAATTAGAAACTATAAACACACAAACACAATATTCAACATGCACATTGCTCAACTTTATTCAACCTATTCTGAGAATATCAGATTCGTTTACTTCTAAAGCGCTTCGGATAAACTATATAACCAATTTGATCAACACGAAACCGTTTTGGGAACACCAAGAAATGAGAGAGGCATTTTAAAAAGAATCTAGCTACGAGGACAATAGTCCTCTCTGCCAGGCTACGGTTAACCCGGACTGCGAGCACAAAGCCACTACAAAAGGTAAAATGGGCTTTACACTCCTAAACTACGCTCGTATTATGCTTTACTGCATACGGCGTGCTACACCTAGCATTACTACAGCTTCTTATTACAGTATGCATAATAACATAACATTCATATCTGACACCGCGAGCGGCTCTGTTTATTAAAACCGAGCTCGGAGTTTATGCCAACCTCTTTTGAATGTGTAATCGAGGTGCTTATTTGCTTTGCGTACGGGCAAAACGAACTCGTTTTGTGAAATTAATTCACGTGGACAAATATTGATGTTGTGTTTTTAACTTTAACGTGGTGTCGTGACGAGACGAGTAAAAGGGTAGCTGAGAACGTTTTAAACATTCGTCTGCGTGATTGTCATGCTGTTTTGTATGTTATTTTGTGTGTATAACTCGAATTAGTCAAATTTAGTCTTAAAACTTGAAGCTAATTAAAAATGATGTTTTTAAGGTAGCTCGTTTAGTAATTAACTGTTAAAGATAGGTACAGCGCTTAGATTTAAAAGAAACCGTGAAACGCAGTGCCATAGGCTAGGTAAAGGCTTTTTGTCCCAGTGAATGCAAAGGGTAGGTAGTTGATAATTAACGTTTTTAGGTGTAATTCAGACACCACTATTTTTTCACAAAAGCTACTTTTTCACTTGACCTTCGTATACAGTAATAAAATAAAATTTTATTAATTATATTTAGTAAGGAGCATTTAACATTAACGCCTATAATAGGAACTCACGTTAGTTTTATAAGTGGAGCACGTGAAAATAAGTCTAAGCTATACGTCTTCGCGCCGCGTGCACGTGATATTGACGGATTGCCTTCAAGGAAGGCATTCATCAAGTCAAACGCTAGTGGTTGATTGAAACTGTTCATTTTCAGCACGACGAGAAACCTACCAAATGCTAGTAAATTTATACGGAGTTATAGGTTATGGTATACTATGCCGAAAGAGGGTCACAATACTCTTTCTAAGGAACGACTGTTACTATGGGAACGATACTAAATTTAAGAAAAAAATATTTGGTGTTTCATACATTTTGTAGTTTAATGATGAATATAGTGTCCCCCTTACGGCTTAGTATACCTGTAACCGAGAAGCCTGTTCATTGTAGATATTTAGTATAGTGTTAGTATAGTGTTGAACTTAAACTAGAGATTTAAGTAGTCTTGCATTATATAAACTTCTGTTTAGAAGTGTTAAACCACACTGAGGTAATTACTACTACTACTACTTAGTATTTAATATTATTTCTTGACCGTTATCCCAATTGAATAATTTCTCAGCAGTTAACTCATAAAGAAGCATTTAATGCAATTGATTGTTGTTTTTTCAAATAGAGAACAAATAAATAGTGTTAAGTATACAATCGGCACAATAACAAATAAATTCGTGGTCGTAAAATATTTTAATTCAATAACGACATCGACAGTTTCCAAAGAAATTCATTGACTTTTAATATATTAAAGTAAAATTAAAGAATTTTTACATTAATTTGACTATTATAATGACCAAGCTAGTGAAATAAGGTACTTTTGCAACTTTTAAACCGTTGTAGTACAATTCTCCATTATTTTATCATTATCGACTCGCACTTGTTGAAAAAACTTAACCTGAGAACTGAGGTTTACATCTACGAGTAATACGTATTTTTGTAATATGGCATTCTAAACAAGTCCTTATACGTAAACTAGAGAGTATACGTGTTCGCCGGGATTTTAATAAAACCGATATGTACGTTGTACACACTAGCAGAAACCCAGCTTTTAGTTTAACAAACAATTTGAAGTTTGTCTTGGGGCTCTAGACGATATTGTATCCTGAACTATCGGTATTCTGGACTTGATGGAATGATAACATTAGAGATACTATAGACACATACATATCTGTGGAGTAGTCTGGCAACGAAAAGTTCTCGTTTAAGATTTTCCACGTTGTTTATAATTATGTTTCTAAATGATGTTTTATGCAAACGTAATGTAAACATAGTAGGTATGTTTACATTACGTTTTTATTCTAAACTAGCTGACCCGGCGAACTTCGTACCGCGTAACAGTCGATTCTTAATTATAATTTTTTAATACTTATTCTGCTATTCGGGATGCTGGGTCAGCAAATATTGTCAAATTTTGACATTAATCTTTATACGGTACTAATGTCACTCATTTGTTTTTCCATCCCGGAACGTCTCCACTAACACTTAAACTTTATGGTATGGTACTAAAGTTCAAAAGTGACTTCTAAGTATTATTACGAATCGATTGTATAGGAGTACAGAAAAGTGTCTTTTTTTGATCTTTTTAGGCAATTTTCAAAATTTTTCTTTTCATAGGAACCATCCTTGTACTTCAAGGAATATTCTAAAAAAGAATTAGCAAAATCAGTTCATCTGCTCTCGAGATTGGCGCTTAGCAACACATTTAGCGATTCATTTTTATATTATATATAGTTTAAGTAGCTTATATATATATATATATATATATATATATATATACGGTTTTTTCTGATACATACGTTTAAAAATTGGTTTATATTGCGTGAATTTGTTACGCTTGTTTTTTATTTATTTAGGTAGTAGGTACCGCGAACGAAACGAATCACCTATCTGATATAAGTCAGTTCATAGGTAAAATTATATTTTTTTTTAATTACAATTTCTTGCATAATCAGTAAGTAAAGAGTGACTTCTTGTCATTTTGTGTAAACAAATTAGATTTTTTGAAAAGAATCTGTTGCAGCTTTAGATATTTCCACGATAGAACCTAACCAATTTTAAACAAATTGCCACAACCGCGACTAATTTCATGGGCTACATAGCTGTAGCACTTTCAACCGAACTGACGTGCACTCTAATCTGTTATAAATAGGTCAGCCATTAAATCGTTTATTAACTGTAATAATGCTCAGTGGCTCACAGTTAATTTGTTAGGCGCGCGGAAAATTGGAACTTACTGGTACCTGTGCCGCGCGGTACAATGCTATTTTGTGCCATTGAAAAACACGAACAGTTGTTTGCGTTTCAACTGTAGAATAAACATGGAGTTGGTTCGTTTATTATGTACTTATGTAGATGTGGTTGCAGTTTGGATGCTTTTGTTAGGAGTGTGCCTTTGTTATCTGTGTTACTAGACAGAATATTCGTACCATGTGTTTGGCTCTTCTGCGTGGCATATACATTCACGTAAGTATCTCATTTATTTGATATACATTTAATTTCGGTGTTTTAATAAGGTTTTGTTAATAAGAAATTCACACATTGGATACTGCAAAAAAAGACAGTAATCATTTGACATTTAATATATGTTAAAATCCAGCATGACGTTAAACGGAGAATTTTTATTTTAATTAGTGTTTCCATAGTTTTATATTTATCATTACTCTTTTCCATGTGAATTATAAGTAATACAATTTCAAAATGTGGAGTTGACGAGCGTGACGCAGCGAGGTAATACGGTCAATTTATACCCAAAAAAAACTTAGAGAGAGCTTCGTGGTGGTGATGGTAGGAGAGCTAATCAAACGTGAATATCGGTAAAAAAGAACCTATTTATCAAAAAATTAATTACTAGTTCACGTTCATTTATATTAACTACACATTTAGATACATTTTTGCAAAAAATATCTTTTTTTTAATACTTATAAAATATAATAATAATATCAGGATCTAAATCAGGCACCTAGATGTTTTCAACAAACAAACGCAACAAGAAAATGTATTAGCAACCACCAAGAGCACTGTCATTCAATCCTTTCTCAGACAATTCCCATCTTCTTGCATTCTCCATCCCTCGAACAAATACACTCATGACTGTGTGAGCGGACGCTGAAACTCGTTGGGAAAATTGAATCTTACCGCAACCTAAAGCAGTCTGCTTGTGCAGACGAACAGTGAAACACATTTACTTTTTTTTTCCTTTTAGTCCTTAGAAAATTAACTATTTGACAAAAGAGTTCTGTATTCCCGATTCCGTTTCTTGTTTAGAATTATTAAGTAGAGTTACGATACTTCGGATATAACTCTTGTGTAGTTAGAAGTTCCAAGACGATGATAAATGTATTGGCCTAGCAGTATGCTGGGCTAAAGACTCCGCACTTAAGAGTTATAGGTACGTACTCGTAGTTAAGACGTTTTTTGTTACTTTAATTAATCATATAAATATTTTGTTACCTTCTGTTTTGCATATTATATAATAGGACCTGAATACTGCAAAAATTAAGCTATGAAAAATTGCGCCTTCCAGACTGAAAATCGATTGTCAATTTTTAAATTATTTCAATTTCAATTTCGATATAAAAATTGAGAATCTACTTACTTAATATTACATACTTGATTTTTATTTAGTTTCTTAACTAAATAGATAAGATCAAGTATGCGCATCGATTCGATATACTAGTGATGTCATTGGAAAGTTTTTTTTTAATTGTTCATACAAGTAAGTACCACCTACGAGTATTTCCTTGGGAAACGTTCGCAAACTTTATCTTTAGTTAAAAGGAAAAGTTGAATTAGTTCTAGTTCTGCATGAGATAATACATTTTCGGTTAGGCGTAAATTCACTAACGACCTGAAAAACTACCAATGGACATTTCATAGCGGTAAAAAATACAACGCCGCGCGACGGGGCCGGCCAATAAAGACAATTTTCGACGCCATTTTTTCAAAAGAACATTGACGGAACGAGTGTGATATTGCACCTAGTGGAGCTCGTCCTTTGTTCGTGTTTTTATTGTTGCACGCTTACACATATGGTGGTATAATAATACCACCTGTCTAACACTTGACAGGTGGTATTATTATTATCGTATTTATTTAATTTCTTTAGTAGAAGTTTTTTACAATATCATTTCAAAACTATAAATATTGTTAAAAACTTAAACCTAGAGTGCCGCCAGGACCCAAGCTACTGGTAGTAGGGACTACAGAGAGAGGAACCTCCTAACAATACGTGCCGTATCGAGGATCACCGCCCTTTGTATCTGACCTTGGATCTAACCATCTAGCGAGAGTCTCTTAAGATGTTGGTTGATGCTTCTCGCTATCAGGCCATTTGTATTATTATTATTAATTATATGAATAAGTATTTTATGATCTTTCCCGTTTTTATAGTTCTCTGAGAGGCAGCCTTAAGATATTATTGCTAAAAGTTAAAAAAAACCCTTTCTTGTTGCACTGCCTGTTGTGATAAGTCTTTTTGAGTGCAGTTGTCTGTATTCTACTTATTTGTTTGTAATTATTGTCAAAATATTGCTTCTACTTTAATATAAAGTATATTTTAGTTTCATGGCGAAATTCTTTATTTTTGTTTTCCAAAAATTAAAAGTCAGCTAAAACCTCGCAAAAGTTTGGTTTTTGTATGTACCTACTATTAATCTTCTTAAAATTAAACATACGTTAAACACATCGTACGTTACATGAAGTGAAATAGATACCAAACACAATAAAAAGACGTGGTAACTCGTTTACAGAAAAAGTTAAATCTTCTCCAAATAGAAGGAACATAAAACCCCATTTACCCAAATCGCTCCAACCACGTTCGCGTATAAAAAAATAACTCGCGAAAAAAATGTCATTGTTTCAACGGAACGCCGCAAAAAGATCCTTTTCAGACTGCTTTGCATAGCATCAGTGCGAGTGAGCCATGTTACAAACGTGACCTATTTCTGCGGAAATTAACACACCGTAAAACATTTACTGCGGTCCAATCTTCCGCGCATTATTATTTTTCATTGTGGCCTGTTATTGCGGACGCGAGCTGGGAACACAACAAAATAAAAAAAAATCAATTTATTTCCCTTGCGAGCGAACATGTCCCGGGCTAATCCAGTTTGTTGGACCGCGCAAGGGTTGAATCGTCAATGAGCACCAGTCCAAATGTAAAAGTGTGCCACTCGGGACAAAGTATCGAATATTGGCTCTTCACAATGAGAACTAGCTCCCGAATGAGATCAGTATCTATTTGTAATTCTCCTTTTTGTTTGAGAGCCGCCCGTACTCACTCACAGTTACCGTTTGAAGACTTAGCAAAGTAAGGAGGGTTCTTCTCGCTGAGCTTAGTGAGCTAAAATAAATTATTAAGACAACATTGGGATAAATAACAGCATACTTCGTGGAACATGACGATGAACATGATTATTTATAAAAAAGACGAAATTTTATGTATCCTATTTCAAAGAAGAAATACATAAAAATAGCTGCTGAATTTAATTGAATAAAAAGTATAATAATAAGTTGACGTAAACGTAAAATTTTTATAAAACAAAAAAAAAGCACATTATATTTTAATAAAAATATCTCGTGCGCTCGAATAAAATACTTAAATTTTTGTATCACATTCCGAGAGCTTGGAAAAGCATACCTCTTCACATTCAACGTAAGTTACATTAATTTGTTTTGCGAGCACTTTTCTCTTTTCTTTTAACCGGCTCTGTGAGCTCAAGCAATTTCCAGAACGAAAAAATTAGTAAGTTACCTTTTGTTTTTTAATAAAATATGCATTGGAGATGCACACAATACTTTTAAAAGACATTTAATATAGATATTTGTTTTTCTGTGTGGTTAAAACTTTACAATGATAATTATTACAATTGATAACGTTTTTAACTTTATTAAAGCCTCAACTTATCTGCGTATGTGCAGCCTAAGATGCGGTATGCTCCGTGTATAACCAATTTTCTTTTGATATGTTACGGTAATAGCCACATTGTTGTCAAAAATTAAATTGTGAATAAAGGTCTATAAAATAAACGGTAATAGATTTAATTCAGATATTTACTATTTATATATATATATCAATCTTAGGAAGGTACCTATGCAACGCTTCATACATTTTGTCGACGACCGATATACTATTTAGATATCTGAGGGTTATCGGTAAGGGGTGTACTAAGCCGAATAGAGGTCACTTTACTCATCATTATAAACAACTTATACTATGAGAACAACTTGGAATACGAGAATAAAAAAATAATGCTGTTACATGCATATTTTTTCTATGAAACTATGGTTTTGTTTTTCAGGAGTTCAGGGTTTACCTCTCAATGAAAGATGTTTGTATTGATGAGTATAGTGACCTCTTTTGGGCTTCGTATACACAAACTAATGACCCTGTATACGGTAGCAAATATAACATTACCGGAAACATCATAAACTTACACAAACTCTCATAGCTCTTAAAAACACTTCTATTCAAAGTTTATGCATGTTACAAATTAAATAAATATTAAATAAGGGTTCATACACTCACAGAATTTATATAAAAATATGTTCACATTTGCAAAATAACGTGAATTTTATATATTCAACTCCAAACTCATCACAAACAAGTCGGATGCTCTGACTGCTGGCTTTAGAGCAGAAAAACTTATGAATAAAAAATGAATTCCTTGGTTTTTAAATTAGCATTACAAAGAGAGGGTAATTCTCGTACCTTTGCGCCTTCAAAAAACGTATAAACGTGGCTCGTGTCGTTTTATTTTAAGTGCAGAAATCAGCGTTTTATGCAGATTGGGGTTAGTTTTGTGGCCTAGGGTTCTTACAGTTTATATTCATAGGCATTAATTGTGAGCAAGAATCGGCTCTGAAAATATAAAGATTTGTATAGAAATGTGTTGGGATTTATGAAGTCATCTATCTCGTAATAGGTTCCGAAATGTATTCTATAGGTAGGATTCCTCTTATGTCCGCTAGAGGCATTGCTTAGTACTGCTCCATACACGTATGATAGGTTCTCCGTGAATATCGTGTTAAGTCAGTAATCGCCTCTGCTTCATGTATCGAAAAAAACTAACGTCTGTCGTTGTTCCGTATTTAGGTATGTCTGTATATAGCCTTGCTGGCATTTGACAATACACGGGTTATGAATATTCGAAAATTGTTTGTCGTTGAGATATTTGGCCGGAGAAGTGATTAGAGTATTTGGCCTCAAATAGAAGGACAATTGGTGCGGCGATTTACACGAACATTTAGTACAATTTTGAATATTTAAAAAATTAATTCACATGTTCATCGAAAAACATGTAGTTGTGAGGTCTACAATTCACAGAACTAATGTTAATTTATTATAATAAATTAAGACTAGACTTTAGACTAGAAGTCTATCTTTGCCTTCAGGTAACTAATAAAAATATTCGTTAATATTTGAAAAAAAATATATAATTTAAAAGCCATTACATTTTGAGTTATATCCGAGGTATTCTCTTGTTATGTTTTGTAACGAATTTCCTCATTGTGAATTCAATTAAGTACTCGGGTTGATTTCATTATCTTAGGTTTCGGAGCTGCAATATTTTATCAGGCGAATGCCCGGACACAACAAAAACACTACCAGAGAGAACTGGCACGGTACATTTAACGTACAAGTTACGTGCGAGTAAATCTGATCCAGTGATTGATTTCAGTAAATGGAACGTGGCAGATTTGCACAGAAATCGTGAAATTTTATGTTTTAAAAACAGATATTTAAAACTGTTTTGTTTCTCATCGAATTGATGGTTGTGTTAGATAATTTGCTCAAATAATAGCAATTGAATATTAAATTGTTGTGTTTTAGAACGTGCTCGTCAATTTTATTTGTATGGAAAAAGACAAGTATTAATAGAATTTCTGGAACAAATTTGGAACAATATTGATTTACAAACTATTCTACGTTTTCTATGGGAAAATTTAGAAGCAACAGTCACATTCTTATACTTTTATATACAATCCCATCAAGAATAACTTTTTTATTTGTGGTTTTATTTCTTATACATGGAAATGCTGATGTAAATAACGTTTGAAACTTGCAGAAAAGTTAATATCAGCGTTATTATAATTAAAAATTACGGTTTCTTTTGATTAGTTTCACTACACGCGAGAACTACCGGTTTACGCCCTGTCGCGTGTAGCGAAACGGTTAAAAACGGTATAATTTTTGCTTCACCGTCACCACACTGGAACTTGACTGTGATAGAAATCTTGCCTGCGATTATAAGGTTCAATTTTGTGTGATCGTTTTACAATTTCAGTTAGTTGGATTATAACTGTATCAGAGCCTCAAACCTTCAGATTTACATAATAAATTATTTCAATATATAATATGTTGACATCTCGCTGCTGGCAGCATATTGATGGTGGTAAAATCGACAAATATCAAAAAAAAAAAATATTGAGAAGGAGTAAATCAGTAAATTTTAGGAAAAGACAGCAAATTTATACATACTATAGATTACAAATATTACTCTTACAGATATTATTTAATGATACTTCTGCATATGAAAATAGTATAAATAAATGTATCTACTTTCATTTCTACGAACTTCCGTCTTAGAATTATTTTCACAGAGTAACTCTACCGACATAATTTGTTGTCTAATTGAAACAGTAATATGCATAATTAAAATTAATAATACGAGTACCTAAGCTCAAAAGGAACAGTAAAATTAAGCAACGATTCCGGAAAGCAAGAAACGCACATTTTCTGAGGCAACGTTTTGAATATTACCAAAATGTAGGGCTTTTATGTAGATAGAAAATTTTACCATAATACAAAAGATGGTATCCCTTTCGCATAATCATGAAAATGTTATCGCTTGGCGCAAAATTGAGCCCCTTTGCGGATATCACTCCGGCACTACAATGGAATCGAGATGCGATCGCCTCCTCTTCGAGGGAATAAAATTGACGATTCCTACGATAATTCAGTACCGAATCGTTGTTGATTAAACCAGGTACAATTGTTATTAATTAAAAGAAACAAATAATGTATCTCACTACGTGTTTTATGCAAATTTATAGTACGCCATCCTAAGGTTAAAAGTTTGTATGTAGATATAAGTTTATGTGAGTGAAATTTGTTAGCGAGATAAGCATTCTTATGTGATAATATAGGAATGTGAACAGAGGCGTCTTTTGAATGTGGATAAGTGTTATTTAGAGGCTCAGCTGGTCTTGCAATCAAACCTAATGAGACTCAGATAAACGTAATTCGTTTATTATAATTATTTCGATTGTGTTTTACTATTCTGTAACACATGCGCGATTACTGATATATCCTCTCTGAGCCAACGCCTAAATTACGCAGACGAAATCGAAAAAAATATAATATACCTACAATTATATAACTAGGAGAGTGTAGAACGATCGTGAAGAATACAAAATTCTCATATGGCGAAAAAATTTTGGTAGCCTAAATGTATGTACGTAATTTTAATGTACCTAGGTATATAATTATGGTGACACAAAATTAGTTTAAAGCACTCTTACCTAGAGTAATATCACTGAGAGTTTTTATTTGTGATGATGTTTTATGTCTATTTTTTAAGTATAATATATGGTCGTTAGTTGATCTCGCGACCACACTAATTTTGCGATTATATTTCTAGCTACTAAATCTCAGAGCAATAAAAACCTTGTAAAAGAAATTCTTGGCCTTGTAAAATAAATAAATAATAATCTGTGATACAACTGATGCCATTTTTGAAATTTTTAATATTGATGGGAATTAAATAACATTTTTGTTTGCCATGGATACTTATTTCTTCCTTTTGTGTATTTGCCACAGTATTTTGAACTTTGTTTCATGAGTGTTAAAATCTACTGTTATAGAATCGTCGTAGTATTTTCATTTACAATTAAACTTTCGTCTTTTTTGAAATAATTACCCGACCAATCGAAATCTACGACCTGTAAGCGAGTACGCATTTTCTTGTAGACTAGTATCCATACATACAACGTACAAACTGAAAGACGAAAGTACAGTTTGCCAGACTCAAAATAAAGACACATCGCTCGCTTCACTCGCTTGGTCAATTAAGTTTTAGAATACCCACACATTGTTATGTGGAAGTAAAATAATAAAAAATAAATAGAAAACCGTTTATAAAGACTGAACAAAAAGAGATTGTATGTCGAAGTTCCCGCTAGCACCCCATTTATTGTATCAAACTGCACGCCCAAAAATTTCACTTTGGGGACGTCATACACAATACTGTGACATCGGAATTTCTCATTACAGCACCAAGCAAGATCTCTATATATCAGGATGGAAAAATATCGCTTTTAACATCACCCTTTCTCCCATTAATAGTACTACCTACGTAAAGCACGTAATCCTACGTACCCTGTAATGACAAATTAAGAATGTTGAATTAACTGCACTACGGCCATAGTTTTACACTCGTAAATTGATTAATTATTATACTTATTAGTATTGCGAAGAGTCGACATCACGACCACGTTTTATGCAACTTTAAAAATGACACCGACTTAAGTGTTATATTTTTCATATTGAGCATTATCACGCACCATTATTATCTTGCGATTGTAAATATGTAGCGTTTAATCACTATTAATTCCATAGGTATTAAATAAATGTAGGTACTATACAAGTACAAAATTCTTTGATCAAAAGAAAAAAAAACGTTTACGACAGATAAGATCCTTGTCCTTATTATAATTTACTCGTAAGTATTAATATTCGTCAAGTATTTTCACAGCGTAAAAGAACGTCTCGTAACTTTCGCCTCATTTTAATCTAGTGCAGTGTTGATTAAAAAATAATAAAAGCTAATGAAGTGGAATCGACGTAGGTACTCGCAACTCTACGCTCGAGGGTGCGCTAAACCCTAGTTCTAATTAAGGAGGGAAAACATGAGCTTCTCTGCTCTTGTTTAAATAACATGAATACAAGAGAAAATACTCTGCATTTGTATTGGAAACGTATATGTTAAAGTTAGCACGTACGAGTTACCTTTCCCTATAATAACAACTACTAGATAAGGTTCTGACTTTCCTATTTTGATTATAAGCAGATTTTCCTTTTTATTTTGTAAGTAAATGTGTTAAATTTTACTAAAAGATTGCATAATTGTAGGAAGTAGAAACAGCAACAGTATATAGTCATGATGATGATGATAGTTCAAAATTCAGCTTTATTAATTAAAAAATAAACGTTATTGTATTGGTGTAGCAATGTGTAGTTTGGAGCGGATGACGACTAAAACTGAAGTTCAAGCCATCTAAGACGAATTTGTGCTAGTCGCCCCCAAAAGTCTCGTAAGTATTTCGGTTTAGCAATCAAACATCTGGACCAGTTTTGATAAAATTTAATAGAGACCACTTCAGCGGTGCACTTATAAACAAAAGCAGAATTTTGTACATTATTAGTCCAGCTGTCTCTGAGAAATCAAGTAGTTACCTGATAAAGAATATTAGAACAAAAAAAAAACACAAAATTTAGTGCTTTTTTGGAAAGTCAGTAAACAATAGTTATAATATTGTTACTAAAAACCGAAATTTTGACCCAAAGTAGTCGGGTCAAAATTTCGGTTTTTTATTAACAAAACAGAAAAACATGTACTCGAAAAGAAAACGGGCATTTGTCTTTGATTTGTCAGGCAATCAAGTGTCCTGTTATAAGATTTTTTTTTTGTTTTAATGTATTTATCATAACATTAACACTATCTTATAAATACAAAAACTAACACATTAAGGTCACTGTGGGAGGAGGTGAAAAGAGATCATAGTTTCCGTCGAATCTGTCAAAGTGGAAAGGTTCTGTTACGATGCTGCATCTAAGAAGTGTCACCATTCCCCAATGATCTCCCAGTTTAGTACACTCCTAGCCAATACTCAATTAATATCAGAACGTAAAAAAATACCAAAGTAAAATATAATATAATCTGACATAGACATCGAATGTCATCAATGTTGCTTATATGAATGAGGCTAGAATCGCGTGGACAGTCCTTTGCCCAAACACAGTTTACCCCCAAAATCCATCTTCTTAGAAGCAGTGCGACCAGCCGATATGTGAGCAAGCGCGGAAACTTCTCCTTAATACGTGCTCCAGCTCATCAGATCGCGCCCGTCTCTTAGCGGTTTCTGAGTGGGAATCAGGTTTTTGGTTACAGCTACTCCCTTCGCCTAATACCCTGCTTGCCAACACTTCATTCAGAATCGCAATCTCCCTTCGCTTGGATGCAACATGTTGTGCTTCACATCGCTGCCAGTGTGGCGCAAATGTCGACCAGCTCGGCCACCATGGCCTATCTTATCCTTCGCCGGGTTCTTACCACCGCTAACTGTGCGGCTATTCTAGAATCGAGTGGTCTTATGCGTAGCGATGGTAAGAGACCCGACGGCATGACTCTTATCCCTTGGAAGATGGGGCGACCTTTAGTGTGGGACGCTACTTGCGTCGACACTCTTGCACCGTCTCATCTTCCTGTTACTAGTAACAAGGCTGGTGCGGCGGCAGTCAGCTAAGGGCCTCAAAAGGCGCAAATATAGTAATTTAGATAGCGGCTATATTGTTTGAGCCTTTTGGAGTTGAAACTCTCGGGCCTTGGGGACCGGGAGCAAAATTATTTTTCTAAGCCCTGACAAAGCGTCTAGTTGACGCTACTCGAGACAAAAATGCTGGTCTCTACCTTGCTCAGCGCATTTGTATTGCCATTCAACGAGGCAATGGGGCTAGCATTTTGGGTACTCTACCAACTGACAGTGGTTTAGATTTAAGTTAGTTTTAATTTTTGGGTATTGCTTTTGTACATATAGTTTATAGCTTTGTATCATGTTTTATAAGTTTGTGCAATAAAAGATATTAGTGTTTACAATATAATACATATAACAAACCTGTAGAGGCCGAAGTTCTGTGCAATGAAAAAAATTGTTAAAAACCGAGTCAAGGGGATGTAAGAAGTGAAATAGAACTAATTTAGATTTTTTAATTGTTTTGTTTCTCTATTTGTCAGTCTGTTTGTACGTACGGGTTAGTTTCCGAAACAACTGGATCGATTTTAATGAAATTTGTATGGCGGTAGCTCATATCCCTGGTCAACATACAGAATACTTTTACTTCCGGTAAATTAAAGATAAAGAATAAAAATACCACGTGGACGAAGTTGCGGACATCAGCTAGTATTTATATAACATCTGAAATAGTAAAATATTTGGCTTTCGTTGGTATAATTAAATATGTACCTACTCTATTTTATGTTACTTTGCACGTGACATTATTTAAAAGTAATGTTTATAGCCATTCATTACGAGTTATGTCATTCATTAATTCATTTATAAAGTGCGGACAATTAATAATTCAGTTTTATTCACACATCAACTGGTCTGCAGTTTAATTTAAAACATTGTGATTTAATAAAAGGTAGCATTCGATAAAATTATAAACTGGTCTATAGGAGCAATTTGCTCGTTAATAATACATATTAACTATTATAAATAATGAGTTTTGCGTACACTTTGTATGACTTCAATTGAAGTTTCCTCATTTTTTGTAATAAGGTGGGTTAAACAAAAAAACATGGGTATTATATTGTTCAATATTATTTCAGTATACTAAATAAACGCACTCAATTTAGAATGTATTATACCAATACACAAGACGAATTTCGTTAAAAATTTATAGAACTATCTGGAATGTATTTATTCTCCTTCATACAAATAAACTAATTTTTTTTCTAAATCGATCTATATGTCTCTGAAAAATCGGGTATCATACCTATAAATGATATTGATGAATTGAGCACACCTCTGTTTTTAATTACGTTTAAAAAAAATTATGCTTCTCAGTTTTGTATTTTATATTTACTCATATAAGTTAGTTTACCCACTAGGCTACCTATTCGGTAAGCCCCTTGTCTCACATAGCCCCTTGTCTCACATATGGCGCGGGTAAAATCCCAGGTTTTCATTTCAAATTCATTCAAAATCTCTGTAATTTTCATTTGTGTGTACTTAATAACCACATGCTTAAACTGTGAAGGAAAATATCGTGAGGAAACCTGCTTCTCGGAGAAAGTTAACTAGTAGCTTTTGAAGATAAGTGAATTTGGTCAGCGTGATAGACTATGGCCTACATTCACTTTACAGCCGAGCACAGCATTATGACGTTACGGCTCAAAAAACGTATATTTACTTATCGCTAACTATAATATTTTGAGTAAAATTACATCATAATTTATGTAATAATACCTGTCGATTAGAGTTTTAGGATGTATGCCCGACTTGTGTACTAAGCAAACAAAGTTGGTCTAAGAGAATTTCCAACCTCTAAAACGCCGCCGCATGTCTCTCCATTAGCTGGATCCTAATTACGAGCCATCAGTAGAGATATCTAAAGCCAAGTCGAAGCATACACACAAAATATACCAGATACTCAACTTTCTGAACTTACCTTATTATACCTATTGCAATTATATTAGTTCCTGGATAAACAATATTTAATTGTAATAACAAGCGACAATCTAGTCTCATTAGTCTTATTTTTGTAATATTAGTAATTTGTAATTTTTAAACTACATATGTGAAATTATGGCGCATTACTAACAAAGAATATCTATAATGTGCACTAATTTGTGTAAAAGATACTCGTGTATAGAAGGAATAGCGTTGTTCCTTTAATATATATCTACAAGACTTCCGAAAAAGAGAAGTAACTCAATTTGACTACGTTATTTTTTTGTTTATTACCTAATTTCTCGAAGACGGCTCTATTTTTTGTTTGAAAGTTGGGTATAACTTTTTAACAAAAAAGATGTTTTCATACTCGTAAGGTCCCATTTTAAATTTGTTAATAGTGGTCTCGATGTTGGATTTTAAATCGAAATAACTGAAAACGATCTATTGGCACCTACCGTAAGGGTGAACGGTAATCACTTTTTTAAATGATATTGTGTCAAGAGGTTTATATACGGAGTAGTGTGCTTTTAATGTTCGCGTTAACTAAAGTTTTTAAATGTTTTGCAGTAGTATTTTTTTGGATCTGTAATTAAAGACTGTAAATGCCAGTATTTGAAAAGTACCCATTTTTAAATGCTCACATTATAAGTCTTTAAAGAAAAGCGCCAGTCTTTGAAAATGCTAATTAATTGTTAGTGTTCGTAGGTATTTATAAAAAGAAGTCTTATAAATACGACCTGACAGAGTCGTGATCGTCACGTTGATTTATTAATATTGTAAGTAGAGCCAGATACAAAGCGTCTCACGATGATACGTATGACCATCACAAAAACTGTAATGGATAAGATGTAAAAAATGTAGTAGAACAGAAATATCACCAAAACGTTGAAGATCAAACTTCTGCGAACTCTGATTTTCACCATTTTCATTTTTCTTTATGCTGCGGAAAATTGGACGCAGCGTGAAGAACACAAAAAAAATAAACACTCTAAAACTGTCGTGCCGAAGAAAAAAGCTTAGAGTGTCGTGTACCGAATTTCACCCAAACGTCTCGATAGTAAATAAATAAATAAAAGTCATTTGTTTCAGGCGAAAATACCCATAGTTACAATACTATCATACTATTAATCAATGTTTTTCTTGTTACAAACACTGTATAGGGGTGTATATGTAAAAATAACAATACAAGTAAAAAAAATTAAAACTCGACATTAAGCAGCGTTTATTTTCGGTAGTCCAATCGCATATCCTCAAGTTTGTTTGACATGTCCTTAGAAAGCTTTGTTGAAAGGCACAAAACCGCGCGGAAAGTCACCCTCACAATGGACCAACCATATCAGATCTGCAGTGGGTGGTCTAACCTCCAGTCGCTAAAAATAACGAAACATCGTAAGGTGCTGTTAGCAATTATGCATCTGTTTATTGTTATTTTGTAATAGTAGGGCATAATCCCCCCATCGGAATTCTGATCACGCGTCGCCGTAGTTTCTATGAGTGCGGGACGTCGCGCAATCTGCTGTCGTCGTCGGAAACTATCGAAAGGGTCGCAAGTTAAGGCAAATTATGTAGATTGGAGGCCGATATGTGGTGTTTAGTAAAGTAAAGACAACAGGGAAAATGAAAGCGGTACGAAAGTTGATCAGGGCATTGTGAGGAAATTATTGGTGTTTTATTTATGTGTTTAAAAACATCCCTATTTAATAAGTAGGTGCTATAATTACTGTTCTTTATTAAAGGGTTTGATAGATTAAAATACTTTATTTACCGACATTCCGAAAAAATGAGGAGGTCTATAAGTATAATCCGTCAAACTCAGTTTGACGGATTATACTTTATGTTTCTTACCTGATTTCTCGAATACAGCTGGATAGATTTGAATTTACTTTAAATTTTTGAATAGTTATTTTGATTTATAAAGCAAACTACTGGACCGATTTTGATAGACATATTTAAAAAACATTTCGAGGTATAGAACTTTCTCATGTTTACCAACGAATTAGGTAACAAGCCTGAAAATTATATTACTCCAAGCTAGCCAAAATGCGGGTTGAAGACTTTACTTACCTTTGAAGGACTTATCCGTCTCCGACAAGCAGATTATTGCTAGCAAAATTTCCATCTTTAAAGTAAACTAGAAATATAAATATAAATGCGTTGCCTCAGGCGAAAAAAATGTATTACGCCGGTTTTCATGCTTTTTGTAACCGACATCTGGATTGATTTAATAAATATTTTTTGTATCAAGGTCTTACTTATACTTTCTAGGTTAGATTCATATAATTTTTCCAAATTTAGTAAGTAAATCAAACTTACTGAAGAAATTATATAGATATATGACGAATTAAAGTCATTAAAATATGTCACTTTCTACACCCGGTCAGTAGTATATAAAATATAATTCTTACAAAAAACACATGTTATATTTAATTTTTCCGCAAGTATCTTCTAGTAATTTTCTAGGTATAAATACATAGAAAAAATATCCAATGAATCGTAAATCTCTTTCTTTTATCAATAGATTAAAGATTATAAAACAAAGATAGAGTGGGCCGTAATCCAAAAGTTAAAATAAACCCAACAAGTCGCCAATAAAACCTTCAACAAATGGTTAAAAGCCACTTCAAAAAAAAACCGACTGCTAAAAACCTGACTGCGTTCAAATTGACTTTTAAGTACCTAGTATTACGAATCGATCATATGGGAGTATAGAAAAGTGTAGCTTTTAAACCTTTTCAGGCATATTTTTTATTTTGTTCTCCGTAAGAACAATTGTTGTACTTCAGGGAACCATTGTTGTTCTAAAAAAAGAATTATCAAAATCGGTACAGCTGTTCTCGAGATAGACGCTTAGCAACATTTTTATATTATAGATATTCATAATCACTGTTAAAAATTATTTATTTTGATACCACGCACGATCAATTCAAAAACATTTATTCTTAATATACACCCAGTGTGACTCTCACGACTAAGATAAGTCTATTGACACCACTCACATAAAAAAGACAAGCCGTATGGGCTCTACAGCATGCCAAATAAATATACATACATACTACCATTGATACATACACTCGAAAAACATAACCCTCCTTCTTTCGCAGTCGGTTAAAAACTAGTCGTTGTCGTTACATTCTAATTCCAAATTATTGACTGCCAGAAACAATATTGTTTGTTTACAGTAACTCCTAAACCAATTAAAGCAACTCGTGATCGTCTTGAAGTGGCAGTTTCAGTACAAATTAACTAGCAGAGAAGTCCGCCAATTGGATTTCTAGTCACGACCAAACTGAATTTAGATGAGTATATCAATGTATATTATGGTCAGTTTGGAGCGCGTAGGCCTCGCAAAATGTTTTCCTTTTGATGAAATTGAAGATTACCTAATAACGTATTCATAATAATCCGATTGGGCCGGATATAAAACTTGATTGAATATGGATGGGGCCGAAGTGGCATGGAGCATAAATAAAATGTAAATCATGGGAAGCAGCAAGCGGTCAAGACTCATGTTGTGATGTTACTGCAATAAATTATTTTTCAATATAGTTTTCTATAAAAATCTTGGAAACAACATGTGATAGTAATAAAAAAATATTTTGTTACTTATATAGTAGGCTATGTATAAATATCTCAAAACTATATTTGTAATGCATGATTGATTTATTAAGTATTACGTCCATGAAGTTCTATTGTGACCTATCATATATACTCGTAGATCTTCTGCTATCTCTGTTTGTTTTCTCAACTGACTGTATGTTATTAACAATAAAATTGTTTAATAATTATTTGTTGTTATTGTTGCAAAATATTTTCTAAGAATTGTTCTCATGTATTTAATGTTTTGTGTGCAATTGTTTGTGTGATTACAATAAAGTATTCATTCATTTATCTATATATTGACAAATATGTAATGTGAAATGCAATCTTAAAAAAAATATATTTAGACTAATTAATAGTTAAGCGATTATTGCTCTAGTAGTACCGAGATTATTCTTAAATTCCTAATAAATATACCCTTTAAAAAAGAATTCATATATATATGCATATCGATATCAACCCATGGATTTTATATCCTGGCCATTAATAGTACATTATGGCTCAACATCATTTCTTATATTTATATAGATTTTAACCCGCGGGCAAAGACCCATAAATACAGGGGCATTAGTTACTTGCGCACAACTTTTAAATAGCAAAACTGATATATCATGAAATTCAACTATGATTTTATTACTTCTAAAAATATCAGATATTCAATACCAACAATTTGTTAACGCGTGCACAAAAATCCACCTAATTTGTTTTCGATGAAATTTTCAACACAAGTTACTGGCCGTCAAGAGGTGGTGCGTAAGTTACTAGTAACCTTGTAAAGAGCTCTAAACCCTGTGACGAGAGCGTTACCACCCTGCCCTGAGGCCTCAGCTAAATGCTTTCCATTACATTAGTTATTGCCACTTATATTAAAATGAGCTACAAAAAAGATTAGATAAGTTGAGTCAAGTTCTAGAATGGCGTCGTTATTACTATCGAGCGAAAAACGGCAAAAATCACTTTTGTTTTATGGGAGCCTCTCTTAAATATTTATATTTTCAGTATCTGTTTTTATAGCGGCAACTGTAATACAATCTGTGAAAATGTCAGCTGTCTAGTTATCACGATGCAGACGGACAGACGGAAAGCAAAGTTTTAGTGTTAGGGTTTCGTTTTACCCATTGGGTACGAAACCCTAAAAAAGTGTCAAACGACTTCATTGCGGCAGGCTATACAGGTTTTATAAAATACAAACCAATGTTTATAAAATTTCTATGTGATGTATCTTATATGTATAATGATTATGGCCGAACAAAAAAATGTTTTCTAATTCGGTGTAAGCGTCTTTAAGTAATCAGGGTACATAGGTACTTAAAAGAAAGATTCCGACAAATTGAGATCCTCCTCCATCTTTGAAGATGGTGAAAAATGCTGTCAATCTATTTCAATCAATCAACTTCATAACGATATTGAAATGTAGAGAGTTACAGACTCAGGACGGAGTGTCCTTAAATTCATAACAGGAACTAACAGCAACGCCCGGGCCTCGGCGAAGGCATATTTTATCACTTTTGGCGGATAAAAGCTATCAAGTACACCTGAGTCTTATTTTACGCTCAACGTGCCAATATCTCTCTTGCTTGACTATGTATGAACTTGATATGTTAGATTTAAACAATACTGAGTTTTTAGGATCAGCTGCAGCAGAAGCTACAATGTTGATTTACTTTTTTATTGCTGATGAAGTCGGAGTTCTAGCTAAGATCACCTGGTGCTATGAGACAAAAACATGCCAAGCTTTAGAAGCCGAATTATCAAAAAAGTGTATATTTACCAATGTATTCTCTAATTTTGAGACTAGATTAAATATTTTTAATTTGGTATTGATTCCGTTTTGTTTCACTGCTTTGTTTATTGTGAAAAGCAAAGTTTAAGAATAAATACTTACTAAAAAAAAATAATAGAAAAAAGTTCCAAATCTAAAACCAGACTTCAGAAAAACAATAGGTATATTGGGGTATTTGCAAAGGTTTTAACTAAAATAATAATTTCTATAGAAACCGTTTTTCTTATTTATAATTCTAAGCGTTTAAATCCAGCTTGAAATCAAATTCTAACTTTATCTGACCTATATCCAAAAAAGTAATGTCCTTTTATTATGCGAACCGGGTAACTCACAAAAAATAAGCACTCAAATAAACATCTAAATAAAAAATATGGAATCCTCTACCGTGTCACGAATTGAGGTCAGGAATTGACAGTCGACATCAATAATTCAGTATCCGGAAAAATTAAAGGTATCCGTAGCAGACATACGATATACATGAAGCATCAGAAATAGGCGATCTTGGACTGGCTTTTTAAATAGCCAACGTATTCTTTAATAACTGTAGATAAATAAATTCTAGTTTTCAATGTAAATCGTTTAGATAAAATTTGCTCTCTTATCTTTATGGCAATTATATTTTATACAAATCTGTTGGAGAACAAATCTAAATTATTAAAAAAAAATTATACATTCGTATCATAATGATACTATAAAAAAATGGTTTATTTCAAAAATAAAATTTTTGGCTACGTCATTTTTGTCAGTTTTTTTTAAATCCTAAACATCTAGGAATTTGACCACAAGTTCGCATGACCACGGAAGTCAGCTACACTGTAGCCCTAGATGGAGCATGCCTCGTCTAAAATACACTGGCTCCCCAGGGGGGGTTGCCGGAACACACCGTTAGGTGCTTGGCGACAGATATTACAACTTGAGGGTGGTAGCTAGCCAGGCGAGCGATAGGAAACGTCCTACCACCATGCTATATGGTTTCCTCACGATATTTTCCATCTATAATTCTATGAAATAAAATGGAAATACACATGTCTTGTATAAAACTTATCACTTGAGATGTTAGTTGTTTGTCCGTCCCCTTAAAAATATTTTTTTTGTAATTACTCACTGGAAATATAACTTAGGAACTTACTCACTAATTAGACTCTTGTCGTAACTCTACATTTTCTCTGAGATCTTAATTTTACTTTTAGCATATTTTATTTATTAAATAAAATGAGGAAGAGAAATTGTATAAAATCATCAGTATTTTATCATACGCCGCATCATTGCATTACATTAGGCGTTTAAAACAAATTCTTTTTTAACGAATAAATATATTAAAATTAGGTAAGATTTAAACAGAACGGAGTTAAACATCTGTTCCCATTTATATTTATAAGCTGTGTGTGTAATTGTATGTCTGAGCTACAAAAGGTTTATATAAATCATAAAAGTAGCTTACGTATGGACTGGACCGAATTAGCTTTGTTAATTGTGATCTGTTTTGTTGCGAGCCCTTAATTTATGATGTTAATTAAAATTTTGGTGATAACATAGAATATTTACCGTTTTGTGTACTATTTTCCGGGACATACATATATCTGTAGCCGAATTTTGTGGAATAAAATTCTATCCAATCAAATCCTAACTGATTGAATGATATTCGCTAGGAATAAACGTAAAGCCTAAACCGCTGCCCTGGACCGTTTCAAGGAAGAAAGTACTGCAAAATATTACATATTTTTGATGGTACCAAAATTATCAACGGCTTACGTGTGAATCGGTAATGAAATATACTCATAAATATGAATATTAGTCACCCCTTCATACTTACTAAATACAAACTATTGCTTTTATAATATTAGCGTAAAGCAATATGCAAAGTTGCTATGCAAATGATTTCCCAACAGTTACAAGAACATTCAGCAGCATTTCGATGAGTTATGCAAAGCACATAGTACGCAAACGATCTCCTTCGCCCAGTGCATACGAGATGGGCCAAAATTGATGGAATACAAATGTCCTTGCGAGACCCAAGGGAATGCGCGAGACAACTGGAAAGGTCACTTGACTTATAGAATTTCTACTTCGGAGGCACTGACAGTTCTCGGATAACGTTCCATTCTAAATTTTAAAGATCAAATCATGGTTTTATTTCTATTATTATTTATAACTCGTTAGATTTGGTTACGCTCTGATTACATACTAGAAACTCGATTGTGATGTCTGGCACATTTGAGAGGATCAGCCTTAGGCTCGTAGTCACTGGTCTCTTTGTATAGAACTGTGACAACATCGTGATAAGACTCAGCGATGAATCTTTTCATAAATAATTGTACCAACACATTTTCACGATTTTTTTTTTACATATTTAGCTTGATTGAGAGTTTTGGGTTTAATCGGTGATATTTGTTATGTAATTAATTTTATCAAATTATATTTGACATAGTCGGGAATAAAATAAACTAGTGAGTAGTTAAATTTTTGGGTTGTAATAAATTTTTTTAGCGAAGCGTTTAGCAAATTAGCTTCATTAACTCGTGAAAATTATGATACAATGATATCTCTTATAAAATACCCTTAGCGAATACCTACTACAATAATACACCATCTTGCGTTAAAAACGTGTGTTAAAAATATGTGTGTTAGAAACTATTGTGTTTAAGGCGGAGTACATACTCTAGAAAATTAAGTGTGTTCTACAAACCGTTATCCAGACTAACAAAACAATTTGATATATGAGAGCATAAACTTAATACTCTACACTCTCGTACCGCGGGATGAGGATACACAGGTTACTTTAAATTAGTTTGCAAAGACAATGTATGGGTCTGTTGAGTTAGTGTACCGCAATGCGATAGTTTAGTTTCAGAGATTAGTATCTGCATATTACATGTGTTGTACGGTAGTTTGCAAAATAGCATCTACGCTAGCCCACTTGTAGCATTGAAATTTGGTTTTAATCGAATTGACAGATATTTTTTTTTTTTTCGATATAATAGCATCTTACAATTTTTATATTTGCCAGCGACAACTTTTGAATTTTCAAGTTTTTAATTAATTAAATTGAAAAGTCACAAATCAAGGAATAAGTCATCGTGGTCAAGATATAGTACCCTAGTAAAGCAGTGAAGACTTTACTAGGGTTCTAGGGTTTATGGAGATTTCACGTAACTCCATTTTTATAATCACTTGTACATATAAAAAAGACATTCATCGTTAAAAACCCACTATTATTAAATATCAAACCTGGAGACACAACAACCGAAGACGCCATTTTTAATGAACGCGGGATAACTTCTATTTTATTTAAGATACACATTTCAATTGTATTTTAATTTATTTGTATAACGAATTTCTCAGAAACACCTTGAGAAAAAAATGCAGTTAAAATCTCTAATAACACATTTAAAATAAAATTAAACTTCTAAACTGTAAAAATGAATTGATTTAGCGTTGAAAGAAGCAATTTGAAAAATCTCGCTCAAGTGAGAAGCTACAATAACTTATTTTTATTATACAGGGTTATTGGCTAAGCCTAAAGGGGGTCACTAAACTCATCCTAGGTATCAACTTTTTAAAGAGAGCAACTCTGAATTCTTCGTTGCAGTGTTGTTGTAATTTAGACCAATATAATACAATACAAAAAAAATATTAATAACCCCAAAGTCACATAACAATATTTGTAAATTATTTTAAACTTAACAACAGTTACGCGTATTTAATCAATAAAATAATACAACTGTAAATTAATAATACTTTTTCAAAATAATAATACTAATGATAATCATAAGATTAAAATAATATTACATTTTATAATATTCTATTATTAATAGACCAAAAGCATTCTTGTAATCATCAAATATAGCATTTTTTCCTTTTTATTAGAAACTATTTTCAAATAAGAAAGAAAAAATAATATTATAAAAAGATCTGCATTCGAAACACTGAATACCTTTTTTTGTCTTGTTTTTCCAATTTTGTGATTGCAAGCACCTGGATTCAGCCATTACTCTTTCGAAATTGCATACTTTATAGCGTCAATATTTCAACAAAAACGTACATAACATTGAAATTTTTAAAGTTGTCTATACTACTCTCTCTCTCTCTCTTTCTCTCTCTCTCTTTTATTCGTCATGAGAGTATTATCAAGGAAGCACGAAAGATATAAAAAAAAAACAAGTTTTACAAGGAAAATTAACAGTATAATAATGTAAGAAATAGTTGAAGACAATTAATTTACTTTGTGTATCTTCAATTAGCAATAAGTTTCTTTTCCTGTGAGGAAAAGTTGCTAAAGTTGAAAAGTATATCATTGTGCTGGATCCGTCGTCAGGGAATATAATATACTAATAAATATTTTAGCTATATACCTACATTATGAATAACTTTGTTTTAACAAATAACAACGCATATCAAACATACAGGAAACATTATTACTCACGTGTCGTCTAAGAAAATTGCTAAAACAGTTTCTGGTCGGGAGGTACGAACAGCAAAGTTG
The DNA here is from genome assembly GCA_947049295.1 of Ligdia adustata. Classification (NCBI taxonomy): domain Eukaryota; kingdom Metazoa; phylum Arthropoda; class Insecta; order Lepidoptera; family Geometridae; genus Ligdia; species Ligdia adustata. The sequence goes on along the minus strand of OX346214.1, from coordinate 9,480,609 downwards.
CCAAATCTACCAACTAATTTGGGCCGCTCATGCTACCAGCACTTTTTGGGAGACAGTAAATTAGATCGCCAAGGTACGTGACCCGTTTTACAATTATGTGGAAAACGGAGGATTGTTTCGATGTACGAAAAATGTATTAGGTAAGTTATTATCGTAGGGCATTGGAAGGTTGCTATAAATTATTAAAGACTAGTACTAACCGAATGTAATGACTTCTTTAGAAAATGTAAAGTTACCTACATACACAAGCAAAATGTTTATACTAACTGCGGGATTGATACTTTGAAACTATCAATCCTATGTGTTAATACAGGAAACGGTTGCCAAATTTCATCCAAATCCTTAAAACAGGTTTTGCGTGACAGAGTAACAAACACACATACATCCATACATATAAACTTTCGCGTTAATAATATTATAAGGGTATTTAACGTTAAAAAGTGAGCTTCATGTTGAACACATGTTTTGACTTATATATAGAATAACAAAATACGAAAAGTCCACCTTAGACCTTTCGTATTTTGTTATTCTGCAAATTACTGAAGCTCATGTGTCCATAAATACGGGAATAGTCATAGATAAATGTCATAAAACAAGCGACTACAAACCCCGACTGCTAATTCTTTAGCCTGTGAAAAATTCTTTATTTTTGTACCTACTTTAATATTCTTTTTTTGGATCAATTTTTGGCATGTAAAGCCCCTATTTTTAAAATTTTCATGTATTTAGTGTCACTCTCACAACTAAGACGAATCTAGTGACAACACTCACATAAAAATACGATAAGCCGTTTACTCGTAGGCTCTAGGGCATGTCAAATAAATATATGTGCAACCATACATAAATACATTCATACACTCGAATAACATAACCCTCCTTCTTTCGCAGTCTGGTAAAAACGTAAAATGCGATTGCAAGGGAAACAATCCTATTATATTGGTTGCTATCGACCGGCTACAAGATGAAAGCATTGTTAGCAATTCCATTTCAAGAAACAATTATCCTCTATCGTTTAAAGTTTGATACTTTTTTCTTTATTTATCACTGAGCACTTTTCATAATAATTACCTTTCAATAGTAATTACTTTTCCGAGACTATGACTCTTATATCTTCCTCCAAAGCCGAGACCACGGTATGTCAGATTCGTGGAGTATTTCAATAGAGCAAGTCAAGAAATTGGTGAAGGATCGCTTAATCTTTCGCTTTACAAAAGTACTTAATAGTTTTTTTTTCTGGCGGCAAAAAGGTGCAAGCCTTCGATGGTTGGGTGATGCTTCTTCTGATATACTCTTTTGGCATACTAATCTGAGCTCCACGGGAGATTCTATCGAGCTCTAACGGGGTCCGACATGGGCCTGTTGATTCGACGATCATTGTATTGTATATTCATTTCAGCAAACGGCCTGATAGCGAGAAGCCTCAACCAACATCTTCGAGACTATCGCTAGGTGGTTGGATCAGGGATCAGAGACCGGTGATCCTCGATAGCATGTATTGCCAAGAGGTTCTTCTCTCTGTAGTCCTTACCGCCGGTTATTTGGGTCACCGTTGGTGTCTGGCAGCTGCTGGTGGCACTCTAGGTTTAAGATTTTTGTAATAATTATTATTTTAATTTTTTATTTTAAATGACTTAAAGTAAATAAATAAAATGAATGCCAAATAGCAATTATAATAGTAATAAAAATACTTTTCAAAACATGATAAGGTAAAGTATTCCGATGAACCTCCGCATGTCATAAAGTCAGTAAAAAAACTTACTAGTGCAAACTCAATATAGTTAAAGAAAAATTCAGTTTAGTTACAAGGTTATATTACTATTAAAACTCTGTAATATTACCAAATTATCCAAACAATTCCTTGGAAACTTGATCCAGAAATTTCTACCGTTCATCCCATCAAACGGTACACCAGCCACCTCCATCATCTTACCCTCAAAAAACAAAAAACAAACGGGCTCTGCCCTAACATTATTACCGGGTAATCCGCATTTACTGGAAGACGTTGCAAATTCTGTAAAGGTGAAAAAGTGCCCAATTTACTTAGATGGCTGAAAATATTAGTGCTAGTGACAGTATGGACGCATGCGTCTTAAGTAAGGATTCTATATAAGTTAAAGAATAAATTTTGTATCCTATAAAGTATAAGGATACATAGCAAATATTATCATTCTTTAATCAATAGTTGAATTTTTGGGATCTAAATAAATTATATAACATCACCCATACTGTCCTAACGATATCATAATAAAAGGTGAACGTTTTTGCCTTTTTATGAATGCTACGCGCGATGCGTCGGTTTAAAAAAGACTTTTTAGAAAAAAAGTAATGCTGTAAACAAGCAGTTTGCTTGAGATGCTTTGTTTACCTGCTTGATTTTTTGGAGAAATAGCTTATAATTTTTACTCGGTTTCAAGGTAATGTTTCCTTTATAATTATCATTTTCTGATTTGTTTACATACCAAAAATTCTATTCAAATTGCATTTGCTAAAAATGGCACACAAAAAAAAGAAAGCAACTAATTGGACTGTTGTTTTCTTTTCTTCTTTGTGATTTCGAATTTAGTAAAAATTTATTACTGGGAAGCTTTAAATGCTTTATTACCTGTCAAATGCCTCTTTATGTAGCCCAAATGGAGCAGCAAAGCTTTTTAGGATTCAGTACCCAAAGGGTAAAAACGGGACACTATTACTATGACTGTATCTAATGAACCGGGATAGCTAGACAGTCGAATTATTTACAGATGGTGTATTTTTGCTGCCGCTATAGCAACAAATACTAACAAGTGGTTAAAAATGACTTCAAAAAACACGACTGCAAGAAGATAAGACCCACGTATCTTCGACAAGTAAAATCGCGGGATGCAGCTAGTAGCCTGTAACCATCTGCAGGTGAAGACAAATCTATTAACACCACTCACATAAAAATACTACAAGCCGTTTAGGCTCTATCTAGGATATGCTAAAGAAATATACGCATATACATGCACTCGAAAAATATAACCTTCCTTAATTCTTTCGCAGTCTGGTAAAAAACAGAATGAAATAAATATTTAAGGGAGGCTCCCATTATAACTGGTAGAAACCGGAACAAATATTGTATAGATAATTATACGGAACTCTTAGTGCGAGCGCTTGGCTGATTTATTTCTTAATTCAATATATCTCCTCCAACTCCTACTAAGCAACTCTTACTGGTTGATACATTTAGCACATGTGAAACGTACCGTGTATATTAAAATAAAAAAATACAGGAATACATTTTAAGTGTATGTATTTATAAGTTTCTTATACAAGGAGTCCAGCGCTTTTTGGTATTATCTGCTAAAATACGAGTACCTTGGCCAAATTTAACAAAATTACTAAAATTATATTTATATTTCAGTGCTGAGATAATAAAGAAAATATAAGAAGAAAATATTACAGCTACCTCCATTGACGCTATTTTAATATAAAAAAAAATATGATAGGATTCGTGACTCAAAATGTTATTAAATTGTTAACAAAACCCACTCGTTAAAATCAACAATATAGTATTTATTTTTGCGATTAGAAAGCTTGAAAACTTTGGAAATTTTCCAAACAACCTTTTTCAAGCTTTCTAACTCGTAAATAAAATGGGCCAATCGTTTTGAAATAGGCGATTTGTGGGGAATTTTATCCTCCATGAATCGGTCCTACGCAAACAAGATAATCTAAAAGTTTTTTGCCGGCCCTTTCCGATTGATGGGACTACAAATTACTTACTCGTTTGTCACTGATAACTAACGGGGAAGTAAATCTTGTAAATACATTGATTTGGATATCGTTTATTGGAATAAAAAAGATAGTCGTTGAACTGGATACAATAAAATCATAGCTGTTTGGTAACTCGTGACATTCCAGGATAATATTATAGATCAGGAATATCCATGATGAAGTAACAATTAAAAAAAATTTAATACGATGATGCCAATAAGTTTAAATGAAGTAAAATGAAAAAAAAATTGTCATTTCTTTCTTTATGTTATGTCAACAGTTGAGTTGAGTACCTACATTTTTGGAGGACGGGAGCTCTCAAAAATGTAGGTACTCAATTCAATTGTTTGTTGTATTTTAGGGTTCCAAAACCAAGGGTAAAAATGGTCACCAGCCGTACCTCATGGACCGTGATAGCTAGACATCATTTGGGAAAATTTCAACTGTCTAGCTTTTATACCTCAAGAGATACAGCCTGTTGATAGACAGACGGACAAACTGTGAAAAGTCCCAATTTTATACCCTTTGAGTACGGAGCCTTATAATTAATTCTTTGAATTATTGACGAATACTTTTGAAGAAGAATAGGACGTGGTAGGTAACCACGTCTTATTCTTCTTCAATAGCATTCGCCCAGGAGTTACACTGCAATAACTCTATAATATTATGTAGGTCATTCAACTCTACGTCATGCTTAAAACGTTTCCATATTCTAAAATAAACTGAACTTTCCAACGCAGTATTTTATACAAATAACTTTCTAGAAGTGTTAATAACCACTCATTAGAAAACAATTTCCACACCATCATAGTTTGCTATTTCATTATAAGTTTTTCACGACAAGCGATGCCCGTCCGTAGCTCAAGTACATGGGGACCTCGGCTAGTGGCACGATTAATTAACAAGGACTACCCCAGTGGGGTGGCTCTCGGAATTATTCACTGTAGCTTTTATTAGAGATGTCTTGTTACAATTTAGCCGGGTAGTTGTCACTGGATCTACTCCATGGATTAGTTAACATGGGCTGACTATTAGAACATTTGGTAATAAGTTAAGTTTAAGAGTAACATCAAACATAAAAAAACATTTGTTCTAAGATTGGTGAATTAGTGAAGGTATAGATAAGGTGTAAGCCAAGCTAGATTGCTTGCGTTTACGAATCACTCGACATACTCGTATTCACCTCACACATGTTTCATGCATATCTAAGTTTTCAGATAAATAAATAAAAAATAATGGAAAGTGCGATAATCACACAATAGCTCACAGCATCCCAACAGCTACTTTATCAGTATTAAAATCCAAAAAGAATGTAATTAGGTCCTTTTGGAGGCAAGTAATGAATTCATAATATTTTTATTGACGATGGGCTTGTAACGGTTCAAAATACTAACCGTGTAAATAAACAAGCAAAAATAAATAAATATATAACTAAGTAAATAAGTCTATAAATTAAATAATTATTATTTGGACCAATATTTGGACTCAAAAGAACGAGACAACATATTGTAGTTATTTATGGATGCTTATTTGAACGACTTATATGGCGTGGCAGTAGCGACGTGTTAGGCTATGATACAAAGCTATCGAAATAGGTGTTAAATGTTAGCTAATCTATAAATAGACTGTCGTTAATTGAGACTAGGCTTATTTACTAATATTTTGAGTATCCATTTAAGAATTTACTTATATCTTTGGTATTTTTTTTTTTTTTAATAACAGGTAGTCTGAATTTGTATTTTCAATATTTGAACGGATTAAATTATTTTTTACTTGTTTTGTTGCTTAATAAGTTGTTAAAACCCTTTTAAAAGTTTCAGGTAATCAATTCACAGCAGTAAAAGTAAAGATTGATTATTAATGTTAAGATTTGTGTTTACCGCGCGTTTAAAGACTAGGTGTGAAGTCAAACGTCGCGTGAAAGAGTATAAAAGCGGTAGAAGCGTTTTTACAGGGCTCTATTCCTTTCGGAATTTGGGTGAGCCGAGTCATAGCTTACAGATATATGGACATCTGGATATCTGTAAGCTATGATGGCATCGCATATTCAGTTTTAACCGTGAATAGATATTTCATTTTATGTTATGGGGAGTAAGTTTAATAGCAGTGAATTCTAAGTGTTCTCTTTGTGATATTTGTGGTTGTTGTCTTCTGGCCCGGCCTTGAGTGACGCTTAGCGATCCCGACATACCAAGAAAGAGCTGTGGTTTCGATTGCATTGTTCTAGAGGGATAGCTTGGAAAGTATTCAGTTTAGTGGTTGTGATTTAGTGTGCCTGATGGGTTTTTGTAGTTGGGACAAACTTTATGCTAAAAGAGGCACGACTATCAATTTGCCGACTATCCTTTTGGCTTAGTGTTTCAACTATGATTACTTTTGAGGAGTATTTAATCTTAATCTGGGGTAGACTATTTGTAGCTTAGATTTACGTGTTCAAATAATTATTATCCGGGACTTTAAATAAGACTATTTTAAGAAACCATGTGAGTGAATTGCATGCAGACGTCTCGTCCCTTGTTAAACCAGTTTAGCATAAGTCCAATGGCTACCTAACGATGTCTTTGATAGTGATATTTGGGAACCGTCAAGTGGATCCAAGCCTAGGCAACAGATAATCTATTTATAACCATGCATACAGTTGATTTGAGTCGGAGGTAGGCGATGTTGAGGCAAGTGGCCACGGCGCTGTATCTGTTCTTAGGGCTTTAGGGGCTGAAGGTAGATGTTTCGCCACCAACATGTCAGGTTCGAGTAGTAAGGGACTAGGAAAGCCTCCTTCCAAGTTAATGTAAATGTGAGAATACAGATTCTCTAGTTTTGTCTGGATAGTCATTAGAAGCTAGGGCCGTAGATGCTTTTACTTTATATATGTAGGTAGGATGAGGCATTTTTAATATTACATTAACATTATTAAGTTACATTCTAAACTCCCTAGGCCGAGTGCGCCTTCTTTAAAGTAATTTTACTCTTGATTACTGAATCTTCATGTAATATAATACAAAATTAATCTTCAACATAATTTTTATACATGTATGGGCTGCTTGTCCTGGTCTGAACTTACTCATGATTTTATCCTAAGTTTTACCTTTGATATACGTCCTAGTAGGAGATTGGCTGTATGATTGTATCATGACGCTTAGGGATAGCCCTTTAGTTTGTCTGGTAGCCGATGGATGGTGGAGCCAGCCAACGCAATGCTGATTGACAGAGACTACAGTAAAACTTTGAATTTGATTTCATCTTAAACTTCATCTTTGTTACGATGGGGAATTTGGTTGTATGATTGACTCATGATGCTAAGGGATAGCCCTATAGTTTCTCTGGTAGCCGATGGTTGGTGGACCCAGAAAACGCGAGCTAATTGATTTGAGATTACATTTAAGTTCTTTATCTATTGTCCGTCATCGTTATGCATTCAACTCTAGGAAGGTTGGTCTTCCTTTGATCCTTAGCTGGCTACGGAATAGCTCCTTTGGATTAGTACTAGAATGGAAAAGTACTTACCTTGTATAGTATTAAATGAGTTTGATTGTATTATTATGACTGGATTCTACTTACGAATACAGTACTTTTGGACCTGGCTTAGTAGCCGTGCATTACCTAAATAATTATATTATTTTGACTGTGTGCCAATACTTGACTTTGAGGGACGTGCATTCAGTCTTAACCTTTAATCTAAATTATTAATGAACTTAGAGTGTGCTGTTGAGGGTGGGCCCAAAATGAGGTTCGCCCGCCTTCAACAGCACACACAATTTCTAGGTAATTTTCTGCATTCTTCTTCCGATCGAGAGATCTTCCGCATAGGCAAGATATTGAGATGTGTTGTTGAGAGCGGGCCCAATAGGAGTCCGACCGCTCAACACACATCTCGCTAGGTAGGTGTTCCGATAGGATGACTTCTCTCTGCCGAAAGAGGGAGGCCGCCTTTGCCACATTGGTCGTTATAAATTTTATGTTCTAATACTGATAATAAGTCTTAATTTGTTACTCGACTGAATGTCCTTGAATTGGATGTCGCGAGACCATTAGGTTCCCCTTATCTGAAGTAACTTCATTCCCTCATTCACAGACTAGCAAGACTGTGGTGAGCTTTGTTTTGTAATTAATTAATTATGTGGCTTCAATACTAACTTCATTCCCTCATGCACAGACTACCAAGACAGTGGTGAGCTTTGTTTAGTAGTTTAACTATTTATATTACAATATTTGTGGCTTTAATACTTAACTTATCACTGTTGTGAAACAGTAATTAGCTATAAGTTTAACAATAAAGAATTATTATCTCCCCTTGTCTCTACACTTTATAGCGGGAGGGGCTCAGATCCTTTGAAGGACTACATAGTACTGGTGGATTTTTAGTCAGGGACGAGAGCCATCGGCACCTGTGGATAAGGAGAGGTTGCCCATAGCCGCTATTAGAATTTGTCGTTATATGAATATGAATCTTATCATTTTACTCATTAAAATTATTACATTATGATAAAATTGAAGTAAATCATACGAGTATATTAGAATAAATTAAAGTTAAATAATGTTTCAATTTAGAGTTGGGCTTTGCATCGGTAGAGGAATCTCTAATTACTAATTATTGTCTCGTAGGGTTGTTAGGTAATGTAAGATACTTTTATAGGTAAATCGGAATGTTAGGATATAATAACTAGTTTCAAAATATTGTTAGAATTCCAACTAATCCACAACGTAACTGGGGTTCTTACGATCACGACATTTGTAGGATTCTTCACTAGACAATCATTGGCCAAAATAAACCTTAGCTTCAAGATTAAGACGGTGTTAGGAAAAGGTAGCTGAAATAAACAATAATAACGCTAGGCAGGTAAACAAATAGTAGTAACTTACATCAAGACATAATACTTATAGGTTAGAGCAATATTAGGTAGGGTTATTATTTATTTATATTTATAGAGGTTGATAGGTTAGAGGCTTTAAATTTAAAAGTTGTAAAGGTTCTGCAAAAATCTGGAATCACGATGTTTTTCATTCACCATTTATTCAAGTGGTAATTAATTCAAATATGGATGTCCGTATTAGAATTAAATACTACGTTGACGTGGTATTTAATTGAGATTGATCTCAGAGGTGCATGCCTGTACCTATAGGATTGAACTCTTGCGTTACCTGTGAGGCAGGGGATTTACAAACTAGACTACCATTAACTAATAGTGCTTTCTGAGGTTTCATTGAAATCAAAACTATTTTTGTTATTTTGTCGTCATCGAATGTATCGTCCGACTAAAACAAGATATCTGTATCTCTAGCCTTTACCCTTCTGCAAAATAATTATTAACAGTAAACCTAATTAATTTCCCCTTGTAAGCCCGCGTATTATCTAAGGGAGTTCTCGCTTTTTTGCCCTGATTTATTTCAGGGCTTTTGTTGTCTAAGGGCGTAGCGCAATGATTTGCTTTCTACCGTCATGGACCCAAATTATTATGAATATTTTGTTTATATCCTCTGAATATGTTTTTCAAATATTCTATAAGATTCCAGGAAAGAAAGAATTTGCTACCAAAGGAATTGTGAATGAGTATGAATACAAATGAACTTATTTTGCAGAACATAATAACACACTCTTATTATTACGTATAATCTAATATAATTGCAGACTTGTTTGCTCCAAAGGCAATATTATATTAAGTACACTCATTTGGCACAACAGTTAAGATCTAAGGACGGGGTTTTTTGTCAAATTTCAGGTTGTTCCTACTGTGAAAGTATTTCATTATGACAAGTACCTACATTACCAATAAATGAATTAATTTTAAGCCATGTTTATTTTTATGTGCCACAAGCTTAGGTCGCAGTGTTGCTTTACATCAGGCTAAATGCGGTCAAATGCAAAATATGAAAAAGAAAGTGAACATATTTTTTTTTTCATAATTGCCAATAGATTTTTTTAAATAACTTAATTACCTTGTACGTTACCTCACCCTTAACGATGATTATACCAAAGGCACTCGATGTTTTGACAAATAATGTAACATTTATACATAATTATATGCATTATTAGACCTCGCTTTGCTCGGTCAATTATCCATTGACATTTAACGTATAACGGGAATTAGGACCCCTATTAAAAGGCCAAATTACCTAAATAAGAGTTTATAAAGGAATGTGAAGACCTTTTATTCACAGCTTTTGTCTGACTTGGATTAGCAATATTAATTTTGCTATATTTTCTTTGTGACACAGTAATGGAGTACTCTAAAATAGGCTAATGTGCTTATATTAGTTATATTATTAGTTCTAAAAGTTGTGACTTTGTGACTATCATAATTTTGAGACTATAAATAATCAACGTTATTTCTTTTATTTTTAACTTGTACCGTAAATCGTATGTATGTATAGCTTATATACTTGAATCAATATAAGTTGTACTCTAGTTATTGTGACCTAGTAAAATAAAATATAAAATTTTTAGAGAATAAACATTCTGAATTTTCCAAATCTCACTTACAGAGGTTTTACTATGTACCTAAACTGAGTAGCTTTGTTCACATACGAGCCTCATGGCTAATTACAAGAGAATGATCTTTTAGATAAATATATCTATTCGTATTATAACAATTTTAAACAAATAATCTTTACACGACATGTTTTTTAACATACTATCGAAACAATAATAATCTGCTTATAGGGTTTAGACAATCTGTGTATGTTTAATCTAATAAATACATAATCTATTATGATTTTATTGTTTTCTGCCGACTACCAGAAAAGAGGAGGTACTCAATTCGACTGTATTTTTTTAAAGTATTTTCCTTGATTTTTAGGAGACGGGTAGACCGATAGGAAAAAAACAATTTGCTTGATACTTCCTTATTCTATTTTAGTTTTATTTCAAAATCGGGTAAGAGGTTGATCTTTAAATCGAAATGACTGAAAAAATTCTATCGATGCCTAATAGCAATGGTAATGGCAGTCGGTATTCAATATTTTTTAAAGTATTATTAGTTAGTCTAGTTGACTGTTTAATAAGTTTACGTGACTGGTACTACTACTTTAGCGGCGAATTTGATGAGAAACGCTTCAATCAGAATCGATGTATGTACTTGTATGTAGGTGAATGTTTCATCTATATTTACATAGCGATTGTTTCTTAAATGACTGTTTCAAATATCTTTATTGACGTTACGCATTATCCAATGCAACATAGGTTGACAATTTGATTATCTTATATTCCTTGAGCTATCATCCTAGGTATGTCGGTCGCAGCCTGAGATTGAAACCTGAAGCAACTAAAAAATTATTTAGGTAAAAATAACGATCCTATAGCGAGAATATTTTGACATGAATATTGCGAGTAGATTCAAATATTTTTTTGCCATGTATATTAAGTGAAGCCGCAGTATAATGACGCAGTTACACAAATAAAGCGGATCAGCCTGATTGCTCCTGCTTAATGAGAGCCGGCTAAATGTCCAACCCGTACTAACGCCACTGCGGCAATTTGTATAGTTAGACTGGTAAAAGTGCTATTCTGACTTTTGTTGACTGTATTTTTTAATAAAGTAGTTATTTTTTTAGAAAATACAAACCAACAGAGCCTTTTAAAGCAACAAAATGGCCTAAGATATAGCATGCAAGCTTCGAAAATACTGATTCACTGGCCGTTTGAAAATAATAAGATTATAAGTAGCTATCGGGAAATAGAGGAACCGCTTGCGAGGTTCACAAAATGATTTGGTATGCTGTAAATAAAATGAGTTTTATTCAAAGACGTGTTGCGTCATCTTGTGAAAGAAATCGAACGTCGTTTGATAACAAGAAAGAAGTGTTCTTGATCATTCTCTTGAGCTGGTGACTAGGCTGTCGTAGCATATTCGTAGCTAGCGTAGCTGCTTAGAACCAACGAAGCAGTGGCTCCACAAGATTAGACAAATATAAAGGTATTCAGCAAAAATAACTTATAATACTGTCTTATCTTATGTTCTAGCATTGGAAAGTAAATATTCGTGTTTATGATGTAATACTATTTTCCACCTTTACGCTCGCATTTGACCACAAGTTTGCACGACCAAGGAAGTCATCGATACTGTAGCCCTAGATGGAGCATGTCTAGTCTGGAATACACAATTAAATTTGTAGTTATTAGAAAATACGTCACCTTATTGGCAGTCATGCAGTTATAAATTTCCAAACTCAGCTCTTATTAAATGAACTCCCAACAAACTTTTCTAATTAATTAAAAGTTTCAATTTATAAGATACAATCATACGTACGGAGTTCTGTTGCAAAGTTTGCTTTAGAGACAAGTTCTTATAGAATATATTCGACGATAACATGCAGGCAGCAAAGTAAAAAAGTAAAATGTGAATATTAGCTATTAAAATATTGTAGTTAGATAGTTTTATCGCTACCTTTACGTAGTCCCATTGGATGTCCCATAATAGATACAAAAACATACTTAAATAGTAAACAAAAAAAACAATAAGGCATACTCTTCCTAGACTTATGCTAGCAGTGCTTATATTTAAGGTTAATACACTTGGATGAATCTAACAACTATTTATTGAGGTAATTATATCCAAACAAAAGTTTGCTGTCATTACCGACTTTAAATACTGGAGTTCTTAATTAGTCAGAGTATTTTTATGTATGTTTCCGGATTTGTTTAAGTTGGTTGTCCAAATAGTGCAATATAACATATCAAAATTGTTCAGCGGTTTAGCTGGTTTCGCACGCTCTGTGGCGTTTTGAATAGACAATACGCATAAGTCCATAGCGTCCCACTGCTAGGCACAGGTATCCATTATATATAGAGTAAGCCTTAGACTACCACTCTGGCTAAATTCGGGACTTCATTTACCTTCGAACGTTATTAACCGGTAGGCAGACATCACAATGTTTCTCTTCACCTTTTAAGCTAGAATATCATAGATATATATACTTCTCAATGTAGAATATATATTGTATAGATAATGTATTACTTATTTTGATTTACTAATAATAAAATGTCAATATAAAACGCCTACAGAGCGTGCGGAATTAAAGTCGGTTGGCGCTTGTTCAAAATCCTTGTTTAAAAACTGTATAAGACAGTCATTGTTTTCAGCCCATGAACGCTTTCGTAAACAACATTATCGACTCCACAATTCCTTCGGTGTTGGAATATTCGAGAAGCAAATTGAATTAAAGACCGAGATTGTTTAACTTGCAAAGCAAATATTTACTAGTATAATGTTGATTTATTGACAACTTCATGCTGGAATCTACTTGATGTGAGACGTGTTCGATAATTAGTAGCAATTTGCATGAAATTCGCAAGATTAAGTAGTAATGAACTTAAATTTAGATAGAGATGGTACTGTGTCGTGAATTTAGAGTTATGTAAGTGAGTGAAGTGTGTCTATGACATTGAAGTGATATCTTAGCAAGAAATAGATTGTATTGATTGATCTGGGTTTAATTTAAATTATTGCAATTTATTGTCTTGTGTTTCTCCTAAGTAACTTGACAAAGTATGTCCCTTGATTTTTTTATTATTCTACATAGATTCTATATATTTTTGTGCACCTGTCTTAACCAACCGTATAGACATTTATATAGCCACGTCTACACATTTGACCTACATATCCATTATCGACGTCTCACATGACGTAAAAAATGTAAACTAGCAATTTAAACTTATCAGATAAATGTTTAAAATTTAGTAATGATATCTACATCAATTCTTTCTTATACTTTTCCTTAGCTTGTATTCCATTTATCATTCAGCAATCCCCTTTTATGTGCTAATAGCGGTGTCAGGCGAGAATTGTTTTACACAGAATTTAACTAAGCAGCATTAATACAAATAAAAGGTTCTCGGCGCGCATTATAGCTTTTTTGACTTGTTCAATTGTGAAAAAATGTTTTAGTAGTAGGTAATAAGACTTGGAATTCTTGATCTCGAGACAGTAATTGAAAAGTCATCGTCTAAATGGACTTTTTTGCCAACAAAATAGATGGACTTTTCATATTTTTGTGACAGATAAATTTCTGTTTTTCTGGCAGATTAAATTTGAGTGCACGATTTTAAGTGTTTTTATATTGCGTTTGTTTTTGAATCAACGAATAAATAAAAATAAAAAAATTATGGAAGGACGTCTTCTTCTACTATTTAAGAAGTGAGATAACTTTTTAGCAACTGGTTGCAAAATTCGTTTGTCAATGAGAAATAATAAATATCATGGTTTTTAACAGTGAAAACAAGTATTTCGTATTTTATAACAATTTAGTTTATTGTGAATAAATTTGCACTGCACATCGAACGTGGCAAAGACAGAGAGAGTAAAAAAAAAACAAAAGCGCCTCTAGTGCCAAGAAGACGAACTATTATGGGTGCGTTCATAATATTAAAACATCCTCCCTTGAACGCAATCCCATTCTGTTTGTACAAAACAAATGCTTTTCTAAAGTGGTACCCTTGTTACAATGTCCGCCACCATTTTATTGCCACTGCAATAGCAAAATAATATTTTACATTCAAAATATGTTCATTAACATATGTTTTGTTCTTGGTAGATAACAATCGCTGGTGGTTAGTTTGATAGCACTCTGGTTGTCACTTTATATCATAAGAGTGCTAGCCTGTAGTCGTCCAAGCTCCATATGCAGCTGTCTCAACCAAAGCGTCTAATGCGCGGCAGATACCATCGACATGTACTCTGCTTCAGCCATCGTTAAAGCTACAGTTTGTTGCTTGCGTGAGCTTCACCAGAGCCAGATCGTCTCGTAGTGATGTCCCCAGCCTAGTCTGCATCGCAGTACCCAGTAATTTGAGTGTTTTCTTCCTTTCTATAGATGAGCTTCAAATCTTTAGTTACTTGAATGTATCTCAACACTCTCTTGAGGGCGGTCTATTGTTCTATCCTTGGCTCTTTGTTATATCTACTTAGCATGTTGACAGAGTCTGACAGGTCAGGTCTTGTACAATTATATTTCCATCATTGTTATTAAATTTTAACCTTTATTCTATGGGTGTCTTCACAGCTTTGCAGTTTGACATATCAAATCTAGCTATTATTTGATTTATGTAATTTTCTTGGTCTAACATAACTTTATTGTCTTTTCTTTTTATGTTTAGGCCCAAACATTGACTAGCTTTTCCTAGATCTTCCACAATTTTTCTTTCAGTATGTTTTTCTTACTCCTTTCAGAAGAAAATATATCTCAATCTCAAAAGCTCATCAACCCAGACAGCAATGTAAGTGTTCTTATCTTCCTTATAATAAACGCATGGATCTGTTTTTGATTGTATCATCCCTATTTCTTGCAAAACATTGTTGAGTTTTATGTCCCAGAGCCTGCTGGCCTGTTTAAGGTCATAAATAGATTTATGTAGGAAGCATACCTGAGTTCCTTGCTCGTACATTTCTGGTTGTACCATATATATGTCTGTATCAATATTCCCTTGAAGAAATGCCGACACAGCATCTATTTGGTCAATCTCAAAGTCAAATTTAACTAATAGTGCAAATAAGTAGCTTAAAGTAGTGTACCTTGCCACCGGTGAATAAATTTCTTCATAATCAGTACCTTTCTTTTGTGCATAGCCTTTTATAACAAGCCTTGCTTTTGGTCTTGTTTAGTCTTAAATACCCACTTGCATCGTAAAGCTTTTTTATTTACAGGACGGTCAGTGAGGCTCAACGTTTCATTTTTAAGCAGTGAGTTGTTCTCGTCGTCCATAGCCTGTTTCCACGCTGCGGCTTGCGGGGATCACAGTGCTTCATTAACCGTCTTCGGGTCATATAAATCTGTAAACATACAGAACATCCCGTTTCCATCTTCTCTGTTAGGTAAATTCCTTCCAACACGTGGCTTCAATTGAATTCTTAGTTGCGATACCTCTTCTTCTTCAAAAGTTTTGTCCGGTAAATAGGTCTCATCTTGATCTCCAATATCGGTTTCATTATTAGAACTATGATAGGAATGATTACTTATCTGCGGAGATGTTACTGAATCTAGCGATTGATCTCCTTCCAGTTGCAGCGGGGTAGAGGCTTTTGCATGCTGGTTCTGTACTGATGAGGCACCGGTGACAGGTACTGAAAAATATTTTTGCTGTCATTAGATGGATAATTTTCAATGAAGATCACATCTCTGCTTTTCAGTATTTTATAAGTCTTTGGGTCAAGAAGGCGGGTAACCCTTTGTGTTTTCACAGTAGCCAACTAGAACCATCTTCACTGATTTTTTATCCCAAATTTTGCGTTTTTCTTTAGGGACATGTACCATAGCATCAGAACCAAATATTCGCATATGTGACAAATTTGGCTTCTTTCGTGTCCATAATTCATAGGGTGCCTCTAGTGATTTGGTCGGAGAATGGTTTACTACATATGCAGCTGTAGCTATAGCTTCTGCCTACAAACGCTTTTCAATATTAGCAAAGAATAACATGCATTGTGCACGTTCTACTAAAGTGCGATTCATTGCTTCAGCTAGGCCGTTTTGCTGAGGTGTGTATGGGGTAGTCATCTGATGGGTTATTCCACAACTAGCGAGATATTTTTCAAATCTACCATTGCAGTATTCTAAGCCATTATCTGTCCTTAAGATTTGTATTTTCTGACTAGTACTATTTTCTACCCTTTTTTGAAAATCAGTGAATACTTCTGAAATATTCAATTTGTCGTTTAGAAAATATACATGATAAATAGCATTAAACGTAAAACTATTCGTACAAAGATGTTTTCACGTTAATATTAATATTTTTACATTAGACAATGCAGAGAAGTAAGTGTTTCATGAAACACTTTACTTCTCTGCATTTTCTAATATAGTTTGCGTTCTTTGCGATGAATTAATCTGTGAATTATTAAATATCAATAACACTATGGAATATGGATTCACTAAAGAAAATAGTTGCAACTTACCATAGATAGATTCTTTGATGGTGGTAATTTTTTTTGCAAGAAACAGACTTTTGTGGTTCAGAATTCATTGAAACATATTTTGGGGTTAGTGGCGTAATAAGCTCTTATTGGTGTTCGAAGTCACATGACAATATATTATAAATAAAATATTAAAATAATTTTTTTAATCATGTTATATAAAATAATAAAAATGTGATTTTTGATATTCTAATGATATAAGCTATCATTAAATTGATACTTAACATTAATTTGTGATTAGTGTTAACATCCCTATTGTGCGTGTATTATAAAATAAGTGACTTAACCGGAAATCTATAAGCTAGAAAGTATTCACTAGCAGTTCTGTAGTTCCACAGTTGACCTCGCGATCACAACTTTTTTCACACCAGCAATGTATATGAAATTCCATTCAGTCTGTGCAAAATTATAAGTTTCCAACTACTTGGTCAAATAAAATAATAATATAATTCTAAACATAATACTTAATACGCATAAAAATAGCACGTTATTTACTCAAGAACCTACCTGACCTTAATTCTTAATATTATATCCACTTATCGCGTATCAACACCACCATCCCATAATGTCCGAGTAAATTCCAGTACTTGAGCGCTGCTTGTTGGTATTAATAAAGCAATTTCAATTCATACAACCTTCACCCATTATGGCATGGTGAAGAGTAATACGCGGGTTTACGGCCCGCGCCGGCCTGGGTGCCTCGCACGCAATTTATGGCACATGTTTTCGTATCAGCTGGGTAGGCTGGATACATGACTCAACGTTTTAAGGGCGAATCGCAATTATTTCTGTCCCCAAACCAAATGTATAAAACTTACTAAAAACTGATCTGGAGCAATTAATATACTTAATTTGGTTTGCATGCATGCGTTATTTTGTCACATTTTCAGATTTGACTTTTCCACTAGTTTCATATGCGGACTGACAATGCTATATCTCAATTTTTTTAACAAAGTCATCTGCTGATATTTGTCTCTGTAGAAAGTCTTTATACGTATTAATTAAACATCCAATTACTCTTAAAATCAAAGATGATTGAGCCGATTAAGCTACGTATGAATTATTTTTTTTATTTTTCGCTATTAGTTTTTTACATAGTAATTTTGTTTTCATTAAAATACTTATTAACTTACCAAAAACTTTCAAACGCTCTCATAACTCAAGCTAAATAGGTTGATAACCATATAGAAAAACAATAATTAATTAAAAGAGATTTCTCCCGCTGGCCATTGGAAGGTTAATTAGTCTCTATTTGCTTACAATACAAAGTTGCTAGGGTTGGCTCTCCACAGTTTCCGAGCTAGGGTTGCCCCCAAGCGCTTCACCACCGCAATTAACGCCAGGCAGCATCCGGCTTGAGGGAATCGTGAGGGTCGCTAGAAAAACTCGGGTTGATTTTGTTACGTAAATATTTATTTTCAATCTTTGACTAGGTCTTAATAAATTGCTAGAAACTTATTTATCTACTTGAAAATGTATTTGAAGCTGAAAAACTATATAAATACATTCAGAAACTAAACTACGCTGGACGAGAACTGTCCAAATTTTTCAATACTTGTAGTCTAAGTGCCTAGACTTAGTAAAGTTAAAATAATTAAAACTGGTAGTTCTGCGAACTGTTGACCTTACGACGTCAATAATTTATCATTTCATCCAATCTGTCTATCTATCTATCATTCCAAGCTTTCAAAATTACCTAATGCAAACTGTGTCAACAGCTACAAGTATCACCTATTATAACTTGAATTGACAGTAAACACGGAAACGAATAATCATTATTATTATTTTATACACTTTGTTTGACGGGTTAAAAAATATTGTGGTTCTTCATTTTCAAGCACCAAAACATCCAATCAAAAATCTAAAATCACCTACCATGTGCTACCAAGCCAACCGCGGTGGATAGCTTGGTTCGTATAATAAGACGCGAGTACAAAATTTGATGCAGACAAATATCCATGCATAGTAACATACAAAGTGACATATAAAACAAACAACCTTTTGTCAGATTCGAAGTAAAGACGAAGAGTCGCTTCGAGTCTGACAACTGTCGCGAAAATGTAATAAAAACATAAATTTGACTTTTTATATTAATGTGATTATCGATATAGTGCAGAATATATTTTTAAAAGTTTTATTCATAGTATTTACATCAAGGCACCAATTTTAGTAAACCTCTATTCTATTGAAATAAATCACGATCCGTCAAATCAAAATCGTGTGAGCGTGAGCGAACCGTCGATAAAGTAAGAGGTTAAACTTTTCAAGATCACTTCAAAACCAAACGGCTTCTTATCTGGATTTTTGGCTATCGTATTGGAGAGAGGTAAAACGCTTTGAAAGCGGTCTGTTGTTCTCAGAATCGCTCACGGCTAGAGACCTTTTTTATGGGTGAACTACAAGGATAAGTTCTATTCACTCTATTCCGGTGAGGTTCGAGAACGCTTTGATGGTTAAGTATTTTTGTACGTTTGTGACGGAAATATCGAACAAAAAAATGCAACAATATTAGACCGGTAGACGAAATATTTAGTCAAATATGGAATAAAAACAACCACTCCAAATGTAAGCTGAGCTGTTCATATCTTGTAGCTTTAGTAGATAAGCTGTAGAAATGCGTAGGTACTTCCAACGTGTTTAAACGTAAGTCTGCAATGGCTTGATAAACAATCTGTTCAACAAAATGGGCGATTCTTTCTCGGGCTACGTCTAAATTAAAGACTATTTATTCTGTCCCCGTTTCGAAGGCAACGTGGACACAGTTTGGACACTATACACAGTTAGGATTATCATATTATAAGATAAAGTGAAGTCAATGAACCTAACAATGAACAATGAATACTAACCCGCAATTTGGCCAGAGCGTAGCGGACTACGGCCTACATTCTCTTTATTACAGGGGAAACCTTTAGAACCTATAAATCAGAATTAGAATTTCAAGAAACTTCAATATGTGACGGCTAAACTTAGAACTCAATATTAAAACACATGGACGAGGTATACATTATTTACATAATTAATTAAATCGAAATAAATTAAGAAAAATATAAAATATCACAGTAATTAGGTACAATTGTAGTTTAAAATATCATAGTAAAAAATTAGTTCATGTCGAAAAAATATCTCATACATAGTGTAGATTGCTTTTGAGTGCCAGCTTGTTAATTTAGTTATAAATAACCTAGCATCTAGTTGAAGAATGTTGGAAGGCAAATGATTATAAACCTTTATACACATAAGATGGCATATTGATAAATTTGAAAAATAAAAGTTTAAAACTGCACAGCTCCTAAATTTAGAACCTCTTCAAAAATCTTTTTTTAGTACACCCCTATACCCTATAATGAATACACCCTTCAAATTTCATGTTTTTAGGTTCAGTGGTTTAGGCTCTACGTTGATACCTAATAATAGGTAGTATTGATTATAGAGTGTAGGTATTGACTTAGAAAGGATTTTAAGAAATGCAATCACTTAGGGTTTAAACGGGAGTTCTAAGTTATATGTCACGTGCAACTCCAGCTCAACGTAACGTGGGTGACAACTATTAGTGCGAAATAAACCATCTATGGATTACACCCGTGTCATGCAGTGGGATGCTATATGGCTTGATACGCTACGATACCATCTATCTATCGGTTTAAAATGGTACACCCTTAATTATGTTACAAAAAAAAATTAAAATTAAAAGTTGATAAACCAGATTGTTGTTACTTTTTATGGACTTCTTTGTTTTTATACAATATACATAATCTACTTTAATAAGATTTGCAGCCCATACTGTTTTTGTTGTTGTGACACAGACAGACGTTTGGCCGATAAAGTGTTTATTATCTCAACATCTGTTTTGTCTATTAAGTGCGAGGAACCACGATAAATTTAATTTAGATCGAAGTAGTACGGTTTTGCAAAGCTCGATATTGGAATAAGAGAAATTTAATGTTTTGTTAGATTTAAGTTCCACTGAAAACTTCTGTTAGTTATTTTACTATACTCAATTATCGTAATAATTGATTTCAATTTCCAATCCAAATACAGAAGATAAGTAAAGGTCGCCATTCGAAATTTGGTGCGAGTAGTGGTCGTAAGTCAACACCAAAGGCATACCTGTGCAACATCCAGTTGTATCACATATAAGATTAAAAAAAGTGTAAATTAGAACTAAGCTTCGTACGTGACTACAACTTAGTGTAAGTTTATAATACGTAATGAGCATATTAAGGATGAAGAGACTGAACCCCACGACACAGGCCCGTCCTAGTGTAGGGTTCAGAGTACACCCGGATCGTTTAGTATGTTATTTTATTAAGCTTTTGGTGTTAAATTAGTACTTAAAAGTTGTGTCTGTGAGTCCTAATCCTACGTTTGCCATTGACGGGATTATGATCATTTTTTTACATTTCAATAGATAACGAACACAGACTTATTATAAATAATAGATTGCCAATAATGTGTGATTTCAGTTATCAAAATAGTTACAGGCATACATATTTCAGTAGTTAAAATGATAGTAATAACAAACAAATCATAAATTCCATTCTCATAACCCCAGAGCAAACATACCGAACGTAATTTCGCATTTCATAGTTCGCTGTTCCATATTTCACGTCGTACAAATAAAACGGCATCCAGATATGCGATTTTCCACACTGCGCTCTTCATGTCACAAAAACAAGCAGGAGCGCGCGTCCCCGCGAAGTGTTTATACAACATCAATATTCAGAGCTGGTAGAAAAATCTGCCGCCGTCACCGTCGCGTATAGCAAGGAGCTTAGCTGTTCAGTTTCTGGCGTGTGTTTATGCAGCAACCGGCACGCTCCACTGGTTCCCGCGACGACAAAATGCACTCACGTCGCAGCCTCGCCCGACCCGCGTGCACTCAGCTACGAATGCACTAATATTGATCACAGGATCAATCTGTACTCTGCTTTATATTTTAAAGCTGCATCTTAGAACGAGGTCGTGTAAGATGGCGACCGTATTTTTATGCAGAGAACACGGTTCACTGGGCTTTGGTGAATATTTGGATGCAGGTCGAAGTTATTTGAATGAAGGTGAAAGAGTCGATTTTTTTTTTGATTTTGAAAATGAAATTGCCAGAAATAAGGTATTTTGGAACAAAGACCATACAGTATTTTAATTGTGTATTATGTATCTTGAAAATCAAAAACAAGATGTACTTAATTATGGTGATCATATTTTGTATACCAAAACCTGTGTACACATTTAAAATACTCATAACTTCGTCGAATATACCAATAAATAATTATCCATCAAAACTTCTAATCAAAATACTGTCTTCAAAACGTATTACTAAAAATAAATTTATTTTACGTTCATATTCAGTCTAAGCTCTATCGATTATAGATATCAAGAACGTGTACTCGTAGGACGCATAGCCTTTTCGCAGACGTTGTCTTAAAAATTATTTCCAAACAAGCGGCTCACGATGCTCAGTAGAAACACATCGAGCGTATTTCACGAGGATCATTACTCGTCGTATTTTAAGGATCATTATTTGTCGCGGGCGCGTCGAAGGGCTACATTTTGGATCGTTGCGCGCGCTACGTGAGCACTTATCCTAAATTAGTAGGCTCTAGAGGTATCGCATGTTGTGACGCGTAAGATTGCGACTCAGTTCCTCAGCTACTACATACTGAAGCTCTCTGGCGTATAATCGTAACATTGTACGTTAAGCGTTTGTCTATAAAATTCGGTTTTTTTTTTTAATAATTAGTTTTGACATGTGCTTTTTAAATTAACAGTGAAAACCACTAACTACTGGGCAAGTGATTTTTTCAGCAAAATTACTTAACTAACTTTAGCAACAGCATGATAGCTATATTTTTTTAAGAAAGACGATAAAGTTTTAATAGAAGATTTCAATACTTAAAGTAATAATACAGATAGAAAGAGAAAAACATCGAAGCACTTTTCCATCAATGCCCCTATTTTCGTCCGAACAAAAGTCTTTAGCGTCCGAGCTCGTCCGTAGTAAGCTTTGGAACCGAACCGAACTCAAAATAAAACACGAGCTCTGTTCTACAATAGCTCATTCAACTTCCCTTCTGCAATTAGAACAAGAAATACATCTAAGAAGATTTGTCTCCTTGTAATGAACGTCAACTAATTGTTTGTAACAATTTATTTAACTTTTTCCGGAAAAGTCTTTCTAATTTATATTTACTGTCGCGTCGTAAAACCTTTTTGATTAAATTAAAACAAATATTTGGGATGTTTTTAATTTCTTGCAAACAGACGTTTAGAATTATTTAATCAGTATGTAGATGCTTTTCAGTCTTTTGACGTTTGTAGTAACTGTTTGGTTGTACGAGTATGGTTGTTACAACGAGTTGTGTTTCCTTGTTATCTTGGAAAACTCATTAAGATGCAACGGAATCGCAAGCAACCTGAGCAAATTGTAAGGTAAACCTCTTGCATGTTAATGGAGGAAATGGTCCGCGATTGTGTAAACTAAACTATAGTAAGTTCAGAAAAAATAATCTAACTATCTTTGTGATCGGTTATGTTACTCATCTCATTTCCAAAAAATATCTCTCTCTAGTAATAAAACCACCTTTTGAGCGTTGTAAATTAGTTGCATAGTATACTTATTTAGTACTAGTTTTTGCTCACGGTTTCGCTACGTTAGTTTCCCGGAAAAAGCTAATGACACTCCAAATTTCGTACTGCATATGCTACATATATATCAGTCATCAGGTTACCATAGCACAGGCTTCGCCCAGTTTGGGACCTGAAGGCCGTAGTGTAGATGTTGTTCCATATTTATTTATTTAATATATCTTTACCAAATTTCATCTAAATCAATACAGTGGTTCCGGCGTGAAAGCGTAGCAGCAGACAGACATAATTATAAGCGCCTTCATAATATAAACTAAACGATTAAAGATCTTACTACCAAGGGAACTTACAATTAAAGATCGTAACGAAGCCATTTTTGTACCACGTTAAAGCTTTATAAAGAATACTAAGTTTAACTTCATTACTGTTTATTTAGAAGTGTAATTATTTTAAACACAGCCTACGCACGCACGAATACTTAATAGGTAGTAACTAATTTAAAATATTATCATAATTTAAATAATAACCAAGAAGAATAACGATCCGTTCCGTTCCGTTCCGTTCCGTTTTGTTCTGTTCTGTTCTGTTCTGTTCTGTTCTGTTCTGTTCTGTTCAGTTTAGTTTAGTTAAACACACCAGTGATGTCTCCCGCAAGCTCTGCCGGTTCACTGGCCTCCACCACTAGAGCAACAGACAATAAGCGAAGTAAATGGTCAATAGACGAGCTGAAGGAGCTCATATATTGTTATTACAAAGCCAAACTAGGAGGAGCAGGCGACATCAAAAGACTTAACCGATTATTTCAAGACAGAAACTCACACAAATCTTAATTTGCAAACTTCAAAGGAAATACACTATCTAATCAGGTATGCAGTATTTTATCTAGGAGATGCGTAGCCACAGAAGTGCTTGAACAAATTAAGAAGAGAGCCGAACAGACGGACCAGGCAGACAATAACACAGACACGCAGTTTGATAACATACCCGAACACAGCACATATAGTACAGACGTTATAAACGTACCTGATTTTCAAACCCAAATTAACATTCAACTGTCCACGTCTACACAAAATAACACACCAACACAGTATACACGTGATATCGCACAAATATAAACTATCTCTCAGAACACAAATAACACACCAACTGTCGAAGACAACATTCAGGAAATAGAGGTCAATGAGGATCAATACACGGTCATAATTGAATTTCTACGAAGTCTTTCAGAAACCAGGGAAACACCTATACAATTTTGGAAGTTTTTACCAAAACCTAACTTCAAAAAATAGTTTATTCATAACCTAAATACACTAAATAAATACCTACCAAATTTATTAATTACATATGAAACACTACGGGAAATTAATGACATAATCTATGCAGCTGCTAAAACACTAATAACACTCAACGACCAAAAACCATACACACCACCTAACACGCAAAAACTACCAACAGATCTGCCATGGAAGAGAAGGCTGAAACAGAAAATAGAAAGCTATAGAAAAGAACTAGGAAGATTAACAGAAATTAAGTAACAACCCAACAGTAGAATAACAATCAAAAGAATGCTCTTCAAAAAATATAAAATAACAAATGAAGAAGAATTAAATAATACAATCGAAATACCCAAACAAAAAGTTAAGGCATTGGCAGGTAGGCTACGTTATGAACGAAAAATACAAAACAAAATGTTTTCTGAAAATCAACACAAATTCTATAGGTCACTAAATAACACACAACAGAATCCAACCTCAATCCCGTCAAAAGATAACATACAAACGTTTTGGTCAGATATACTGTCCAAACCCATAACATACAATAAAGAAGCCACTTGGTTAACTGAAATAGAAAGAATAGACATAGAAAAACACTAGTTTGAAGATATAGACGTACTCAAAGTAAAAGAAGCTATTATGAAAACTCAAAATTGGAAGACACCCGGAATAGATAAAATTCAAAACTACTTTCTAAAATACCTAATAAGCACTCACAAACACATAGCCAGACTGTTAGACAAGATGAAAGAATCCGAACCTGTTGACCGAAGCCATTTTTGTACCACGTTAAAGCTTTATAAGGAATACTAAGTTTAACTTCATTACTGTTTATTTAAAAGTGTTATTATTTTAAACATAGCCTACGTACGCACGAATACTTAATAGGTAGTAATTAATTTAAAATATTATCATTATTTAAATAATAACAAAGAAGAACAACGATAAAACATGTATCATTTCATAATTAAACTCAAAAACAAACCTTTTCGTCCCAATTGAAATAAATTCAGCATTTGTAGCTTAATTAAAAATGAACGAACTAACAGCGTTAATACAACCACGGGTAAAAACCAACTTAGCGTTTAATTAAAACTCAGAAATTTATTTGCCTATTTAATAATGAAAAAAGCCTAAAGGATTGCGAAAAGACACCACTCCTTGTGTAGTGACTAGTAATATTCGTTTTCTTAACCTTACTAGCCAATTTTAGCAAGATAATAAACTTCTTATGATGATCCATCCCCATTTCTACATTATGAATGAGAAAATGTTTGTGTTATAAAATGGAACGGAACGGAACGGAACGGAATGTTGCTCATTACATGCTGCTATAAACAACGTGTAACAGAAATGTGACAACACTTAGGGGTATTAGTCTACCAATCAAGGTGAACCCATTGTATAAGAAAATATTGCCCTATTAAAAATAAAGAATATTGGATTGTCCATACAAAAAATGGTCACGTGATCAATCAATTTTTATGGAGGACCATTTTTTTTACGCATATTGCATATTTTTTTTTATAATGGGTTCACTTTGATGGCTAGACTAACACCATTTAGTATTGTCACTCCTTTGTGTTACACGTTGTATATTCTTAGTCGCACAAATATATTTTATGTCGCTTACCAAACATATTGTCTCTAAATCATTAATTATACGTTATTTAGAAAAAAAAATGTAATTAATAAACTGCCGCTTAATCTAAGTTAATGTGAATTTCACTATCACATATTAATTGGTTACTTTGAGAATGAAACTTGGCAAACTTGAGAAGGAATTAATTACTTTTCTAGTAGAATCGTAAAGCTGAATAATTCATTTAGTAGTACGTCGCGTGTGGGGACATGCTCGGGAGTATGACGGACGCGCATTTCCTCTACTTGGTTATAATTTAATTGCTTCACCTGGGCAAGTAGGTATAAATAATAATAGCTTGCTTAGAGAATGATGAGAACCGTAAAACACTGTACCACAACCGTAAAGAAAAGTATTCCTTTGGGTAGTATTACTTCAGTTGAGGCTTTCGCGAGTACGTGCATTTACTTTTGCTAAAAATTAAATATCTAAAAGAGTAGAACAATTTTTCAGTGTATTTCTTATAAAAATATAAGATATAGCTACATTGGCTTTTAAGCTGTACAAAATAAATAAAAAAGAATATTTATTTATTTACAAATTTATATACTGGTGTATAACTAAGTAGTTTGCTATCTAACTATTTTAAGTTAAAGTAAAATTAAATCCAGCAGACTTGTCGTGTCTACGAAAAGTCTCATTACAACTAAGTTTCTTCATCCACTAAGCCTCAAGTATCAATGTTAAATTCCAAAATCCTCAGACAACGCTTTAATCCCGTCTAATAAAGTAAGTTAAATCGTTTCAAATAATTTTGTAAATTCTCTAATAACCCACCATCTAAACAACGGGTCTGAGAGGTTTCTGTTCATTTATTACTTTATAGAAACTTTTTGGATCAGGTATTCACTTGTCTAAAATTAATTCAAATTTGGTATTTTATAAAGAACCGTTAATAGAGCCGCCTTTCTCCCAACTTTCTCTAAAAATTTTAAAAAGTAATAAATTTTTATGGGTTTTATGGACATAATTTCTCATGATTTGAAAAATCGATTGAATATTTTCTAAAACTAAAACCACAGCTGTGCTCCATGTTTAAATTATACTTTTTAAACAACCTCTTTTAAATAAAATAGATTAAAAACGAAGAAAAAATAAACAAACAATTAACTAGCTAAATATCACGAAAAATTTACAAAAACCTGGTAAGACTAACAAAAAGAACATTTACGTACTTTTCGCAACTGAAACTTAATTTCGAAAACTAATTAGAAGCCCTAAGTGATTCGTGAAGTTTTCCAATGAAGAAGTTTTACCAGATACCATTTCATAAGAGTAGTCGAGATGTGAGCAACACTGTCTTATCTAGGAGCTTAAGTTAAACTTTTAAAAGAGATGCTTGTTGAAGAAACAACCTACCCACAGCTACAGCTAGTATGAAGAATCTAGTCAGCTTGGTTGAAAATACTCATTCCAAGCGTAAATTTATATGTAGCTTTATATTGTTGCCCTCGAACATGTTTTTATTAATATGTTTTATAAAATAGACATTTATTTCATAGACATGGACAATATACAAGTTTTAACGATATTAGCCACAACTACCACAATGACGCAATTCAATCGAAATTCCGACACAATGTAATAAATAAACTTGGCTCCTTGTAAAGAAGAACAACCGGACATCCACCGCACAATATTTTGGCCAAACTAGATCATAGACGCTTCGCTCGGCCAACTAAACGATAATCGTTAACGATAATTTTCCTTGCACATTCTCTGTTATAATTGTTGACGCTTTGCCAAACATTTTCAAAGCAAACATCGCTATCCATGCCAACAGAGCATCAAAATTAAGTGTTATGACGGCTATGTTACACTAGCTTTTGAGCCGTGCAAAAGAACATTGGAAATTGTCTTTGAGAATAGTTGAAACTGTAGTGCTGAAGTAAGGAAACGTCTCTACGATCTCTTGGGATTCCGCCGGGAACGGTTAACGGGTTACATCCCATCGAGTTGGAACGACGCGCCGTGTTTCATATATTCTGGACGTATCGTTTTATGAAGCTCTCAATTCCACAGAGTGTAGTGTCATTTTTAAAAGTGTAGATATCCGTTTTATTGCACTTAAGGGTTTATTTTATTACTAAAGAGACGAAATAATTGTGAGTGTAAAAGGTTCAATGAGGCGCTTTTGTTCTCATTAAAGTTTGATTATTTTTCGTATGATACGTACTCACAATATAAAACCAATTGCATTTCTTTTAACTTACAATATGTTAAAAATATTAATAACTGAAATATTAATTTTTGAAATTAAACATTAAATTATTAATATAATAATGAAAATACTCGCAACTGATCCTGGCGAGTAAAGCTCTTTGTTTACTTTGAGTTCACGTTTGTGGTCAAGTCAGTATTAAAGTTCAAAATCCAACTCTATTCAACGCATAATCTTTTCCTATTTGAATGCTTCTAGTAGCTCTCAAAGTCGGTGCACATTGGAGCGTCACGGCTGACTGCACTGTCTACGACAAAATGCACTCACGCCTTGGGCGGCACTCACGAGTGCATTTACATATTGATCTCCAAATCACACGGACTGTTCTGATCTGAATCTGGATTTTAGGAGCGAAAACCTTACAAATATTGTTTTTATTTATTTATTACTGATGTATGATCAGATACTTTAAAAACTATATTATGAGTATTGGTCACATTTAAGTGACGTGTGTCAACATTTACATGTTACAAGTTATATTATTTCACAGTATAGTTAAGTTCACAAAGCTATTAAAATAATGTGTCATACAAATCAAGCGTTCGTAATAAATAAATCAATCACCATTGTTAAAATCCATCAGACGTGAGAGTATTTTCGAACGAAATCCATTGCACAAATATATCCGTAATTGCCATCAGCGATGATAATTGACCTACTCCAACAAAGGCAGCATTAAAAGCAAGGCTTTATTGACATAGAGCATGACGCATGCGGCGATCCATTAGTGGTGATATTGCCCATCCCCGGAGTATGTTCTGGGTAGCTGGCGTTGTGACTGACGCAGAAGGGCCGTTTGTCAGTCATGCTTGATAGCTGGATACTAGATAGGCTGGTTCGTGTTGCTTATTATGCTGATTGAACTGTTTCAGGGAATGACGAGATATAAAGGATTATAATTTCATAGCGCTTTGCATGTTCTTTGAGCGCTATGCGTAAGTCTTTTAGAGTGTAAAAAATCATAAAAAGACATTATTTCTTAAATTTGGCGTTTAGCTTATACACGTCACGTACATTCCGACATCATTCCTATATACGTTGGGCGCTTTCGTTTAGTTTTACTAAAGAAGTGTTTTTTTTCTCAGTCGGGCATTATTGTAAACTGATGTAATTTATTAAGGTAATTAAAAATAAGATTAACTTTTGTAAATTATTGTAACTGTCAAAATTGTACAGTATACGTACTTCAGGTCATAATCACGATATACATGGCCACTCTACCTTGTTCTAACGGTGGATATAATGTCACAACTGCAGTTCTTGCTAACTTGCACCGAGTCCGTTAGGGCGGGCTCCTAGTAAGCTCCACTGGATCGGTTGTCGAAACTTGATTAATTTACCGTCTACCCACTGTTAGCTCTGGATACCTCCACTGATTTAGATTATTGAGCGATCGTTGAATGGATTTCAATGGGGATTGTCAATAGTTCGGGTCTTGTAAAGTTTGAAGGCAAATTGTTGAGATTGTTTGGGTGCAAATGTAACTGGAACTTTGGTTATTTAGCGAAGCCTCTATTTCTGTCTTATTGGATTTCACGTTGATCAACTTTATTGAATGTACCCACTCATTGTCCTATGCGAATCTACTTAACCGCAATATACGTATAAATAAAACTTTTAATACGTCTTATTGCACTGGTAGCACATGTAAAAATATTCGTAGTAATGAATGGAATAAAATCCATCTGAATTATAGTAATATATAATTATCTTTTTTAAGATTTCTGAATGAATTTCAGAGTGCGTCTTCCTACACAGAGCTCATACCAAATGCCCTTTCTAAAAAACATTCAAATAACCAATTCTGTACCACAACGGCTAGCTTTCGGCGGGTAAATGAGAGGTTTAACCAACAAAATGGGTTCAGTGCCTATTCTAAAGAGCTATGCCCATAAAAACAAAATACCCTCTCATTTATCCCGCCGTAAGTTTCCAGTCTTGCCCAGTTCAGCCATTACCTGTGCCTGCTTAGCGTTTAAGATACTAATTCTGAAAGTCCTTCCAGTCCTAAAGCCCCGTTACGTGCCATGCACGTGTATGGCGTAATTGTAGCGCCCGCAAAATTCCGTGTTTGGTATGTTTGGTTAAATTACATAACGCAACCGCAGATTAGGTAAATACAGATGTAAAAACTTTTGTAGTCTATGTTAATGTGGACAAGTAAAACATGACAATGTACAGTTTCTGCCACAGTTTTGTGAACAATGTTTGCCCACATAAAAGATAATATTTTTAACATTATTTTCAACACAGAAATTCTAAAGAATTTCTGTGTTGAAAATAATAAATTATAACCCCAGGGTAGATAAATGATGTTGCCAATTTGCGAATTCACTATCAAATTTATGCATAAAATTTCTATGTTATAGCAGGTGCCACTTTTGAAATTTTCAATATGGACGGGAATTGAATAACAGTTTATGTTACCATGGATACTTACTTATTTCTTCCATTCGCGTATATTGACACAATATTTTACACCTTGTTTTATGAATAATAAAATATTTTTTTATAGGATCATCGTGGTATTTGCATTTTGAATGAAATTTCTCTTTTTTTTGAGAGAAATACATGGCCAATCGAAACTCGCCAAAAATTAAAAAAATCTACAAAGCCACCAATTTTCGTCAAGATTAGTTGGAACAAAAAAGTTTCTTGCCGATAAACATCTATACATACAAACTGAGAGATGAAACAGCATTTTGCAGAGACGCTTCGCTCGCTCGATCAAAAAGTATAAGCATCAGGATAATTGTTTAAACAGACACAAAATTAGGAACATAATAAATTTTTAGGATCTATAAGCAGTGTATGTCAGAGTTAGTTATCTATCCTTTCTTCGTTTACAGTATAACTGCCATTTGCGCAGCCCACGGTGATTGTAACGCGTGAGTTATCTCTTATATTTTGTGTAGCGGTTCTAATTAACATTCTGTTTTTGTAATAAAGTTGCAATAATATATATATGTATAATAATACAAAAAAACAAACTTTAATCATTACAACTCTAACACTGCAAAAAAAAAAACAAATCTAGTTTATTATGAGTAACTTTTGTATGTACAGTGTTATCCAATGTACTGCAGCATTGGCTGCCTATCATCAAAATACGACTTAAGTTCGTTAGAGGCACTGCTTTCTTTTGTATTGGTTAGGGTGTACTTAGCCAAAATGGGGTTACTAACCCATAATTGTGAACAACTTTCATTATCAGACCAACCCTGAATTTTTCAGCCAAGGAATCGTCAAATATATGAAACAGCTGATTTATTTTTCTAAATTTCTAAGTTGGTTCTCTTGAAGTATAGTCTTTACTATAAGTATAGTTAACCCCTGTAAGCTGAACACACCCTTAACCGATAAACTTGTATATATCGAAAAAATATCCATAGTCAGTTGCGTGAAATCCCCGCTAAGACGCCTGAGAGGTCCAAGTGTACATATTTATTTTGAAGGTAAGAAACATCCATAATAAAAATTTACACTTGGAGTATACTCTGACACTAATGGAACTGAAACCATATCAACCAAGATAACAGTAAAATTAATCGCATAAAAGAAAATATATTTTACCAAAGTCACTTCCGGATTTTCCTCCTTACCGAAACTACAAAGCAAGACGCTCGAATCCGATCCCTTAGTAATAGTCAACAATAATCAAACGTTCCCAATACCATTCCGAGCGTCGTCGTATTGAGAAAATGCGAAACGTTTCAGAAAACAAACTGACGGCCCTTCGAAAGGCGACGAAAGTTAATTTCACGGGTTGTGAATGCTTCTACAGAACTCATCCCGCTCGAACAATCCTGTAGTCGCTAACCATTAATCACTGACAAGAATACGGCTAGTTCGGTCCGCGGAGTCGGTTACTGCCACTTAACACTCTTAATAATGTTTATTAATTGCGATAGCAGAGATGAAATTAAATTCAGTTTAGGTCATGGATGTTTGTTGTTTTGATGTAGTTGAGTAGTGTTGAATGCGGTTGACATTAGCCTGCTGGATGTGATACAATACTTTATTAAATGTTTGATCGTTTGTGTATGATGTTGTTATAAAAACATAAGTTGCGCACAAGATGTTTAGTTTATATAATCTGTTTTTTTTTTAAATAAATAACTTAGAATAAATATATATAGCACAGTGACGAACACAATAAATAAGCTATTTCACTAGTACTCTTAGTACTATGCATAAAAAAATTACTTTACACTTTTCACAGGTACATTTCGTCAAATAATATTAAAATCGACCGGTGAATGATGCCATAGCAAACTCTCTTCTCTTTTGGGGAAACAACTGACAAACGAAATATTTTTTTCCCGCACACATTTTTTTCGTTAAATACAGTCTTACAATGTATGTCAGATGCGTACTACTCGTATCCAGGTCAGCCACCATCCGGCTAATGTAAAAAGTTTAAAGTTTCTTTAGAAAAATTCGCAAAGAGCCACTGGATGACATGCACAAGTTTCTAAACTTAGCCCATAAATCATAAGAACTTAGAGTAATGTTGAAATATTACGTAGATATAGGAAATCTTAATCCACTTTTCCTGTAAAAACTGCGGGTAAGTTTTAAATCTTTAAAGAGTTTGAGGGTTGGGGATTAGCTTGAAGGTATTTGTTACAAGATTGGGTAGTGTTTTATGTTAAATTGTAAAACAGTTGCCTGAAAATAATTGATCTATGCGCGCATTCTATTTTTTTTTGAACTCACATAAGTTTTTAACTAACGACGACCGTTATAATGGTTTACTGGCTAGCATGTTTACTTCGAAATACGACAGGCCCGGGATCTATTTCAGGTCAGGGCAGGTGTTTAACCATTGGCATGCCTAATAGAGTTTTTCACCCACCTATCAGAATAGTTTTATATATGTTATTTAATTTTGCACCCCGAAAATTTTCAGTAGCAGGGCCTTTAAAAACGCCCGACTGTCTGCGCTCGCTACCTTAGTTTAGAGCTAGTTTTCAGGGTGGTAATTTGAGCGTTTAGTTCGCTGTAGATCTTACCAGGCCTGCGGTGTGACTAAGTTTCGCGAATAAATGCCTAAAATGCAACATAGTAATATTTGCATCTATGGATGCCAAAACCGTTAGCTGAGTAAGAAGTTTAAGCAGATAAAAGCTCGACGGAGAGTACAACATCAGTACGAGTAATACGCGACACAACATGTTCAATCGCAAAACTTGAAGTCCACTTCTCAAACTTTTATGAGCGTCTTGTTTTATTTGTTCAGGGTTTTTTGCAATATTGTAAATAATGTGTATTTATTGTTCTAAAATCTGCTTAGATATATACAAACAGTAAAAACAAATGACTCTTGACTTAGAGTATTTTTTTGATTGTACCGCTAATTTAACTATACTTTTGCTTCTTTTTGTATTCGAGAACTTACTAGAGTAAGTTCTCGAATACAAAAAAAAAGCTCAGAATTAGATTTTGAAAATTGGGTCCGTCTGACCAGCATACCCGAGGGTTAAACAACGAGGTAGAATATCTCTCTTCGGGTCTAGGTATATTGTGCATGGGTTTGTGAATGTTGAAAAAAGTTCAAAAGTTCTTTATTTCGCTTCAGATATTGGATATGACATAGAAGAACTCTTAGTAGAGATCTATATGTGAAACGTTGTTTTTTTTTGGTCCTTTAAAAAACATTTTTTGTTTCATACATTTCTTGTGAACCCATAATTTATTTATCAAAATCATTGCAGTAGCTTTTTAGTATTAGAAGTACTTAGATCCAACTACATATATGAAAAAACAGTTATAAGCACTAACCGAATTGAATTTTAAAGTCTCACTTATTCAGTACGCCCATTCTTTATACCGGCACGCTTTCCTTTTTTTGGGTTTCTTGCTAATTCTCAAACTGTCGTTTACATTATGCAGGATAGTAGTGATACTGCGTCGTATTTTTTCATTGGCTTCAATTGCCGGCTCTATAATACCTCCCAGGGGCATTTAGGTATCAATTTATTCAGCGCCTACGGGCCACATTGCGATGGCTATTCTGTAGTTATTCTTCGGTATTAATAATTGTATTGTTTATGTGTTATACCGCCTGTCTTGAAGTTATGAAAATGTTCTTATGGATATAATATGTAACAATTGAGCATTGCAAAAAATATATAGTACACCCTAACCGTATATAGATTATCGCATGTTTTATTAATTTGTGTAGATATTCAGTTTCTATCAGACAGGTGTCATTATTGATGGCACACTACACTATAACAAAAGTAAAGAGTAGGGATAATAAACCATTAAATATATCTACAAATGTTCCAAGCCCTTAAATGAAACTCATTACCAGTAGGCAGCGTACCCTGCAACCTGCGACAAATCCACACTGAATGTCAATGCTGATATTTGATTTGTACTTAAATCTCTAGTATCTCTATCCCTATTATCCTGCTAATATTATAAACGCGAGAGTTTGCAAGAATAAATGGATGTGTGGATGTGTATTTGTTTCTTTTCACGCAAAAACTGCTGAACCAACTTGGATAAAATGGTGAATGAAATGATTAAAGCTTGGATTTTGTATTAGCATGTTGGAGAAATGATACTCGCATCATTATAGAATAAGTCAGTAAAATCAACAAAAAAAACTAAACTAAAACCGCAAATTGCTGTAAAAGTGCTTTTTTGTTATGTCATTTGACTGACCCCTTACGGTGTGATGCAACGTTTTGCAAACAAAAAAAGTTATTCAGTTATTGCTGTTCAATTTGAAAACATAATTTTGTTTTATATTGAATTCTTAGTGTTATAGTAAATTACAGTAAGTAAATAAATAGACTAATTCTGAATTCTTCAAAAGCTTAACAATAAGAATTTATTCACTCTCAGAAAAAAAAGTAACACGAATATAACAATTTACCTTGACATTAATTCAAAATAGGTGAGCTATTTATTATAGAAAATGTAGGTAGCGTTTGTGATGATTGAAAAATTGCATGTTTAAAGGTATTAAGCGGTTATAGTTCGTGCTTAGACCTCGTAAGTACGAACTAATTTTCGACAGTTAATGACTGGAAAAATCTTCGTTTTATGCCTCTGTAGAGCTAATTGTTGTTATTAGATAAATAAGAATCTGACAAGTTTATGGAAAACAGGATAGACGTTGTTGGAATTTAAACTATTTTTTTACTGCAATAAACGATGTTTTGACGTTAGTTTATAGATGCACGTCTATAAAAAGTAGCATGCTACTTTTTATTATGACGTTCAAAAAAGTGACTTCTTGAAAGTTTTCAAAAAGATGAGTCTTTATATGAAATATATATTTTCTTAAATTTTACATTATACGATACACCTCGCAGGTAGTCATGTGCTCGTATGAGTTTTATGTATTTACATAAAACTGATCTCTGAAAAACTGAAAGAAAACTGAACTCTATACTTTTTATTTAACCGTGCAAGTGGAATGAGCGAAGCGTCTCTGCTCTGGGTCTGGCAAATTTTTCTTTCCTCTGTCTGTTCGTATGTTTGTATGTATTTTGAAATTTTCTAGTTTCGCACAAGTTGTAGTTTACAACCAATCTTGACGAAACAAGGTATTTTTTAATCCATATGGATTTTTGATTACTCGGTAGGTATTTTTCCCACAGGGATATTTTCTACATCGCCATTCAATGACTGATTTCAATAACATTTGGTACAAACATGCGCAACACAACAGTGATTATGAATCCTGATTGTAAAAAAATAATCTCTTAAGTGGTTGTTGTTTGATTACTTTAAAGTAGCAAAAAGTATTGTGGTCGCGAGGTATCTACTAGTTTTATTAATAAAGTTAAGTAAGTAAAATTAAGTAAAAGTAGTATTCGTGAGGTCATCAGTTCTTCAGAACAACTAAGCTTTAATGACCGAGATACAATCTCAAGAAATAAGTTTAGCATCCTATCTGTTCCTTTTGTCCCAATAGCGGAACAACTTTAACTACCTGATTTTGTTACTCAGATAGAGGGAACAATAAAACTCGTTCAAACTACACAGTTAGATAAGGCAAAGTAAATTAAAGTTTAGCTTTGTTGCTCGGTGAGTGTTTGTGTATAACTATTCACCAGTGATATAGTTAACGTACGTTCGTTAACTGACGTCTGAAAGAGGTTTTAAATTTGTCTAAATCTTTTTTGTATGTATGTACTCAAAAAAACCATGAGTGATTTGGAAAAAAAATCTTTTATTTCAATAATCCACTTTGCACACTTCCACTGCATACTCCACACACACACTCACAACCTAACCCACTACACTTACACTTTCCACACATGCTTTCCAGGTGATCTTAAAAATCTTTTCAGGTTCGATATTCTGATTTTTAATTCAAAATAACAGAAATATACACTGACTTTAATACAGCAATCGCCTGTATAAAAAATTTCAGTTATTTTTATGCATGGCTCAATTATTTATACACGCATAAAAATACATTCGAATCGAAACCCTCCTTTTTTAAAATCGGTTATAAATATGTACGTATCACTCAACTGCTCGTATTGCACTTATTAGTCTATTCTTTTTCTAAGCACCAAAATAATAATTCCTGTCTTAGTAGGTATTCTTACATTAAAACTTCAAATACTAACCCAAGTAGAATATTCCCTCAGCTAGTAAACATGCCCTCTGTAATGAAATTCGTATAAGCACATACATGGAGGGTGTCAAAATTTGCTGGTATGTGGCTCCCGCACAAGCTGTGTTCGCCAAAGTTAAATACGACTAAGTCCAACTTCTGGGACACGAGGAACTAAGATGCCAGTTTTGGCTGCGAAACTGCAGTTTGTTATATACCTAGCCTATTATAATATACAGAGCTATTACTAATACTTTGTTTTATTGATATAGCTGGCGAAGCATATCTGTTTCGATCATAGGCAGTTATTGCTGTCAGCTTGTATGTTTGTCTGGATGTTAGTACTCGCGTAAAAGTTGTAGTTTTCTACAAACGTGACAAAACTGAGTTACAGGTTTTACGGATTTGTAGCATACTTCCCCAGCACATCTCTCACGGGAAAGTACCGTTTATATTTTTTAAGAGTATATGAATGAGATATACATATAAGATATTTTATAAATCTTTAATAAATGTAAAGTTATATGGTCTCCTAGAAGACACAGATTTAAAAAAATCTGGTGATTGCTTGTTATTTTTTTCGAAGAAGTATAAAAAATTGTTTTTAGTTGTTTAGACTATTCATTTGTATAAATCTTTATTATCACCCTATTGTAAAACCGATGCTTGTATTTCAACATGATCACATTTTTTGACTGCAGCTAAAAAAGTGTTTAGTTTTGACATTGGATAACCCGGTACAGGAAACTAAAGAAAGGAGGTTATCACGTAGTAGGTGGTTTGCTAAATCACGATTATCTCCGTTTTGTACTAACTTAGATATTTTCACATTAATATGAATGGATTAAAAAGAAAAATAAAAAGTTGCGTGTTTTAATGTTTTGGTATATTAATGAATGCATAACTGGATTCAAAATAATTTTAGGTCCTAAAGCACATATTTGTTATAGTCGTCGGCTAAGACTTTCTCGATGTTCTAAGTTTTCCTTTTCAAGGTATTTAATTCTAAAAAAATGTATTTGCGTATTTTCCGTCTTTCATAAACTGAAGAAGGATATCAATTTGGCTGGATGTTGTGCAATGTTGTTTGTGCTCGTATCGTCAACAAAATAATATATATTTAAATGAAAAGTTAATTGTATTTTAATAATTGGATTTTTGTACATATTTATATTTTCCTAATATCGAAATATTTCTAAATTGAAGTGACCGCATCATGCTTTTCATAAAAGTCTAACTTGTAGTTATATACGGTCCTATTAAAATCATTAGGATTGTCTTCAAATATATCAAAATAGTTTTTTCGATCTTAATAATAAACGCGTCTTAACTTTAAACGTCTTTTCTCTTGTTTTATCCGATGGAGAAAGTCACGCGTCATAACAAGACAAAAGGCGTTTAAAGTTAATACGCGTTTATTAATAAGATCGAAAAAACTATTTTGACATATTAGAAGACAATCCTAATAATTTTTATTATTTGGTATTAGCAAAGCGTTCTCAATAGGCCGAAGTTTTACTCATATATTTTTTTCTTTTATCAAACTTTTGATTTCGGATATTTTCGTATTCAAATTTCCTGATGTCGAGTTTTTTCAGCAATTCATGTCTGAATTTTATTAATCTCTTTTAATAATATTTCTGTTTGGAATATCGAAATTGCTTTTTATCGGTCGCTGAAATAATATTACTGTGGATCTTCTTTTTTTATCTGTTGATAAATAAACTGCGTTTTTAATGTCACATTGCTTATTAGATTGTTTAGCATTAGAGTTCTAAGTTTTTTTTTACACTGTTATAAATTGTATTATCACATATATTCGAGCGGACTATTTTATATTATTGTTGGGTAATAATATAAAATTGTAATGTAATGGTTGTTATTGGCTAGGATAAGTTAATTTAGCAATGAGTGTTCAATGTTTTTTAACTGTTGCTTTTATTCTTGATAAGGCCAGCAAATGTTTTTGCAATAGTTTGCGTCACGGCTACATCTTTTACAATTAGCTACGTCTTCTTCGTTACATTAGTTGTACTTTTCTTTCATACAAGATTTTGCACACACTGTTGCCTATTTTTAGCAGTATACGTATAAATTATATTTATAGATACTGTTGGGAGAAATCATAGTGGAGAGCTACGAATATGAAATAGATTTTTACTTTTGTTTTGCTGACACAAACCATTTTTTTATTTAAGCACTTGACTATCTTAAAACTCTTAGGCAATCAGTTGCTTGTACTTGACCGTGGTTTTTTGTTCCATCATAGTACGATGTTTAGTATTTAATGTACAGTAAATATCCATGATTGTAGTTTATACGTAATTATATACTATATAAGTCTATCTCATTCTTTTTCCAAGTAAAATATATGAGACATACCTCTCGCGTCGTAGTCTCCCGTACTATTTTAGATTTTAGTAAAATCATGGATAAAGTTTTAAAATATTTGTATGGTGAAAACATATTAACAATTTTACACTTGTTAGATACTGATTAATCGTTGTAAGTCAGTTTCTAGTTTCAATAGTTATCTTGTGCAATTACAATGGCCATATCACTCCATCCAGTGGACAGCAACTATATTAATAGCCCCAAAAACCCTATTTGCACTGTTAGTCCCGTGACAATAAATTATTCCGTCTGCTTTAAATGCAGTGGACATGACCGCATATAGATCTAAATAAAGGTTCCTCACTTCAGATATTTGCTGGTTTAATTCGCAGGCAGAAACGAGTTGAAATGTTTAAGTGAGAATGTGTCCAAATTTAAGTGGAAATTAATTGAATAGTTTAAAGTCGAAGACTGCATTAGTTGATTGTTTGTTAAAAAACAAAAAAAAACTAAGTAATTTTACTAAAACTTTAATAAAGAAGTGTAAGAAAGAAAATAATATTCGAAGTTAGCAACACCAACACCAAGTTACCATTATTGCTCATTGTCTTGTTTTAGAGATTATTAATTCTCTAAAACAAGACACTGCTGCTTAAGAAAAGTAGAAGCGTTTGTGAATCTTACGACTAAGTATTTACAAATGTAAATACGTAACAAAGAGCCAAACTATCAAACAGTAACTATCCAAGCTTCAATTGACTCTTTGAACTACCGCGAAAGTTTATTTAGTAAAGACGGGTTGACTATTAAGTCCATTGAAATAGGCCAACAATTGGAACAGGTATCGGCACGATGGGACCCGTAGTAAATTGCAATGGCGTTCGGCCCTCGCAATCGGTGGAGTCACCAGGGTGGAATTAAACGATTTATTGTAGTCACGAAGCACGGATCACGGTTGCGATACAATTACTAACAGTGCATTAGCTCTTGGGTTCATTGGAGAAGTTATTTATTAAATCAGGTCAAGTTGTTTCAAACACTTTTGTAGCAACTTGTAAACGCAGTACGCGTTATGGATGATATGAAGGTATTTTCGACCTATGACTAAAACGGTAGAAAAAAAAATAGCGTTTCTACGATGAGGGGTTTTAAAAACAGAACATGACACAAGTCAATGTAATTGTCCGTGTTATTTGTTCCACTGAAAGACCTATTACGTTTTAAATGATAAGAAAACGTAGTTTTTTATATAGTAGGATTTTAAATATAGCCACAAATTTTAGTTGGTTCATAGAATTAATATCAAATTTGAGTGTCATTCCGTAACAATTCTGTGTCCGATTTTATAAAAATAGAAATTAAAATAAAATTTGAATGAGGGTATGACAAGCAAAAAAAGCATTTTGTGGTTTCTTGGATATTATTATTACCAAATATAGGACTCTATACTACGTTTAGGTCTCCTTATTCTTATAAGACCCGTCTCATTTCTGGCTACCTTTTTACAACGAATGTTACAAGATTAGACATTTTTCTTTGTACTGAGACCTGCTTTAGTGAATGTAGGTACAGTGAAGTATGAACTCTATTTTTACCCTAGGAGTTTTCCCTTAATATATAAATCTCTTGTTACCAATTCTATTGGAACATTTTAGATATGTTTTCATATTGTTCTGTTTATTTTTCACAAAACTCGCGAGGCCCCGAGAAATTTTGAACTATGGAAAACTAGGACTAGAACTTTGCAACACGAACATTATTTTAGTCAGTTTTTATTCTTTTATTGACAAAAGTTTCTGTATTTCTTTTTAAAGAAATAAAGTAGGTCCTAACACACTTCCCTGAGGCACTCAATTTCATTATTTTATCACTCTTAACTTATCGTTGCTGTATTCTTAGCTCATTTTAAATGATATTTTTACTGTAAGCAAAAAATATTAAATAAAATTAATGTTAAACTTAATCGCAATATACGAACAAATTGTAGATTCGATAGAACCTAAGTCACCGGTCAACCCGCGGACAGGATATACTTCTAATTTAGGTTTACTATTAAAATAAACTCGTCTATAAATGTCCAAACATACATCAAACACGATATGATGTATGGTAAATTTACATCGACGAGAAAAAAATCCTATATCGGTGTAAGTTTATAAATATTACGTTCGCATATAAAATAACGACATTAGCATCCTAAATCAAATTTCGAACACAACACCTGTCAGGCTGCTTATTTAAACGATCCAATTTCTTTCAGTGCACAAGAGCTCGGGTGTCGCGTGTCCCGTCTTTATTCACAACACGTCTCGTCCTGCGGGGGGACGAGATACAAATCCTCGGAGACGGCATGAATCTGTATACCATGTTCAACGTAGAGATGAGCTATGTTTTACAAAAATATGACTAACAAAATACAATAGTCGCTAACTCGCTACCTAATTGTTTCTGCCTGCTTTAACAATTTATTCAATTACTGAATGTATTTATAAAGTGACTCAAAAATATATCTAACTAGAACCACTATTTGACGTTTCATATTATACATGACAGTAAATTACACCTAACGTAGTTGTTATAAAAATGAGCAAGCCAATTTAGTCCACAATAACTTCAAATTGTATAACATTTTCCTATTAAAATATTCGTTATATAAATATTATGTTATGTTATGTTCGGTCCTTCTAATGTTGATACTCGAATATTAAAAATTGAGTTTTATAGAATATCTATCGAATATTTTATTTCATTTTGTGTTAGCAATCCCTATTCTGCTCACTAAAGTCTTGTTTAAGTTCGATGGAAAGAAAAACAGCGCATGATCGTGTGCCATACAAAGGTTACCTACGTTTTGTTCTGTGTTCGAAAAGGAGAAAATATGATCAGTGTTTGAGAATTTGTCACGCAAGCAAAAACGTTTTGCTATAAGTTTATTATTTTAGGTCCAAGTTCTCGTTTTAGGTTGATTTATAATTTTAATATTAAGTAACAAATCTGAACATTCGACGTAAACGCTTTTGCATGGCAGGTAAAGATGTTCTTCTACCGTGCGTATTAGGTTATAATTAGCAAAAAACATACTTATAAGGTCTATCAAATTAATAGCAAATACTTAGATAGATAAGTTGTAATAGTGTTTTTTTCTTCCAGCGTAACTGTCTAATGATTAAGTATATTTGAGAGTATCTTAAAATCATTAAAAGACCGTAGTGACCATATAGGGTTATCGGCTAGGAGTGTACTAAGTCGAATGGGGGTCACTATAGTCATCCCAATGAACAACTTTTACTGTGGTACCAACTTTAAAATCGAGAAAAAAACAGAAGAATTTATCGGACCGATAAAGTTTTTGTGTCGAACAGAGATCAGAGTTGGTCCCATAATGAAAGTTGTTCGTAATGACGAGTATAGCAACCTCCTTTTGGCTTAGTATACCCCTAAACCTTGTATAACTATAAGATAAAAACTTAACTGAAACCCTAACATAATTAGTACTATCCATAATACGTAAGTAGTACCTATTTGATATTTGGCAGGCCAATAGTTATACATAGTAACGACTTATTTCTAGACAACCGGCATGAGAATGAAATTGTTGAAAAAGTTAATTTATCGCAACGAAGATGTTGAAGCGGACCGAGTAAGTGGTGTGTGATTATAGCTCTTCGCCATGCAATAGAACAATTGTATCGCAGAATGAACTTTTTACACCTACAGCAGTAACTGCTGCAAATACAACTTGAACATTTAATAAAGTGATGAAACGTTTGCGCTACACGCGACG
This sequence comes from Ligdia adustata, assembly GCA_947049295.1. NCBI lineage: Eukaryota > Metazoa > Arthropoda > Insecta > Lepidoptera > Geometridae > Ligdia > Ligdia adustata. The sequence continues at coordinate 9,437,548 of OX346214.1, read as the reverse complement.
GCTTTACGATCCCATTTCATTACCTTTTATTTTTTTATTTGACCATACTTTAACCTTAATAACTTCGAGGCTTTAGGGAATAGTTACATCGACTGCCAAAAGATCTACCGAGGGACTTGAAGCACTTCAAAAAGATATTCTGACGAATTAGAATTTAGATTACATTCTTTGAGATTTTATTCTGTTTTAGAACTACTTTAAATTCTCTTGAGAACTGTTTAGTTTAGGTGGATACAGTTTGAATAAAATCAAGTATATACAAACCTAAGACTGAGTTCACCTTAGACGTTTGTCGTAATAAGATAAAGAGAACGAAATAGAAGGTAACCAGATTTTACGGGCTCCTTTTTTCCTTTTCATGAAATCCCGAGCGTTTCACTTTTTGGTTAATATCTACCTATTGCTTATTTTCCCCCTTTATAATGCCTCGGGGGAATCCGGTGGCTCGCGTGATTTATAGCTTATGCAAAGAATGAGAGGATATTTTCTACACAATAATTCAACCTAGTTGAGATTAGAGACGGGTTCTTTGAGCGTGATATATCAATCTGTGCGTAGGCTTTTCTTAGTTTGATGTCTCCTTTGTTACATAGAGTTTTTTTATAGTATTTGATAAGACAAGTACACAGTTTGTACGTCAAATGATAATCATCACACTTGCTCTTAACCCTTACCGTATCAAACCAAGTTTTAAACTTGAATACTGAGCATGGAACTGCACTGCGCAACAGTTCTATAACAAACCTCTAAGCGTCTTCAGCAAATCCTTCTCCAGTCTTCAAAAATGGTTGTATACACACAATGCACACAATATGTATATAGGAAACTATGTGACCTTAAGTAACTAAAGAATCCTACAAATTAGGTTTTTTCTATATAGAAAACTGTGTGACCCAAAGTAAGTAACGTGTTCTATAATAAAAAAAAATTGCTAGTAATTAATTACTGCAGGATTGTGGTACAAATATTGGATGATCTAATCAAGAAATGGCTATCAAACATTGATATACTGAGCCTGGGTTGCTATCACACTGTTTACACGATCATTAAATTGAAAGCTTTCGTGTTGCCAGCTCGTTTGTAATAATAACGTCACCTCTAGTTTTTTTACGAATAGTTACTACAATACCAATTTACCATTTTTAAAAGTAGGAAAAGTATGTTCTTTTCTTTTCCTTTCTTTTAATTCAAAGTTTGAGGTTTTTTAAGCACCCTTGGAAATCTAGTAGATACTGAATAATTTCAATAATTGGGAGGCTTACCATGAAGTTAAGTAGGTACCTCTCATGCAAACCACTGGGCTGTTCATATTTCTATATTATGTATATTCTTCCTTCCTCTATCGCAAAGCCAGATCTTTGTACAAAATCTGCAATCTCAGACAAACACAGTACAATAGGTACAGGAACAATATGAACGACAAATGTCATTTAAAATATATATATATATATATGTATATTAAATATATTATTTAAAATATATATATATATATATATATTTATATTAAATATATTATTTTAAATATATATTATATAAAATTATACAGGAAGCGAATCTGTCCTAAAGCGAACAATTCAACTCAATGTTAATGGTTTTTTGTTCAAACTGCCATGAATTGTAGCTCTATGCATCAAGGTCCACGGGCGCGCAGTTTGTACCGACGGGAGTAAACAGAATCGCGACTAATCTGCCTCAGTGTGGCCGCAGGTTTCAAATGCAGATTTTTCGTAATATATATCTAGAGATATATTAAGAATTACTGTGACTTAAGTTCTAAAATATAGTTAACGTCACAAGGCCAAATTCAGCTAAACAACACGTTAATTTACTATCCATAAATTCTTGATCAAGGAATTGATAGGACACGTATTTAGAAGGCTTTTACGACTATAGTCAAGCTTAATCAGGTCTTAAGATATAAAGTAAGTTGGATTTAGGTGTCTAAGTCGTCTATAAATAGAGGTTATTATTCCTTAAAAGCTTTTAATCCAGTCTCAGTGTTGATAAAACACGAACGAATGGAGTTCATTTACTTAATGCTGGAGTAAATTGTTGTTGGAGTTTCTTTTGGCAGGAAACCTGAATTCGTTTGGCTTCAGACATGCTATGTAGATGTAAAATCTTCATTGAACGGTAGGCTCCATTGTTCACTTATAACTTGCTCGAATCAAACTAGCAAGGGATAGGAGTAATTTTGAAATATTATCTCTAAATTTGGCAGAAAATAATTTAGGTCTTATCATTCTAACAATAAAGTTCATCATTATTTTTTAACATAACGTAAAATAAACACATAGTAATTGCAGTCTCATTTTATTTAATCGTTCTTTTTATTTAACTAAGATAGTTACATTAAAACACACATTGCGTAACAAATTGGACTGGAAGATATGTAATAACCAGTGATACAATGTTGTACCTAAAGGTAGGAGTTATTGCTTCTTACCCTTACGCCGTTTACCTATCGGGAAACCAGAAAACCTTCTTAGTACAAAATGCTTAGCATTCTCGCGTATAATAACATAAGCGTAACATAAATACATCTAAGGAATGGAATTGCTATCTCCCAACTCGCATATTTCCACATAAACGGCGAAAAGGTACCCTCTAAAACACATTCACCTAAAAACTGTACTGATTATGTTCCGTAAATACACGAAGCATTTCTAAACACGTAAAAAAATCTTCTAAACGCCATTTTGATATATAGGTAATTTTTAATATTGTCATTGTTTTATTTTAATTAGTAATATCCTTTACAAGATTCGCTAGACGATAGTTGAAAACACAATTTAGCGACAATTTTCCGCATAAGCAATATTAAAAAATAAATCGTACTGATGATTTTATATTTTACCTTAGGTAATTTGTCCTACTCTAGAGATTATGAATATTTTACTATAACATTACATAGTTATTCCGAAAAATGTACAGGCTTACTAATAAAATTACTTTCCTTTGTTTTAATTTATTATAATGTAATAGAGTTATGTACTTAAATTTAGCTTCCCGTCGTGATATCTTTTTACTTTATATTATTCATGTATTGATTGATGAAAACATTGTTATATTGGTGGTTAAAATGCCGAATATAGATTTGTGAAAACACTTTATTTATATTGAGGGATATTTTTAATGCAATGAAAACACTTATAACAACTGTTGTGTGTATTATTTAGACGAATAATACACATAAATAAATATTTAAAAACAACCAATGGACCAGTTAAGCGGCTCGTAAAAAAATCTATACCTAGTCAATTATATACATATATTACAAAATGTATTAAATGCTTACAAGAAAATCGTAAAACTGTAATATAATTATCTCAAAATTGTAGTTTGAGTAGTACATGGAATTCTAAAGCTATTAAATAATCAAGAAATATTGAAAACTTATAATTATTATGGCATCATAAAATAACATTGGCAAGCAAACCAAAAATAAGTGAGGAAAATCTTATCCAAACATAAATAACTTAGGTTCTGGACACTTGGTTCACCCAGATGAACAAAGTGGTATATACCGTTTAAAATATATATAATATATAATAATATCAGTGAACCGTCATAAAATTTTACATTCTGTCAGAAGGCAGTAACGTAGATCAAAGATTATATCACGTTAAAAATATAAAATCGAGTATACAATTCGTACATCTAAAACTCTACTGTACAAATACTATGGCACTGTAGCCGTATTTAAAGTCACCGAATCATATACTTCATTCAGAATTTTTTATAAAAGAGTGGTGACTTAATACAGGCCTATAAAAATATAATACTAATTGAGTCAACTCGACAAAGGAATGTAACATTACAATGTAGTGGAAATAAGATAAAAACGATGTCAAAATCATTAATAGTCATCATAGAGTATAAGACTGGAATGTAACATTAAAAGCCCATCAAATGTAACAAAAAGTTTCTTAAACTCACGTCATGTACTCACTATCATACATTCAGTAATATATTATTTCATAAATAATACTATAAATCTAGATCTATCTATAATATTTTATCTAAAGATAACAACGAAATATGTTTTAAAGAAATTGTATGACTTTTGTTCAGTACATACGAATATTAAATTGAATGATGATTACCACTGATGTGTATCGAGCACCGACGTCGAAACGATATAGATTCTTCTAATAAACTTATAGTATGTTACAACACATTAACTACGTATTTCTTTTTTACACGCTAAGGGATATGGATTGTATTAATTGGAATAGATATGTTTAAAGTAGGTATATCTTATGGAACAGGTACTATAAAACAGCTAAAATAATACTTTTTGTCTAACAATGTTCGTGGTTCCATGTATATATACTTTATGGATTCTTTTTTTAACCATATACATGGACTGATAAACCCTCTTTCCCGGCTTGCGAAGACAGTATTTTTATTAGTCTTCCAAAGTAAATTTTGTACAATTGCATTGAATACGTACATCAAAGAGGGACTAAAAGTACCGCGAGCTTTTTTCGGAATTTATTGTTCTTCTTAAACTAACGTGAACTAAAGTCTCTCGTCTGCGGTGGTCTTTAAACTAACTGCTTACACATGCACCTGAACTAGCATGGCCAATTATTTACTGGTTTTTTTTTTGATGAGTCATTTGGTGTTGGCAAATAATGACTCCTGTAAGAAGACAATAGTTGTTTTATTTGTATCAACGCCCTTGCTAGACAATCCAGCAGGTGTAAAAAGTTTTGACTCAATGACTCTTCTGGCTTTGGTCATGATCGTTTTATTTTAATTACAATGTCGTATCGAAGTCGTTGGTCGTATCGGTGACGTTAGATCAAGATGCCTACCGTTGACTTTGACACTAGCCACACATCCTCGTAGTCCATTGTACAGAGCTGAAGGGAGACCTAGCGGCAAGGTTGGAGAACCACCTGTGGACAAGGTCAAGGTATTTTGATTTTTATCAGCTGACTCTGTGGGGTATCTCTATCCATGTTAATAACTACATAAATGATTAAGTATCCTGTAATGTCCTTCCACTCCGACCAACTAAACCGACCACCTGGTTGTGCAGAATAGTTCAATCTAACCAACTTCTTAATAATATATTTTATTTGAAGAAAATTGTTCTAGTCTGACCAACTCACTTTTTTCTTCTCTATGGTACAATTTTATGCTTACAGCCTATACTTCTACTTAATGTAACAAAAAAAAATCGAATTTTTTTACTTGGTACTCAAAACTGTAATTATAGGTCTACCTTTAAAAAAAGTTTGCGTCCGAGTGATGCACTCAAGAGAAATACATATAAATTAATATCTAATCCAGTAAATAATAGAAGAAATCAAATGTAATTAGGTGGAAGTATATCATGTTCGTAATTACCAGTATTATGAGGAAAGTTTGGGAAAGCTATTAAAACGTTGGATAACAGTTTAAGGTTCGAAACTTGACGATACTCTTAAGTAAGTTATGCGTTATAATAATGTTATTGTAACAAAAATAACGACTTTATTTTAAATGTTACGCTCGCAATAATATCGAAATATTTAAGTTTGAAGGTAGAAAAAATGTCATCACCTTTTACGTTACGAAGCGACTTTAACTACATTAACTAGCTAAAGGAGAAAATCTACTTATTTAAATCTATAATATCAGTACTCATTTAAGCTCCCATGGATGTAAGACATTTTGAAATATGCAGGAATAAATGCGGTAAATAAATCTCGCAAGATTAATAGAAAAAAACATCTGTTTTACTTTGGATATGATAGAGGCAGTAGCCCATAGGTAGCGGCTTCGAGAACTGGTAATCCAACAAAACGTAACCCTAGTATGTGTAAGTGTTTGTAGATAAAAGAGTGTACTTACCAATCCAAAGCTTAGGGTTTGCTTTCGAAGGCACGAGCAGTGACTGCGAGTAGCCTCTAACAGGTGGTGAGTCGTCTACTTGAAGCATCGCTAGCCTCTTGCGCCTTCTCATAGTGGCCGTGTGCCATCTTCCATCGTCGACACTAACTTTAGACTCTATACTTTGGAACCAATCTTCGTGTACGGAGTTGGTCGTTTCTTTCGAGTCTGTGTCGGTGTAAATAAGTTGAAGTTTTCCTTCACTTATTCCCAAGCCAATGAAGTCACGAGGTCGAATGCCAATTTTCCGCCGCCACATAAGAAGGCCGGAGTCATTGAGGGTACGGAATTTGATTTCGTAGCGAATTCCGCGTGCGTTGTTGTTCCTACAAATTTCAATACATTTTTTTATTTTGGCTTGTATATTTTTTATTTTGTGTATTCATGCAAACTACTCGCACTCAGGAAGAAAAGTTTATGAGTTAGTTAAATGTTAGCAAGTTAAACTAATCCTTTTTGTAAATAGCATTTTATGTATCTGACAGCTTGCTATTGAACTGAATCTCTATATTTACAACGGTGCCATAAAAAGTTATGACTATCGCATGCTGAAACTGTTAACTTTAAACCAAAGGAACGTTTTATTATACGCTCCAAATAAGGTACCTTCAATAAAGCTGCCTCATAACTGAAAAATATAGTTCGTATTTGTATTCCACATACACAGTGCGAACTGTAAATGTTTGTGAGCAAATAAAAGCACAACTTGAGAGTCAGTACATGAGGACATCTCGAAACTGTATTTCCATTCACGTAGTTACTTTAACGCGTTTATGTAAATTCGTAAACTTCGAGCAACTTATTTGACTCGACCTGAATTTGTCGCTGCTTACGTCAAGTACGAACTAATGTTTACTATTAGCTGAAGCGATAGAATGTATGAATAGAATTTCAAAATGTACGTTGAATTGTTATTACGAAGTTATGTGAAACTCACGCTTTTGATACATAATATTAAATAGGTCACATAAGAGGTTTGCGGATTTGTTTTCGGGATCAGTTACGCGTGACTGAGATGGCTTTGTTTACTTTGTAGCGGTAGATTTTATACAATAATTTAAAAAATACTGTATTTCTTTAATAAACAAGTATTTAAATACACAATTAAATCTAATAAACTAAGCATACTTCTGTGAAACTAAAGAAGAATCCTTTACTATTTATATTTGATACTACTAACGAAAGAATTACTTTTATTGATAAATCCATACCTATTCTACAGAGGGCAGTGAAGTGTTACTGTTAATAATTAAATAATATTTGTCCGCGTCCTTCGAATGTTATCTTACACTGTAAATTCCCATACCGTCGCCTGTGTTAGTACGCAAGCTAGAAAACACAACGTAATTAGTAAAATTATTAGTTTCATAAGTGTATCAATTAATATTAATTTTGAAACGTACATTTAAAAAAAGACATACTTTTAGTGGTAGAAAATATTTCTAACACGTGAAAAAGTATACCTAGATATTTTATGTACGACCTTCTAACCAATGATCATCATAATTATGTTGTGGATGAAGACTTAAATAAGTTTAAAGATATTAACGTCGAGCATTTGAGCTTTACTACTCTATTGTATTAATTCCCATATTGGACCAGCGATAGGATGGTGATATGGATAGTGTAACATACAGGTATAGCTTCAACTATAAGAATCTCATTTATATTATCTAGGTATACTTCTAGGTATATTTGTGTGTATTCTTCTTAACCATAGGATTTACACCTGACTTAATTGATTAAAATCTTCTAGGGTAAGACATGGAGGTGACAACTAGAGCAAGCAGACTTGGTATTATTTTGACAGTTCAACGTTGTCAAAATAAAACAAAACCAGTCTGCTTGATATTTAATAAGATTTCAGCTCGTTCATTAACTTTAGCCGAAAGCCCTGCACGGTTTCATCGTTAGAAGTGTTAGTATACCAACAGACGCTCATATCATTATTGTATAAATGATAGAAGTGTGTTACTAATGAATGTAATTTTTTATGTCACGTATTCACCTGCGTCCTCCTCTGCTTCTGTAAGAAAAATAGTTGTTTCCGTCGAATTGTACGGGGCTTCTGTCGTTGAGCATTTCTACGTTTTGTTGTATCTCGCAGTTCCTGCCTTGGAAACCTTCTTGGCATAAGCATTTGTACTCATTGAGTAAAGGAATACACGAGCCATTATTTTTGCAGGGCGACAAACCTAAAAGATATTATTAAAATACAGAAACTATATAGTATCTATAATCACTGGTAGTAAGTGATCACGTCAATACTCCATATTATTATAATAAGTTATCAATAATATATTACACATAAAATTATCTTTGATGATATACATAGGTACATGTACTCAAAAAGAATATTATTGTGTCCATATGTGGACATAGGAAGAAAGTGATGTCTTTAGATGAAAAATTAAATATTTTATCATCGGTTTATATATATTTCAAAAGCAATTATCACTAAAATGTAAGTAAAGGCTATATGCAGCAAATAAATCTAGCCACAGAAAACTATTAGTCTCATGTCCCCTGGTTATTCCCCAGCGTACCTAAGTATCGCATAGCGGTTACTTACTGCGCCCCAAGTACCACTTTGCGATGAGATTTCTGTCCAATATCAAGAGATTTATGTAACAGTTAGTATTTACGACGTGATATATCTGTACTAACCATTACAAGCTCGCATCTTGTAAGTCTTTCGAATGTTCAATGTGAAATTTAAGATTGACCAGATGAGAAAGGACGACAGAATTTATGCGGGGTACAAAATTGAATAGAACTTGAACGCCGGAATTACGGCGAGTGATATTTTTGAGATTATGAGCTTGTTAAGTAGAAATTCTTACTTTAGAATGATTAAATATAAAATCGTCTAAAAAACTTGTGCAGAAACTTATAATTTCTAATATTTCTAAAGTATGTTCCATCAAGAATGGATTAGTTGTTTGATAAAAATATAAAAGACAGAATAGGTAAACAGAATAACTACTTTCGAATTTAATTTATATCTTTATTAATAAAAGACTTTGTTCCTATTGATTGACTAATATTAATAATAATAAGCCTTTTAAATATAAAGGCTTTACGAGTAAAGTGAAAACGTCAAAATTTACCTGACTCTTTGGAAATAAGTTAAATTCGCGTACGTACGAGTGTAAGCATTTATCTAGATCACAATCCAAGATCACTATCAGCCGATTCAAGTACTATGAAGCTAACGACCTAGGTTAGCTAGAGTACTTTACTATTAATTTTAACGCTCTCAACTTGGCGTTAAATGTCTAAGAGCAAGCCTTAAATTAGCCACACATATTGATTGTACATATTAGTTTAAAAACTTACCATCTCCACAAGGCGGACCGGTATACCTCGTCACGCCTGTAGTAGAACACGGTAGTTTTTCTTCTTCTTGTAATATAGCACATTTAGCGGTATCAGCGGCGTAGAGCGTCAAAGGCACTCCATTCACGAAGACCTGTTGAACTGCTCCTATGAAACTGCTCGTCACTCCAGACATCTTGTGTGGGCGGACGAACGATCTAAAAATTTTTGATCTTGTTAAATCTGAAGGTCATGTATATTGCAAAAGGTTTTAAGAAGCGCTGAAAGACTTAATTTTATATACAAAAAGCTAAAAATATCACTAAATAGATACTTCATCATATCTTATACAAAAAAGTTTCCGAAAGTTAGCAGCTTTGGATTCACAAAACTTATAATATTAGCGATAGCTATTTTTACGAGTATAGCAATAGTTTTAACCCTGAAATACTACGAGTAATTTCCAAAACTATCTCTTGTGCTAAAATTTCAATCAGTTCCAGTTAATAAACAATTTAAGCTGGAAAACTTAAAACCACGAGGTTTTTTTTTACCCAAAATGAATGACACTATTGATTGCTAAAGCCGTACGTTTTCATCTGGACTGATTCCGTGTGAAAAGAATTTCGGATCAGAAAGGCCCATTGGCAAACACTGATTTATGGGAAATAGGGTGGAACAGTGAGTTTTAATCATTTGATAGCTTTGTTTAAGAGCTTTATTAAGGGCTTGCCTTATCTTCTTAAATCGTTATTACTCAAGAAACTAATTCCTTTCACTAATTGCTTTACTAAAGCCAAAAGAAGCAGCAAAATATTGGTGTTAGTAACTTTCTACTGTAAATTTAGATAATATTATATATTATCTAAATTCTTTATTATGAATACATGCCAAATTCAAAAAATACTCACGGTAAAGATCCAATGAACAAAGGCAACGTTAGTTCTAAATGTGTCAGTGGTGGGGAAGAATGCCCTTTCTGAGTGGGGTGGTGATCGAGCTGGAGACTACCGTGCCGCCCTGATCTGGATATCCTGGCTCTATGCCATCGACCTTTTGTGATGGGTAATGGCGACCTAACAAATAAAAGCATTAAAAAATATTGACATAACATGGCAATCTAAGTTAAATATGTATAGATATAAAGAGCGCTTTAGACATGTTTCTTCGTAAAATTGTATTTCTGAAATAAGCACAAAGGTCACACCAGGAAATAACAAAAGAAAAATTTGCTATAATTGTGTAAACAAAGATAAACATCGGACTTCTTAACAAGCAAAAAGCCAATGTTATCCTCAAGATTTTGGCCTTAACATAAAACACTTTCATGATAAAAAATTTCCTCAACATTTATTCAAAAGTTAATCCTTGGGCAGTAAAAAGGGCATTACTTGTAAATAGAAAGCACCACTTACGTTATATTAGCGATCCCGCTTCCCAAATTGTATCTAAACTGTAGATAACCATTAACCAAGTTAATCGCCACGAAATCCCCCTTGGCTTTATTAGACTGGCCGGTGTAAAGGAGCATTCCGGAAAATCGGTTCGTTAAAAACCAAATTTCAATGCGGAACGCTTTACCCAGCCCTTCGAGAGGCGGTAATTCGATATAGCTCGTCCCATTGAACTGAGGAGACCACGTCTCTTGCACCACAGTTACGTCTGTAAAATTTAAATTTCAGTTAATAAAAGAACCCAAAGTAGAAGGCGATGTTACTGAAGGTTATTTATGGTTTCCTACCGTTGTTGCAAGTATTTCCATTGGATCCAATTTCTCTTCCAAACAAACAGCGGCAGACATGTCCACCGTCGGGTCCGACGTCACACAATAGCCCCTCATCATATCCGCAGGGATTCGACTCGCACGGATCTAATCTCTCGTCACAATTGGCTCCTTGGAATCCGATAGGGCAGCTACAAGCATATGCGGTCGCCGACCCCTCCACGGACGTACACGTTGCCCCATTCTTGCACGGAATACTCATACACGGACTGGACTGGCACTCCTGAACGTTTTCTATACCGACGACTAATGAGTCTGGACGGCCCAATTTCTTCGTCACTTGATGGCGTATTATCCTCAAGTATTTCACGCAACCGACAAAGCCGCTCCGGGTGCCGATATTCTCGAAAACTCTGTCGAACAGGGTTATTTATTTACTTGATTAGCTATTAGGGGCAATTTACTACATTTTAATTATCTTGTATAATTGTGAGTTTGTATTGTAATATATTTCAAACTTTACCTGGAGTAATTAGTAGGCACGCTGCCGACGTAAGCGTCCTCGGAGAGGTCTAATGCCTTTAAATGACCGGACGATTGTCCTACAACGTCTTCCATATCATCGACCGATAATATTCCATCGCGATGGTATCTCTTAGCCGAAACCTTGTGATATTCATTAAGCGTAACTTTCTCAAGGGACGTTAGAATGAGTACTCCATTGCCGAGGTTGTACCTAAATTGGAAACGAGGTCAAATTAATTAAGTGGAAAGCCGAAAGTTAATTGCTATGTTTTACATTGCCAAGGAATAGGCACAAAAATGATATACTATTGCTATGAATACTAAATTGTGTGATTTTTCAAAATATAACTTACCTGAATTCCAAGTATCCGTTGACCAGAGCCAGCGAAACGAAATCTCCCGTTCCGTCGGCTTTTTGTTGATTGTAAAGTATCAGACCGTTTTCTGTGAAGGCTTTAAATTCTATATCGATATTTAGTTTGTGGTAAGCTTTGAGCGGTTTAAGCCTTATGTAAGAGGAGCCGTCAAAGGATGGGGTGTCGATATATGTGGTGAGTAGCCCGTCTTTAGCCACTGACTCACAGTTGAAGCCTGTGAAGGGCGCACTACATACGCAAGTGTACGTCGATCCGGGTAAATCAATACAAGTACCCAAATTATAACAGGGCTCTGATAAGCACGCACTATATTCTTCTGTAGTCTCCTGGGGAACGTTTTCTGTTGAAACATACATTAATATAATATCAAAGATATGATTATTATAATATTGTGAGACTGGTATGTAGAAAAGCCTCTGAATATTAAACGCTCAGTAAAAAAGCCTTTATACTGTGAGACGACATGTGGCACTGAATTATTTCGTTTCATAAAAAGTGGGTTAAAAGAATTCTCTAGCGGAGGAAAAATATTATACCTACTAAGCTAAGTTGTTATTAAGTACAAGATCGATAGGCCTTTGGACAAAACGTCTAACTTTTTATTTCTTTTTCTCTTTTTCGTAATATTACTTGTAGTAATATAGTAAGTTTATTCGTTTATCCCTGAGATTGGCCTACTTAAGTTATTATGCGAAATTATTTCGTACAATTCAGGCTACTACGAGAAAGACTACCGAAATAATATTTTTAGAGGACAATTTACTTATAATATATTATTATTACAAACTATATACGAGTAAGTATAGTTCAATTCTGAATTCACGAAAGAAAATGATTTTTTTCGCACAATAGGCGTTTGGGTTATTTTTAGAATAAAAGTTAGTAATGATGAGTACAATGACCATCGCAAATATGCCAGTCGTTTATCCAAGCACCCTAAATAAATATTAAAGTTGTTATATTACACTCAGTACCATTATAATGTAGTGCAAACAGTTAACGGGCATTGACACTAGCCAGGTAACCACAGCCCCTTGATAGTACCTATGCTCTACTATGTACCTACTATATTAAAGCTATGCGTGTAATGTTGAGATTATAGTTGACTAGGTTCACCTCAATCCGTAGCGCTTCGACTACGTAATTGTAGCAGCCGTAGCAATGAATTTGCATAACCGCTACGGAATTTAGTTGTGGTGGAATAAAATACGATACAAATCATTACCTACGGCAATATTTATTATTCTATTTTTATTATTTATCAATGAACGACAAGAATAATGTAAAAATTACTTCTAGAATAATGTAAAAAGAAAAAACAGTATTGTAAGATTTTGCAATTGAATTTATATTATATTTTTCGTTTATACGATTTTTCTGCTATAATGTATTTTATCTAATACTTTGCTAATGAGAAAAATGGGAAAACAATATTTGACTAATCTGATTATGGACTAATTTACTGAGTGAGAAATTAGATCGATACGACATAAAGTCAGAACGCTGGTGTTTGTCACGTCCAACGTTCGTAGCGTTAATAACGCTACGATTCAATAGCAATGTCGCTAGAATACTGGTTACGCAGCCCATTTGTATCGGGTTAAAACATTTATATTATTTGTAGATCTGTTGTGATTTATCTGTAAACCAACTTAATTGTTTGTTACAGTTGGTCGTTATAATTTTCTTAGGCGGCGCGTCTGCGTCAAAGCTATATTAACATTTACTTACTCATTTAGAAATTTGATCAAGAGAATTTTTTGAATTTGATTTCATGATTTCCTTAAGTTGGGTGTCACTACAAAAAACACAATTGCTAAAAAGAGTGTTACAAACACACGTTAAGATTAAAATCTTAACGTGAGATTAAAATCATAACGTGAGATTAAAATCATAACAATAAATAGACCTTTTTTCGTGAGATCAATTTACTATATATATAAAAAAATTACGAAATTTAACTTTAGAAAGTGTAGGTTTCGAAGCTTTTAACAATAACAAATAAAAATAAAAACATTTTTTGTAGGTATTTCAAAAACATCTCATCGTATTTCTGTAGATTAATCTATTGCATAAGCATAGAATTTTGGTAACATCATTTGATGTACCGGGCCTTTTTGTTTGTCCATTAGTGTATTAAAAAAGTGTAATAAACTTTAGTTTATTTCATTATGGAATGCAAAACGATAAACTCTATACGTGTTTATACTCGGACACTTACCAATACAAGCCTTCCTATGCACGGTAGGCGTGAACCCGGGCCTGCACTCGCAACCGCCGCGTGCGCACATTGCCCCTGGCAACACGGCGCAGTCGGCATCGTCTGCGCAGAGATCTCCCAGCAACGCACCTACTGCTCCCACTGTAGCTGTTGTTGCTAAGAAGATAACTACACTGTTTAATTTTACATTCTATGGTCTAAGTTTTATAAACGGTTCTCAGATTTGATGGTGTCTTGTCTTGGGTGAATAAATCTCAGTAAATTAGAGCTGTAGAGCAATCCAACATCAAAGCAGCCACAGCACCGTGCTAAGCGCAACTTGACATAGTATTTTCGTTTTAGTTTTTTATGTAATGTCTTCGGGTTGTTTGATGTTTTCAAAATATATGTGTATTTTCTATAAACAAAAATGTACATAAATGAATGTTAATAACTGAGTAAAATTCAATAACTCAAAATGTTAAATGATAAACCTACAAGTATATCGGTATCGTTAAATAAACTAAAACTTTCTAAGGTATGGGCTATTTGATCGAAAATCAGTCAGGCATGAGAGATAATAAACTCGTACGCAGTCTCGAATACTTACTTAATTTTAATTTTGCCATGGTGTTTGAATCCCATTAATCCTGTACAAAGTGTAGTATCAAAATGCAAACAAATCAAAACTTTATTCGCAACCAACCCACAACAACAACAACCCAAACTAAATACGAGTGTCATTCAACCATTGTCATATTTCTTTGTGTTGCTTTTCTCTAATTAGTTACCGCCTGAAAGGTCGAATCCGGGTAAATGGACCACTGTGGATTGTAATGAGAGACCCTCACACCTATTGTTACCCGAAAAGAGTTAAATATAGCTTGTTACAACGAAATTATTATCAACCTGGTTCTAATTATTACGCTGCTTCTGTAATAAAACGAAATAAAAATCTAATCAAGGTACGGTGACTAACAAAAGAGTTCAAAATCGACTCCATTAAAAAAAGAAGCTTTGGAACAATACATTTTGTTTTAGGAAAAAGGTTACAAAATTTTAAACTACTGCGTGAATTTGTAAAATTGAAAAGCTTTTTGTTATTTCTAGTCAAATTTTGGGTCATTTATCAAGATTGGTTTGTAAATTAGCTTCGAATCGATATACCTACACTCAGTATACCTATAATTATTGTGGGGAAATAGAACACGCAAACAATTTTTGCCTTGTAGTAGGTATTTAAATACAACGACATGCTGTTTAGTACCACGATCATGATTACCGATTTCCTTTTGACGGTAGGCATAAAAAGTTGGAGGAAAATTAAAGTGAGCCTGTTATTTATCCCCATACTATTCTTTTAATTAAAAAAGTATTTATTATTGTGATACTTTCAACCAGTTGTTTTAACAGAATTGTAA
The DNA here is from genome assembly GCA_947049295.1 of Ligdia adustata. Classification (NCBI taxonomy): domain Eukaryota; kingdom Metazoa; phylum Arthropoda; class Insecta; order Lepidoptera; family Geometridae; genus Ligdia; species Ligdia adustata. The sequence continues at coordinate 9,422,098 of OX346214.1, read as the reverse complement.
CCACTGACCATAATTTGGGATCAGTATTACTATCAATTACATACCAGTGATGACTCAAGTGATACGATTCCGTATTGGGAGAACCATTTTGAGTATTGTATTATAAAGGCGTAAAAGTACTATTCTTATTCAGCTCAACTTATATTTGCTAAGACTTGCATTTTTGATGTTTTATTAGTTCTTGTACAATCAATGTAAAAGAGTCATTGTAAAACAAATTCAAGAAACTAAGACATTTTGTTTCTCAGCTAAAGATAACGGAAAATAAAATGGTAAAACAAATAATAATATTGAAGCTCAATATTGACGCAATAAGCTTGAATGATACAATCGAACGCCAACAATGAAGTTGTTTGTGAATAAACACTTTCATATTTCAATTATGGCTAAATGCTCAAGAGTAAAATATCTTGGCATATTAGCCAAGATATTTTACTCTTGAAATAAGAAGCTTAAGTTCGTCTTTTTATAAGTAAATATTATAAATAAACCCAAAGTAAAAAATAACTCAATGAGTTCTGGAAGCAACGTAAAGTATTAATATGACTTTACGGTTGAGTAGCTTCCAGAATTCATTGACAGGTTTTTAATGATAAATTATTTTTTGTAGGATTATGAAGAAGTAGTGAAATGCTGTTACGCGCTTAAAATTAGTAAAGAATATATAAAAAACTAGTACAATTATATAGGCCATCGCAAATATTTGACGTACTAGAATCTCACTGTACAATAATCTTCCAAATTGCCACACCTACTGGAATCACCACCACCACCGACCACCGAAAATGAAGGTCATTAAATCTACTCTGACTAATTGCCATTGAATGAAAAAAAATAGTTAAATGTTAAGTTATGTTTTATGTTATTAAATGTTTTGCTATTGTTATTTTATTAGTTTATTCTGACCTATGTATATCTGTAAGTGTTTACGAATTGTACAGAGCATAGATTAAGGAATTGGTAAAACATTTCCTTAACCTAAAATCAAGCATTAATCTTTCTCAAATGACTTGACTTTTACTCCACTGACCAAATAAGAGGGTAATGTTTTTTGAGAAAATGTTTATCTGTAAGTATGTAGACAGGATTATCGGGTATGGGTGTAGGTACTAAGAGAAAAGAGGGGATCACTATACTCATCCTTCGAGAATGACGCCATAGTGAAAGTTGTTCCTTAGAATGAATATAGTGACCCCCTTTCGGCTAAGTACACCCCTAACCGATAACCCCGTATATGTCTAACTTTTTGTGACCCTCAACAGCTTAAACCGGTTGAACAATTTGAATATGAAAAGTTTCATTATATTCGTCATTATCGGGTAGTCAAAGGCTGTACTGGTTGCATCCCGCGGTTTTGATTGTTAAAATACAGTGGTCTAAAATTTTTGCAGTAGGGTTTTTTTAGTCAATATTGACTCCTTTAACGTAACGTTTAAAATTTTGAAGAATTCTAAAATATTAATTCAAGTTACTAAATAAACCAACATACAAATGAACTAAAAAAATTAACTTACCCTTGAACTTCTGTCCGGACAAGATATTATCGAAGTCACTTGGCGTCTCCTTTCTCGTCCAATCATACTTGTTGTAGTATTTGTCCGGGTTGAGTAAATGCCTAGTCGACTTTGAAGCCGCTCCGTCATCTTGCTGGGTGAATTGTATAGGAGAGGATGGTCTAGGCGGGCCGGCGGTACCAGCGATTTCTCCCAACTTGCAGGGCCCAAACGCTTGGACAACAATGTCTTCTTGCGTGCGACACGCTTGCAGTTTCAGGTGACACTCTGACTCGTAAGTTTTGCCGTCGCTACCGCATACCTGTTGGTTGTTTGTGAGGTTGAAGCTGGAGTAATGGGGGGATGGTCGCGATTTACTGCGTTGTTTTGTTTGTTGTTGATGGGAACGCAGTGATACGGGTTGGACTGTTAACGTGTTTTACTCGTTTACTTTGATACATAAAGGTCTACAGTGTAGTACACTTTATTAGTGTAGGTATTTTATAAATACTTACATTATTGTTATTATTTTTAAGTATTGTGATTCTAGTACTTTGAATTTGAAACAATCACAGTTAAGTCTATATTAGGTTAACAAATGGAAGCCAGCATGTTATTCGTTTTTTGTCTGACTAAATGTACCTACTTACCAGCATATTCATATCACTATCCGAGCACGGAGCAGCAGCACATTCGCACAGAGCACCGCCCGTGCGTTCCGTGCACACTGCGCCAAAGTAGCACGACAGTTCTGAGCACGAAACGGCCACACCGCCCATTTCCGCTGAGACGAGACGAATGGTAAAATAAAAATAGTAACGTCATTGTTACATCTCCACACATCCGTATTTAAGTATGTAAAAATATGGCTCCATATGTTGAATAAGCCGTATAACCAAAACATGAGACAGATAAACAAACTCCCTTATTAAAGTTCTTCGGTCGGGAATCTCATCGTGAGCCTCAAGTTAGGTAAAGCAAGCAGGCTTACTACCCCACGGAGATTAAAAAAATAATACTATTTTAATAAACAGCAGATTTACTAGCGATTTTCTTGTCTGATGCTTTCCACAATCATGTATAAACGTTTTACCGTCCAAACACTATTGCTATTTATATGTGCTGTCCGTACAAAGATAAACTTTAAATTGGGTCAGTAAACTTAATTGCATAAGCTCTAAGGTTGTAGAGCAATCTCATCAAAAATGTATTAATCTTGTGAAGCGACGCACTACATGTGTCTAGTAAGAAAAATATTTTGTGGCTTTATGCCTACTAATGTACACAAAAATAATTTATCCGCTTTCAGCAGTACTTACTCTACTTTCGAAAGCATAATAATTAATAACACTTTTAATTTCAGTTACATATTTTGTTTTTCGTCCTTAAAGTTTTTTTCAGGATTACGTAAGCCAATTACCTTTACGTAAGCCAATTAGACCTAAGGGTGGCTAAGATACTCTGACAATAGATCGACCCAGTGCCTATACATACAAAAAGATGGTAATAGAACTTTGAATAAAAACCTAGTAAATATTCGGACCAAAAGCTCAAATAAATAATAAGAATATTCTAATCAGAAAATATTCACCTCAGGATAACCCCAGATATTTGCATCAAAAAATACAAAAGGTAACTAGTTGATAAGGAATGAAAACATGCAACCCTATTCGTAAAAATGTGTCCAAGGAAAGAATTCACTTGACACGGGTCCGTCGGGTCAGCTGGTTACGTAATGAGGATCCCTCTCTAAAATACTGTCTTGGATAGGAAACGGTTCAAAAAAGATTTATGCTCGATGAGGATAAAGTTTTGCTTTAGAACACTTGCTAAAACGTTTGCATCGTGAAAGAGTCGTTGTTTTCAATACAGTTAAACGTATTGAAATCGCTAAAAAACTCAATTTATTTAGCCATGTATTGTGATTGAAAAAAATTGAGAAAGTATAGAAACTCTTTAGTAGATCTTTCGTTTTTCGATGAATCAATGTGGCCAAAAAAAGAAAGCACACAATCATCACACGTACCTACACTATGTAGTAGAAATGTAATATTATATACACTTAAGATTTGTTTTTTTTTTGTATTACACAATAACAAACACAACTTAAGAGAAATAGGCGATTGACCATATTCTCTTAAGTTGCATTACTTTCGAATATAAAAAAGAAACTCACGGTCTGAGCATCCATTAGGTCCGAGTCTTCTCCTATGATCTGCACAAACTGTACATTTTTGTCCCTGGACTCCTGTTCTGCACACACATCGACCTGTCATCTGTTCGCAGTCTTCTCTCACCGAACCAAACGCTGAACACCCACATGCTATTGGAAAAAGCGCTGTATTAGAACACCAACTTGTCTAGGTCATAATCATCTGTGGAGTAATTGAGTTTTTAAGTCTAGTGCTATGTTTTAGAGTCAACAGTTCGAAATGATTACAGACCTTACTTCATGATCACCGGGCTTGGCAACTGAAAGACTACAGAATGGTATCGTGTGGATTACCTACGAAACGAAATTACCTACAAAAACTGAAAATCTGTGTGGGTGGTCCTAAAGCACTTTGATATAGCTATTAGACTAAATTGGCTTTAAATGATCAAAGTCCGTCATTACCAAATAGTATGGTTTGTATGTTTGGAGCGAGCTACATTTCAATCAGTTGGATGTGTCTATCATTAAAATAATAGACAGTAAGTCCCGGCAATTTTAGTCTACGCGTAAACATTTCTTAAAATTCTCGAAATCGATACACCAAGTTTCTTCAAGATAGGTTGAAATTACGATCTGCACGCAAGTACAAAATTTCAGGAGACATACAAACATTCTCACTGACAGACGAAAGAAAATTTTCCAGATTCGTTTCAGAGACGCTTGTCAATAAACTAAAAACTTGGTGAGTATCAGTTATTGTACAAAGAGATGTTTATAGTTTTTGTACCCATTTTTCGTAATTCCAGCATTGAAGTATTAGTCCTGGGTGTATTGAGTAGAACACGTATAAATTTAGTTAATATAGGTTAATTATAGCGCAAACTATTCCTACGAAAACTACGCGAAATGACAGTTGTCGCAATAAAATATGAAATATATTTTTTATGGTAGCTTCTAAGTAAACAATAATCATACAGTATGTTTTTTGCATTATTTTTTTATTAGTATTTTATTTTCGGAAAATAAATTTGAGTGTCTTGTATCTGTGGTTGACAAGGAGCGGCCATGATTGATCATTGTATTGTATGACGTCATTATTCAATAAACAAAACGTCGTTAAGTACTCTCAAATCATCTGTTCTATAGTTTGCTGAAGTGTAAAAAAATCGCTCAAATATATCAATGTGTGCTGTGTAAAGAGTTTCACGAAATGGAGTTAGGCTATATTAAAGCGGATAGTGCAAATCTGCCCAGAATCGATTCGTTTATGATCGCAAATTTATTTGCCTGTAATCCTAATTTTTGTTATGCCGAGTTTCGGAAAGCAAAAACTTCCGTGTAAGTACCTACCGAAATAAATACATTATTATATTTGTACAATACGTTGTATTAAATTATTAAATTATACAAATACCTACTTTAAAATTTAATAAAACTTATCAAAACATTTATAGGTTATGTTTTCAATTTTAGATCTTCGCGAAAGTCGTACGGCGATGATGCCATAGGATATGTCCAGCTGAAAAGGGAAGGAAATTTGTGTGTAGTAAAGCCATACTCGGTGTCCATGGTCATCAAAGGAGTTGTACAAACTGTGGATCTCGGCGTGCCAATTGTAACCATTGCTTTCGACGTTTTGTGCATTTAGGAACGTCTATAAATAATTTGTTGGGACATTTAATTGTCGTACTTCGACACATAGGCACCGCACACGTTTTGTAGCTTGTCATTTTCACAATTCCAATTAAATCTGTATACTCATCACTCAAAACAGTTGGAACGCCGTAGTAGCCTAGATTTGTTTATCGAAATATGACGTCATAGCTCGGAAATGTCACGTGACACAGTGTTTTAGCGCGAAATTCAAACCAACAGATAAAAAATTCATGTTTTCTCTATCAAATAAAGCTTTTTTATAAAATATTTTTCAGAAAAATGGCAAATAGCCAATTACACTGACTGTACTTACGTATACATCCCGTATGTCCAGTGCCAATCCTCGGCAATCCCCAGTAGCCTGGCTCACACCGATCACACTTCAACCCGCCCACTCCCGGTCTACACTGACATTGGCCACTATCATCGCATCGATCTGACACCGAGCCGAGCCGATTACAACCACAAGTTGAACTAGAAATCAGGCAGCCTTCTTCGTTGGGCCCAACCGCAGCCGTGATTCCGTCAGAACAACACCCGTGAATGGATTCAGAGCAAAGATGTGTCTTCTTATCGTCAAGTTGCTTCGTTTCGTCTATTAACAAGTAATTACAGATAGAGATATCAATTATTAATTACTAGTAAAAACTACATTGTTAATAACTAGTAAAAAGTAGGCTATTTTCGTTTTTAAAATTTTCCAGAATTTTTGCTACAACATAACGCTTAAACCTAAACTTAAAGGATTTAAGCACTTGCATAAAATAAGACAAGTTTGATGTCGTATTTACCCCAATATATTACACAAGAGAAAATAAGTGAGAAACTGTAGTGTATGGTGTGTTTTTCGTTATAACCGCATTTACGTGTTCACATAAGGTGAGTAAAGCTATAGTTTCAGTATTCTGAACAAACAAACTACGAAGATTATATGAATGTGAATGACTAAGGTTCATACTACAAACAAAGGAGTACGTAGCGTGATTGTGTACAATTTACCAACTGTGCCGGGCACCGTTAGTATCTTCACCCTGACAAATCACCAGTTGCTACAGTATGCATGAAATAGTATCCTAGAAAATAACAATAGGTTCACTCAGCAATGAATGCTACAGCACTCATGCAAACGTAAACTCTCAGATAATTTTCTTGCTTGTGCTACATAAAAACCGCTCTAGTACTCAATACCAAAAGATTCAAAGTTAAATATCTACATAAAGTTGGCGCAGCGGTTTTATCTTGAACTATTTTTTCCTCAAATAAAAAACTATATTAAGATAACAGACACTGTAAAAATATAGAACCGCCATATTGAAAAGAAAGTAGTACCATTCCAACTGTGTTATGAACAAGAATGTATTTGAATAAAAATGGTACTATAACTATAAACAACCACGTTATTACGTAAGGGCAGTTTGTATGTTAAACAATTCAAATTGAAACAATGCTGTTCGGCGTTGAGAAGGTAATACTCACTTTTAGGGCAGCATCTTGCGGCAGTCAAGGTAATGTGGCAATAGCTGCCGACGGGGCAATCTTGTCGATGTGGTCCGTTGCCACAGTCAATTTCGAGACCTGATGTCGTATCCACCATCGCTTTGTTGTTACCACAAGGTCTCACTTCCATACCTGTGGTGATACAATTTTTGTTTCATAAAGTTCAAAGAATCATTACAAAAACAATCCAGAATACTATTGTAAGTCTCTCTTTGTTCAAAAAGTCACAGCACTTAAGTCATAAAAATCTTATTAAAATACGAAATTTCTAAAAGTTGTCAATAATACGACAAGCTTGTTTGCGACTGTAGCAAAAGAAATAATTCATTTATCATCTAGGACGTTCTCACAGCTGAGGCCCGAAACTTCTGTAAGCGGATCTGGGACGTCATAATGTCAAATGTTTCATTGGTGATTTGTAACGCTTGTGTAGGCTTTTTTACTAGGGGAAAATTTCATGAAATACAAACTTGAAATAAAAAAGCTTAATATACAAAAATAAAATGATAAGATAAGGTAAACGTGAACAAACCTTTACACAAATCCAATGGCCGAAGCCTCAATTCCAATTGCTTCTGACAGCCTTCTTTCCGCATCGCACAAAGACTAGGGTACAGTCGAAAGTCAGAAGCGCAAACTGGAAAGTATTCATCATCAGGCGGGCATTCAAAAAGACATGAACACCGTGGATACCCATCTTCACCGATCTCGCAACTAGCTCCAAAGTCGCATCGAATATCTCGGCAAGCTGACGAACTGGCGGTTCCAATTTCATCAATCACCGAAAAGTCCGTCAAACCTTCTTCCTGCTCTGTTGTGGTCATTGCGGTCGTAGCTACCCACACCCAAATATTTGCGTGTTAGTAAAGCGATAAAGCGGAAAGTTAGTTAATTGATCGAGGGCGGTTCGCCTTATAGGAATTACTGCTAACAACTGCCTTGATGACGGTCTGATGGTAAATATTTTGTCAACGATCACATCTGCTAAGGGAATGTCGTTAAGTGAAAGTGTTGATCGCTTCTACCGAAATTGGGCAAGTTTCATTAGTGTAGGAGATAGAGTTTCTACGGTTTAGTGCTACCCATAAGTTAGTAAAGTTTAAGAACTTATTTATTATTACTATAGCAAAGTTACGTATAACTAGAAAACTCACTCATAGCGATTGGTGGAACGACAGCTAGTCGATCTTTACAGTCACCGTAAAAGATGACGTGAAGGGTTGCAGGTGGTGGTAGACGGCAGGCGGCTTTCTGTAGTTCGCATTCGTTAAGAAATGTCTGCATCGTACTGCCGCACACTGGTTCTCTTGCGGCACCCGTACAATCAGTAGGACAGACACATTCCCCGGCAGCGCAATGAGCTCCGAATGAGCACTGCACTCCGTCGCAAAGAGCTGCCGACAAAGTTTTTATTTTCAATCCCGAGCGGAAGTTTCATTTACCAAATTACATTTCGAAACTCTTTACAAAGCCGCGCCGGTAAGTATTGGTGTGAACCATAAATAATAATAAAGGCTCGAGTTTTATTTTGTTCGCCGGCAAGGTTACGACTTTGTAAACGCCCGGCAGAAGTTTCCTAAGAAACGAATGGTTGAACAGGATAATGTCATTACGTTGGACAATTGCGAGCACTCCATCTTTTCGTCTCCTTTTTTGCAGAAAAAACTTGTGTTTCTCTTTTCAGCAACCAGGAACGAGTGAAAAACCCCGTGCAAATTTAATAACGATTGTTTACCACGTTACCGCAGAATGAAAGCCTTGTGGAAGCGGCCGATTAATGCCGGACGAGGGATGAAAGATGTTCGGTAATAAGATTTTATTTGAGACCAAAAAATACCTAAAAAAAGTATTGATGATAGGTATTAAAGATTATGTTTAGATTTTTAATTTTGTTTAGCCTATAACATGTCGTTATTTCTTTTTTTTAATTATTAGAATAAAATATGGCCGTTCAAATTTAATTAATTAATATTTTCTAATTTTAGTTTTTTTGGATGTAATTTTAGTTTGATTCAGTCAAAAACGACAAACTTTCATCAAAGATTCAAGAGTTCACGACTCCATAAACCGAAGTGATTAAACTTTCTAAGCTTAAAACCATAATTGAATGAAACAACAGTACAAGAGACAAAGTAGCTCGATGGCGCTCGACAAAGGCGATTTACTTAATCGGACTTGGTTTCGGGTATACAGCTATAGAGAGGGTTTAATCCGATATTGGCCTCTAATCCTTGGAGTACAGTACACATATCAGGCGTCATAGATCAAGCCAGTGATTAATCAATCCTAGCATTTACTATATCAAAATTCTATGATGTAGAGAAAGCAATAATTGAATTTTTGACATATTTATGATGTGTTTTATTTGTCATGCAGTTTTGAAAATAAAAAGACGAACTGCCTTATTTTCACAATGGTACTGATTAGCAAATCAAGCAACTGGATTTGTAATTTTTATAAGAAAGATTTTCACTTTGCCTACTTTAAAAAAATACTTTCACCAACTTACTGTACGATAGAAAAATGTCTTTCTACCTGTAATTTTATGACCGTCTATAACAGTTTTTGATTAAAATTCCGCCTTGGAGCAAAGTTTACGCAACAATAACGAATATTTTCCCTGTCGGTGACTCAAAACTTTCGTGTAATTTCATAATACAAAGCCCTCGGAATTTAATGGCGTAATATATTCTGAAATTGATCGAATTGCTTATCGAGTAGTGAATTTGCGCTTTGCTACACTTTAAAAGGCGTACCTGCTGTCGTTAATAACATTAAGGCCAATGAAAGACGATAAAAACATATGTTGTCTTTTGATAACTATAAAATTCTTTTGATTTTATGTTTATACAATAACATTACAAGTAAGTTAAGCATGTGCATATAAATTAAAGGAACGAGTTTGATTTCTCGGATATTTCGCGTTAATTTTACACGATGATAAGTTTACGATGTGGGTACAATTAATTTCCACGCAGAAACGCAAGTACGTTACCTAATAGTACCTATTAAAAAGTACTAACACTATTGCTAGACATCTTTCAGCATCGATGATTCGCACACCGTACATATATATCATATATTTTATTGTCAAAAGTAAATCAATGTGTGTGATTAGCTACAGTAGGTATAGTATTAAATATTCATAGAATTAACTTCAAGGTCGAGGTCGTAACCTCAGGTTTTGATATTCAGTTCATTCAGGAACTTGTTCATTATTAGCTTGTCGAAACTGCCACTAATACAATTCAATTTATGATATTGATGCTTCGCCTGAAAACGTTTTTGTTTTGCATTATTTTGTAGCACACGGTATCCTGAGTAGATGTTATTTATGATCCTCTTCGGTTGGTGACTTGCGACTTTTGATGGGATCTTTGGAACATTTTAATATTTCGGCACTAGTATAGTGTTGTGATAATAGAGTGCACAATACATCTGTCCCATGCAATGCAGTCATGGTTTTTTTTTTGTAGAGTTGTAGCATCGGAAAATAGAACGGGTATATAGAGATCAAAGAAAATTATAAGCTTAGAGCGTGTTATCTCCAGATATAAAAATAATTAATTTTATGCATATTCATAATTAACGTAGCCGTAACTCTCAAAAATGATGAGTTATTTAGTCCAAATTTATATCCAAAGTTTTCTGTTTTACGTTACCTTAAACCTGGGTTTATCTTTTCAAAAAATGTTACAAGCAAAGAAAAAGCAGGAAGGTAGAGTAAGGATTTTACTGAGATTACTGAAACTCTGCAGATCAGAGATTAAGCAAATAAACCACGGCAACAAACAGGAAAGGGAGGATTTGATTACGTGGGGGCGGCTGACTACTCCCGAAAATAATGTCTGCGTATTAAGTATACAAAATTGTGAAAATCCGTTCTAAAAAGAGGAATTTATAAAGTGTTTTGTTAGGAGAAGACCGCATTTTTTTATTAAGATTAGATATCTACTCGTTACTGAATTCAATTTTGTGTCAGTAGGTATAAGTTTATATTATGCTATTTATAGTTTCGGACATTTTGTTTAAAGAATATACACGAAACTTGAGAACCATCATAAAGGTCAGCGCTGCAAGGATTCACAGTTACTATTAACTATACATAACAAGTTTGTTCAAACTTCTGCTATCTGCAACCTATGTTCAAATATATATATGTTTATGGTAATGAAATCTCTTACCGCAATCTCCCTTATAAGCAAGCCGCAGGTCGCTCTGCTCTCGACATGTTGATGAGTCTAGCTCACACAGCGATGGATACGTCTGTCCGTCAGTCCCGCACACCACGTCCGATTCCTGTTATGTAAAATTAATAGTTAATACAATAAGGCTATATTTTCAATGTCAGAAAAGTGAGGAGCTCTTAATTTGCCAGTGATAGTGCTTTGTCGTCTTATAAATTGTCTGTCAATACAGTGCGTTCTGTATGAACAGACGAGTGATTGATTTATTATTTTGGACTGAAATGGCCTACTCGCAAATCACATAAAGGTGAAAATTACACACTAGTTTGTTATTCAGTAGGAAAGCAACACCGTGAGTAACTTCCTTCCTTCGTAACTTCGCCAGCAAACCACTCTTCTAATTCTTATAATCAGCAACTGTTTGCCTTCTTTGCTACGAAATTGCCAGTGCTTTGCGGCTTATTTATAACAGTTTGCGCTGGATTTTACCCAATTTTCTGCTCAAAGTCAGTCAGTGGACAGTGAACACCACTGTTAAGTCATATCAATGTAGACACAGCCTTACAGTGAAATAAAATGGATGTATGTAAGTAAATTAAATTGTATAACTTACATAAACTTGATTATAGAATTCAAGAAGAATTTTAGAAACCTATCAGTAGATTTTAATTTGCTGTCGAGGCCTTTTCTCGAAGCTAAATAGGCTTAGAGTTTTTATGGCCAAAAGTAGTGAACAAAAGAATATGAAGCTATATTAATATTTTATGTAAGTTCATGATTAAGTTAAATTTGTACAAGCTAGTAGTTTATGCACTTTGATCTTTAAACAAACACTGGATATAAATTCATAAGAGTAAATGCTTAACTAATGCATAACTCGTAACGTTAGCAAAACTACGAGTTTAGGTAACGCTTTTGTGCGAGACACGTGAGAAGAGCTTGAAAGGTCGAGTACCTCTGAAGATCTTCTCATGTCTCTAAATAAGATCACCTTTTTAAGACGCAAATCTTTTTAAGCTGCATAAAATGTTATAACCAATTTTGAATTACCAAACAAGCAGAATACAATTTATATCCAGAATCTTTTCACTTATATTTTGTCGAAATTATGTTTAGGTGTTTAAAATAAAAAGCCAAATTAAATATACAAATCTTTATCTATCTTTAATAATCTTGTAATAAAAATTAAATTTGAACATCTCAAACAATTATCTGAATGTTATCGACGACTCTTCCTAAAATTCTTGTGATACTGCTTACCCATCAACCCTGGAACTATCGGGTTGAAATAACAGATCTTCTTTTGTTATAGATGTGAAGTTTGTGAAGTGTCGGTTACAATATGCTGAAGAGTATGTTATTTACCTATGAAACTTGAAATAGCTTATACTTAAACGAGCGAGTAAAGCGACTCTGGTACAAGTCTGGCAAGTTTGTTTTTGTGGGTTAACTCGTTATGTTAGTGTTAGTACTCTCGTACAGGTTGTAATTTTTATCTAACAATGACAAAACTTGGTATTAAACAGGTATTACGATGTTTTAGATTTTTTTGCCCTAAGAGTTATTTGAAGTTGTTTGGTACCGTAGCAATCTTCTCTTTTTGTACACATAACCCTACCGTAGATAAACGACGACAAAAAAAAATTAGTACCTATAATACAAATTGACAAATTAATAAGTTAAAATCTAAGATGATTTGTCCTGAAGGTCCACCTTATTGTAAAAGTCATCATCATGGCATTCCTTTCCATTATTAAACTTAAATATTTACGTTTTTATTTTCTATAACTCATTACCAAATGCACTTAACAAAAAAATCAGCAACCGATAGATAAGAAACGTTACCGTTCTATAAATATTTTCTAGGATATGTTTATTTTTTGAGTTTTCTTAAGGCAATACAGTCGGCTACCCTTATAAATATTTACACGAATAACAATTAAAGGTTTTACTGGTTTTCGACACATTTTTTACTCAGGTATACAAGTCTTTTAAATATTCAGATTTATTTAAACATGAAAGATTTTAAATAGCGAGTTATTTCCCCGCAAAGACATATCAACGTAATACTATAGCAAAAATTGGTAAATGTGGTTAAAAGCAAATAATTTTAAGTTTTAAAGGGCAAAATTTTACCTAGTTGCTTTTATAAGTTGACCTATACTTGTCAACTTATCAAAGCCATTGAAAAAAAACATTGACTTTAGGTCCAGTCTCTCCTTTACGAAGGTTGATGTTGATAATTGGCTTTATCAAGAATCCCTGCCCTTTAATGCCAATACATTACCTGAGCTTCAGTACAGTTGTGGTTGCACTGGCAAACTGGACGGCCGGTGTCGGATGACACCACGCAGTCACCACCTCCCAAGCACACGATGTCGGCGCAAGATTCTGATAAACAAACACAAATAGACAATGTCACCACATATATACAGCATCAGCTAGATATAGTATAGATAGATGAACGCTTTATTGTATGCACAAAACATAAAATACTTAAAAACTAGTTTTTCATGTAGTTTTTCACATGTGACGTCATTATCACTAACAAGCAAATAATTATCAAAGCATTAAACAATAAAAATCAGGCACAAAATGTGATTTTTTATTCTTTCAATCAAACAAACCTTAGTAAGAATGGAAATAGCGCTAGCATGGCGCTAGATGTAAAACTGGTACAAAATACTGGCTGCATAATTTGCTTAATTACCTACTACATAACATCGCTTCGATCTATATCTGCATATTATTATTATACTATCAATCAAGGTATCAAAAACAAGAGACGCTAATACATAACAATTCAATCATGAAGGTTATGTTTTAATTCATGAAATTAATTTCAATGTAGCATAGGAAAACTTATGAAAACTATGAAAAATCTAGAACGTAAACTTGATAACTTGAAACTTAATGCAAAAAGACAACCAATCTGAGCCAACTAGGTAATTCATTAAAAGTCATGTTTTTTAAAAGTTTGCGCCGTTTCCAGGAATTCACAATTTTCCAATGTTGCCACCTAAAAATAATGAAATTCCAAGCAGTAGTACGGAATGAAGCTAAGTGAAAAACTTTCAGGCATTTGCATAAGATTTTACAACGAAGCCAAGCCGGTTCTATTTATATCAAACACGCGAGTGGAATAGTAAAATTATCTCTTTCAGGACATTATAAATCTAGAAAAACACTACGGAATCATAATCAAGCCTCTTTTATTTTGTAAATATTAATAAAAATATTTCTTAGTTCAATTACTACACAAAATGCTCTCGTTATAGTAATTTCCAAAAATGAGCGTCTCTAAAAATTTGCTTTATTATCTATTAGCCTCTAATTTTCTCTTCTAAATTGTATGTTCAATACATTATATTTTTGTATTAAATTGCAGAAGGTGTTTTCACTTCATAGTTATATGTTATACTCGTACGTATTTTTTTGTCTTTTATTTTGATTTTGCAACATTGCGATGTGATCAAAATTTTAGGGACCTAAAGAAAAATATGATAAGTATGGCGTAGATAAAAAAAACATTCGTATTACGAATTTTCGCCTAAAATTTATAATACAAGTAGGTACAATTTTGTTTGAAATGGCAACATTTGTTTTACAGACTCGGGATTAATGAAAAAGTTGAAACAAAAGCAGCCACAGTCAGCGTGGAAATAATTCGTACCCCTAGCACTTCTCCAATCAATCAAATCCCTCATCTCTAGGGAACTGCGTACTGTTTGTCTAATCAAACCATCCCGGGTCCGACGTTTATCTTTACCTGTGCCGGTTTTGTTTGTAAAACAAGAAGGTTTTTACTCATCAATTCCCGATAATGGCGTTGCAGACGTTTTTTTTCATCGCATCTTATTTTGAAAGGAGCATACTCGTCAAAACAAAGCCGGATAAATTTATATTTCAAAGGAATCTCCGTGCGCCATTTATTGACAATTCTATAAGATGGAAAGATTTGATAGCAATTTTTCTCGGAATGGAATTCATTAATTTATTTCGTCTCAACATTTGCCAACGTTGTGGTATGATACTGTGAATTATTGGCATATTTGACTGACGATCTTGTTATAATTTGATTCATTTGTGCTTTTGTTTCGTTAAAATATTATCAGTATCTACTGATACTTTTACTGACTATCCAACTCCCCGTAAATATAAGCAGAGGTAACATTTCTGACATTATTGAAATCATCATAATAGATATAGATAAATGTTGCATTTTGGTTCATTAATTTTATTATAGACAACTCACGACAAGTCCCATTGTACAGCACTTTGAGCTCCCCTTCTTTAAGTCCCTCTTGACATGCGTGCATCCTCATTTTGCACTCGCTGCCATAGGTGTTGTGGTCGGATGCACAGATCGGGGATAATGTAGCGTCGCACACTGGACAAGCGCACTGAGCGGCGCCGTTCCGCGCGACGCATGCTCCACTCCAGGGACAAGAGGCGCGAGCGCATGGGTTTTCTACACCTGTGGAATAAAAAGCTAGGTACACTTCTGAAAAAAAATTCAGCTTAATTTGACACTTATTAAGATGCTTTGACAAAACATAGTTTTTTTTGTGAATTTCCGCAAAATAATGTTTCAATAGTGATGATCGCAGTAATTCTTTGTCTTTTGTTGAGATTGAAAGTAATTATTTACAACATTTAGAAAAATATAACATATAACCTCTTAATAACTTTTCTATCAATTTGAACTTTATTTGTGTATAAAATAATCGATTTTTTATTTATTTATTTATAACGTAAAAATAAGAAAATAAACCAGCAATTTTATTAAGTAAAAAATAAACTTTAAAAATTTAGTAAATATTTACAAATAGTGGGGTATATTTATTATTTGAATGTTTGACAAGTAACAAATTCAAATACAAATCAAATGATGAGAAAGAATATAAATAAACCTTATTAGTAAGTTACAGCAACCGCCTCACAGAACCGCTTTGTGATATTTGAGACCCTTTTGGTAAATTAATTGTTAACACAAAATATATACTCACCACAGGCTCCCATATAGGCAATCCTGATATCTCGACTCTCGGTGCAAGCAGCTCGCTCCAAAAAGCACGGGCCATCATAGGTCCTTCCATCAGAGCCGCAGACGGGGCGCACAACTTCTTCGCAGTCCGGGCCGCAACCACAAACTGCAACCCCGCGGGCGTCCAACGAGCAATGTTCGTAGACCCCACATTTCACTGAGTCACATGGATGTTGAGCTGGTAGATACAGACAACAAATGAAATGTTATAAAAATAGTATTGAACCAATAGTATTAAAAAAAAGTTATTTATGTGTACCTAATATTCCTCAGAAATTAAAAGATGGCATCATGCGTATTATATCTGTCGTAAATCCGCCATAGTAAAATCGTTTTGTTCATTTTAAATATATCATTAATTTTCTGATAGCGTATAAAATATATCTGGGTCTGAGTAGGTATTTTTCTAGTACAAGTATGTCTAGGTATTTTTCAATTATCACCTCACATCACCTCAATCTACAAAAATTCTGAAGTTTCCTTTGTTTTTTTAATATAATTTAGGTAATAAAAGACAGTAACTATGGAATAATAATAACAATAATCAAGCGGATCATAACATTTAAATTTGTAAAAGACAATTTACTAATAATATTATCTCAATAAAACCTTTACTTAATAAAAATTAAAGTTTCGGTTTCTGAACAACAACGCTTAAGTGGTCAATGTTCAAATTAATTTTGTCTTCTTTCTTCGGGTTCCGATATTACAAACCCAATTTCCTTCAGTACAAAATACCGACCTCTTCAACATGGACCGTTCTAGTTGGTCGTGTTTCCAAGCAAAGATTTAATTTCAGATTAGCAAAGTAGGTTGTCGAATGAAAAATTCATAAAGAAAGTTTTCGGAAGAAAAAAAGTGAAACAAAATATTATTTGAATAATATAGTTATGCATATACTCGTAAAATTATGATTATGTAGATTATGTTTTGATCATAAGTAAATATAAAAATGACTTTGTTTAAAAGTTATATTTTATTATTGACCACATGTTTAAACGATTATTTGAACGAAACAAAGAAAAACGTTGTAAGGGCTTCCTTACTACGTTTTTCTTCAAATATAAATAGCTTACAAAGTCCATTATATTATCCAACCCGCAATTTGACCAGTATGACTAGCTATGGCTTACACTTCTTTAATATGAGAGAGTTGTGCCCAGCGTTGTGATCTCATGGCCCAAAGCAAAGACGCCTCGCTCACTCGGTCAATTAAAAACTGATGAAAGTCGATATTATATTAAAAATATCTTTGATAATATTTTCCAATAATTATAGTAAGAGTAGAGAGCAGAAGCTGGGTTTCATTGCCATTGCTCTTGGAAAGCTTGTTAAGCTTCTGTTAATAACACTTTATTTATCGAAAATGTTTATAAGCCTCCGAGAGCCAAACACGTTACTTAGATATTTTTTATACATTAAAAGGTTTAAATATTCAATTTACTGTCTACTCAGACATTTTAGTTACTGGTTGTAATGCGAATTATTATTGAATATTAGGGTCTACCATGCTTTTGAGTTCTAGCTATTTTCAGTCTAAAACTCTATCACCATTAACTCTATCTGATAAATCTTACTACCACATTTACGTATCAATTAAGTTTAGGAGACATTATGTACAGCGAGAGTACATAAATCACTAAACGAAAGATATCCAATCAAATGTTACTATGTATCTTTAACGTTAATTACCTGAAGCACATTCTCCTCTGTAAGCGATTGTGATCTGCTGTCGCGTGCGACACGATTCTCTCCTCAGAGCACATTCGCTGGGATAGTCCTTGTAATCTGAGCCACAGACAGCGGAGCCGGGTCTCACGGCCAGGTCGCAAGGCGGGCCGCACTTACACACTGGTGCTCTCACTTCGTTCAATTGACAAACACCGCCGTCGAGGCATTCGTGTTCTGAACATGGATCTACGGCAATGGAAAGTAACAAAATTATTGAAGTATAATTTAATCGCTAATCAAGACACAGCAAGATACATGCAAAAAGCGAAGGGAGTATGACTGCGCCCGTGTGCAGTAGAGAATACCCACAGTTAGCTCCGCGCTAAAATTACATCTGTTTTACAAAAAGAGCGAGAACAAATCTTCTTGTAATCCTATAATAACTTGTATAGTTTGAAGAGTCACTGTTTAAGAAACAAAAAATACTGATAGTAGTGTAATGTGAAAAAAAAGTACTTAGAATTAATTCTCATTTAATTTCTCTTAGTCATAGCAAGTTGTAGGTAATAGGTTCATTATGTAAGTAATTCACACATTATTCAGTTCGGTACCTCACTTGCTCAAATTTTTTACATCATATGTATAAGGCCACACTAAAAAAGTTATTTTATGATTAAGTTATGTATAATTATTAGTTTTTTCACAAACAAGAGCTTTAATATCTATCAAATAAAACTATCTCTTAACAATAAGAAAATAAACACCTCTTCAATTACTGTTATAGGTACATACCTATTTCGTGACTGATCTACTGACCTGTCGGCTGAACAGGGTGTAAGGAAGAGTTGACAATACAGGCATCAAAACTCCTAGTAAGATCTTCAAACCAAAACAGCTGACCAACTACAATAGACAAACTAAGAAAAGGGGGACAGAGAAGACGTGAAACAATTCAATAAAAGCGCAAAAGTAAAGCTAGTAATGTAAATAGAGAATCTCACAAAGGAAAACGGAATGTGCGGGCATTTGGTCTTGTTCAAATTTAGTTCAAATCGAATGTTCTGGGACAAGTTGAAAAGGGTTAGCGAAACGTAAGTATCCACATGAAGCACACCAGATTAAATTACATATATGAAAAAGAAGCGAGCGACCTATTTCCAGATTTTTTTGTATGAAAATATAGTAACGCGTAGAGTTTGTGCAACTTTTGGGAGTTCGGGGTAATTTACTTACGTTCCCGGGTCTACATTATTTCCCGAAAGTTACGAAAAATATATTTTCAGTGCTAACAAAATATTACTTGATAACTTTTTACGATAGAGCGTAGGTAATGCGAAAAAACAGTATGATGGATGAAGTCCAGATGCTTAATCCTGTTTCCGTTTTCCATTCGAGTTTGTTAGAAAAATAATTATTTATTTAAATATAAACAGTCACGTACTTTTACAGCCGTGAGTTTAAACCCTCTTCGTGTCTTAACCCACTTTTCCCCTATTAAGAAAGGCAGCCGTCTTAATTTGTTTCCTTTCGTTCTCACGAGATCAATAATTTTCACTCATTTGTTTCAATTAATAGATGTTCATTTAAAACTCTTTGTAAATAGTGTCTATAAAACTAGTAGCAAAGCGATATAATAAACAAAAGCAAATAATTTCAATAATAAACAACGTTAAAGGAAAGTTACTAATATTTACTAACATGCTGTCAAGAAGTTTATAGTAGGATACGATGTTAGAATATCATAAAGCAAACTTGCGAGGATAGCTAGCAAAGTTCTTCCGACAATGCAATTATTATTACAGCGCGATGGTCATAGTTAGTGGTTCAAATTTCTAAAGTTATGTACTAAAGAATCTTACCGCATTTCCCATGGTATTTAATTGTAACATTTAATTGATTGTCACAGGCATGTTTGTCTAAATGGCAAGACGATGCGTATTCTTTGCCGTCCGTTCCACAAACTGGTTTCCTTTTCTGACAGCTCCTTGGACAGCGGCATTCCGCATTGTTTAATGAAGGAACGCACCTCGCTCCTACTGGACATGGCACACCAGAACATGGATCTCCAGATTCTGCACACAGGAAACATGATTTAGTCAATTTATTCCACAAAAATTCTAAAGTTCAAAATAAAATGTATACGTTTCATCATACTAACATTAAACAGTAATCCCCGGCCACACCAGTGCGCGTGTCATGAAAACGATCATTAATAAATGTTGACGGTATCGATTTAATTGCTAAAACAAATCATCTGTGACTGAAATTAACGATACCTACCACATTCGCCTTCGTGTTTGACGCGTAAGTTTAGTCTTCTTTCACAGGCTTCCTTTCTCAAGTAGCAATGGTTACGGTAAGTGCGGCCTGCGGTGGAACATACGGGCGCTGGTGAAGGTGGGCAGCTGGCAGGACACGCGCAATGCGCACGCCCGTCCCCTAGAGATACACACTCCGCTCCCCACCGGCAGAAAGTTTTTTCACATGCTTCTGCAACAAAAAACGAACCTTTTACGTAAAACATTCATGACTCTTTAACTTCTAATGAAACTGCACCACCACACAAATCAAGCTGAAACCCAATTGTGTTTATCTCTCCCACGATACAGATATGTTCTGAAAGTGATTGACTTATTTGTCAAAAAAAACAAAACAACCTTTTTTGTTCAAATTTTCGATAAAAACACTTGATTGTCTACGAACGCATCAAAACTCAATGATTTTGATCAATTTCGGACGTTAGGATCGGATCACCTAATTTTGTCACGGCGAATGAAATATGCTCACTGGGTCGAGAAAATATTACTGATTTTCACGCTCAGCCTACTGACGTAAGTAAGTATAATAGAATTGATATCCTACGACGCGAGTGAAAAGCGAATTCTTTTAAAGAAGACATAATTCTTTGTGGAACTCTACTAAGGATGACACAATTTCCAATTTTCTACCTGGGGAGTCGAAAGCGTGACTAAATTATTAAGGAAGACCAAAAATAAGACGCGAAGTTCCGTTTTGCCACAGCATTGTGTTGGCACTGGCTTCAAGGATCAGTGATTTCTATCGTCTAGTTAATATTCCGAGCAGATTGTCGGGTGCGAAGTCACACAGCGGCATGGTAAAAGTTAATTTAGAATTTCCTTCTTGTTTTTAAACTTATAAGCGCCTGAAAGTTGTAGATAACGTTTATCTAAAGTATTGATACTGCCAAGGCTGGGTGCCAATTTTGCAAAATAAGATCTTTTTACAGTAAATGATCATTGTAAAATTGAAAAAATCTAATAAATTAATAATATAATAAATAAGTTTACTACTACTATTCTTTCCCAAACATTAAATTTTATGTAATTTAATGTAATCATGCCTCAAACCTCAAACAAAGAAGAATAGATACACTACCCTGTACATGGGTTTACTTCAAACCAAATAAATTATAATAGGAAGATCGAACCCCGATATTATCGAGTGTATATCACATATAAACACATTTGTCTCCAAAAGAGGTCAAGGGATCAAAATTCACCCACGATCTCATTTCCTTGACTTTCATATAAAAGCTGTCGACGAATCCGCTTAAAGAAAAGAAAGCAGACGGAAATAACAATTTCGTAAGAAACAAACAAAAATGTAAGACACGAAATAGCTCTAGAAGAAGCCCGAGATAAATGGAGACAGGGGAGGGAGATAAAAATGATGGCGGATGCCTTGTGAATGGAAGAAAATTAGGAAATTCACCGCGCCGCCTTCTCGGTCCCGAAAGCTGTTTAAATTATCTGCATTATCCGAACATAAATTCGTGTAAGAGCTCGGCATGTGAGGCGATATACTTTTCACATAAATATTATATGCGTGCACGTAACCTTACATTACACGTATAACTTATGGGTAGAGCAATGAAACCGATGATCGCTTTTCACCGAAATTGATAAAAAATTATGTACTAGTATTTTCCGGCTTAACTACGGTTTGGTCTGTAGAGTCTTCTACTCATAATTATACTAACTGTCCCCTACGCTCGTTCGGTGATTTTATACATTCAAATACATACTCGTATAATCTCGTTCTCGTATAATATAGATCGACGTTTCACTTATAACTTGCCTGATAGTGACGGTGTGGTTAAAGTGGATTGCGCGTTGGTTTATTTTAGTTAGTTCATAATCTAATGATAGAAGATGCATCAAAGATTTGTCTTTATCTATTACATTGGCTAAATCCGTGTATTGGCATTTAATCTACATACGAGTATAATAGTGTGTCACGTAAACTTCCTAGACAAACTATTAACAATAGCAACAATTACTTTTATTAAAATTGGTTACGTATACTTTCTCGCTTTTGTTTGTTCTTCGGAAATCCGGTTTTATTAAATATACAAATCTTACTTATAATGGTTCAAGCTTCTGTTTTTAAGCATTAAATTTAATTAATCAACATTTTCCTGTTTATCCTCGTACGTCTTATTAGTACTAAAATAAATATCCTGTCTTTTTTAATTTACTCCATACTCACACTCCAACCAGATTTTTTGTTCATCGTATATTATAACTTTATCATCTATACTTATAATAAAACTGTAACGGGACAAATTCTGTATATTGAGTATATTTAAAAAAAAATCTTTTGTGGGAGTTGTTATTAACAATATAGACCCCAAATCTATATTTTTCTTAATTTTTGTCTGTCTGTCTGTCTGTTTCTGGACTTTCCATAACTTAGGAACTGCGGGATGGATACTAATGAAACTTAGTATGCTTAAGGTATATACCATGAAGTAGGATCTTATCTACTTTTTATCCCGAAACTCAGAAGGGGTTCTCGTGGGAGAGGGGATGAAAGTCTTATTTAATTATAGCTCAGTAACGCGTGCTTTTATTTAGATGTTTTTTTTTAGAAAGAACTAACTGAAATTAATGTTATCCCAGAAATTAGCGGGGGTTCCCGTGGGAAACATGACAAATCGTATTTAACTAGAACTCGGTAACGCGTGCTTTGATTTGGATGATTTTTTATTCCAAAAATCTCACTGAAATGATGTTATCCCGCAAAATTAGTAGGGGTTCCCGTGGGACGCATGAAAGTCGGATTTAACTATAAGTCGGTAACGCGTGCTTCGATTTGGATGATTCTTTTTGTGTTAGAAAGTATTACCTACCTGAAATGATGTTATCTGTAAAATTTGTGATACCCATCTGTGAGAGAGGGGATAAAAGTCATATTTAACTATAACTTACTAACGCGTGCTTCGGTAAGGATGATTTTTTTTGTTAGTAATGACTAACTCAAATTACTGTAACCAATAAAAACTACTTCATTTTTGTAGTTGTAACGAAAATCTTTTATTGGACACCAGCATAAAAATTCACCTACATAAGAAGTTTTTACTATTGAAATATAATTTGCATAGTTATTTTTTAGAAAACATTATCTGAAATTATTCTACTACAAAAAAAATACGACATCAGTATTGTAGTTTTTTATAGATTATGATTGTACATATATTTATTTTTTTATACTACACAACTAGGCATTTGCCCACAAGTTCGATCGACCACGGAAATCAGCGATACTGTAGCCTTAGATGGAACACATAGCACACATATGAGACATATGTGTCAACACATAGCGTCCACAATTTTTTGTAGCGATGGTGACCGAGTAATTATAGGGTATATTGCCGTGCGAGAGGTTTGATGTTCGATCCCACTAAATGCGCAAAAAAAACCTGAGCTACCGGTGAAGGATAACATCGTGTGGAAACCATAGCATGGTGAAAGGGCAATCTTAATACTTGCCTGGCTAACTAGCTAGCCCTCAAGTTGAAAAATCTGTCGCCAAATAGCTAATGGTGTGTTGCGGCGGCCTTTTTTGAGATCCAGTGTATTCCAGACTAGGCATGTTACATCTAGGGGGCACAGTGTCGCTAGTTTCTGTAGTCGTGCGAGCTGGTTGTCAAATGCCTAGCTGCCTTGAATAAAAAATTGGTAGGCAATCAGGATACATACATTAGCAAAACAAAATTCAACAAAACAATCCTACGGGTTAAAATGACTGCAGAATTCGTAAAATTAAATAGGCGTTTATGATATGCAGAATCTTAACATGCTGAACATAATTGTGCGAACTTCTCTGTATCGCTTTAATTTTATAAAATGAAATCATTTCTCTATAAGTTCCACTGACATAATAATGAAAGGTTAGCAACCTCGAACAAAGTCGCAGGTACAGCTAGTAACTAAATAAATATTAAATAAAAAACAGATACTAGTCTAGAATCTGCTATTCATTCATTAAATTATACGAGCATCTGATCGAGTAGAAAGCGACCGTAATCCACTACGACCCGGACAAACAAAATGTTACAAAGAAATAGGTTATTTCCGGCCACTTAATGTGGTATGTCTCCAAAGTCTCACAGACAAAGCAATGTTGTTAGCTCTAGACATCTCTCACCTAGACAGTGAGAAATCTCCCAATATCAGTGAGTCTATCAATTTATGCTGCTTTACTGGGTTATTTATGAAAATGTTATGTCAATGGAAGTCGTTCAAAAAAGTTAAAACATGTTTTCTTCGCCAAAGATATGGTCACCTCAACAGATGTGGCAGTCATAACGTTAATAAAAGATTTTGAACGATAGATAAGCAACGAGTTCGTAGTATTCTACCTACCCATTCCTATACCTTGAAATCATCTGAAAATCTTAAGTTATCTATTCCTTCACATTCCACCACTTTCTTTAAGTCCTCTTTTACTGTAAAAGCTGTCGTGCTATGGAACAGCACTTATGTTTTATAAAATTATAGCGTTATTATTTTTTTGCTTAAATATTATTTAAAATTTCTCAATAAATATGTTCAAGTTGACTAATTGTATTGTTCAACGAGAATAATGTTCTACTGATTCTAAGAATGTTGTAAACACCCAGAAAGGGTATATTATATATATCGGAATCAATATTGGTTATCATGTATTTTTAAATTTTGTCATATATATACTGTTGGTGTTTCGTTGTAAATAAATAAATAAATAAACAGTCTTTACCTTGATATTAGACGTGCTCTTTCGTTTAACGTTTTTAAGCTTCGAGTCCATATTTCATTAAAATCGCTATAGAACTAAAATTTGTTGCGTCTAATTATTACTGGAGAATTTGTCCATATATTTCCATGCCTTGTATTGCATTGTATATGTATTTGTATGTATTGTATTTATATATGTATGTATTAAATTTATATACTTCTATTGAGAGTTGTTAAGTTGATCGTGTAATATTTTAAGGCCCCTTTAATATTATGTAATTATCTTGTACGTGCCTGGTTGCCTGGAAGAGATCGCTTTAAGCGATAAGGCCGCCATTTAGAAACTAGTATATGTTTACAATTTTGTGTATGTTATAGTTTATTGTTAAGCTGGTTTTTTAATAAAGAGTTGTCTATCTATCTATTTATCTATTCTGGTTACAAAAATATAGGTATTACAACATAACTTAGATATAACAAAATCAGTAAAAAACGAAAGCGGAGCAAGTATTACAGAATCTAAAAAAATTGCTACTCTATTTAATAAATTTTTTCGCAACATAGCTCATACGTTAACTTGTAATCTAGAAATTGACGCGGATGATTGCAAAAAGTATTTAGATTACTGTAGTAAACCGTTGACATCAATTTCATTCGGACCAGTAGATTATACTGAGCTCAAAAAGGTAGTAGTTAACATGAAACAAAAACCTACGTTAGATATTTATGATATGAGTACTAAGACTTTACGGAACCTAATAATAAATAACGATAATTTATTTGAATTAATATTAATTGTCTTAAACTCATGTTTAACTGACGGAATATTTCCCGACGTATTGAAACCGGGTAGGGTAATCCCACTTTTTAAAAAAGGGGATATAGAGGATATTAGTAATTATAGACCCGTTTGCATTTTGCCAACTTTATCAAAAATTTTAGAAGTTATTAATAAATCGAGAATCGTTAAATACTTTGAAGAAAATAATTTATTTACAATGTCACAGTTTGGATTCAGAAAAGGCCGCTCAACAGAAATGGCTATAAGAAAAGTAGTATATTACATTCTAGAATCCTTAGATACGTCAAATAAATGTGCAAGTATCTTTTGTGATCTTTCAAAAGCTTTTGATTGTTTGAGGCACAATATATTGATTTTAAAAATGCAATATTATGGATTTCAAGGTCATGAATTAAATATGATGATAACTTACTTACAGAACTGTAGTCAAATTGTCTCGATTAATGAACAAATTTCTACAGAAGGTAGGATGTCAATTGGAGTACCACAGGGCTCTATTTTAGGCCCAGTCTTATTTTTGATATATATTAATGATATTACCAATGCATTGCCAAGTTGGGCTCACATAAATTTATTCGCAGATGACACACATGTAGGTATCAGAGACAAATGTATACGTAATTTAGAAAATAAAGTTAGTATTATTATGGAATTGTTAAAGGAATGGTTTGATGCAAATGGAATTGTTCTTAACTCTGATAAAACCATCTCTATGCAGTATCAGTTAAAGTTAGGTATTTTCGGGAATTCCATTAGTAAAACAAATGTATTTCTAGATTATACAATAGATGATACAATTAGCCATATAGCGCACATCGATAAAATTTGCAACAAAATGGCAAGTGGTAATTATGCTTTATTTAAACTTAAGCCATTACTAGATAAAAAGTCGCTCATCTCTGTCTATTATGCCTACGTGCATTCTATTATAAGATACGCTATTACTGTTTGGGGAAATGCTAAAGATAGCATAAAAGTCTTAAAATGTCAAAAACGGTCTATAAGAACTATTAACGGTTTGAAAAAACGTAGTCCTGCGAGAAAACACTTTAAAAAAGATAAAATAATGACAGTTATATCACTTTATATTTATAGTTGTTTATTAGAAGTACACGAAGATAGGGAAATACCGGAAAAAAGAATTTCACGAAATAATAAAAAAGGGCAAATCCTACCAATAAATAGATTAGCTAAATGTTAGAAGCAGGGGCTTTATACCAAAATACTGATGTACAATAAATTACCTAATAGTGTAATGGATCTCAATTTTATTACATTTAAACAAAAATTGAAGTATTTTTTTGAAAGCAATCCTTTTTATAAACTCAGCGAATATATGTCAATGCAGCTTGTAGAATCATCGTTCTTGTGTAACGAACAACCATAATAAAATATCACTAATAACTAAACAAAGCAATCATAATGTAAATATTTGTCAAGAGAACTGTTAAACTAGGAACTAATATTAAGTAATCGTATATGAATGAGATTTGTAAGTTAAATTTTTTAAGTAATTCTTAATTCAAATGTAATAAGACTTGCCTGTAACGAACGTTATTTAAAGGTCAATAAATATTACTTTACTTTACTTTTACTTTACTTATTCTTAATAAATTACGCAAATATTTATATTATAAAACGGTTATAAAATTATGTAATAAACTCACGTGTTTTTATATTTTAGCAACAGTTTATCAATTTCCTATGAAAATGCAATCATTACATACTGCCAGATTATTCTGTGACTAGGCTTAGTAGGCATGTCACCCGCACAGCCAACATGTATTGTAGACCAATGATAAGCTCTTTGTAGGTTTGAAGACGTTCCCAGCTATTTTACCCGAAATACGCCCCGAATTATAATTAGGTATGAGATTCTGCCCAAAGTTTTAGATTAAAATGCGTGGGAAAGTTGTCTGTTGGTGCGTCAAAATGTCTAAGCGGAGACGGGCCAAAGTTTAAGTAGTATTTAAGTTTTTGGTAAGTTACACGACACAAATAAGAATTATGTTATATGTGAAACTATAAATTTAACAATAAACATTTTGACAGAAGCTTAGATCATAATTTATTCGCCTTACCTTCTGGGGCAGGTGGTCTAGGTTGATAATGTAAATCTGAAACAAAAATTAAATACCATTAGTATACTAGTACTACAAAAAATCTAATGTTTTTATTAAGGAAATTTTTCAAAATACTTTGAAAATATTTTTTTACTTTAATTACTAAAACTCTTTTAAAAAAATGGAAATTACCAACTGCAATTTGTCAGGCACCAACACACATTTTTCACTGTATTCGATTTAAGAACTGGACGAATATTGTAAAAATTCAAATGGTAGGTACCACATGTGAAGCTCTTTATAATATGCCCTTTCAAGCTAAAATGATTATATTTCAAATTAGTCCAGCCGTCGGTCGTTGAGAAATCAAGTACAAAACATAACAAAAATACAGTTGACTTCTACTCGTAAATAGGCAATGTTTTATTAATATGTCTATCAATTTAAAACAATTCAATGCTAATGGTACGCTATTCTCGAAGTTCGATTGAATTTTTTAAGCCTACTTATCTATCAAATAGAACGTTTTTGTGTTTCAAATCATTTTTCATGGCCAGTTGAGTTAACCCAAAACTTAATATACTTATACAATTTCTGTTTTTTTCTGCTGCAATTTTCACTGTTAAATTATAAAAACTACCTGCACGTTTATTGGTCAGAAACTAGAGTAAATACTATTTTTCAATTGTAATTTCTACCCTCTTACCACAATCATATACCATCTAAATCATTTAACTAAATAATTTATATTCTTGAAAGTTGGTTCGTCATCATGCCTATTCCATTTATTTTCTAATACAAATTATAGATACGTAGTACAGATTTTTGCTTCAATGATTGTCAATACGATCTTTTCAGAATGTATCTCTTTCACTGTAAAGTCGTATTAGGGAGTTTCTTTTACACAGAGAAAACATGCATTGTATTGTGGCATAGTAAGCTAAACAAAATATTTATTTTGTCAAGAATAACAAACAAGTTGACCAGATAACTACGGACGTGAGCAAATAAGTTTGAAAAGAATAAAACGTCGTTCCCTCTCACAGTATTTGGCTGCATTGCGTGAATATTTACAGGACTAACCCAGGTTGCATGATATGATGCATTTGCGTGACTTGACATTTCAAGGATGATGAATACTTTAAACGGTGGAAGAATAATTAGTAAAAACACTTGTTAGCTTTGTTTTTATTTCCGTCGTCGTATTCATTGAGGACTTATATAAGAAAAACCTACGAGTACATCAAAAAGTTCACAAAATAAATTCAGACAGACTGAACTCACCTAATCGAACTAAACCAGCTCACACACATAATTAATATAAATGCAAAAGTGTGTTTGTATGTTTATTAGTTTGTTTGTCCTGTTTTTCCTTGTCAAATAAGTGACGGATTGAGTATATACTTAGCACAGAGATAGTTCGAGAACGGGGGTTGTTTAAATTTTAGACTATTTTATTCCTATTACTTAATAATTTTTAGTAAATCATCAAATTTTTACAACGCTACCTAACTCCGATAGACGATGTAACTGTGTACCTACCAATAATTACATATTATATTCATATTCTACGAGCAAAAACTAGAAGAAAAAAAACGCCTTATACTATTGGCGTTTATTAGCGGTAGCGATACGGTAAGATGTGATAGACATAGACAAGAGTAGCAGTAGAATTTATATAGTGACGAAATAATTTAAAATCCGAATTTGTTCTATAGTGTGTATGAAAAAAACAAATTTCAAAAAGAAGTATTTTAAAGAAAAACAATTCCGTCGACTTTTTATCAAAGGTCTTTAGTAACATTCAGACACATTTTCAATTGGCTCTACTTCATCATGAATAATTAAGAATGAGCTTCATTAAAAGTTATTTTAATCCGATTTTCTTCTCCGCGCATATTAATTAGTTTACATTGCCTCTCGGTGACTTGTAGCGGAAGAAAAAAGGGGGGACGGGATTCAAAGGCGCATTACGAGATGGAGGATTAATTTCGCCCCTGGGTACGGATACATATAGGTGGCTATATGTTCTGTAATGTGACACAAAGAGTTCGAGACTAATGGGTTCCCAAGTTCCTCAGTCGCATTTAGGTTAAATATAAAATACAAGAGGCTGAACGGTCGGCCGCAAGCCGGGTCGAGTCGAGCAGCGCGCCATATTGTTTTATTGCAAATTGGTTGGACGTACACCGCGCCTGTCCTTTACATATACGAGGCTATTAAACTACGGTAGTGTCCAGTCACGTGTTAAACGAATCCGATCGCTGCATACAATGTGAGACGGGGGACGGCTCGGCTGCTCGTGTCATGTTCCTCAGGTTTTAGAAAACCGCTGTTCGAACGCTAGTTTGCTTTGTCCCAAACAACATTTTCAGCCCACCTCTTTTTTTATTCCGTTTACCGCTTTTCAAACGACGTAAAAGTTTTGTTTCTATTGTTAGCTATAAAAATAGCTAACGTCTGAATACTTGGCTCGGAGAAGAGATCGGCTTTACCTTTACGGTTTTACCTATAGGGTAAGTTTTATAGTATTTTTCAGTTAACTCTTTAATAGTTGTAGGTAATACTTTACCTTTATTTCTTAAATAAAAGTTATTATAGTTTCACAATGGAATTCAATTTAATGGAAATGAATATTACATAAGCCTTTTGCGCAATGCAATCAAATTTGTTTGTGGGAAAACGTAAAAGTTTCACGCATTCAGACACATAACTCAATTGACTTGAATGTTAGCAATTATTTTTTGGCTCTACCACAGCTTTAATCAACATAATGGTTATAAGTTTAAGGTGATAAGATCAATGCAATATCATTGCCGAATTATCAGATGTCAGCGAGGTTTCATGCTAAATTTTATGAATCACGCACAACCTGTAATACAAACTATACAATAATTGTATATGAAGCTATAATTTATACAACGATAATGAATATGACTAACGGTGCCGTATCACGAAGGTTTTTACCCTAATAAGTAGCGCCGAGTCACAAAACGTGTGCACAATGGGTATTGAATTATTACTGGGGGAAGCCTTTCGTGAACCCACCTGCTTTTGTCTGCAATGAATCATACGTAGGACGAAAGAAACTAAACCTATTTGTTCGTGACTTATCCTGCACCGGTCATTAGTAGACTCTATTTACGATGTTTGTTTAATGATTTATAATGTAATTTTGAGTAATAAAAAGCTAAGCGCGAGTCCTCTTATAAGGTTTATGTAAAGTCAAGACGCGAGGCCAAAACTTTATTACATGTTGGAAATATGGTTTTCAAAATTATTTAAAATGGAATAGAATTCGATACCTCTTATAGGTGGTAAACCATTGTTAATACAAATAATGGTACACATAAAATTCTAATGAAGAGCTAAAGACAGATCGAACCTAGGCTTTGCTCGCTGAGAGTGCGTGATTGCGTTTGACACCCGTAATATCCGGCGCCCGCCGCTGCCCACCGATGGTATCAATTTCAATTTGTTGCGGCGTCCATAACAGCCGCCTCTGCTCGATTCGTTGTATGAATCGATTTCGCTCCAGTTTCCTGTTGCGTCCGCATCGGACTTAATCTCGAATCGTTCGATTGAAACGCTCGCTTCCAATCATTGCTGTTTATATCGATATCTATTTAATTTCGCGTTCGACGGTATTTTATAAATCGCAGATTTATTTATTTCATTGGACGAGAATGAATTTAAAATATTCGAAGAACGTTAACGGGGTTCTGATCTGTTAAAGCGTTTATTAGGCTACGATGCAAATGTACCGTACCTATGCTTCGTTTAAAATGAGTGTCATCGAGCGGTCGTCCGCTGGTGCGTTCGAATATATCTGCGGCACAGATTGGAATGCATCGAGAATTTCGTGTTCAAACGGTGTGAAAATTAATCGATCGATTAGCCATTCTCGCTCGGCTTTGAAGCTAAAGTTGAACGTGTCTCGTGAACCGGTCGCGGCGGCCTGCGCTCAGGCGCCAGGCGCCGCACCGCTGGAAATTAATTCTACCTTTTTAAAAAAACGAATTCAATTCAAGTTTTCGACAATCTATGGCATGGAATTCCGAATAACTCTTCGGTTGCTGCAGCCGGGTTTGCGCTGGTGTGTACGTAAATATACTGCTGCGAATATTGCTTCAGTTATTGCGTCTAGCGTCTAGGAGAAATCGATACTGTTGTGCGGCTTACTGCTAGTTTTGAAGATTAAGTCTCATGTATTAGGTAATGGAGCACGTTTTCTACTATTTTATTGAAATTAATATTTTATTTATGAAGTATTTCTAAAATAGTTATGCTTTATGAAGACCAAATATGTTGAACGCCAGTTTTGTAATAACTTGTTAATACTGCAAATTCATCTACATGTTATTTCTAACGCAGTTTTACGAGCGCGAAAGCGTTCAATATCGCCTAACTTGACTGTGTAAGGACTTCTTAATTCCGGTGGCTACACCGCAATTTCAAAATCCGAGTGGTAGCAGCCTAGAGTGCCACTAAAATTAATGTGCTGCCAGAGAGAAAAACGAGCAGAGCACGCCATCCATACATCCACATCTACACACCTCCATTTACTGGGATAAAATCGAGTTTAAGTTTTAGGGTCTCATTTTAGTAGTGACCTCATTTTGTTCCTGAGCCCATTGTTTTTTGTATTGTACATCATGATCTCATATCTGAATTTACTTACTAAGCTATAATTATCCCACGAAATACTGTGTAATTTTAAGAGAAATCAAATAAGTGATTTCTTTGTATTTTAGTATTTAACTAGTATTTGTTTAATGTAGTTTATTAAAGGTTGTGAGAACTTATTAAATATTTTTGACATATTCAGGATAACGATACACCAAATCGTACTTTTTCTGTTGAGGAGTAGACTACATCTGTCTATATGCTACGATTCAAATACACACCATACGTATCTTCCACTTATATAAGCGCTATGTTCTATTCTAATCTAATGCGGTAAATTCACGTTAAGTGAAGTGGTGCATTGGCAACTGCAGTCACATATCCCACTAAACCGATTAATTCGATCAACTCGATCATTGAATCCGTTGACAGAGTCATCGACACGGCGCGTAGCTTCATCGCCTCTATATAAATCTCTTTTCCTAGTAATCGTTGTTTTTCTTTATAAAGCTGCGGAGTATTTGCGTTAAATGAAATATTATGGAAATATAACTTAGAGGTCAGGAAAAAACTGATACTTGATTACTGATTAAAAACTTGATTAATATCACATTGAAAAAACTAATCCCACTTAATCCATCACAACCAATAAATTGCCACCTTTAAAATCAAATTAACAGTTCAGACGCTACTTTGTAACTTACAAATAAGATAAAAATATAGAAAACTATAATACAAATTTTCCTTTAAACTTTGTCGCAATTGAAGTAAAACTTCTAGTTATACTTTTATGTAATCACAGAAAATCATAAATTGGTGCCTAAATTGCCTCTAATGACATGTTTATGGCCTTAACGATTCTTATTATTATGATAGATATAGCACAAAAGTTTTAAAAAAATGTAAAAACAAACGAATATCTTCAGTTGTGACAATAATTCTAGATGAATAAAGTATGTATGCATAGGTACTCACAATTATTTGTCAATAGAAACCCTGTTGAAACTCCAAGCAGGACTAGAAAAAACAGCAATAGTAATACTATAAGCGCCGGCCGGCAGTAGTGTATCCAACAATAGTCTTCCGAGTTCGCCTCTGGTGGGTCTGAAGACCAGCAGCACTTGCAAGAAGACTGCGTGGGAGAGGCCGCTCTTACCACGGCACTATTCCCTTGCTGATTAACTATCACACCTTGCACGGGAGCATCACTCCCTTGTCCATACATTGCACTCTTTTCCGACAGCCGAGCAAACCCTGAACTATCATCCTCATGAGGATTCCCATACACTCCGTAAGAGGCCACCATGTCCACCCCCGATAGGGACCTCGTAGCTTCGTTCCCCACACTATCTTGCACCACATTATTGTCAGTAGTAGGCCAACATTCACACGAGCACCGGTCTTCTTTCCGCCTCTGTCGCGGTTGCGTCGCATCGGACCGTCTAACGGGAACTTCACTTTTCTTCTCCTCCTCTTTCTTAATTTTGGCATCTTGAGGTATTGTTTCATGACTAACTTCATAGCTCGGTTGGAGGTTTTTGTGGTTCTCTATATACCAGTGTCTCTCTTCCGCACGGAGTGTCGTATCGTTGTTTCCTTCGTAAACATCTGCGTAGTTAGAGAGAGGATGGGAAGATGGGCTGTAGACTGGGCCAGCGGTAAGCTGTCCGTATCCGCGTTCGTACTGAGGTGGTCTATTATTGCTCGGGTAATACGTCGTGGATACAGGCACGGTATAATCGTAGCCCGGCCTGTTCATCTTCAACGTCCAATCGCCTCATTTGAGCTTATGTTTCATGGCCGAATACATCGGTTATTCAACTGTAAATGCAATTCAGATTATACTCCTAATATCGACGCGTACTATGGTGCTATTACAGATTGTTACAAGGGTCTGCTAGATTAAGCTATTACTATACGTATAAGAGTTTCTCTTTTAGGAATATAAATTTGCTAAGCAAATATCGTTGCATTCGTTACGCGTCATAGCCGAGTGCGGAAAGTTATAGAGCAGAGTACACATGTGTTTATCTCAATAACCTCCTTTTGTTGGGTGGTGGTATTTATCTTTTGTATTACAACAAGAGTGTGCCGCCTCCAGCCGACGCTCGAAGGTAGACAAAGAAGTAGCTAGAGCTACGTGAGTAAATAAAAGCCTCCCGAAATTAACCGTATTTATTCGTCTGATTTTGACACGTGAGAGTTATGTAACTAGATCAGAATAGTAACAAGGATAAGCATGGTACGGTAAGTGTCTTACAAAAGTTGAGATTTGATTATGTCTGCTTTGTATCTGTTTGGAATAGAACAAATATCAGAACCCAGCCAGTAGTTCACCGGAAAAATACTACCGGACCACACCGCGTTTAACATTATCGTTAAAACAAAAGTTACTACCGATCAGTAATTAAAGTTTGTTGACCTTTTGCGTAAATAACAAAGTTCGGGTGTGAATCCCTGCGATAACTAGGATAATCCGTTTCAATTAATTGTATTAAAAACAAACAGGAGTCATTACATAAAAGTTGGGGACGGAGAGTCACGACTCGCACTCTAGGTTCGCATTGATCGGCTCAGTTTCAAATTCAATACGGGCATTAATTACTCCAACTTCTTGTTACGCATTCGTTTAAGCACAAACATCAGTTCTTATTTTTGTGTATAATGTTTATTTTTTTGCAGAACGTTGTAAATCACTACAATAATTATAAGGAGAAGTTAAATCTGTTAAAATTATGCAGTACAAATAACTACTACAATATATTTCTGCTTAAAAAACAAAACCAAAAATAGGTTGATGTTTGCTGGGCGGGCAGTAATCATAATTTTTAGATCCATGAAGGTTCTACAAAATACCGAATATTTAACGCTACACCGATTCAAGCAGCGGGATTGAACAGGGGTGAACCACCCCTAACCGGTGGGTAATAAAACCTGGGTATTATTGCAATGTCACCGTTTGAACTGTTTAAAATTTTATTGAGCGCGTTTACGTATATATAAGTAAAATTAGGTTGTGAAACTGAAATATCAATTCTCAAAAGTCCTAGTAATTATAGAAAAAATATTAATTACAAAGGAAGCTTTATGACGTGTATTCTGGTCGGTTATCATCATCTATTTCTTTTTTGTATAATTTTTGTAATATTAATATTTAAGTTGGAGCATTTGGGTTAACTGTAGACCTTTAATGATTTATATGTAATCTTCCTGCTATATTATTTGTGTTGTAGTTATTCATTTCGTTTTCGGTAATAAAGGCATTTACTTGACCTATATTTAATTTTTCATAAAATATAATGAAATAGGTATTCAAATAGGACATGTTTAAAACTTCCTTTATCAAAATTTCAAGCTCTATATTATCACTCTGAAGCATAAAATTCTTGTATATTACTTTAACACTTTATTTAGTTAAATTTAATATTAGGAAACTTTATGCTATGCTTTCATATCTGCAAAAGCTTAATTATCATATTAAATATAATATAAACCAATAAAACGTACGCAAAACCTTCATAACAAGAAAAGTATCTTCCACCGACTTCAGTTAAACTAATCAATTCAATAAAACATACGCTGATATTGCAATGTACCTAAAAATTGTAACCTTTTCCTACTCACATAAAAATATTGAAGGGTATCCGTGGAGAAACCATAAAATATTGCCCAAGTGTAATAGGAACATAAACTAGGTAAGCGAAAAAATGCTCTCGTTCGCCTTTATCTTTGATTCACGGGAACGCGGAGCGTGTTGACGTTAGTGGGCGTAAACTTGGTACAACGTACGAGTACGTAACGTGGAACAACGTAAAACGTAGTTTCATTTTTATGAGAGAAAAAGTCACAAAGTTGATGACGGCCCAGTTTGTGGAAAACCCTTTTGCAGTTTTTCAACAGCAACGACGCCACTCGTGGACCTAAATAAAACGAACATCTTGATAAAAAGATGTTACTACTTTGATCGAAATGCTTAGTTTACTTTATTTACTGACCAAGCGAGTGAAGTTTCTGTGGCCCGAGTCTTCTAATTTTCGTGTCTTTGTTTGTATGTTTATCAGGATGGCATTGCTTGGTATTCGCGTACAGGTACAAGCTTCAATCATATTCGAGGAACCTTGGTTGGTTTGGTGTATCAATGTTTTTTTATTTTTGATGAGGGGGAAAGTTGCTATTTAATGAGTAATTTCATTATATTATTTGTCAAAGATAACCCAAATATATTGATAACCGGTCTATTGGTTGTCGTTAACTTGAACAGTCTCTTAAATATCGTGGCTACAAGTCGACACTTCGAGTAACACCTAATTTTTAAACATCCCAAAAAAGGAAAAAAGGGTGATTACTCAATATAAAATTGAAGTAGGTAGTAACGTTTTTTAAATAAATAACATGACTTTGCTTTATAAACGAGCACTATTACTTTGATTGATTTAAATATGCGTTTGTGTAAACAGTGTAGCGTAGGTTTATGCGACTCTAGCGTGTATCGCTGTTAACGATAAGACAGACATTTCAGACATTCGAAGTAGCACTAAAACAGGTATACAGGTCAAATCTATTACCGCGAGCCGACATTGCCGACACCCGTAAGTATCTGTTTGTAAATGCATGCCAATAGCTGGAGCGTTTACCTAAATAACGACTTTTGCCTAAATGACCCTGTTACCTAACTGAATAGGTGATTTGCTTGTATGCAGAGAATCGTCCGTATATGTTGGTCGAATTTTATTTGTCTATATAAGGACTTAGAGATTAAAAAAGTTACTTTATAAAAGGCATAGTATAATCTATTATTGGAATTGTATTCTATTTGAGACACTTCTGGCCCAAGACTCAGTTATGTATAACAAGCATGTCTTTTTAGAAAGCGATGAATTGATGCTGGTGAAGTCAATAAAATAGTAATTGTAATTTTAATGCAATGCTGTATCCTAATTATTACCAGCTATTTTATGATTAAAAATTGTAGAGTTTACACAAAAAGCTAAAACAAATGTAGAAAGGTTTTTTCATTAATATATTATGAATATACCCGCACTTGATATTAAACGACACTGTGCAATATTTCGACAAACCTCTAAAGCCATTTAACTCATACAAAAACTAAATGTTTCCATTATGTCTATCGATCACGACGCAACCAAAATAATCTAAATCCGCTGGGAAATCGTTAGTCGTGATCCCTAATTCTACCGAATTGCGTGGGTAGACTGTATATGCCGGTATAAATGCGTCCGTTTTTTTACGTAGCTAAGAATAAAAAATTACACTCAAGCATTAAATTACACTTCATTGCATTCAGTTCAGGACATAAACAACAAACACAGAGAAAAATCCAAAAAAATGTTTTTCAAACTAAGACACCCATTAAAAACCGTAGATCTACAGCTAAAGCTGTAGATGTGACAACACTGACTGCCTGGTAGTAGGGTAGAATCGGAGAACTATTTTAAATGCTGCCCTATTCACTTCTCTGCCCTCTTTTGCTGCCCGACCTGCACCCATATTCGCAATAAGGTATCGCTCGGATTCGAAAACTTTGCAACACGAATTACGCAAAACTTATTAAAAGATCCTAAATCGATTCTAGATCTAAACTAAAATTATAATCACTGTTTAATATCTTAGATTACGTAATAAGCTTCGCGTAATTCGTGTTGCAAAGTTTTCAAATCCGTCTGGAAATTCATTGTGAATATGGTTGCAGGACTATCATTAGAGAGTATCATATTCTTTGGGCTAGAACAAGTAGCAGTCAGAGTATGATATGATGGATGAATGTATAAATCCCAATATAAAACTAATGTCATATTTTATCTTTTAAAATTACAATGGGACATAATATAAGTAAAGTTTGTAAATAGATAAGTAAGTAATCGCGTAGTCTTTTACCGTCGAAAGTCGCTACAAACTAACATACATAGTTTACTGTATTCAGAATGACAGTACTCATAACATAATTGTAAATTCTTGGGTGGTACAAGTACTTAAACGAAAAGGCGAAAAGCCATACAATAAACATACCTAAAACTTTTAAGAAACCATACTAATACGAATTCTATTTATTTTTAATTTGGTTGTGTTTTGCGTAAAACAACTTCCTCTTACTTTATTTCATTTCAATAGGTTATGAAGCCGTAAAAGTGTTTGTAACTCACACATAGCTGTTTATTTATTTGAAAACACTTTTAGGTAGTTGCAGAAATAGAAGGTTTTAAATTGTATATATACTAATCCACTAATCAAACAAAAATTCATCCAAACTCATGTATGTATGATGGCATTTTATTGTACACACTCTGTAGTGTACAATAAAATGCCATTACACATATTTTCAGCTCCGAACTTACAATGTTATAAACATCGACCAAAAAAATTGCTTATTCAGAAAACATTTTATGACTTTGATGAATTAGTGACAATCAATTACCATAAATAACATTGTTTTTTTTTATTGTTATCTATTGTTTTGTATTGTGCTGACTGAAAAATGTCGTACGTGCATTTGTTTATACTTTGGTATAATTTATTATTATTAATATTATTTTTGTAATATTATTTGACATGTAAATTAGCTTTATGAAATAAATGATTATGATTATGATTAGTAATCTACCTTTGAGTGTTTGTTTGCGAGTCTGATTGTTTTATCAAAGTGTTTGTGAATGTTGCATACTATTATCCACACACGAGTAGTATATGTTACTACTCGTCTTACTGAGAACCTGTATTTTATTTGGGTAACCAGATTTTTATGTAGAAAAGTATAGCAATTAAACTTATAATGATTTCACAGCATGTTTGGTGTGTTACGCCCTCTAAATGTATGCGAATGAGCAGCTGTTACTCTGTTACTAAGAACAACTTCGGGCTGGGATAGTGAAAATGTTTATTCACGTTAATAGAGTTTTAGATATGATAGGTAGAATATAACAATCTCTATGTGATTCAGAACAGATCTTTAGCAGAAACTTACATTCATATCATAATGAACTAGAATCTACATAAACTGCCGCTATTATTATCTAATTAAAAAATAAATTATGTGTTACTTAAGTAACATTGTACGTCTAAATATAAAAAGCTCCCGACGCTAAATAAAAAATAAATAAAAAAAACATTTAAAGGTGGCGGTCATCTTGTATTTGAAATGTTTGGCAGTGTGTCAGTCTCTTTCATTTGGCACTCATATTGAGGGAGCCGTGAAAAAATATGTAACCCGATACTTTTTGGTGACGGCAATCTTGGACCGACTTTCATCAAGCATAGCTAAGAACCAAATCAATAAGTAGTTCGATGCGACTTCAAAAAACCCCAACTACAAAAACTTTGCACCACTAGATCTTAACGAGTAAAACCGCGGCATGCAACTTGTATAGCCTATGACTATCTGCAGATTAAGACAAATGCAATAACACTTCGCACATTAAAATAGGTCTAGTAGAGGGTTGCAAAGACATACAAAAAGACACTAGAAAAACCTTACACTTCTTTTGGGTGGTCGGGTAGAACCCCAAAGATATATTTTTATATGTCAAATTTCTGTTCCAAATTTTGTCACGGTTGGTTGGAAACAATGAACTGTAAAGCAATCGCAGAAATTTGGCGATAAAAGTAGTAAAACCAGTAAAAGCAATCTTAGTTTTTTCTACAGAGATGAAGCGGCAAACATTTTAAACGAAACAAAGACTATCTATTCAACTGTTTGTTGTGATTACTCGTTTGACTTTTTTATCTCTAAATCTACGCAGTAGCACTACCGTCCGTAAGTACCAATATCCAGACAAACAGTCAAATTGACTGACGAAAGTAAAAAAACTCTGATTTGAAACAGGGTCATTTAACTACTATAATAGAAGATTATGATACAATTGTGCATAATTGATTATTACAGCAGAGGCGGTATTTAATTATCGAAGACGAGTGCGATTAGGAAGCCGGGGCTAATGATCAAAGGACACTTCTGTTATAAGACGTTTTTCAACGAATATTCAATATAAAAAAGTAAAAATAAAATTTTGTGTATATTTACAACCATTATTTTTCATAACTGTGCAATTTACATGCCAAAATGTTTTAAACTGTTATCATCCAGGTAAAATAATTGACATTAAGATGCTTCCATTAATTTAGGCTGATCCTGTGCGATAACGTTAAGTGCAAAAGAGCGAATGTACGTAATGGCATAATATAAAAGCAATGCAATAGGGAGTAAAAAAAATTGTTGAAAAAATATTTTGCAACACAATTATTTTACTAACAAAATAACGTTTGTGTTGTTCAACTTGATAAACGCTCAAATCAAATTAATCGAAAAAAGAGTTACAAACATTCGAGTGTACTTCGAATCGAATTATATTCATTCCGAACTTCCTGAAATTCCAGATTAGATCTGTGTTTGAAACAATGGCGTCAAATAAAATCTCTCGAACTTCATTCTATGCGAACGAATCAAATGAAACGTTTCATTATGTCCTTTTTGAATTTTTTTCAGCCGAATCTTCTGTATTTTAGCGTTGAATGGACACGTCAGTAAAAAAAGCGATAGCGCCGAATGTGCCGGAACTTTTTAATTGCTTGAAGAGAAAAAACTATGGAAGCGCACAATATAAAACCATTTGCTGTACTCTACAGGGCAGTTGGTTAGATTGTCAACCATAGGCAAACTTTTCAATGAGATATTCTTTACTCTTTACTTAGTGACCATCACACTCTGTGTACTGTGGAAGTTCTCAAGTTTTTTCAATTTTCGAGTAATAAAATAATTAATTATATAAGTCAAATTGCAACTTATAAGTCGTTGTGGTCAAGTAAAGTGATACCATATGCCCTTGTAAAATGTAAAACTTTAGGAGAGTATGCACATAAAGAATTTATTAGTTAATAATGCACAATTATAACACAACAATACTTAAATAATCACTAGTTTTGTAATAAATATACAGACAAAGACGGCATATTTTCGAACGCGCGTTCGCTGAAAAAATGGCTTTTTAGTCTGTATATTACGTGGCTGACTCTATATAGTTCCTGTTTTTTTTTTTTAATCTAACGCTTACGCAATCAGTGTTGTTAATCGTTTACAGAGAGCTGTAAATGATAAAAAACTTAATACACTTTAACCCTATAACACTCTAACCGATAACTTTGTATTTAAGTTCTATTATCAAATACTTTGGTCGAACGTGAACTTTTAATTTTATATATATATATAAAATTAAAAGTTCACGTTATCAGATCATATATATATATATATAGTACCTAAATCTGGCAAACTGCCTTACTGAAATTTGGAGAGTGTATTCATTATGTGGTTTACCTTATAATGAATACATCTTAGAGAAATCTAAGACAAGATTTTAGGAAAATCAACCCCTAAGGGATTCAAATAAGTTCAAAACTTCTTAATATTTTATTTTATGTCGAGAACAATGCCGCGGGTGACAGCTACTTATCTTATTTATACATAAAAGAGTACCTAAATCCTGACTAACTGATATTCGCTAGGAAACAACGTAGAGACTAAGCTGCAGAACCTAGAGATATAAATTTTTAAGGGTTATTTATTATGGAGTGTAGAGTTATATTTATAGAAGATATTTGTATATTTAACCCCTAAAGAGGACAAATAGAGGTTCAAAGTGTAATGTCGCGTGCAAAACTTCGGATGACAGTTTCCAGTTGTATATAAATATTAAGACATGGTGTTGAAATCAAGTAACTTACGCGTATGCCATTTAATGTAACTACTAATTGACTTCTCCAATCTTAGTAGTAATCTTAGTTGGGTCCAAGTATTGCTGATTGATCTGAACCTCAAGAAATAATTAACGTAAACCGCGTTAAGTATTTAGATGAGTATCATTTACAACTGATAATTACCGAGAGGAATCGATGACACGTTTAATTACAGCTTTGGGCAACGTCTTTTAAGTGTCTGGACATGATGGAGACCATTATAGATAGAATAACTAGCTGCGCCCCGCAGTGTTACCCGTGGAACTTTGATTATCCCACGGGAATACTAGAGTTTTTACGATATGAAAAGTACCTGATGCGCTAATCCAGGACATAAGTACTCTTGTTGCCAAATTTCTTCCAAATCTGTGCTGCAGTTGTTGCGTGAAGACGTACAAATATACATACATACTTTCACGTTTGTACTCGTAATACAAGCCTATTAGCTAGAAACATTTAAACCGAATGAGGGTTATTTTCATCGATAAATAAAAATAAAAAAAAATAATGTGTCCCATAGAAAAAGTTTATCGATCGTTGACAAAATATATGAAGCAGCTGATTTTTATCTCGAATTTTGAGTTAGCCCCATAGTGATATTTGTTAATTAGGAGCAACAAATTGACCCCATTTCAGCTTAGTACACCCCTTAGCGATAAACCTGTATTAATAGTAGGATAATTAAAATTTAATTATGATATTCTATTCCTACAAAAATTGCCAGTAAGGATAGAAAATTGTCATGGCACTGCTGGTAGTACCAAGCAGTTGATAAACAGAGGCTAAAGATATAAAGAATCAATAAGAAAAGAACTTATAGAGTTATCGGCTAGAGTTAGGCATGAAAGAGGTGAAAACAAGAGCAAGCAAACTTGGTTTCTTTTTGGCAGTCCGACGTTCAGAGCTGTACCCGTCATATATCTCAATAAAAATATAGGCACTAATAACCATCTTATGGTGTACTTGTAAATTGAGCTCTGCTTTTCTCATCACTATTTATTATTT
The DNA here is from genome assembly GCA_947049295.1 of Ligdia adustata. Lineage (NCBI taxonomy): Eukaryota > Metazoa > Arthropoda > Insecta > Lepidoptera > Geometridae > Ligdia > Ligdia adustata. Next base: position 9,379,136 of record OX346214.1, on the reverse strand, counting down.
CTATAAAAATACCATCGTCTCTTGCAACCAACCGCGTCTTTTATCATAGGTAGGTCAATTTTTTTTAACTCAACGCTACGTCGTTTTTTTCAGTCGGTTTAACGCATCAATGCCAAGCTCGGACAAAGTAAAGCGATCCGGACATGATGCGGGCCGTGTAAAAACAAAAAAAAGAAATTTGTCTCTGTAGCTCCTTTTACTTTTTGTGCCTTGTCTACGGCGTAGCATCTATGTAGCTATCTATAGTGAGTAGGTATATATATCGTAGCAGCAAGTTACGTTGGTCTGGCAACGCAAAGCCGGGGTATTTAGGGATTTCGTGGAATTTGTAGTGTACTTACAGCGACGTATGAAATAGGTAGGGGTAGGGTCGCTGTAGTAATATTATCATCTGCTGTAGTATCTTAAATCCAAAATGGGGGGCACGTGGGCGAGACCACGTGAAAAAAATGGTCTTGTAGATCAGCGAACATTTAATGAAGCGTATCCAAATTTTAACAAACCTGGTAATCTTTGGATATATTTTTTTGTATTTTTATTTATAAATATGCAGTTTTATTATCTGTATTTAAAATTATATGATTTTTTCCGTTATTTAAATAAATTTAAATTCAAGGAATACGTTTTTAATCATTAATGAGTTTTAGTCACATCGGTTCAGCCGTCATAGAGAAATCAGGTAACAAATATAAATATGAAAACTGTTTGAGCATCTCCTCCTTTTTTTGAATAGTCGGTAAATAAAGGAAAGCTCTTATACTCAAGCAAAATTCACGCAATTCATTCAAACGGATGTTTATAAAACCAGCCCTAGTTACAAACTCAATCAACTTAATTACTTTAATATACACCATAATAGCATCATATTAACGTCATCAAATTATCTAGGTGAAACAAACTAGTACTCCAATCATCGAAAGTGGGCGACAAACGGGGCAGGCCGTCAAACCAGTGCACCCATATAAACTAACTTCTCACATTACAAATCACATTTACACACACTAGCGGATTTATTTCCAGTTTTAAGGATAGTAGCAGTCCCCATTATAGTCCTAGTTTAGTAGTTACAATGTCTATGTTTTTTCCGAAAACGATCGCGCGCGTTTCGTGGGCCAGCGGAGGACGTCGTTCCTTCGCAAAGGCCAAACGCGGACTAACGGCGTGTACCAACCCCCGCCCTCGGTTTGCTACTCTGTCACCGTCAGCGACACTCTTCCCCCAAATCCAGACGAGTTTTCATTAATGTTGTTATCTGTATAAAAGTTTCCAAGTCAAACTAAGAACACGAGCTTTAATTAACTGTCCGTAAAATAGCAAAACAAACGCAAAGATCCGACACGACAGGCCTTCAGTAGTTATCAGTTTGCAACTTCGGGAGTAGGGCGGGACGTTGATTGACTTTCAATACGAATGGGTCAACAAGGCTTAGTTATTTTTAGACAGTGAGTGATTTTGGAGCTGATTTCTTTATAAATTTATGCTATTTTTCACACATTTTTTTTATCAGTTTTAAGCAATAATCTCAACCCTTTTCTAATACTGGATTCAAACAATTATACTTACTAAATAGTGCGTGGTCATACTGATTATAAATTAATCAGTAAAATGCTTATTGCTGTGTAAATCAATTCCATTTATTTCCATCTTAATATATACATTTTAATCGCTAACTGAAATCCCTTACAAATCAGTTATTGGCAGGTACGCTTTCAGCCGTCTCTTATCGATTGAATCCGGGCACAAATTGCAAGAATTATTGATATCGCGCCACAGGCTCATACAAAAAGTTTATAAAAGGAAGTGGAGCGAACAAACTGGCTGGGAACAAACTTTTGTGCCAGGACGCGACACGAACGTGGACGTTACTTATCTGCCGCCGCCGAGCTGACAGCTGCAGATGAAAAATTGAAATTGTGTGAGAGATAAAACTATCTAACTGCCGCTGCAATGCTGACCGAACAATGTGGCGACAACAACCCCACATTATACAACTTTATTTTTAGCACACAATATTTTAACTCTGAATCAGTGTAACCGTCGCCTGTCTGGTTAACTGGTCCGGTAGGCTCGAAAACAAAATGAGCAACGAAACTCTGCACGACCTAACCACCGCATAGTTCTGTCAATCAAACTTAGGTAGCACAAACAACGAGAATCGCTAACAAAAAATAGGCTGAACAGTCAATATGTAAATGTGAGTATTTCCGCTTCCGGTATCAATTCATCCGGGCCCATGGAGGCTGAATAGTGACAAGCGATGCGCGAAAAAGCATGCAATAATAACGAGCCGCCCAAAACGTCAGGCGACCCTTCTCTATTTATGGGCCCGACTTGGAAGGCGCCACGTGAAAAGTCTCGCGTAAATCAAAGTCATAAATTCTCCTATCGTGAATGAACATTTCTCAGCGCGGACGTCTAAACCGGGTGAATGGATAACGTCGGGCCTCGCTCGCAGGATCACCTCTACCGAGTCATTTGCTTTTGTTCGTGAGGCAATTAATAACGTGCAGGAGGGCGTTTTCAAACCGCAGTCGAGCGCCATTCGCGTATCAGTAATGATCTAGCGCTGCTACGGCCAACCTCCGGTTCTACTCTGCTATCGATCATATTCAGTTAATGAACGGCACATGTGAAGGCTCCACGCCGAGCTCTATATTGCCCCCGAATCTCAGCTCTTGACGTTTGATTTAATACACGCCCGAACTGATTGTATTTGGCAGCGTCGATTTACGGGAGTGTAGGTTCCACAAGATGAAATCTTGCTTTCTTCAATCGGAGCAGATATTTGAGATAGCTCACCCGCGGGTCGGGTATCTCGCAAATTAAACTACTTAATCGGACTGTTTCCTGAAGGCGAAGTCGGACTTGGTCATAATTTTATTTATTACTAGCTGTGCCCCGCGGTTTCACCCGCGTAGTTCCTCTTTGGATTGTCGAGATAATGGGGGAACTACTTTTTTGAAGTCGGTTTAAAAGTATCCTATGTCCTTTCCCGGGGTCCAATCTAGCTGTGCACCAAATTTCATCCTGATCGTTTTAGTGGTTTTGGCGTGAAAGCGAAACAGACAGACAGACAGAGTTACTTTTGCATTTATAATATTAGTTAGGATAGCATATATAAAACTATAAATTGAGATTATTGCTAATAGTCATAATTACTTTTTGTATAAAACTACGAATATGCAATCAATATTTTGAGCTATAAAGAAATTCAAGAACTGTGTTGGAATGTTTAAGCTGAACAAAGCGACTAATTTTGTTATTGCGTGCTAACTGGCAATTATGACATTTTCGTTAGAATGTGCACGTCCTATAAATATGAATCTTCGTTAATTATTAACCAGGCTCGATGTTTGGTGACGTATTAATTAAATAAAAGACGTTATAGCAAAGGTGTTCGCGTAAAAACTACTGATATGTAGTCAAAGTAGGTAATTTAAACTCTCGTATATCGGAAATTAAGTAATATATTTAAAATAATTTAAACGTTACATGGTGGTGGCCTCTGTAAAGGTGTAGATAACCTCCGCATTGTTTCGTAGCACGTGTCATGATCAGTTAAACACTAGCATTAGACACAAACTTTTAATCGTGGTCCTCGTTCTTTTTTTATGGTATTAGTTATTTCTAATTTTATACTGAGTCCCCAAAATAGAAGGTAGTACTCAGGTATTTTTATCGGTCATTTTTATTTACGAACTAAACTAAACTACTTGACCGACTATGATAACATTAATATGAAACAATATATATAAAGCCTCAAAACCCTTAAAAAAAGATTATTTCAAGCTGGTTCAGCCGTCTCTGAAAAATCCTATTAAAGCAGGTATCATATAAAATTGATTCTTGTTAAAAACCTTCTCCGTCAGTAAAAATAATTCTTGGTAAATATCAAGTATTTAGCTATCATCGTAGTCAATTTATCAGTCAAATGGCAGGGTCTATGTGTATACTAATATAAGTATTTTACTAACCCTGAGACGCTCTCGGTTTTTGTTTCGTCAACCCAACGTTACCAAATCAATTATATTTATTTGGCATCAAATAAAATATATCGAAGCTTTACTTCAGCATGTCTCATACGCTACGACTAGGCTGTCATAAAAAGGTGTCACTTGCTTTGTCTTTACTGTTTTACAGCTTCGGGAACTTAATTCAGTGGGAAGTGATAGCGTTACAATGCTAATTATAATTAGAGAGCTGCAATAGGGATTTAACATAGTAAAACAAACAGGTAGAAGCAAAGCCAACTAGTTCATATTTATGTTCGTACACTCTATTTTGCCAGAGCTATCATATTGCTGACACCTAGCTTCAAATAATATCTATTATTTTATTCGTACCAAACAACGCATAATTATGTTGAAATTCCATTAATAACCAACGTTATCATTACCTAAGTGCAAAACTTAATTAATCCAATAATCAAATAATTTCAATAAGAAATACGTGAGAATTAAATGATATTTTGAACAGATGAAAAGCTTTATATCTCTTTCGATAATTATTCAGTATTCATAAATATGATAATGTTTGATAATATACATATTTATGCCTCAATAGACTTGTATCTACGTAAGAGACAGCTGGCTTGTTGAAAATGACTCAGATACTTGTGCGAGATCTTTAATTGTTTATTATGTTCAAATGGCAAGTATATATTTGTGTTAACCGTATCATAGCTTATCATTCAATTATTCGGTTTTAATAGATAGTGAAAATAATTGCAGTGGTATAATTTTAGGCCTCTTCAACTAACTCCCAAACCAACTTTGTCGTTCATCCAAAAAAAGCTCAATGCAACATGGACTACACCATAGCAAATATTGAATAACAGTCTTTAACATTTAAGACAGTGCTAGAATCGTATATAACTTCCACGGGAATTGGTCGGGTTATAGGCTGCTGAGTATGGCTGCCAAGTTCACACCGGTGAGAATAACAACAAAAGTTGACTGCTAAGCACTACTAATAAACTTTCATAACACGGCTTCTGCACAAATTTTTCAAGGTGGATTTCTTGGCGTTGCGACCGACACATTACGAGTAAGACTCGCCACCCAAACGTTGGATAAGTTCTGTATTGTTGTTTACGAGGAACTTGGAACTTAGCTCGAGCATTTCTGCTCATAAATTTCTGTGTAATAACAGCTCGCAGTTTCCCTAGACACTTGTAAGAGCACCGCAATAAGCTATGGCTTCTAAGTAACCGGGTCACCTACGTACCTTGTCGCATCGATACTGATAAGAAACAGTAATGAAGTGTGAAACATAATACCTTGGTCAAGTTACGTACGCGTTCATGCAAATGTATGCATATTAGGTACTCATTTATAATCAGAAGATCTAGAGACTCTTTTCTCAAATCACTCGGATCTTTTTTTCGCTTAGTACTTTTTTGTAATTAGTACTATAATCTATGAACGGATTAAAATTGATGCTTTTAAGCGATATGCTAAGCAGATTATTCGACAATAACGTCTCTTAGGCGAGCGCCAGAAACAGGTGATATCTAGTTACAATTCTTAAGTTCTGGAATACCTTTATTACGGCAGTGAATTTCCTAGAAAGCGATAATCTACATTATTTGGTATGGTAAGTATTGGAAGTTCAGTTATAGTTTTATCAACGCAGTTTAATTTTATGTTATTGTTGTTGTTCTTAACATTTTTTTACGTTTTCATAATTTGGGAGTGAAGCGTCTCTACTTAAAGTCTGATGAAATTTTCATGCAACTATACAGATGAACTTCCTCTACTGTGTAATTTTTTTCATAAAATCAAAATACTAGGTTATAATGAATAATAAAAATAGTGCAAAAATTTCAACAAATGTCTTAAATTTAAAAATATGTCTAAAATAAAACAAAATTTTCTAATAAATGAAAAGTTTATTGTCTATTTCCACGTGTAGTTTTTACGGTACCGTATCTAAATGATAAAAACGGTACTTTTTTACTAAGCTATTAATAAAAAGTATAGCAAAAAAATTACCTATGGAATAGATATTATATTTACTTATATATTCTTATATTCAAAAAATGATCGAACCAAAACAAAATAAATATTTACGGCGGATTCCCAGCAAACGTGAGTTTAGACGTTTTTAGCTCGATATTAACAACAACAACAGGTTGAAACTTTAACTAAACTAAATAGATAATTGTATGGAACCCCTCGTGCGCGAGTCCGACTCGCACTTGAGCGATTTTTGTTTTTATTTGTATCAAGTTAAGGTACTGTTCGTAAATTATTATCCGTCGATATGTTAGTTCACATGTTGTATTAATGTCCCGACATTTGTATGTAGGTGGGCAATCTGAGGGCTGCAGTGTTCCCGCGCGCGGTAGCTTTAGAGATAGGTACGTGACTTTTGGTATGACTGGCTGATGTATTGCACTTTGATTGAACAGAATGATATAACAGGTAAGGTTTATAGATTTACCTTATGACGATGACACTGCACTAATTATTCAACGTAAAACATGCAATGAAGCTAAAGTTCATGCGGAAGTAGCTTTAAAAATAGCTATGGATTGACTGACAAATAATCTATTGACGCTTAATGTTCCTAAAACCAAATATATTACGTTTTCTCTTCGTTCAGACTCACAACCTAGACAAAACTTCTTTTAATATTACTGCTCATCGATGTCACACTCAATCACTTCCCACTTGCAACTTTGCCCCACTATCCAGAACTGATACTATCAGGTATCTTGGTATTACCACTGACAGCACTTTCAACTGGCAACCTCAAATAGAAAATTTTACATCTAGAGCAAGGCGACTTATTTACGTATTCAAAAGCCTAAGAAATTCGGCTGGTCCAGATACTTTAAAAACTGTTTACTACTCTATAGTTCAATCCATTTTAAGTTATTGTGACACGGTTTGGGGTGGTGCATGCCCAACCTACTTTATGAGATTAGAAAGAGCTCAAAGAGCGGTACTTAAATTTATGATAAAGAAACCTATTAGATATCCTACTGACTTACTATTTAAAAAAGTTAAAGTTTTGACTGTTAGGCAGCGAGTTATACTTCACACTATATTGCGGAAACATACGCAGCTCACATTTGACACTGGTCAGGAACATAGGCAGCGCAGGTTCGATAGAATATGTCCTATTCTACTTCAACGTACAAAATCTGCTGGCAGACATTATCTGAATCTCTCTAATCGATTGTATAATAAAATTGACAATGGGCTACATATTTACCCACTAACTTTAAGAAAAATCAAACCTTTACTTAATAAAAGCCGAAGGACATTGTCATATGACGATACAGAGGAAATTTTTGAAAACAATTAGTCATCATTGGTTCACAAGTACTTTAGCATATTTATTTATGACTTCTCTACGAATGCAGCCTCGACAGAGACTGCGTATCGTATATAAAATGAAGCGTTTGTCACAGTACTACCTCATACATACTTCACGTATACCTACTCACACTCACAGTATCTAACAAGTTTTATTTTTCATATCATTTCTTTTCTCATCCATCATTTCATCATCATTCACCATTTATTTACCACGTAAACAATCTATTTCTAAAGCCAATGAAAATTGGATATTCTCTAGTATTACCATTTATTTTGTTTATTTTTCTGCAATATGATATTAGTTTTGTAATTACCACCAGTAGTTTATTCTAGTGCATGATTTTTGTACTACTCTTTTATCTCAAATTTGTTCGTTAATACGGAGGGCTCTGGCACCTGCAATACAGTTTCATTACTAGTGCGGGTGTCAGCCAGCTGTAAAACAGATATATCAAACACATAGTCAAGTATCTTAGATATAAATCGTAGTTAAACCTACTCGTAGTATATGTAAGTTCCAATGTTTGAATGTCTAAGTGTGTATATGTAAAAAGTCAATAAACGTATTTGTATTTGTACCTGTTAAGGTAAGAAGGTATCACCGTAATAAATTGGTGTCCTATTAAATGGTACTCTTCATGAAGTGCAGCTGCAGATGTAACACAGTTTTTGATGCGTCCGAAGTGACTCGTCTCCCTATAGTAAAACTTGCATTGATTCAATGCAATAAATACGTATCTATTTTGCAGAGCAAATTTAGAGGTAAACATGTGTTTTTCGTGAAGCTAAGGTAAAATTAGTTTTCTTCAAAGTTATCAGAGGCTTACCTGTTTTAGCAAAAACTACATATTTTGTATTTATATTGGCTTGTGAATTGTAATTTCTTTTATATAAACTAGTAACGGTAAAGTGTGTATTGTAAAGGATGGGTAATAAAAATAATATTTAGTTTGACGTTTTGAATTTCTATGTATGCTATTCTAAGGCGGTCAAATGTTGGCACTACATGTAAAATTTATATTTTTGTATTTTAATGTTTTAATTTTCTACCAATAAGCGTTAATCTATCTATCAATTTATCTCTTAAGTTTTGAGCAGAATTTAGAATGTTTTACCACATCTTATTAAGGTACGTATAATTGGTTAAAAGGCACACGTTGAAGTCTCCCTGCCACTCCGTTCAACGTTATTCGTGCGTATAGTAAGTAGCTACACCAAGCTTTTTAACATACATACGAGTACACCTCACTTCATCGTAGTGCTTTGAATATACTCATAAGCCATACATAACACGTACGACGTAGGTACGTAATTATACATACGTGTAGCTTCCTAAAACATCGTCTACGAAAGTTAAGTCACGTTTGTAGAACACTCGATACGGCAAATTAGAGGAAACCATATTCCCCATATTAACCTGAACTCGTTAAAAATGAACACTGAACTTTTTGAACTGCTCACTGTGCTGTTTTGTATTCTTACGTTGAATAAGGCTGATTTGTTATCTTACGAACGAGTTTACAAAATGTGGTTTTAATTTAGTCATATTGAATGTGATCCACGAATGGTGACGTTTATTAATTTCTGTATCGCAGTGATCTCATATTTTTTCTGTACAATGGTTTGCATTGAAATAGTTAGTTCGCATATTTTTTGCGTATTTTCCTACAAAACTAATAAGATACAAGATGAACTGGGGCTGACATGATTTTAGGATAATATGTCCCTAAATAATTAGGCTGATTTAAAAAACTTATAATTAAGATAAATACTCATAATAGATATACTTATACAACGGCCTCATTAAATTTTAATAAATAATAATGACGGGCTTGCTGGTTTATTAAATGATATGAAAGAATACTAAGGCATATCAAAACAATTACGGCTACTCATGAAAGTAATAGTAATAAATGTATCACCTATTTACATTTCTCGTTACACCGACATGAAAATAAAACATAGAAAATACAATTTCAATCTGCAGTATCCCACTGTTTAAAGTCAACCAGTTACTGTACGGAGGATTGCGAACCATTATTAAAGGTACGCTACACGCAGGTTTTAAATTGTCTACTTAATATCACATACCTAAGACTTATAATATATTCAGAAATAAGGGTAGGGTTGGCCGCATTTGGCCAGGCTGCTTAAGTACCGACGACATAGGTATTGTAAAAAAAGCAATTTAATATAGTAGAAAATAACCTTTTAGAAGTACTAAGTAGCCTATCAGTACAATGTTCAGATAATAAAGAGTTTCTATTTATAATTTGTAAAAAATTCTCAATAAATTTGATTTTCTGAATGTTTGAGAATTTTATTTACCCTACCGCAAGAAAAGAAAACCCTTTATCCTCTTAAATTTCATCTAAAATCTGTTACTTTTCTAAAGCAGATAGCGTGAATTGACGACAACCCTACCCTGAGTGGAATTCCCGGGTACTACGCCAAACCGCCATTCGGGCGACCGCCGCGTAATTAGCTAAATATGACTTTTAAACTAAGAGCTCGCCGCCAGAAGCCTCTCCATATTCCAACCTTTTTGCTAAACGAGCACATTTCCGTACCTCCTATTTCCACCCTTGTTATTTAATTTCGTTCTGAAGAAATTTACACCAACTCGTCAAAACGTTATCATGTGTGAGATTAATGCGATTTGAATTTGAGCTACGCAACGGGTAAAGCGCGCGGTGAATATTTTAACAGGACGTCGCTTCCCCGCAAAAATACGGTACCGTTTCCGAGGCAGCGTCACATGAAGTATGCTTTTTAATTGGAAATGGGCTCGCTGATTGGATTTTCCGTGTTTTAGACACATGATGTTCATTCCGCGCGAGATTCGAGCGTGTGAAACGTCGCCGATTTAATTTTTTCGCGTTTAAGTTCCCGGCACGTCCGTGTAGGAAGCTGCCCTAATGTTGGTTCGTGAAGTCTTGCTATAAATCATAACGCCATTTCAATTTACCGAGTGTAACACGGCTGTAATAGGCCAGCCGCCGCTCGGCGTGCGCTGAAAGACCTGAATTTGTATTCAAGAAACGATATGATCATTAGTTAGTGCAATTTTCTTCGCATCCACTACACGAATGCTATCATTGGGAACGCTATGGTCGGAATGAATAATACTTTGTAATTGCTTTCTAAATCTGACTTGTAAATCGAGTTTAGCGACTGGACTTTGATAATTTGTAAGAATATTCTCCGTGATGAGGCCTCATTAGCCAGTCTGGTTGTATAACTCAATATAAACGTTTACTGGCGACATTTGCATAATGTTCTCAGCGTTCTATCACAACCGATTTCGCATAATTTCTCGCACAACACCGTATCGTAATCGAATCCTATTCATTTAAACGCGATTGAGTAAGTGCCTCTTTTACTTAAGCAGGTGGAGGCTCAAGAATTGTCACCTCATTCCCCTAGTTAAGATAGCCAAAGTCCACTCCGAGCATTGCACCTCGTCGTGTTAAGTAGTATTCTGGTTGTATAAAACAAGGTGCTTGTTTTTATGAACGTGTTTAATAAGACGAGTAATATTGTGTTTCATTTCTTGTATTGTCGCCGCTGTAATTTAAAGGAGAGAAAATACGCGCAATTTGTTGGAAGAAATGTTTTGTAATATGAATAGATATTTCTCCGCGAATAATTCTAAGGACTATCGTTGGCTAAGCTGCGGCCAGTGCAGTATTCTCACGTATCTTCGTTCCCGAAGTCGAGTCCAGGAAGCACGTACATGTAATATTATTGATTACAGGGTGCGGCGGTCCAGTCCGATTTGAATTTCCAATGAGCTCGTTAGAATCGGTACGGCACGGGCCTCGGACAAGTAATAAAAATTTCGTTCCTTTTTCAGCTGACTTCGCTGTTGCGAATTTGGTGGTATTACCGTAATCGGCTCATTTCGCGAATGTCTCTAATGAAACACCTGTTAATTAAAACATTACACTCTTTATTGTAATTTAAGTCATACGCAAATAAATATAAATTTAATGTATTCTTAGCTATGCTTATCTATGTAATCAAGTAATTAAAATTAGCATTTTTAAAACGATTTCTATACCTAACTTATAAGGGAATAAATGTTCTAGGATTAAACAAACTAAAATATCAATGAAGTTCTCGTGTAATGGCATAAAGTAGCCGACTGTTCGTAGAGTTCCAATACGTGGAAATTGGAGTTTGCAGCTCTTAATTAAAGCTAGAGGCAAAGCCTAAAGGGAAAACTTCGATTGCGCTGTCAAAAATCCGAAGAATTATTTCTGCAGTTATAATAACTTGTACGATTTAGGCTTTATCGAGAGAGTTCAGGCATATTAGCAAATTTATATTTTGCAGATGCAATAAGCTGGGTCGCTTTTCTCCTTACTTTTAGTAGCCGCTGTTGTAAGCAGCGCTTTTACTACCAATGTTATTATAGATATAAATTTGAAATTGTCTTTATAATATTTATTATATGCAATATTTATATATTTAGCTTATTTAATTTTATTACTCTGTATTGTTTTACATTATCTCGCTCTAATACATACTTGTATAAGTTATTCGATCAACATCAAATCAACGTAAACAATATCAAAACAAATATATCATGATTTACTAATATTTCCTGATACTATTTGGAATTTATATTAGTAGATTAGTAGCCAAGGGCTGTAAGGCATCAATTGCAGCCCGAGATATTTAGACGCACGAGCGCAGCGAGGGCGCCTATAGTTCGAGGGTGCTATTGATGCTTACAACGAGCTAACTACTCTGCTTTACATCTCGATTGTGAGGTAAGTAGAAAAAACCGGCATTACAATAATAAAACATTTTAATTGCTGCCTCAGCTTCCATTTTCATTGAATCGGGGATGCAGCTTATATCTACATCACTTGCAGAACTCATGATTTTTCCTAATTAGCACATAATTATAAAAAAATCCCTAAAACAAACTATATTTAAAGTAAAAGTTTTCTATTCCCGCCTTTTTTCATCTTGTTTTGATTATTTTTTTCAAGAACGAAATTGTTCTTCGCCGTTCGATATATTATAAAATTGATGACTATTATACTCATACGAAGACAAGGCTGAATAGCGAAGCGACCTCTTTTGTCATTGGGTTGAATGCATGATGTCTATTGCCAGTATGATGGTTTGATGTACGCGAACTTTTTAATTACTAACCGCCCGAGCGCTAATTGTTCACCTACAAGCCCCATTTGGGGGTAATAAGGACCTACTTACTGAATATGAGAGATGTAAAGTATTTTTAATATTTGATTAAAATGGCAACAATTGTGGCAACTTATGTCTAAACGGGCGATGTAGAGACCGATCAGAAACTAGTTACACTTGAGTGTAAATACAAAAAAACAAATCGTTTATTCGATAATTAATAAGTCTTAAGAGGCAAGTATTTATAGTAGAGCAACTCAAAGTAATACAATAGAAAATAAAACAAAGGCCGAGCGACTTACGAAACAAATTTCCCGGTTACGAAATTACTTTTGCAAATAGCCTCACCGACGTAAACAATAAATCCGACAGGCCTATTTAAAGGCACGCACACACGTCTTCAGCCGCACTCTAATTACCTACATGCTTATAATACTATGGTGCTATTCATGTAAACGGCACGCACCATGCCTATTTTACAACAGTGCCGTGACCACAAATGTTGACCTCTCTACGTGCAAAGCATTTTCAGATTATAGTAACCATGTTTCGGTTTTATACTATTCCTCTATATCGCATTTCCTAATAAACTTTATTAGAAATCTGACACGAATTGAGTGAATTTTACCTCCTACTAGGCGCTCCGAGAATGTACAGAATTTATTATGCTTACAAACATAAACAAACACGACACAATGAGTGAGCTTAAGTTTCTTTTTCTAACATTGCGCAATCACAATATTCAATGTTTACTAAGCGCCATCTAAAACAATTACATGCCTTTGTAAAGAAATTACTGCAATTAATAATGTAGTCAATTACGGAAAAATATAGACAAAGAATTGCGTAATATACCTCCGTTGATGCTCCTATTTAGTGCAGCCCACGCGTAATTTTATAGGCTTGATTTATGCGGACATCATTATTCATTTTAATTGTGATACTCAATACCTTTTAAATTACACCTTTGAGGCATCCACGTCAGTGTTATTGTCGGACTCGAAACCGAGGAATAAATTAAAGAGCAGCTGGACGCAAAAGTTTAACAGATATTTATAAAAGCTCAATTAGCGACCGGTCGTGAGTATCTCTATGATGATATTTAAGTGGCTATTTTATGCAGAATCGTTGTCAATTTACGAGCAGATCTGACGAGCACTCATCGAGTTTATTACGTCGAGTTCGATACTGGGGCAGAACCTGTGAATAAATGATGCTGTTGCGTTTCTCAGCAAAATATTCTGGAAACTTGATTGATACTTAAATTTACGTTGCTTTACCTGTTTAGGTAGGACAAATTGTGTAAAAGTTTAAGTTTAAGAGGAACAGGAGTATAACTTCTCATTATTATAGACAAAACAATACGCCCTAGGGTTTTGTGCCGTCTGAAGGTCTAAGATATGATCTAAGATTATTTATCTGACACAAATAACAACTAAATGACCTACTTTTAACCTGCCGTGCGACTCAGATAACGTTTTAGTTTAAATGATGAAAAATTAATCATTGAAGACAACATTGGGCAGAATACTTCTTAACTTCGTTGATTATTTAGATACACCTAAGCCTATTCTGCTAAAAGTGCTACAGTTCAAAATATCATTCTAGTTGAAAACTCAGACAATCTGAAGTACACAAACGCCACAAACATTTTACTGCTAGAATAGTTTGCGTAGAAGGTTAGATAGCGGTTCTGCTTTCGATCAAAAATCTTACTCTCAGTTACTTACTCAAACACTTTAAACATTCCGTATCGTGTAATCGAATGATCCTGCGGCATATTTATCAGCATGTTTACTGCGGAGTCCCACAGTCATGAGGGATCGGGCCGGACCGGCGTAACTGCCCGTAACATGTGCACTTTACAGCCTTATAGCCTCTATGGAGGCTCGACACGGGCCTCTGGTCATGTTGATGCTATTTCTCTTCGAAATAGAAGCATCGATAGCAACGGTAATCTGTTGGATGGTGGCAGTAATAAAATGCGAGCTGATTAGGTTTCATTATATTTTGCAATATCAAGTTCAAGATCAAGTTTATGATCAGGTTTTCTTTCGGCAGCGTAGTTTCAACTGAAAAGCATTTTTAGGCTACGTTGGGATTACATAAGGGTGAGGGTCACTGAAGGTAAAACCGGTAGAACTTTTTTATTGTTTTAGTATTACATATTTGTATTTATGAATAATTGTTTTCCATCGTAAAGCCTGAACTGAACCTATTACAGTCATTATGATGAATGGTGCTCCAATTAACTCGTTGTTGAGAGGCAGAGACGGTTTTGGACTACACGATTTTGTTTTGTTTCCATGATTTTGTTTTGTTTCCATATGCTGTAGACACAAATATAAATAGTTGAATAAAAAGGAACATACGAGTTCAAACAAAACATATGTTTAATTCATATATAGCTATAGACTACAATGTTATTATTTTTAGACCATCTTTTATATACCACTGTTTGCTCTTGGTAACAACTACAATCACCTCAAAATATAAAGTTACATTCTGTAAACGATACTTTATTGAACGCTAATCTACCTATTTTAAAAGTAGCTCTCATCACAAATTGATTCAGACCTACGTTTATCCAATCCGAAATACAGGGAACCTTTCAACGTCCATTTACTGCTGATAGCTAGCTGTCATTGCTCTATTTTTGGTCACAAAACTACTTAGTGTTAGCTCAATAATCTCAGTAATAGTATAATCAACCTCAACTCAGGGTATCAGTCAGGGTATTACCAAAAATACTCGTATATAATATTCAGCACTCTTATTTCCTTGATATAAATATATCCTTACTCTAAAAGCTTTCTACTAAAATTGTATCTACACAAACCGCTGATTTCTCGGCACATATCTTATGAAGAGGGTGTAAGCTAAATTTATAGTCAAATAACGGTAATTAGGAACTTCAATCTTCAAAAACTCTTAATAACCTTCACTGTTAAAGCACGAGTGGTAATTAATTTCCAATTTGCACGTAAGCGAAAAGACTCAGTAGTAAACGATTTTATTGTCGTCCGAATTTCACGTAATTCGTGTGACGTATTATGGCTAAAACCAAGGCGAAATTGTTCGGCGTTTACTACCCGCATTGGTGTACTTACGGCTTCCGTGGATAGCTTATTGTCGACTCGACATTTTGTCACGTGGCGGGACGTTTTATTGCACGGCCATGTGGGTGTTCTATTAACAAGTATATAGCACTGACTTTATGGTTTGGAGAACAGCGGCAAACAGCTCTTAGAATTTTCATGTTTATATTTTACAATTAACAAATATAAAAAAAAACAAGGAACTTTAAGTGTAAGACAATAACACATTCACAATATTTTCACATGCTTCATACCACGTTTTAATTTTAATATTATCAACTATAGTTGTGATGTGTAGTGTTATTGCTCACTAAGTATAGTAATTGCATTCAACAGTAGAACATCGAGCGGTTATAACACAACGCAATGTAATAAGTCCATTTATTTCTATTTACCTAATAAGTATCAACGTGAACCCCAATTTTCCTAGCGATCCGTCTAAATTCGCACTTGAGTGGCTACCGAGGATCGTTTTAGGGTTGCCCTTAGCTACAAGGGTGATTCATTTAATTGTTAATGCCGCACTATGGGTAGATCCAGTAGCTCATATAGGTTAATGAGGTCGCCAGTAATTCATTGGGACACGGAAGAGCTAGCCTATTTATGAAAGTTCCGGACCACGGAGGCGCGCTGAGGCAAGTTTTATAGCAGTTGTGTCATTTACCTACATTTTGCCTTTGCCTTTTAGGTCTCATAACGAAGTCAGCTTTAAGTGCACATGCTTGGTTAATTAGATAAAGGAAACTTGTTCTCGCTGCTAGGTTTCTTAGAAAAATCAGGTCATATGTAGGCATGAGCTGATCAAAGTTTTATATGAGGAGACAAGGCTTTGTTCAAGCTGACATTTAATATATTTATTTTTACTTTGATTATTTAGGATTTGACATTGTGCCGTATATTAGGTGGCCGGCTTTATATGCATGTTTGATAATTATGGTCATTTTATTAATAATTTAAGGACTATCAACACTATTCTTACTAATATATGTATTATAACAGTTAGCCACAGACACCGAAGAAGCCTTTTCTACCTACTTCTCAAAAAGGAAGTACCTACTCAATTCAACGAGATTTTTTTTCTGTTGTATTGCAGTGGCTCTCTCTTATTTAATTATTATTATTGTAGGACATTATTTTTTTTTGATAAATGTTGTGTTATTTACGAGTGAAGACAAATATCGAAGGGCTATTATTAAATAAGCAAACAACCGAATTAAGAAGCTTTACTTTGATTCTGTAACACAGCTTATTTCAACATTACAAAAGACAATTTCCTCTACCAAATCCCCTAATCCTTTTAGATGTTTATACAGCACTTGTCCACTAAAGCAAGGATGAGACGTCTTATAGGAGGAGCTCGGAAAACACTCAAATGAAATACTGTTTCTTACAATAGTCTTCAACAAACAGGCAGTGGCATTATCGCAGTCCCAATCCTGATAGAAATAATGCATTTCTGTACTAACTGAGCCAGTTACTTACGTAGTTTTCTGTACGTGCCCATAGAGGTAAGTTTATTTATCTAGCAAAAATATGATTGCATATTCCAAAAACTATCTAACATAGACTAAGTAAGTGTACGTATGAATATGAAATCATTTTACAAATTTTCCTTTAAGAAAAAGTACGAGTAGCTTCGTGCCATGGTAAATACAGAACAGAAAATGTTTTCATCAAATTAGATTCCGCCGCCACAAAATCCTTGCACAAACGATATGGTAATGTTGCGGGGCAAAAACACGTCATCGAGGACCGACTCGATTTTATTTAAATGAGAAAACCGTAGATAAGGCACGGACACGGAAAACCTTTCCGTGCCATATTAAAGGAGTCGTCATCGGGCTGAGAGCAATAAGCAAATGAACGCTGGTATCTGGTGTTCAGACTTTCTGTTATCGGACGGTCGGACGACGAGCGTTGCAGTCGAGATACCATCAGGCACCCGACCTAATTCGATTCGCTATTCGAAGCGGGCAAGCTGGCTAGTTCACCAGTCCGCCGGTCCAGTCAGTACACCAACCCTACTGCGCCAACTCAGCTCAATAGTTATGTAACTGAACTAAACCTGTGGTCAGAAGCGGGTATTGTATTACATAATATTTGGACTAAATCTTATCATATACTATGTCAACTTGAAGAACTAAATAGTACATTACATAGGTTCAGAAATAAGTTTAGTTGCCATGTAGGTATATGTTGCCATGAAATGCTATTAACATATTGAACTATTCTTATAGTAATCTAACGATTATTTTATTTAGGTACCTGTAGCAAATATATGAGTATCAATTAAGAATTTGCAGTTATGTTACTGATTGCGCAGTTACACAGTGTTCTGTTTAACACTAGCTAGGTGAAGTCGTGTTCGGACGGGCAATGTAACAGCTCCGTTATCTGTAGGAACATGCAAACTCGACGGTGGATCACGACAATCAATTCGCAATTTTGTTCTAACACTTTCCCGGCAACGAGCACGCTAGCAAATGCTTTTCAGCTATATTACCCACTTCTAAATAAAGGAAAACTTTTTTATCCTTAACTACTTATTTTGTTTGTCAAACTCAACGTTACATACTAGTATATATACGTAAATATTATTCCTATTAACAATACAGTAATTAACCTACCAATATACTTCGTGTGCATAAATAGTGTACTACATTTTTAATGCTAGCTTTAATGCTAGTAAGTAAGTAGTAAAAATCTAGTAAATATTTCTTTGTACATAATGATATGTAATTTTTGTGAAAATTTTGTAAACTCAAGACCGACATTTATGTTTCAATTTATGAAGATTGATGGAAATAATTCTAATATAAGAAATACTTTCACCTTGCGGTGCACTGGTTCGGCTGATAATTTGCGGATTCAAAATCTAATTTAAAAATAATTGCTGGAAGCTGGAAGGAATTGTACCTGTAAATGTGGCGTCTTTGCTGGATTCCTCTGAAATATTCTTCTGCCTCTCCACGTGGGATTTCCTTTGCACCTCACTTTTTACTTTTATTACACCTTCTTCTTATCACAAACTAACTATAAATGTCTTCAAGGAACAATGGAGTGTAGCGCGCGTGAACTGCATATATATTTAATTATGTGCGGGAGCAATTATCACGGCTGCGGTAGGATTTGAACTGGCGATCCTTATCAAGGTCGCGCGGTACGAAGGTGCATCGCGGAACGAAACATCTTCCGTTCGCGAACAGACATTTGACAGATTCTCAAAACCCATTCAAACAAATAAAAAGAACCAAATATCATGCTCATAAGAATAGATTCTTGGAAGTATATTATTATTTGTATGAAACTCGAAATTGCTGAACAACCTTAAAAGTATTAAGTTCACTCAAGTTGCAAACTAGTCCCTTAAGTCTAGACATCCTTTCAAGTGAAAACTCGTATTCAAACATTTACGATTATTATTATATAGATATTAAAAGCAACGACTCCGTAACATCTTTTACGACTGAATCGCATGAAAGTTTTTATCACGAATATAGATAAAAGTGTGAATGGGAGAAAAATGCATTTAAACCAAAACAGATCTGAAAAAGTTCATTCATCAAAGCGAGGCGTCTATTATAAAAGATTTGTCACAGTGAAAGACAATGTAGTTCATGCGCTTTATACGGTTCTTTTACGAATAAATTCATTAATTACTCATAATTTTTAAAAATATCTTTTATTGCACTAACTTATAAAACATGAAAAATAATTATTTAATTAAAAAAAAAATAGAATGAATAATTATTAAATTTAATAATAATTATAATAAATAATAATTATTTTTTTTCATACACAATTACACAATTAAAGATCAAATTGATATATAAGTAAGAAGTGCAGTTAATCGACATTATAATTTAAAATTTGGAGTTTAGATAATACAATACTTAATTATAACTAGATTATACATTTAGATGTTCTGTCCGCTAGCTACCGCGGTAGGATTCCCTGTGTTGCGGTAGCTAGTGCTCTTCAAGGAACTAAGTAAATCGAAATCAGTATAAAAGTTTTACTAGGTATCATTAAAAAATAAAAATAAAATATTTACAATTTAACTAATTAATTCATTATCATTCTGTTATATTTATTATAAAGTAGTATTTTAAGAAATAAAAATTAGATAGATATATTTTTAAATATTAATATTAAATAAATTATTAGGTATTAGTAGGTAATGTTAGTAGAAGTAATATTTTATATAGTAACCTACAACAGAGGGACGATTACTGCGTAGTACATCTAGTCTACATATTATATGAAATGCTGTTTGTGTTGAAAGTGTTTGTGGAGGTGAGGCTAAATCTGTTTTCAAGTCAGCTAAATGTACCACTCTTTTTTGTTTTCTTTTATCTGTGGATTTTAATAGTATTTAATTTTCAAGTTTAGAATATTTATAAAGTATAAATTAATTTTAAGACGGTACTCTTATTAGTTCCTCGGTTTCCATGTAGTTCATATTAAACAGATATTCTTTTACTTTTTCCTTGCATATGTATTTTGTGTCCTGTAGTATGTTTAAAGCTTCGTGCAGTTTTTTATATATATAACTCCCACGAAACCCATAACTTCTAACCCCTATCATAGTTTTTACCCGTAATATAGGCCAATGTGATTTTCGCAATGAGCCAATTTGGCTGCCAATTGCTGTTTTATGATAACGTAGTGCTATTGCCATTATATACGTTTGCCTTACTGTCAGTTGGTTTGTATCTTTGTATAATGCCTCGGTTGGATACCTAAAGTTTTTCCTATATGCCACCTTTAGGACCGCTCGTTGAGCGCGTTCAAGTTTTAATAGATTAGTGGTACCAGCCGATCCCCAAGTGCAAGCACAATATCTCACCAGTGATTGACAGAGTGCGAGGTATACCATTGTTATCACTTTGTTATTTGCAATAGCTTTAAGTCTTTTGAACACAAATAGTAGTTTCCTGAGTCGGCTTCTCAAAATTTCGATCTGCTTAGTCCACGTGAGCAGTTCGTCTATATATATGCCCAGGTATTTATAAGATTTTTCTTGTCCTAGTATAGTGCACATACATATGTTAGAGTCTTCTTCATTGCATGTGTGCAATTTAATGCATAGATGTTGCTGTGGGCTTGTTCTACTAGAAACACGAAATGCTATAATTTTAGTCTTATTTGCGTTCAATGTAAGCAAGTTGTGCTGCAGCCAATCTACTACTCTTCTCAAGCCATCATTAGCTGCTTGGCTAACACTATCCCAAGTATTTCCACTAAATACAATAGCAGTATCATCAGCAAAAGCATACAATCTGGCGTCTTGTAATTTCATATTACAGAGGTCGTTAAGATAAATCAAGAATAGGGTAGGACCAAGAACGCTTCCCTGTGGCACGCCGAATGATACATCCAATGAGTCACTGTACTGGTCATCCACTTTAACTCTCTGCTTTCTATTCGTAAGGTATGATTCAAACCATCTTAGGGCCTCTCCACGAATACCAATGCCTTCAAGCTTCCTAACAAGTATGGGCCTTGAGACGGTGTCAAATGCCTTAGCAAGGTCAAGAAAGACACCTATAGATCTACGTCCTGAATCTATGTTTTTAGAGACATGATCCACTAATTCAATAACTGCATCCTCCGTTGACCTGCCAGGCCTGAAACCATACTGACTCTGTGAAAGAATTTTATTATTTTCTAGAAAAGCACCAATGTTTTGTTGACTACCTTCTCCAGTATTTTAGTAAGAGAGCTCAGCAGAGAGATCGGCCTATAATTGGATGGCTGATCTGCATCTCCTTCTTTGTAGATGGGGCAAACATTTGCTTCCTTCAGTATATTTGGGACACAACCTGATTGCAAGCTTAAGTTACAAATATGGACAATAGGTCCTGCAAGTACATGTTTGCCTAGTTTTAGTAAATGATTGTTAATATTATCGCCACCAGGGGCCGAGTTACTTTTTAGAGTACTTATAATTTTTGTTACTTCATAGGCAGTAGTAGGGGCCAAAAATAATGAACTAACAGGTGGGTCACCAATGTTGACTTTATTTATGAGGTCTTCTTCTGTTACTCTGAGGCTTGATAAAATATTTTGAGCGAGATTTGTCCCTATGGTTGCAAAATACTTGTTCACACTATTTAACGCATCTTTTGGGTTGGACGCGGAGTTTATTAGGCTAACATTTGATGTATTGGCAGTCTTTAGATTACATACATCCTTTATTGCACTCCATATTTTTTTGCTGTTGCCGTTGCTATCCTCTATTAATTTACAGTCATGTGCGTCTTTTAGGTTCTGCAATATATTGTTACATATATTTCTGTAATTTTTATATTTCATTTGTACATTTATATTACTTGGATCTTTTTTGGACAAGTGATGTAGCCAATCTCTTCTCCTCATGCATTTCAACAAACCTGACGTAATCCAAGGTTTTCTAATGTATTTAGAATTTGGTACAATTTTGAGAGATGTATGCGCTTTTATGGCTGCGGTAATAATATCAACAAATTCCTCGGTAGCTATGTTCACGTCCTGATTCTTAAAAAAACTCAGCCAATCAACTTGCTCCAATTCTCGAATTACTAGGTCATAGTTTATTTTAGTAATGTTATATTTATTTTCTTTCTGAATTAAAGGCTTTCCTACAACTTTAAGAAAAACTGCGTCATGATCACTAACTCCAGAGAAACAGACAACTGCTGAAGATGGGAAAGATGATCTAACAAATGCGTGGTCTATACAATTTTTGTCGCGGGTAGGAATCAGATGTGTAGGTGTAAAGCCATGGCTAGTAATGAGCTCAAGATAATCTTCAGCTCGCGCATCAATTGTATTTGGCTTTATATCTATATTCATGTCGCCAATTATAATTGCATTTTTGCTGGGGAGTGAACCCACAATCAAGTCAAGAGAGTTTTTAAATTCTTTGACACTATACTTTCCCGGCGATCTATAGATTGCAACTATGGTGTAACTATTAGCAACTTTGATTAAAAGGCAGTTGGCATCGCTAAATTCTGGCTCAGTTATTTTTATGTCTAGCCCTATTTTTGTATAGACAACAATCCCGTCATTTTTGTTAAAAGATTTCTTTGTAAAGTTACAGAAGTAGTTATCGATGGCCATGCCCTTGAAGGAGCCATCCGTAAAACATTCCGTCAAAATGATAACATTAGGTTCAAAATTCAATCGTGATAAAAATACTAGCAAATACTTAAAGTTAGCTCGTATGCTGCGTACATTCTGTGCTAAAACCGTAAACTCGTTTGAATCATCGTTTAAGTCCAAATATATTTTACACATCTCCGGGTACATTATAAAAAAAAGAAACTTGCTCGTCTAAATTAAATTCAATAATTAATGAAGCTGATCAGTAATTTGGATTTTATTTCTAACAGACCTTAAATTAAATGCAATATGACTAAAATATTGTGTAAAACAGAATTACTGGCTATCGAAAGTCTTTACAATGTTATATATTATCTATATTTTTGTAATTTTTTGATACTGTAATGATGCCTCAATCATCAGCAATAAAGTACGTCTAGTTAAGCTACTGTCAGCCGGTAAAACGTACCACGGACGGTTGCGGCGTGAATCGTTTTTGCAACACTTCCGCGCCCGTAACGTCCACGTAATTAATTCAATGATCGTTCGCATAATGACTTGCATGCGGCCACCCTCTCGCGAGTGCCTCAAACTAACGCGCACTAATTCCCCAACGTTAATGAAGGGGATTCTCCACAGGGACGTTTTTGTTAGCGAACACACGAAGAGGATTTTTGGCACCGTCACCCATCGTCGTTTAAACGTTTCCGCCATTAATCTTTCACTTCCGCAAAGATTGCATTTTAAAGTTTCTGTTTGGGTAGCATTTGCCTGTAATGTTACGCTCGTACCGGCTTTGTGGAATTGGAATGAGCGTCCTGAAATGGGATATTATTTACCTATCATGTACAGCTTTCTGAAGCGCTGACCAAGCCAAGTTCTGAAACTACTTTTCATAATGCTTACGGGATTTCATAACAACATTTGAGAGTTATGGTGGGACCGCAACTCCTTTAGGCTACTTAGAGAGCTATTTGCAGTGAGATCCGCCCAATCTACGCGGTAGATTGGTGAACTTTGGAGATAACTCGCCGCAAACTTGAGCGATTTGACGCGGCAATATTCCGCTAAGGTAAACCGACTGTCTTAATTTACTTACAAATGTTCAAACACGTTTTAGGCTCCTGATAATGATAGTGCTAGTAAAGTTCTTTATTGGTATTTGAAAACATTTTACTACCAAATTAGTATTATTTTTATAAAAAATTTTGGTCTACCAAATATTCTAGGTTTAGTTTCATGTTCTTAAGAAATTACTCAATAATCCTAGAATGTACCTAAATACTAAGTTTTACTACGAAAGCTTGTTTTATCTTAGTCTGCATGATCATCACTTTTCTTAAACGGGTTGCGGTTAAAAGCAATACTAATACAATATTACAGAACCAATTTGAATAAAATGTATACAAGAGGTGCATGCCCAGCCAAAGTCTCTGAAAAATGGACCTTCCGAAAAAAAAAACATCTAAATCGTTGGTGGAGTAATGGAACAAAACCTACAAAAACAGTCGAATCGAAAACATCCATCATTTTCAAAATCGGTTCATAAAGACTCACATCAAAAACCACATTGATCGAAATCAGTTTTGGGCAGATTCATTGAATCAGAAATCAATCGGTGTCTTTTGCTCCAGCGGACCCTAGTTCACCGAGCGTAATAATCAAAACAAAACCCTTATATAATTAAGGCAGCGTTATTTACTCCGTTTCTCGTCTTCCAGCCAGCTTATGCCGGTATTCTGACGTGAATTACACGGGTGGACGAGTCGAGGGCTCAACTACACGACCGACTTTAGAACGGGTGAAATTATTCCGTAATCGTTTCACAAAGCGCGGCGGTTTGGGTGCGACTACGAGCTAGCTACTCTCATTGTCGTTTTAGGTAGCGAGGCTGGTTAGTAGGGATAATAATCACATTAAGTTGCATTATTTAAATTTAATACCACTTTTTGCAGCTTTATAAAAAAACGGAAATCACTTGACCGATATCTTTTAAATTCATATTTGCTAGTCAAAATTAAATTTAATAATTAATGAAGTTGATCAGTAAAGGGTGCCGTAGTAAACTTCCCTCATGTTTGGGGTGAAATACCCTCCCGACGACTAAAAAATATTATCAGTTCGAAAATCCGTACCCCGTTTTGTCAAATTTGGTTGGAAACTACGACCTGTGCTCAAGTACACAATATCAGGAGACACAAATATACGATCTCAGACCCCAAGCAAAAGCGCGTCGCTCGATCAATTATAAGATATACCAACAATTGCAACTTTTTGTTTCAAAAATATTTTAAACGGTGAAATTCAAATCCGTAGTAAGCTTATGAACACTTCTTCAAAAGCTGTTTGCAAGTCTGACCTCCTTTTCTCATGTCAACACTAGGTTGCGGGAACTCTACCTTTTCTTGGGATAAAATCTAGCTAGCCTATATTTCAAACGAAGAGTATTTTAGCTTTCAGCTACGACATTTTCTTGGAACAGGAAATTCTATATATGTTTCAGGTATAAACCTCAAAGGTGAATACTAGTTTTTGTTTTAATTTTTCAAATTAAATGCTTTAGATTTCAATATTCTGTTACTAAAGCCTTTTTACAGCTTCAAAGGTTAAATATACATTGTAATTTGACTGTTTAGTTTTTCTAAAAAAAAAACATAATTATATACGTGTATCTTTATGTACCTATTATTTCACACTACTGCGACAAAAAAGTGAGACAAACAAAAACATCATTCATATTTCTTTACATTTATAAGCTAAAGACCACATCACTTCGGATCTTGTGGTATATTTTACATGACTGAAAAAAAAAGCATGAAATTACTTTGCATTTACGTATTGGTTAGGAATGTATTCGAGCATCTTTCTACATTCTCTTCTAGATGTGATTACAAAATACAATGTATATTATTATGTTAATGTTAAAATTGTTACAGCATCTCAAGTGACACTGGCCATTTTTTGTTGATGCTCTTAAAAACTTTTTGATTTGAAACTTTGCACACCTATCAATATCCGATGCCAATGCAATATCTAAATTAAACAATTTGTCTCTCTAAAGCGTGTTTTTTTAGTTTTGAATAACTATTATAAATAATTTTGATGATAGACTTGTACACACATTATTGAACATTGAGTAGTAAAACGAGTGTTCTGAAATCAATCTTTATCTGTCATGGCTAAAGAGTTAACATATAAAAAAGAAAACAAAACTTGTCACGTTTCAATATAAGCAATCAACAAATTGAAACTAAAATATAATAACGTTACCCAACACGAACTGTAGATTAGTACCAGGTTGATGAGACCTTAATGACTAGCTAGGACATCGTGAGTGCCTTAATGGCTCACAATTTCCGTGAAAGCATTGTATTAAGTCATTACTTCGATGCAATCAAGAGAGACCAAAAAAGGACGTCTATTGAAAGAGCGAATGCTTTATTGCATTTTAAGTTAGATTGCGACACGACTTTGTTCCGTTTCCCGCCTTCCGCAAAGTGGGTCGGTTTCGGACTTTGAGTTGGAATAAGCTGGTGTAATAAGTATTCTCTGTCCTTTGTCTTGTTCTAAGTCTGTAGAGAATACTACTCGTTTACTAAAAGTGAGTAGTTTCAAGTAAGTAGTTTCAAGCAAAATTTAACTGTAGCGGCAACTACGAATTTTTTTAAATAATTATTAATTATTACATTTTTGTAATTTACTAATTGCCGATTAAATATTAATACATTAGTTTTATGTCTTAAAACTAAATATACCTATCTTCTTTATTGTGAAGCTCCTATTCAGTATGAATAAAATAACATTTATATGAAAACCATATAGTTTCGAGTCAATGTGTAAAAAATCATCATCAACCCAATGGTTTACGAAGATATGATGACTATGATGTAGGAACTCAACTTGGATAGTTGAAGACTTATAACTATGGCCAAACTAGTTAAAATAACGATAGAGTTCAGTAAAGTAACGATAACCTTCTTACATGGAGCCGTATATTATACGGTTCAAATAAGTGCAATCCCTTATACGGTATTAGAGTAAAATACAAAAGTGTATAAATCCAGTGAAGGATGCCGGGTACCGCCCAGATCTCGACACAATGCGAGGCGGGCGGGTATTGTATTGTAAAGCATTTCGAGAAAACGCTTTCTCAAAAGCGGGCTTCGCCTTTTTGCAATTTATAACGGCTCTCATCCAGATTGTATGAATACAAACAATATGCTCTTTGTATGCGTGGCCTCCCCTTTGATTGAGACGTGTGCTTGCCTTCTTCATATTGATTTTTTGACTGGATAGCAATTGGCCCACTGGCCCGTTTTTCTACTGACCGCGATTGATTTATTGTCTAGGTATTCGATTTTGGTCTGCCCCTGTATATGTTTTGTTTCAGATTTGGTACAAAAAAGAAAATATTTTTTCTGCTATTTAGTATTTAGACAAACGCGAACATATTTCAGACAATATTCCTAAATATAAACTAATATTATTTAATAACAACTACAGTAAGATAATTTCTTAGGCTCTTCTTATTACAAAGATGATTATTACTCTTGACATGATCTCCTCTGATTGAGATGATATGAAGAATAAAGAAAAAGAATAATATTATAATAAAACTACGGGAACTGTTAGTTGAAAAACGATAAACATTTAGTTGAATTCTTGAAAATATTATTGAATTATTTAATATTTAGTATGATAAATAGCTACGCCTAAATATTACAGAGTGCGTGTTACATTAATGTTTGTCACTACAATAGATGCGTTGAAATCTATACTTACTCGTATAATAAAACTATAACAGGTAAAATTCTGTACATTAAATATATTTTAAAAAATCTTTTGCGAGGGGTGTTATTAACGATATAGACCCCAAATCTATATTTTTCTTAATGTCTGTCTGTATGTCTGTCTGTTTCTGGACTTTCCATAACTTCGGAACTGCTGGATGGATACTAATGAAACTTAGTATGCTTAAGGTTTTTACCATGAAGTAGGATCTTATCTACTTCTTATCCCGAAACTCAGAAGGGGTTCCCGTGGGAGGGGGGATGAAAGTCTTATTTAATTATAGCTCAGTAACGCGTGCATTGATTTGGATGATTATTTTTTTATCATCAAAACTGAAATGATGTTATCCCGAAAATTAGTAGGGGTTTCGCGTGGGACGCATAAAAGTCGTATTTAACTATAAGTCGGTAACGCGTGCTTCGATTTGGATGATTTTTTTTAGTTAGAAAGGTGTACCTGAAATGATGTTATCCAAATAATTAGTGGGGGTACCCGTGAGAGAGGGGATAAAAGTCATATTTAACTATAACTTGCTAACGTGTGCTTCGGTAAGGATGATTTTTTTGTTGGTAATGACTAACTCAAATTATTGTACCCAAAAAAATACTACTCCATTTTTGCAGTTGTAACATAAAAAAATGAATTTGACGCCTACATAAAAAGTTGTAGCAAGGAAGTTTTTACTATTGAAATATATTTTTTTAGAAAGGATTATCTGAAATTATTGTACTGCAAAAAAATATAACATCGGTATTGTAGATCTTTATTATTATTATTTTGAGTTTATAGCTGCGTATGCCGCAGCTATAAACTCAAAATAATTACAATTACAATCAGATTATGATTGTACATATATTTATTTTTCTATACTACACAACTAGGCATTTAACCACAAGTTCGCACGACCACGGAAATCAGCGATACTGTAGCCCTAGATGGAACACATAGCACACATATGAGACATATGTGTCAACACATAGCGTCTACAATTTTTTTAGCGATGGTGACCGAGTATTTAAAGTTGGTAGATTGCAATGCGAGAGGTACGATGTTCGATCTCACTAAATACGCAAGAAAAACCTGAGCTACCGGTGAAGGATAACATCGTGAGGAGACCATAGCGTGGTGGAAGGACAATCTTAATACTTGCCTGGCTAACTAGCTAGCCCTCAATTGAAAAATCTGTCGCCAAACAGCTAATGGTGTGTTGCGGCGGCCTTTTTTGAGAACCAGTGTATTCCAGACAAGTCATGCTTCATCTAGGGGTCACAGTGTCGCTGGTTTTGTAGTCGTGCGAGCTGGTTGTCAAATGCCTAGCTGTCTTGAATAAAAAATAAATAGGCAATCGGGATACATACATTAACAATACAAAACGTATGTATCCTACGGGTTACATAGAGAGTGCAGAATTCATAAAATTTAATAAATTTTTATGATACGCAGAATCTTAACGTGCTGAACATAATTGTGCGAACTTCTCTGTATCGCATTGATTAATAAAATTACTGTTTAAAACACTGCTATCTTATTATATCTTTAACAATGATAAGATTTAAGACGGACCACTGTAATTATTTCTCTAATTTTTAAGTCCCATTGACATAATAATGAAGGGTTAGCAACCGCGAACGAAGTCGCAGGTACAGCTAGTTGTTAAATAAAAAAAAAACAGAATATTTTTACTGTTTGTCTTTGAATTGACGCACTGTCAAGATGAATTACTGCTGCAGTTTCAAACAACTATTTCCAGAGCAAATTGCTTTAGTATTTAACAAATGTCGAAACGGGTACAAAGTGTAGCACGCAGTTACAGGTTTAGCTAACTGATTTATGAACTAGTGGATCTGGGCTCGAGGTGAAACTCATTGCCCTGGCGCAGGGGCATGCATATGCCTGTGAGTGTGGTGAGTGCAGGCCCCTTATTCACTTAGAATATTTCGAGTCGTCACGTGGGTACGTTATTTTAAACGCGTAGAATTTGCGTGAAGCTTTATTTACTAAGCCAATGTCAAATTTTATAACATCCTGTGGAACAGAACTCGCTCGTTTGTATCATCAGAATATCGTATTACTGTGTCATAACGTTGAACACGTCACGCGTTTTCAGCAAGGAATCTTGTTGTTCGTAATATTCGCAATTTACCGCTATTCAATCAAGGCATGGTCCTACCGTAGAGTCCATAAGTGGTAGTGATCGTAGCAGTCTGAAGAGTGCGATAATTATATTGTGTATCAGTTGGCATCTAAACAATTAAACAGAATCAGCAATACACACTTTATAGTGATGAACACTATTACAATTTGTATTAATTTAAAAGCAAATCGACTCGAACCACACGTCGATATATACCAATTGTGGCACCTAAACAAATACAGGCTCAGCTCTGGTGGTCTACAGATGACATAGTTAAACCACCTACACCGACGTCGTGGCCGACTCATCTAGCTGACCTACCTACCTATGGTTATAAGATTAATTGATTCACCGGCCAGTAGAGTGACGTGTTTCATGTGGATAAATCTTCTATGGTGTTGCTAGATTATAAAATAGTTTATTGATTGCTAGATATAATAAATAAGTTTATATTTTATTTTTACTTTTTCTTAATTTTCTACGTGTTATTAACAACCAGGGCAAAAACTGCGGAGTTGTACTGCAGATACATAGATTTACATCCGTTTTGAAATTAATAATCTCAGAACGTTATGTTAAACTATTGTTGGTCACACTTCTAAGCGCGTATGATCAGTAAAACGATAATAATGATATTAACAAAGTAATTGATATCTTTGTATTGCCAGTCGCAACCATCCCAATACTTATGGTTTTTTATCTTAAAAGAGATATTTCAATAATGTATGGAGCCCCGGCCAGGACAGTGCACATGATACCATAAATAAGTTAGGGATTATCAATCATTATTTTATCATCGTAGTATTATCGCAGTGTACAAAATTAATTCCGAATCAACATATTTCCACGTATTTACACAAAAAGGCGATTTTCACGATTTCAATGTGTCAATTTTTAAATTTATACAATTAATAATTGATTGACCAATATGACCACTGGAGTCAACCTAGGACATAAATATCTCCCAGGGATGCCATAATTTCACTATAATTTACAGAAATTAGATATTTCTGTACACAAGGAAGTAATCAACTGACGCAGGTTTCATTAATACATAATTACGGCATTTTTGGTTTGGTTTCCTCTTAACTCGAGTAAGTAATAAATTATACTATAAATAAATCGTGTAAATCTGGCAACAAATCACCCGGTTGCCTAACTTCACGCGAGTAAAGTTAATAATTCACTATTCTGTACTCAATAAGTCAGTGTAACTCAGAAACAACAATTAAGGCGCGTATGGATGTCTCGGGATCATTAATAATTTGCTACGATATCGAATAATGAAAGCTGCATAACAGTATCGAACGGAGTCACTTGAGATAGCTCGTGGATACGAGTATCATTAGAAAATATGAGTTCCTATGTTCTTTGAATCTAACATTCATGATTTCTTTAGAGAACCTGTTTATTGTAGATACATAGTAATTAAAATACAAAAAGATTAATTTAATATCTCGGTCGCAAATATTGTGGTCTTAACACTAAAGGCAATTTTTATATGAAAATATGAAATAACCAGAAAAAAAATGTTTTTTCTAACTTTTGAAAATTTCTTTTAGTAACAAATGCAGAAAAGTGACTTTTCATATTAAACACCTAATATTATAACAAAAAAGGGTTAAAATAAAATTATCTATGGTGATTATAAAAATGTATGTTCTTAATAGTTAATTTATAGCATATAACTTGGTTTGTTATTAAGTTAGACGTATGAATAGGTAAATATAATCATGTCATTTCCTGATTTCGGAACCGAAACATATTAAACTAATTATCAACTCATAAAACATCTTAAAATTACAAACACAATCTATAGATCTACTGACTTAATTAAAGAAAATAATTCTAATAAATACTTTGTAAACAACTAGACATCTATGACATAATCTTCAGACACATAAATCACCTAAAGCCATCAATTTCCAGCAAACCAATCGAACAAGTTTAACAAACCAAACAAGCATGCAAACAACACTTAAAAGCGTCGTTTAAAAATCTAATTACCAGTAGAATATAAATTGTTAGAGGTTCGAAAGCGGAATATCTCTGGTCAGTATCTGGCAATTGGCGCCAGTGGACTGGGCGAGTGGGCGGACGAGTACCCCTGCAAAATAAGACTGCGAATGCAATGGAGAGCCGGTAGCGGGAGCGGTTTTGTTAAAGTTAATAAAAAGCAATGCCATGGTCCGAATAAAATCCATAAGTTATATGTTATCAACAAGTAAATAATTTCTTTTTTGTTTTAGTCTTACACTGTCTCAATTCAGCCTATTACACAAACTAAACAGACAGTTCTTAGAATTATATCCGTCCTATTTTCTCTTATGGAGACAAAATGAGAGGCAGCAATTATAGAATTGCCAAATAAGGATAGTTTGATGATCGTACCACTATCAATAGTGTATAATTTTTATTTTTATGTTGATAGTAGCATCACAAGTTTAAGGGTTTAGTTAAGTAACTAAAGTGAACACTTTATTTTTTATATTATTTAAATGTAAAATACTGCAAAATCTTACATAGATACTGTCTATGTTAAGCCAATATTTCACATTTTATTACTTACGGTTTCATTGTTTCTCATAAAAGAATACTTAATTAATCTTAATTATGTCTTATTATCAAAATTAATGGAACTACTAAAATTAACGAGACTGATAAATAATGTGCCGTTAATACTATGAAAAGACTCGTAGAATGGCGGCAATTATTACAAATGTCTAGTCCGCTTAGGATTGTAAATCATGACGAATTATTACTATACCGCAGTAACTAGACGATATATGAGGAAGTTATAGGTGTTGTAAATATTCATAAAGACATACTAACAAACAAACGCCAATATCTGTAACTGTCTAATTTGAGTAAAGTTACAATAAGTAAGAAGTCATTAGAGACCTGCGGAAATAGTTGTGGACACGCAGGTTATACAGTTATGTACCCTAATGTATACACAAGAAGATTAAATTACGTGAGAATAGGACTGTAATTAAATATAAGCTTACACATGACCTATAAGTACTTTTTAACTAATAGAATAGTAAATAACGATTTAATAGTAATGTTAGTATTTAATTCTAAGATTATCTGAAAGTAATAAAAGCATGCCCATAAAAATAAATATATCATACTTTAATTTGCAAGTAACACAACATGGCTTTATGTAAGCCATCACAATTGATAGTCAGCCATTACTATTTATATGTGTGACTTAATAAACGTCTTTTTTCTTCCAATATTTAGAATACTGTAACTATACCTATTTAACGATAACTATTTCCGCCCTCGCATTGCTCTTCAACACGTCCAAGTCCTCATTCCTGTGGTGATTAACTGTGAATAGTATACAACTAAACCGGACAGTTGTAATCATGGCAATACCTGCGAGCGTTTAAAATTCAGGTGGACGTGAAATATTGACCACTAGACTGCTCGCCGCTGCCATTGTTGCACTTTTCAGCTGATTGATTGAAAATGCGGAATAGAAATTTCAAACTCGAGTTTTGCTACTCGAGTAAGCTTTGTTGTTTTGTTGTGGCTCTGTTTATGTTGTATTGTATTTTATGGTGCCTTAGCTAATGCGCAATAGTGTATATTGTGACGTGGAAATAAAATGTATGCCGTTGCACTTATAATAATATGTGGATGCTAGTATTTTATCTAAAGAAGTATAATACAGGTTATAACACAATAGTTGCTTAGTTAACAAATAGAACTTAAGAAACTGTCAAATCCAGATGTATATAATACCTTAATAATACTTATAAATATTAAAATCATTATGGACAAAATTATGTATAGCTTATACCTAGTTCGAGTTTTGGAGATTGTCACAGGCTACTTTTTCCGTAAAAATAGTTTTACTCTATGTTCTTTTTTACCTTTTTTTATCAATTAAAAGCTCGAGCAAAAGTTGCTAGCTTTACGAAATTATAATAAAGTTATTTATTGCTTTTCTATACTTACTTTGCCTGAATATTTATGAAAACGTTTTTAAAAGATTTTGCGGGAATAAATGTTTATTATTCAAATTCTTTAAAGTTTAGTAGATGAACCTGTTGTATTATATACAATAAAAAAAATATATTTCTGTTTTGCGCTATCCGTATCTCCTCTTCTAATAATTCTTGCTTGGTACCGCGTGGGCTCGGTACAGGCTAAACCAGAGTGCGAGTTTTATAGGCTCGATGCAAGATAAGTGATAAAATTCCTAAGAAAATCACAGCTTAGAAATAGTGTGAATCCAATTTTATAGGTTTTTGTAGTTTCACGGAACAGTAAAACAAGTCAGTCGGCATCCCACGTGAATGGAAGATGCAATTTAGTCATAAAAATCCGATTTCAATTTATAATCAAAAGTTAAGCAACAATTTTTGAAACAAAGACAAAACCATTACTTAATTAAAGATTCTATATCATCATCAGAAGATTAAATAGTTGCTCCTGAAGTCAAACTGTACTTTATTGCTTAATAAGATAATTAAACAATAAAGTTATGTTAATTGAAGTGAATAATAATAAAAGTCTCTAAAACAACGAGCATTACACGTATGGTCCACATTAAAATA
The DNA here is from genome assembly GCA_947049295.1 of Ligdia adustata. Lineage (NCBI taxonomy): Eukaryota > Metazoa > Arthropoda > Insecta > Lepidoptera > Geometridae > Ligdia > Ligdia adustata. The sequence goes on along the minus strand of OX346214.1, from coordinate 9,344,965 downwards.
GGGACCAAGTACTGGAGTACTCGGCAAACACTCCTTTTTACGAGGTAAATCTGAACAATTACTACCGTCTCAAATGGACCTTCACCCATATCAGGGCGCAATTCGCACACGTCTCAGCTCATTACCCGTTTACTGTTCCATGCTATGACGACCTGACAACTTGAGGTGGCGCGTGACTTCGACTACGTTTATACTTCTTTATAGGTTTCTTACATATTTTTTAATGGTATCAAAATAATACCATAAAAAATAATGTTTTAAATTTTAATTGCTTTATTTGACTATTTTTGTCAAAAGTAGATCATCTATATGTCTTATTTTCATTCGACGACTTAATCACCTTTTGATTGAAAAAAAAAGAAGTTTGTAAAAACTTAATAATATAAAAACATATCGCGTAAGAACGTATACTGAAACAAATCCTGATTTTTGTTTTTTATTCTGTAGATGAAGTATGATTGACATTTCTTTAAGTCATAAATGTAAAACTTTCTACAAATTAAAACCAAACTTAACTATGTAAATCTGTGTGATCAAATTCAAATCTCCGACCATTTTACTGTTTACTGATCACCTACATTCATCGAATTATTTGTCAACCGCATATTTGCATAACTGTGCCGTACTTATAAGCTGGGACTGTAACGGATGAAAGCGGTATTTAAGTAATGACGGTATTAATTTCTTTTCTTCCGTTTCGTTGGATGAGATACGTAGGTACAGACGTCATAATGTAACGCGTCATTCGCTTATTCTTATGATATTGGTTTTATACATTAAAAAAAGAATATTACAGATGTGTCGTATGTATTTTTACTAAGATAATGTTTTTTACAGTCAAATTATACTGTGTAAATTTTCGTATACCTAATGATTTTAATTTGGTATAATCTTTTTAGAGATTTAATTACATGAAATTCTCATTTTCGAGAAGTTTTGGTCACCTTCTACGATTTCTTCACACAACAAAGATTAGAGAACTTTTATACTTGTGCAATCGTAACCCAAACTGTTTGAAATAATTGATGCTTTTACCAGTTATTCAGTCCTTACAAAAACGAATAGGTAACAGAGTTAGAAACTCGGGAAGGCAATGTGTGTGCAGTGAAATGATCTGTGATCGTATACGACACCGCGCACGCATAACGAATGTATCTGACGTATCTATACGTACTTGTTAGAGAGTAGATGGGTACGGGAATATAAGTTGAGAGAAAAAAGCAAGTGAAAGCAGTTTTAATTAGAAAAGTACCTACTCTATGCTCGCTTAACGTACGTCGTACGTAACATACAGGGTTATTGATAACTTCTCGCAAAGTTTTGTTCCGTGTAAGAAATCCCGGAGACAAAAATGTCACGAGGAATACTAAAGTATTTGATACCATCTGCAATATTTACTACGAACAAATTCAGTAATATTTAAATCATTTGCGCTTATTTAATAACTTACCATTCGTATAGAATGGTTTCATACCTACCGCCCTTTTTTCGCCCAGCTAGGGGCGGTAGAATCTAAGTTGACGAGATTAGCACAGGACTGGAAACTAACGCGCAAGAGGAGACCTACACTAAGCAGTGGTTAAATAATTGTTGATATGTTTGTACAACTCATAGGTGTATCCTCACCCCCATGTATATTGATACGTGCCTACGTATGTTCAATACCTACCTAAGTTCGTGTGTAGGTAGCCTTTTTATCCACTTTCATCTGTTTTAAAACTTTAAAGTAAGCAGTTCCCGTATTCACATTTGAATAGCAGTTTTCCAGGACAGAAAACACGGAAACGTTGATAACGCTGTCAGAGCATGTTTATGTTTATACCCACAGCGACTGCAATCTGCGAGATATGCATTGCATAAACACTCCACACGACGTCTCCACTTCGAAATACAACCGCGGTTCGTATCTTTGCACTTGAATTTTGATTTCTCTAAAACCTGTTATATTTACGTTGAGTGTAGTGGTACCGGATTTGTGGCTACGGTGGCGCCACTGTCAACAAAGTGCCGACTCACGTAAACAGAAGTTGGCGAAAGCCAGCCCCTGGGCACGCCTCCAACTTACATTATTTACCAAGTGAAGGCTTGACTTTTGACTAAACAAGCTAACTTCTGGTAGCGACGGCGCGTTTAGTTAGCAGCAGCACTGTATACGCAGTTCATGCATTGCTCATTTCCGTCCTAATAGAAGCTGGGTGTATGGAATTTGGACTTAGCTAAGCGCTAACACCGCTCCAGATTTGAATGTTTGATAAAATTTTATGTATTTAGTTTTAGCTAGGTACATTTTATATCGAGAATATAACATGGGGAAATAATTAGATACATTTAGAATAATTTAATACTATCTATGACTTACAGTGTTACCTACGGTATGTTAAATTATATGATCAAATCAGGACATGATGTATTTCTATAGTAAATCTCATACAAGTCATAGTTTTGGCGTGGAAAGTACCAATGAAGTATTTGAACCATTTCCAAATTTGTATTAAACACAATCTTCTAAAAAGTACTAAACTATTTTGTATTTACATTAAATTTCTGAATATGCAAATCTTTAGTGGCTTTTGTTTTATTTTAAAAATAATCCATTTACTTAAAGCAAGTAATACTAATAATAGTACTTTTAAAAATTAAAACAGCGACAATTTATATTTTTATATATTATGTTAATTTAAAACCAAACTGGTATCCACCTAACCACCGTTTTGTCTATAAATATATATATTTTTGCTATCGATATGATATTGATAAAGATTTGCAAAATCGGGGACAAGCATTAGTAAAAACTTTTAACGAATTGAGAATCTCGTTCTTTCGTTGTTAATTTTTACAGAAAAAACTTTTTTAACATTCCTAAAGTCCATTGTTCATTATTACCACGTCAAGCGGAAAAGTTAGCGTCTTTTTACTTTGTAAAACGGATGGAAGCTTCAAAAGCAATTAGCCAACTGTCACTTAGTAAGTAATTTACTTCGTTAACTCCTTATTAAGTGTATAATAAGCTTCAGTTTCTGGTTGCCGTAAAAAAGGTAAAGACACAATGAACACAGTAAATTTTTTGACCAAGCAAGTGAAACATTTCTGTTTTAAGTCATACAAAATGTATTTGTTTCTGTCAGCACGTTTGTCTAGAAGATGATCCTTGCGTATCCGCGCGTAGTAGTTTCCAAACTACTCGACGAAACTTGGTATAAGAGTTTTACAAAAAGGCTTATTAATTATATACTGCATATTTTAATTTTCGTCGTCGTATCACTTAAAGCAGTCTCTTCTTAACTATATTGATATATTTAAATTTTCGGTATCATTCTTTATTATTTTTCGTCTGTAATATTATTAAATTAATTATTCATAAAAAATATGTTTACATAAACGATTGTCACCTAAGTACGAATAGGTCCCCACTTACAATTTATAACTAGATTCATACGACCTTGATTGACAGCAACACCGCCTTACCTATAACAAAAGAATAAAAACAATTAGTAAATAAGTTACCTCACAAGTCCATAACAATATATCAGGGCCCCCGCATCATTGTTGTGAGTGGATCCAGGTGGGTGTCACTTCTCTAACCTATAAAGCAGCATCTCCACGTCAAGGGGCCTGATTTAGCTCAGTGTTCAGAGCAAAATCGGCTCTCAAAATACCTTGTTACAAACTAGAGTTCCTAAAAATCTAACTCGAGATTCATATTACTGAGAAGCTTTATATATGTGACAACTGATTTCTTTGCGCATTTTCCATGACTTTTGTTAAAGGTATTTTTTCAATTTCAATAATTTAAAATTACTACTACACAGTTTATAATTTTATAAAAATAATCAGTTAGATAAAATTATTATTTTGTGGAAGCTCACAAATTACCTGAACAATATGACATTTGAATTAGAAGTAATGCATTACGTGGATAAAGATTATCACTATTAGTAATTTATGCCCATCCACTACTTGATATAATCCTATTTTATACGCCACTCGCCTCGACTCTAAGTTTAAATTTTTTTACCATTCGTTTCTGGATACACATATGTAAGCTGTAAATGATTCTATAAATCGTAGCAAGAAATTGGCAATAAACGGGGCCAACGTGTGGACGTGGGTTAGACACGCTCTAAGAAAACATGATAATTTAATTTTATGACGTCAATTAATTGCGCAGTTTGTTTGAAACAAGATGGGGTAGAGATGTAGGGTTATGGGATTTCACGCGGAAATCGCAAGCATTAAGCAATGAACGTATCACTGAGCTTTCGCAACAACTTGAGATTATCCCGATTACAGTTAGGTATGTATACTCTTTGCAACACAATTTAAAAGTTTATTAATACAGGTATATTTTTATACCTATTTATTAAGCGAGGCATTTGTAAACAAAATCACGGTATGATTATATATCGCTTCCAAATCGAAATCAAAATAAAACTCGGTGTATTCCAATCACAATCAACAAGGTAAAAAGTAAAAGCTACGAAAAAAAATTCAATCCTATCAATCATCGATGTTGATTAACGACATACGTCATTACTTAGGGCTTGTCGTGTTGACAGTTAAAAAACATTAATTACCTCCTACGGAACCTGGCGAGCGGAACAGATTTTTGGTAAAGCCTCACTAGAGTACATCAAAATATACGATACGATTCAATATTTGGTATTTTTTTTGGTATTTTTGTTTATTGAGAATAAGAATAATAAAAAAAGAAGAAAAAAATACGTGTGGCACTCTGGGACTGCCGCGGTAAAGCTATTGCATACGCATACGTCTAGCCGTACGCACACAAACACCGTGCCAGTCTGTCACCGGAGTCTGCCAAACTGAAACGACGTTAGACGATGCACGGCTTTCAAAACCGCGCGTAAGGTTTATATTCGTTACGGAATTTCTTGATTCGGTCGCCGCGTTCAAAGTCCGCGATAAAACCTATGCATCATCATCATCAACAGCCAGAAGACGTCCACTGCTTAACATAGGCCTCCCCCTTAGAACACCATTCCGAACGACAAGCTGCCAATTGCATCCACTGGTTACTTATGACTTTCACTATGTCGTCGGTCCACCTAGTAGAAGGCCTACCTACGCTGCGTCTTCTAGTTCGTGGTCGCCACTCAAGAACCTTTCTTCCCCATCGGTTATCAGTTCTTCAAACGATGTGGCCAGCCCATTGCCACGTCATATTGCAAATCCTAAGCTATGCAATAGCTTAAAAACATATATTCGCAAAATGACTAATTTTGGAACAAAATAATAATTTACATAGGCATTCCCAATATTTCTATCCCAAAAGTTTGCGTTTCCTTTTATTGTACGAACTGCCAGATTGTGGAACTAGCTTTTCTTTATTTCAAGTTACTAGTGAATTGGATTTATTTTAGGCAGATTATTTCATATTTCAGGATTGTTTCACATTTTATGAAATTCCTTGTTAAATTGAATTTTACAAAGCGGGAAAATATTTATGTACCTATTATTGTTATTGTTCCTAGTGTAGATTTACCTTTAAGATTGCCGTCGGGTATGATCTTGCCGATCTTACTAACATATTGACGCATCTCATTTTGATTTTGGATATTAACTGGCGTATCGTTAACAGGTTCTTGTCAAGTAGTCTACCATACGTAATACTTAAAAAAAAATGAAAAACGTACTGCATTTTTTTAGTTAGGTATATTATTTATAAAGCAAACCACTGGGCCGGTTTTGATAACATTTATTTATGAGACCAACTGGAAAGTACATTCTTTAGAATAAAAACAATCGAATCAGTTCAGGGATCTGTCAGAAATAAAAGAAGGATTCCAAACCCCTCCTTTTTGAAGTCAGTTAAAATAGACATGAAATTATGAATTTTGCTCTGAATTAAGTAAGATAAAAAACTATTAAGCTACTTCACCAGTGAAAGACAAGAATGCAGGATTAAAAATAATAATTTTGTATTACAAAACAACAATACCAAAATGTAAATACTCCTATTCTTAAACTTTCTCTTAAAATATAAAATGTATATGAAAAAATAAGATGTTATTTTCGAAAAATTGTGTATTGTTTGATATATATATGGGAAAGAGATAGTTTGATTATTCTGAATAGCAAGTAATATAACTTTGATATTTAATTAAATGCGTGGGTGAAGCTATGGGAAACTATACGATAAAATTTCGCGTTTAATGAACAATTCCAGTAAATTTACAATTATTGGACACTAAGCTATTTATAACGGTGACTTTAAGCTGCGTTTATTATCTAGATCTTAGTCAATAGAATGCCTATCTGCACCCACGAGTTGCACTTTAATGTTGATGACGCAACCACGATCAAAATATAATCAGGTTATTACCTGATACAAAGTTAATACTCGTAACCGCAATTAACAGGGAGTAATTAGCTCTGATAGTCTGGTAGGTGAATGCTGAACTACCAAGCGGACGCTTGTGGGTTTAATCTTCAGTTCAGACCCGCATCTTTTTACCTACGTGCAGATAAATCAATTTAAGGAGGTTCCACGTGTCGACGACTCGCGTGTCAAATGCTGTTTTTTAAACTAAGTGAAATAAAATAGCTGCCATAGAAAAGCTAAACAACAAATAATAAATTAATTGTCGTAGACGAGTACGGCCAATACCTTTTCCATATGAAAGGCCCGTTTCCAGCAGTGGTAGACTAACAATTGTATGTTATCACAATTTTGGTAAACTGTCTCCCCGCTAAAGCAAAACTTTGTAAATAATTACGGAAAATACTGTATGGGATAAAGGACATCCATAGGGTTTCAGATTTCTTGATTTTATAATTTATGATGAAATTAGCCAGTAATTTCAATAATATTCGGTAAATACAAGCCGTACGTAAAATTAATTAGTATTCCAGAATATTAATAAAAAGGATTAATGGTTATCTTTTTTTAATAAACTGCAAATAATATCGTGGCCTCAAGGTCAATAGTTCGCGAAAACACTAGTTATAGTGTTTACTTAGTTTGAGTATTCATTATATATATATATATATATATATATATATATTATTTTAGTATTTATAAAAGAAATAAATTGTAAATAAAGAAAGTACCTAATTTGTGAGAGAGCTTCATTTTTATAATAACGTAAAGTGACATTTATAGACGAAAACATTTAATAACAGAAGACTAATTTAATTACAATAAAAAGTTACAACACCCGGAAGTGTGTGGGTCGAGGATTCTGTCGAACAAAAAGATGGAATGTTGGTTAAGTCCTACCTGCACTTGGCCTGCACACGACGATATTTGAAACTTAACCATCACAAAAGGAACCTTATTTCATGGCAAATACAGATCAATTTAACTCTTTGTTTAAAACTTTCGTGTGAAAAGTTATTAATACAAGGAGATAAGAGGACTTATAGTACAAAATATATATTTATTTTTTGTTACTTTGGCTTCACACAACGACAAATAAACGACATCAACGCCCGCTTTGTTGGGCTAAGTGTGATAATTTTCGTAGCGTGTTGAGACTTTACTTTACTAAAGGGTTTTTTCTCAAGGTAGGACGAGTAACACACTACATGTTCTTAAAATATTTGTTAAATGCTTTTAGTTTTACGTCACTTACTGTGCTAAATTACTACGCATTTTCTGTAAATGAGCGTTCGTATAACAAGTCATATATTTTGCAAAATATAGTAATGATGACGAAAAATGGTTTATTACGATCATCATAGTAACTTTTAGTTGTTCGTTTATATTATAACGAGATTAGCTATTAGCAAGCACAGTTATTTATACATCAACTTAGATAAGGAGCGTTTTTCTTTTTAAATTAACTTAATTGGGGTTAAGCCAATAGGATTTTAAAATCTTTACATAATAATAGATATGAACTATAGTTTACAGTTTTATAACACATATTATATTATCATAAATTCAATAGTAATATTAGAATTAATTTTTAATACCCATCTGTGGGTGTGGACTCTTTGAGGTGTTGGGGTACAGACGTAAATAAATTTGTTAGAGAAATGCGTGTACATTGATTGATGTCACTGGTGACTCGCGCTCAATCTGGTTCGCTCCTTGTGCAAAAGTTGTCTATTGCAATTCAACGAGGTACTTGCAGCAAGTGTGATGGGCAGCCTTTGCACCAGGAACGGCCAGATGCGGGGTATTCGATTAGTATTTAAGTACACATTAATTTTGTTTTGACATATGATGACTTTAACTTTGATTTTTGACATGTCACTGAAATAAATCTTTTGAGCGCTCGGTGTAATTTAAGTTTTTTTTTATTTTGTCGTTACACTTAATTATTTTCACATTTCTCTCACCTCTTCAATGCAAATATGAGCATCAAGTTCGTTGAAAAAACAACAAAAAAGCAGTATTACTTCCCAAGCTAGTGCCTTAAACAAGCCAATGCATTTGAATATGATTCACTTAGCCGGTGAAACCGCTGAATTTCAATACGGCTAAAACCCCGGGTGGGGTCGACGCGGTTTATGACAGCGACACCCTGCTCAGGGTTTACGACCCGAAGCATCCTCCAGCTGTCTTGTTTGAAAGTAAAACGGTTTAAAGGAATATTTACCTAAACTATTATGTACCTAGTCAACGTTTTTCTGTGAATAAAGTTTTTGGTGAATTATAGAGAGCGCCAACAAAAATCAACATTTTTTGTCATGTTTTTCAGTGCATTGGTGTATTTAAGGATGTTATTATAAAAGCTTAAGATGATATTTACAAATAAACTGCAACCACTTAAAGCTCATTTTGTAATTATTAGATATCTGACTTAAGAGTAAGACAATTTTTCTTGAGTACAACAATTCGTTTAAAGAGTGCAAATTCTCACAACAATAAACTGACAAAAATGTAATTGCAAAAGCCAGACTTAATTAGTAATTCTCGTGATTTTTTAAAGTGCTAATATGTAAGCCGCAAGACAGATAAGTTCAAAATTACTCCTATAAGGAATCAAATCAGTTTTGTCACGTAGGTAATAGTAATCAATAATGTCAGAGGTACTTTTTTTGAAATTAAGAAATGCCGTTGACTATATTAATGCCGTTTATTATATATGAAAAAAGGCTCTCTCTTTTTTTAATATGACCTTGATAGCAAATAAGCTTCTCGTCGCAGCGCTTCCACTCTTTCATCATAATTTATTGGAAAACCAATTTTATTACAAGGCACGCCGAGTGACGAGATATGTGTTATACTTTTGACACGTGCTACACCGCCACACGAGTCGTAAACCACGTTATTGAAGCCATAAACCTTTGTTAAGAATTCCTCATTGCTATAACATCTCGTAAGACGAATATAAACCGAAGATATAATATTATATTCATGTATAATTTATACAGAAAAAGTAAGTTCAGTTATAGAACTAACTGAAATTCTTTTTTTGAAAAATGTTTAATTTTCTACAATTATCATTGTAATGAAGATATCATAGTACGTTTTGTATAATTATTGAACCCTAAAAATTGTTTTATATTGTGAAACATACTAATTTATGCAACAATAAAAGGTTGTGTAAGTTTGTACCTGCTGAAAGGATTTGGATGAATTACACGATTAACACGTGCAAATGAGTAGCTTCTAAATCTTGAATTGCGAAAAAGTCTATCAAAGACTTAAATTAACATTTGGGCTTGAACTAAATTTATTAATAAAAAATAAATTAATATTTAAGTCTTATTAGATAGACTTTATCGCGAGCCACCACAGATAACACTCAGCACACTGAGTCTACTGATAACTACAGACAACACATTATATGCAAAAGACGGTACCAACCGTAACAAATAGTGCTTCAGTGCCGTGTCTCCCCTATTATTTCCCCGAGGAGAAACAAGGTGATACTGCTAGGGTCCGTATCTCCCTTGTGCGGAGGAGACAAGGACCTATCATTTATTGACCGGTTTTTGGTTGCGGTGTCTCCCCTGATGTCTCCCTTGGGGAGACCAGTGCAACCAAAAATGGGTCTATATATATATGACCAAAAATGTAAGGGTTTTGTCTCCCACACGGTGACACGGACCCTTGCAATATCCCCTTGTCTCCCCTCAGGGAGATACCAGGGCAGACACTGCACCGAAGCACTATTTTCTACGGTTAGTAATGACTTTAGCTTATACTATATTTGTGACGTCATGCGAGTGATGAATTCATACGAGTGGTTCAAAAATAGAGCCCTTGTATGAGTTTAGGCACCGATGAACAAAATAATTTTATTGAATAATTATTGTTTTTCACGGATAGTACCATCTGTCAAACATCAGTAGAACTAAAATACCAGTGTTTTATATCAGTCGTTAGCTAGCGAAGGTTATGAACTACCTATTCAAGTACTAGTTGCGCCCCGCGGATTTGGTTATTTGGTACATATTTGATCATCCCATGGGAACACTTCCATTTTCCAGGATAAAAAGTATGTATTAATCCAGGGTATAAGCTATATTCGTGCCGGATTTCATCAAAATCCGTTAAACCGTTTAAGCGTGATAGAGGAACAAACAAACAAACACATATACAAACTTTCGCCTATATAATGTTAGTGTAAAGTGTGATGTGTCTTTTTGCGTATACTAAATTTATGACGTCATTAGCTAGTGATGAGTTCATTCAAGTGGTTCAAAAATAGAGCCCCCGTGCTCATTTTATCACTGAGCGCTTTAAAAATCTGAAATATTTCTCATAATCCTGTGAAAAAACTGACTTGCCATTAATATCCATCACTCAAAAGTCACTTCAGAGACATAAAATCAACCTTCACATATCAAATTTTTAGAATTTTTTAAATTTGGTACGAAATAATTCACTTTTACTATGTTAAATTCTTACTTAATTCAACAAGTCGTAGGTAAATAAAAATGATTTAGTTAATATTTATACAGTTTTTAGGCAATAACTATTATATTTAGACACTGAAATTATCTACAAAAAAAAACTATATAAAGTTATAAACTATATGTACAAAAGCAATATCCAAAAATTAAAACTAACTTAAATCTAAATTTTTAGGCAATAGACATTACTCTAAAATAAAGTGTGTGTTGCTTTTAAAAAATTAAGATTATATTGACTGGTTATTTTAATGCGAGGAAAGAAGTGATATGTAGATGTGTATATACTGTATAAGATACAAAATAGGTGTGACAGTCAGATGTGAAACAACGTAACTCTTCATTGGCAAACACATCGAAGAAAAACGTATCTAAATAACGTTACGTTACTATATTGCCTAAATTTACGCGTTTCTTTGTTCTGATCGAAAAGCTAATATTTTAAAAGCAGGATCACTAAGTTCTGAATACAATAAGCCAGTATATCACACACGTTTGACATATTCATCAATGGCGCTTAACAATAGCGCCATGAAATTACAACGACTCACTTTCATAATAATATATTCACTTCCTGCATACTAAGGAAATAATCTTCTCCAACAACGTAAAAGATAGTTGCGCGCACAAGTGTTATAACTCTGCCACTCGTTCAAGCCTAATGTAACTTATGTGAGAACTTTCGAAATACTCACTTTGCTACCTGAAAAGGGGTTTCATAAAACTGAATTATAGTCATAACCTTAACTCGGTCTTGAGGATCGTCGTAAAGTAGCATCTTGGGCGTTCGCAGGACACATGAACTCGAATGTTGTTAAATTTTATGGAATCTGTCGGATACAATGGAAAATATGTAAATTAGGTATCGTATTACGTACAAAAGTCTCTTTTGAATTTGCTGTATTAATAATGTAGAGACTCCAATATAAAGATTTATTGAGTATTCTAGATAAGATTGTAGCACCGATGCACTTGTGACGCCATTTAAAATGCATGATTGTAATATTAACATTCATAGTATTTAATTCAACCGAAATCAAAAAAGCGGAACCTTGTAAAATTATTTTAATATGATTTTATAAACTTTACACCTACGTGAATCTCAAAACAATAAAATTTATTCTGACCATTGCATTCTGATGACTCAGAGGCCCCAGTCGAACTTATTAGCTTAAAAAATAATCTCTTCGGTCATGTCATGCCCTTCGTGCTGAATGACACGACCCTTTGGTCCGAAAACAATGTGTCAGCAAAAAATAACTCATTCTTGTGTCACGTATTCTTAAGAAGATTATCTTTGTCGTACTGATCTACCTCAACGTTAACAAAAAATAATAAGACAGCGCCATACGCATCTCGACTTTTAATATTTCATATTATTCTTTTAGGCACATTCTTTATTTTATTTGGATTCTAAACAATAGACAGGTAACCTTAAAGTTTTGGTGAGTAGGTGTATATTTACGACTGTAGTGTATGAGCCTACGTAATGTTTCCTATCAGGTTAATAGTTACAAGAGAGATATAGGTAGTGGTTAGCTGTCAAAAGTATAATCGCAAAGTTTTATGGCGTCGTAAATTAAAATCTCATTTGGATGACGAAATAGTCACTGTCATATTTTATTATCAAGTTCAATATCTTAAAACTATCGCTTAAAGATGGTTATAGGTTCAACTTGTACAGGTTTTACAGATTATTATGCGTCTGACTTGTTCCTCTTGTAATAACAAAATTATACGACTAGCGGCGACCGAGACGAAAAGAATAGCAAGCAATAAATCAACGGATTTTAAGTTTTTGCAACCTGTCATGTATAGGATAGATCATCCACTTATCTCAGAATCTCATTAGCACACGCTCGCTCTTTGGTACAAAAAAGCGTAAAATTAAGCGCGAACCGGCGCCAGGGGCCGTTTGTGGCGCCGCCGTGAATTTTCTCCGTGCCACACTCTCTGCCCACGCGCCTGCTTATCGGGCCTTTTCTCACATAGAAATTTACACGTGCTTGCGAGTAGCGGCCCGTAATAACGCAGTCGTCGCATTTTATCTGTTGCCGTGGCAGCTGCGGCCCGCTCAACTAGATACGAGCGTGCACCGCCGCCGAACATGCGACTACACCCGAGGGACGTGGGCGAGCCGCAACTGCCGCATTTTACAACCTTTTTATTCCATTGTCACTCGGACGATGCGGCGCATCCGAGGGAAAAATAAATTTTATTCTTTATCTAAATGTCAAATCGTACGGTTTCGATCGAATCGGTTCCCAAATAGTTTTAATAAATCTCCTTTTACGGCGGCAGGCGGCCGATACGGAACGCATCTGAACTCAAGGATACGCAGAGCATTATCGTGTTCTATTCTGTTATGACTGTTCGCTTCCCGACAACAATAGATTTAATTGAAAGAGTGTCAATAAATTTGTTGGGATAGCTCCAGCGGTTCCGTATCATCGTCGGTGGTCCGATAAACGTGCTGGTCCCGGGACGCCGCGACACGTCCCTAAGGATCGCTCGGTACGGGACAAATGTTTGTTTTTATCGACCGGCCTTGTCCTCATTTTAATATATCTCGGGAAGATTTTATCTACACGCTCGCATAGTTGATCTTAAACCAAAATAAATCTCGTAGCTTTTCGAATGTAGATAAATTGGTTGCAATCAAATAATCACCGAAAGACAATTCAACGCGTCCGCTTCGAAATCTCCACTTCTCCATTACCTTCGTGCGTGTTTTAAGAGTCAACAGGACCTTCAATTACGTACGATTTAACACGTCAAGCCCTTAAAAACATAGCCGAAGGATACGTCTAATTGGGGAGGATAACATGGAGTTACGTCTCCGTGTCTTTGGATGTCCAATGGTACAATTTTCGAATTGACTTTCTCACGGTACTGGTACGCCCACGTTGACTTCCACGAATACATTTCAGACCAAGGAGTGGAACTTTGTATTCATAATTTAGCTATAACGTGGATAAACGAATGGGCACGCTTTTTTGATGTGTCGTCGTTTATCATCGAAATATAGCTCTATAGACCTACGCGACATAATATAACAACGGTGGGAAGAGCAAAGAACGACAGAATGTTTGTGATATTTTTCGTTGAAGTAAGACTTCGTTGTTTCGTATTTTTTCAAACTGCATTTCTGGATAGAGTTCACGAAAGTTGCATAATATTTTATTTGTCATGTAGATTCAACAATATTTTTGTATTGAATAAAAATATGAAATATTATAATATCAAATAATTTTAGAAATTTGATATTATAAAAAATATAATATGTGAAAACTTGTATAAATTTAACGCTTTAATAGCGTTAGTAGGTGTGTATAAACCTTATTCTGGAAGTCCACGAGCTTAACCAAGGGTTGCCAATAATAGCTTGAACTACTGAGATAACAGTCACCAATTTAACTACAACAAACTATATAAGTGCCGCCTCGTCCACACTCCGTAAATCATTTACGGTTTTACAACTGCAGTCCACCTTCGGGCCGACAATTCACACTCGATAATCATGTTTGAGGTAACTGCAACCATCAATACATTGAATACTAGAATCGAACATAATACAGTGTTAATAACATTAATATTTTTATAGAAATGACCGAGGCAATATTTGAGATTGGTGACATGTTTTCGACATAAATAACTCAATATTATATTATTAGCAGACACGTTACAGAAAATATTATTATAATAATATTGTCACGTGACAAAAATATCTTTTTAGTATTGTTTTTAAAGACTCTGCTAGTGGTAATTTAAAAAAAACAAGTGTAAGTGTAATAATATGAAACCCTAGACCAGTGATGAAATGCACTCTCATCATTCAAAGAGTAAATTGAAATCCGGCTGACACTTAAACCACATTTGCTAATATCTATAAGTTTCAAGTAGTATTATTCGAGTTTAGCTTGCATAATCTAAGTTCTGAAAACCATACACTAACATTTAGCTAGTTAAGGTTCCGGTGACACACGTAGCTACATAGGTAAATCTAACAGCACTAGTAAAACAAATTATGTAGATTAATATTTTTTAAACAGATAAGTTTTGACAACAGATACTCGTATTGGGAGTATATACAGATACGGCAGTTTCCATGTTGCCTATTCTATGTATAATAAAAGAGTGTGTTCCTTCTGTGATGATGCAACTCAGATTCTCTGATAATTCGGTTTTATTACTATGAGAATTGAATGAAGGCATGAACGCCAGCTGTATAGTTTTAGTTTTGTTTGTTTCACTGATTTGAGCTTTTATCTCGATTGGCTTTGATCCTTTTGATTAGTTTAAAGATAAGGTTCTAAAGTTATATAGTTTCGTTTTTATGCGTTCGTAGAGTTTATAAGATGTTTGGTAGCATTTATCCGTTACTTTTTTGGTATATTAGATGTAAAACTACTTAAAAGAAAGAAAGTTATGATTTTAGTCAGATACCTATATCTTGACATTAAAAGATGTTTATTTATTACTTTATTGTAGACACACAAACATAAAATACAAAAGAATACATTATACGTATAGTGACACAAGTGTTTGGAATAGTACTTGAGTAAAACATTGCTTAATTAATTCAAAAAAATTTTGGTATATTTTTAATTATTATTTTATATATTTACACGAAAAAGAACTAAATTAAGAAACAAAAATTTTGCTACTATTTTTTTCTAAAGTTTAAACTTCAAGGCTAAATGAATCTCATTATGGCTTAAATTTTTTATCCTTGAACATCAATCTGAACCAACAATTTGATGTGTCGTAAAACTCAGTAGTGGTCCTTTTTAGACCCCACTTCACTACCCATCCAACATCGGACCGAACTATCCATTGCTTAGCTTTGTTAACTATTTTTGAAATTTTATTAAAACTAAGAAGTATTATTTGCATAACTTTAAAAAATCATAAATAAACATGTAGTACCTTTAATCACAGCTTTGACTCGGCGTACACCTTCAAGGTTCATGGGCACCGGATCTATCAAAAGTTTTAGAGGAGAATCAAAGTCACCACCACTAAAAAGTAGAGCCGCCCATCCTTGAGGGAAATTCGAAGAACAGTCTTTCTTCCAACTCTTTCCTTCCACGAAAATGTACGCACGATTCGAAGAATTGTATGTTCTCGTTTCAAAATTAATTACGTCACTCAAATCACCAACGTCACCTTTCAGCACTCTTCTCACAAACACTTTGAAAATTTTCTTTTTCGCCTTTCCATTCCTTCTCGTCTCGCCAGAAATTTTTCCCGTAAAAATATACTTTGACGCGAACACAATCCGCTTCAGCGTATCATTGTTCCTAAATATAAAATTGCCTCCGTAACATCTCGGTGGTGAAATGTCGTTTATTTTTATTACTGTGTTCCGCTTTCTGACTTTTCCCTTTATGACAAAGTCGGCGTCCGTCGTGAAAATTAACGCAAGTAGTACGATCCAAATTGGTTTTATCATATTGAATTTTTGTTTGTTTTGTTTTTTTCACGTTGATATTTATACATTTTATTTGCTTGGATATTGATTCGTAATATTTGGTGTGTAGAATTGTCACCGCGGCGTTTTCGAGTTCTTAAGTTCAATGCAAGTTGTGCGCGCGCGTCGCTCGCCGTGCCAACTTCGACTGGAGGCAATATCGGACTCGACTGCAACTTGCAACCTGTTGTATGTTAATCCTTAAGCTCACTACCACAGCTTTTGTAAACACACTACAAACACGTCTACGATATTTACAAACGGCTTTAAACTTAGAGCTTGTAATCATTTGTCTTGGCATTAAGAATTATATGAAGAGCAAATAAGCTTATTTTGTATTTTTAATGCGCATTGCACATGCAGTTTTTAAATAATATGAGAAAAAAAATCAAATAAAGTTATTGAATTTGATTATTCCGGCTTAATCCCCTAGGCCGCCTTTTTAATAAGACAAACAGAATGAATTTTTACACTGTCGCTCCAAGATCTACAAGGATCACCTAGAACAAACTTTTGTTAAAAATTTGGACTATGTTTTACTGTTCTTTAGGTGACAGGCCGAACGACTTATTTTTGCTTGCTATTTCTCCAGGCCTTACTAGGATAAAAATAACTCGTCGTATTAAGTAGGAATTACAACACTGAGTTTTATAATTTAAAATGAATATCAATCCCAAGTATTAGTGAAGTGAAAACATGTCAGTAGGTATAAGTGCCCAGGCAAGTTGAGGTTGGTATGTTACTAAGGAAATGTACAGACAGCTGCAATTGCTAAATAATCTATCCATATCTATCTCTGACAACGACGAGTTAAAAATAGAATGATCAATGTAGTAATTTACTATTGTACAATACGAGAGTATATTGTTTTAATGTGTATTTTTGTATTTATCTTCCTATACTGCACCAATGAAAAAGGTTTAAGTAAATCAAAGTGTTAATAGGGTGCAATTCGTATAGATTTCAATGGTTAAAATCGTACCAACCAGTATATAATCTGGAACACGAAAACTAATCAATTATCACATCGTTTATCAAAATCAATTGAATATTTTACGGCGCTACTACGTTGGAACCTGTTTGCGTAGATAAATATGTAAAATTACAGACAGACTAAAATTCAAACTATATTTTAAGCTTTGCCGTAATCGTGTTAACCATAAATACCTAGGTAAAAAAGCAACTGACTGTCTTTACTTACACGCTAATGAGATAGAAGCTAGATAGAGTTGTCTCTATATTATTCACGTGCAGGAAATCTAATTATATAATCGGGACAGCAGCTCAACTAAAATTAGCAGGTATTTTAAATATGCATTACTGGCGTGGAATGGTTAAACCTTCAGTTGGGCGCTAAGTGGATAAGAACTTAGATGTTAGCACAATCGTAAATGAGCTTGTGAACTGTTACCTAAATGAATATGCGAAACATTTTTAGTACTTGGCCTGAATTTGTCAATTGCTTCGTAGTCTACTTGTTAAATTGTATGCATATTAGTAAGCTCATACGGCTTACACTGGGTTAAGCTAACTGGATAAGCCTAGTGGTTAGCCTAGCTTCGTTAGGCACCTACGATTTAAATTATAAGACCTAGGTGTGTTGTACTTTTGTTTGCGTTTGTTGCATGGCATCCCTGACTCAAGATTAAACTTAACGGGAAGGTATAACTTTAAAACGTTTTTATTATTTAACCACCTACTCTTTTGTATTGTTTGACGTGTGTATGATAGTGTGTGACTCCCAAACGAATGAACTGATTTTAATTATTTTTTTCTTTGAATGGTAAAGTAGTCGTTAGTTTTTTCATGTTTGATAAAAAGCGATCAAAGAGGGCCGCCTCACAAAAGTTCAAGTTCAAGTTCATTTATTATTGTTACAAATTACATGTCAAATATAGAATACTATATATTATTATAACAAGTACACATCATGTACTAACGTTACAGAGCTTTAGAATAAAAATAACAACATTCGAACAATAAAATATTAAAAAAAAAAGATAATCAATTCATTGCATAAATTCGTATGTCACTCAATAATATTAGTTGATAAAATAAAAATAGATACATTACTTCACCTAATTTTAGGGATAAATTCCTCGAAGTCATAAAATGACTCTTGAATGAGCCACCGTTTGAGCTTCATTTTGAAAGCTGGAAGGCACACGGATGCTAAAAGACAGATTACATATTTTTTCGCAAATTCTTCAAATATGGGTATTAAATGAAAAGGCCCAACAAGTAGAATATACACATATATGATAAATTTAAAATTCAGAATGACCTTCACTACAAAATGGCATACAAAATTTTTAATAATATTTTGAGCAGGAGACTTTGTAATTTTTTTTATTTTACAATTATAAAATTATTTAAGTTATCGATTCTGTAACAGCTCTATGGTTTAACTCACTATTGATGTATTGAGGTCCTTTACTCTCCCATATTCTTTATGGAGACTATTATTTCGTTTATTAATAATATCTTTCAACTTATTAATGAACTGCAATCATTGTCAGTGTCAGTACATAAGAAAGTTGATTTCTTATTGCCGCATCCCAGAAAGGCTTGTATGAGTTGACAATTAACAACCCATGACCATATTTATAAGGAACAGGGTACAATTATCAATTTCTGCGTTGAGTTTTCAACGCCCACCGCCTACACGTTTGACCTGAGGCCAGAGGAATTTTAACACTTCCGATTCACATAAAACAGCTGTAAGAGAATTCCTACAAATCACTTATTCTATAGAACACATTTTTTGTAACAATAAAACTTTGAATGAGGAAAATCTGTTTGTAAAAATTATTAGTGTATTTATTTACAAATAATATAGTACTTGGTTTATTTTGGTGTCTAGAAATGTTTTTACTAGAAATTACTATATCTCGAAAGAAGAAAATAACGCACGTAGCTTTACTTTTTGAAGATGTAAGAGTAGTAAGTTAGTTAGCGTGGCAAACAAGAAAAAATCGATAGTTAAATGCATAAAAATTTGCGATTCTATTCATGTCCGCTTGCGCAGACAACTCAAGACTCTATTCTTCAAGACAAACATACTCCTCATAACTATTCATCAAACATATTTTGTCGCTCTCTTTTCCAGTATCACGAGAAATATTAATATATTACATCGAACGCGTCCATGAAGACACGACAAGGTTCAGTGCATCTTAAGCACGTGCTGCGTGGGCGAACGAGTACTACGACCGTAGTACGATTACCTATACCTTCACATTTACTAACCCTTATTACAAGAGCACTAAGGTTCTGAATCAAATTATGTCTCCTGGGAGTTTTGCAGCATGAAAACGGACTTTGAGATACTATATCGATGTACTTGCAATTTGCGTACGCTCGATCCTTGCTTTACACCTTTCTATTTGTTATATAAACATACCTATTACATATCGCTACTTTGGCTTTGTGCTGCATTTTATATGCTTTCATTTTGTGTATTCGATTAATTGATGATCTGACCTTGCGGAGCGAAGGTTTCAAAGTACATATATTCTATGTTTGTGTTCGTTTATAATATTAAGCCCGCTGATAACTTGAAAACTATTTGTTATCCTATCCTATCTTTAAAGCTTTTAAAGCGTATCAATCCTACTTCTGATCAACACAATTTTTGAATTTTAATAAAAGTTAATCGAAGAGTAAGTTCGCTCTGAGCTAGATTTCAGAGCGAACTACCTTTTACTTCTAAAATATGTACGTGACCGCCAAGATTTTGTGGTTACCTTTGTGCTTTTAATTTTAAAAAGTACACTTTCTTGATGTCTGGTCTTGAATTAAAAAAAACAAGGCGTACCAATTTTCAATATGTTTACGAAATATGAAATTCTAACGTAACGTAACTTACTGTGCTTGGTAAAGGTAAATTATATGCCATGATTCTAGTTTCTAACAAACCTTATTCATATTTTTTACACAAAATAAAGTTACAATCAAAAGTTGAAATAAACGACTTTTTATCAAAATCATAAACATTTCGCTATCGCGTAACATATACTTGTGTTTCCATTTTACGATTTTATATTTCCAGTTTAGAAAATATATATTGAGCGATTAATAACGCTCGCGCTTTGCGTTTGAGAGCTTTATTTGTTCGGTGTTAAAATATTAGGTTTGCGACAATAGCCCGTATTGTTTCACTCGAAACGTACTCAATGGATAAAACCGCTGTTTAAATATTGATAACGCGATTCAAATTGCCATTGAAAGCTATTTGTTAGTAATAAAATTACAAATACCATTGTTTACGAGCTTACCGTTGCGGAATGGTACATTTTAATGAAAACAGATCTGTAATACTGTAATTTATAAGACTAAGTTAGCAATAATTTACTAAGGTAGCCATAGTAGGTACTATCGCTAAAATTTTAGTGTTTTTCAATCTTATGCGCCAGCATTGAATACTCTTCTTATAGCAAAAGTGTTGGGGTAAGGATTGGAATAGAAGCAAGAGAAACCAATCGATCGACAGTAAGTAACAGTCAACTTTATTGAACAAATGTGACCTATAATTACATACAACTTATTACATAAGACAATATTATTCAATCTATATCTTAAAAAACAGAAATTGCGAACTAAGATAAAACCAGTAAACATCCACGAACTTATTTAATACGGTCAGAATGATGAATATGAGATAATAAATTTGATAATATAAAAGATGCATTTCTAATTTTATATAAAATAAAATAAGGGATTGTGTTATAACATTGAATGGGGATACAGATGCAGATAACTTTTGTTTTTATAGAAATAGATGGCACCATATCATCAATAGAAATCTCAATAAACAAATTTGTAATTTGAGTCTTAAACGAGCTAAGCTTGATTTACGAGAAACATCTGATACAATATTGTTAACTTCATCGTAAATTGTATTTGTGCCAAAGCTTGGTGTAAATAAATTTAAAAGTTTTTAAGGTTCCGTAACCAAAGAGTAAATAAGGGACGAGACATCCGTCCGTCTGTCTGTCACCAGGCTGTATCTCATGAACTGATATATCTAGACTGTAAAAAATCACAGTAATATATTTTTATTGCCAATATGATCTTCAGATTCTTCAAGAGATCTTGATGATGAAGAAACAATGATTTACCGAGTGCTCCTTAAAATGTGTAATAACAGTCGAGAACATCACTATAAATGTCTTTTTTACTTTTGCAAACTGTACTCTTATTTAATCATAATGCGAAGCTAATTTATACTCTACAAAACTAAGAGTAGTTCGCAAAATGTTGTAAGTTCATATATATCAAAGCTCAATTCAAAGGAGTCTTAGAGTCCCAACACAAAGTTGCCTGATTAACATGGACTTTATACACATTACACTGATACACTTTGTAACTTTATGCGGAAACAAGACTTTATGGTAATAGGAAATTCTTGAATTAGTATGTGTAAGTTTGTCTAAAACGAAATTTGTATCCTATGTATTTTTGTATTTTTATGCAACAATGATAATGAAAAAAATTAATAAAACCTATAACTGGACAGGTAAGTAGGTACTCAGACGTCTCAATCGATGGTAAAGAACTAACGCTTCTTCAGTCAACCTTTTCTAACGGTTACAGGCTCATCTCTTTTCTATTAAACGTACTTATTATGAATACAAAAAGAACTCCGCTTTCGAGCAATATTTTCAAATTTAGGCAACTATTTGCCTTTGCAAGACTAAATTGCACAAGTTATATGGAAGGGACGCTGTGAATGCAATAAGGATTCGCTTGAGAACTGTTAAGTTACACAAAATCGTGAAAACAGTATGAGTAACATCAGTTACTCTCTATTAAGAGGGCAAGTGAAACGTTGCATTTCGATATGACGGTTATGTTAAATAAATATGATTCGTGAAATCGCCGCCAATAACATACTTAGTAGTATATTTAATGAACGTGATATTTTTTGATATGATCACGCATTGAAGAGACGAATAATTTTACCTGACGAATAGGTACTTATCAAGTCTTTGCCCCTTCGGTTATTATAAACAAATACATACAGATAGTTATAAAAAAAACTATTCTTACACTGTGTTCCGTGTGCGTACTACTACGGCATAGGGTAA
Source organism: Ligdia adustata (assembly GCA_947049295.1). Classification (NCBI taxonomy): domain Eukaryota; kingdom Metazoa; phylum Arthropoda; class Insecta; order Lepidoptera; family Geometridae; genus Ligdia; species Ligdia adustata. Next base: position 9,322,573 of record OX346214.1, on the reverse strand, counting down.
TCAGATGATCAAAGTAAGTTGTGTACGTTCAATCATAATTGTATGAAGTAACGCCTTGTCTGACTTAACTTAGTCGTCGCGTTCCCGCGTGCCTATTAACTCACAAAATTATTAATGATTTACCACCACTATAGTGGCAGTCAGAGAAACTGTAGCAGAATAGTGTTTGTACACAATTAACTAGATATCAAATTGCAATAAACTTTCTAGTTTATCTTTTTACAAGTTTCAACTCTATGTCTTACTGCACTGCGGCGCTTAGACTTTCTAAGTAAACTTACTCACACAGCAATATTAAGGAATAGTTTTAAAGCCTCTTCCTAAGCTGTTAGTTGTGGCAATAAGTATTACGGTAGCCGTAAAGTTAAATAGATACCTAGCCAATGCAAAATTGCAAGTGAATAGTCATGAATCGAATTTGATGGATAAAATATTAGCATTTTGATGAGTTTGCTAGTAGCATAGATAATTTAACGATCAAAGCTACTCATAGCAGAAACAATTCGAAGTTACCTAATGATCGACTATATAAGTACCAATATATTTTGTTATATACATAGGTCAGTTAAGGGGCTATAAATCTGAACCCCTTGTCCTCTTTTCGTGAGATTCTGCTTAAAAAAAGAGAAAGCCACGCTAAATTGAGGTACGTAATTACAATAAATTTGTAACAAAGCGCAAACGGTTATTTGACCTTAACTCAGATAGCTAGATATAATATTAAGTAGTTTGCAATAGGTTTTCAAAATGCAAATATTTTTAATTACATTTTTTTTCCTAAATATGTATATATTTAACATCTTTTAAACGAGAGGAGCGTGTTTTGTTTGATTCCGGCAAATTTGATTTTCATCCATGTTTATTAAGATGCATATCTATGCATATGCAGTTAGAAAAAAATATGGCATACAGGTTCTAAATTTTGCTAAGCATTTTTAGTCGTCCGGGTTTTTAATAACAACAGCAAAATCGCTAATCTAAATTACTAAAATATTAACGATTGTCCCATCGCTGCCTGTTATCTTCAGCAGAGTTAATGACAAAAAGCTCTGCTGAAGATGACAGTCAAGTCAGCCTGTCGTATCTCTTACGTGGAGGGCCTGTCTACAGCTCATAAGCTGCTCCAGCATCGGAATGCAATTCAAGCATAGCTGCGGCAGACGTCCCTCGATAATTGCATTTTGTGGTGCGCCTCTAAGGACCGAAAACGGATCAGATTTAGTAATAGCTACATACAACTTCATTTGGAAATTTCCCATATATTCAATGTTTCACTGGAAGCACCTCTAACAGTACCTACGTGATGTTTGTCTGGAATACTCGTACTCGCATACAGGTCGTATATTGCAACCAATATTGACGAAACTTTATTTACGGGTTGTACGAGTTATTAGAATTTTTAGATGTGGGTGGTTTTTGGTTGGAGGTGTTGGATATTTCTCTCAAAAATAGGGCAGTTTGCTACAGCACCATTACATAACTCCGTATTTACCTTGCAAAACTAAGCTCTTTACCGCAGCTTTACCGGCGTTATGTTATCCCGAGAAGAAAAGTAGTCCCGAGAATAAAAGTAGTCTACGACGTTCGCCTACGGAAATCTGGATCTGGCTAACGGATCAAGCGAGAAAAATACTTCAATTTATTAAAACATGGAACTATTGAGAAAAAGAAATTATCACTAGATCCATATTGGATCTGGACGATGGATCTAATGAGATTGATCCCAATTTCCGGACTTGACTTGAGTTTTGGAATAGAGATAGTTCAACTATCTCTATTCTAAAACTTAAGTCAATGAATCAGGTGCTGGGGAGAAGAACAAACAAACTAACAAACACATATTCACATTTGAAATATATATTAGTAGGAATGAGACATTTAAGTTATAATACAAAAAAAAATTTTTAAAAGAAGCGTCTTAACTCTTAACGCGATCATTTCTAAACAACATGTACCTTTGAAACTTTACTTACATCGTGGCGTACTCCATAACTTTACAATGCAATACTTCTAAGGTGTTATGGTCATAGAAATCTTTAGTGGCTAGTATCATACTTGTTTCAATTAATGATAAAAAAAAAAATTAATTCCCTAATCTGATAAGCACACTTATTGAGTACTTGGAGTCAAGCTGCGAAACGTTCTGATACCACTCGATAAGTTCAAATATCTTCGAATTGACTTTGCGCAATTGGATGGTGAGATAAGACTACTCGGAGGATTGTTGTATTCTTTTTCATTTAAAATCTCCGATGTTTAGTCTTGACATGTCATGCATTTTTTTTTGTCAGCCGGGGACTACTCAGCGTTCTGCTATAATATTGTAGCAGTAAATATACTACAGAGTAGTGTAAAAACTTGCACTCCAACTTTTTATGACTCTTTAAGTTTTTATAGCAACTTCTTGGCTAATTTTGTTCATACTTTAAACTTGTAATTTGAGATTTAATGTCAGATGCGGGTCTATAGACTTATTGAGATCTATCCCATAAAACATATGAGAATATTATTGTACCAGTTGTCGCTTGGGATAAGTGACAACAATATTTGTCGAATGCTTGTGGTTATATTATTAAAATAAGGGATTGTGTTATAACATTGAATGGGGATACAGATGCAGATAACTTTTGTTTTTATAGAAATAGATGGCACCATATCATCAATAGAAATCTCAATAAACAAATTTGTAATTTGAGTCTTAAACGAGCTAAGCTTGATTTACGAGAAACATCTGATACAATATTGTTAACTTCATCGTAAATTGTATTTGTGCCAAAGCTTGGTGTAAATAAATTTAAAAGTTTTTAAGGTTCCGTAACCAAAGAGTAAATAAGGGACGAGACATCCGTCCGTCTGTCTGTCACCAGGCTGTATCTCATGAACTGATATATCTAGACTGTAAAAAATCACAGTAATATATTTTTATTGCCAATATGATCTTCAGATTCTTCAAGAGATCTTGATGATGAAGAAACAATGATTTACCGAGTGCTCCTTAAAATGTGTAATAACAGTCGAGAACATCACTATAAATGTCTTTTTTACTTTTGCAAACTGTACTCTTATTTAATCATAATGCGAAGCTAATTTATACTCTACAAAACTAAGAGTAGTTCGCAAAATGTTGTAAGTTCATATATATCAAAGCTCAATTCAAAGGAGTCTTAGAGTCCCAACACAAAGTTGCCTGATTAACATGGACTTTATACACATTACACTGATACACTTTGTAACTTTATGCGGAAACAAGACTTTATGGTAATAGGAAATTCTTGAATTAGTATGTGTAAGTTTGTCTAAAACGAAATTTGTATCCTATGTATTTTTGTATTTTTATGCAACAATGATAATGAAAAAAATTAATAAAACCTATAACTGGACAGGTAAGTAGGTACTCAGACGTCTCAATCGATGGTAAAGAACTAACGCTTCTTCAGTCAACCTTTTCTAACGGTTACAGGCTCATCTCTTTTCTATTAAACGTACTTATTATGAATACAAAAAGAACTCCGCTTTCGAGCAATATTTTCAAATTTAGGCAACTATTTGCCTTTGCAAGACTAAATTGCACAAGTTATATGGAAGGGACGCTGTGAATGCAATAAGGATTCGCTTGAGAACTGTTAAGTTACACAAAATCGTGAAAACAGTATGAGTAACATCAGTTACTCTCTATTAAGAGGGCAAGTGAAACGTTGCATTTCGATATGACGGTTATGTTAAATAAATATGATTCGTGAAATCGCCGCCAATAACATACTTAGTAGTATATTTAATGAACGTGATATTTTTTGATATGATCACGCATTGAAGAGACGAATAATTTTACCTGACGAATAGGTACTTATCAAGTCTTTGCCCCTTCGGTTATTATAAACAAATACATACAGATAGTTATAAAAAAAACTATTCTTACACTGTGTTCCGTGTGCGTACTACTACGGCATAGGGTAATCAGATGATCAAAGTAAGTTGTGTACGTTCAATCATAATTGTATGAAGTAACGCCTTGTCTGACTTAACTTAGTCGTCGCGTTCCCGCGTGCCTATTAACTCACAAAATTATTAATGATTTACCACCACTATAGTGGCAGTCAGAGAAACTGTAGCAGAATAGTGTTTGTACACAATTAACTAGATATCAAATTGCAATAAACTTTCTAGTTTATCTTTTTACAAGTTTCAACTCTATGTCTTACTGCACTGCGGCGCTTAGACTTTCTAAGTAAACTTACTCACACAGCAATATTAAGGAATAGTTTTAAAGCCTCTTCCTAAGCTGTTAGTTGTGGCAATAAGTATTACGGTAGCCGTAAAGTTAAATAGATACCTAGCCAATGCAAAATTGCAAGTGAATAGTCATGAATCGAATTTGATGGATAAAATATTAGCATTTTGATGAGTTTGCTAGTAGCATAGATAATTTAACGATCAAAGCTACTCATAGCAGAAACAATTCGAAGTTACCTAATGATCGACTATATAAGTACCAATATATTTTGTTATATACATAGGTCAGTTAAGGGGCTATAAATCTGAACCCCTTGTCCTCTTTTCGTGAGATTCTGCTTAAAAAAAGAGAAAGCCACGCTAAATTGAGGTACGTAATTACAATAAATTTGTAACAAAGCGCAAACGGTTATTTGACCTTAACTCAGATAGCTAGATATAATATTAAGTAGTTTGCAATAGGTTTTCAAAATGCAAATATTTTTAATTACATTTTTTTTCCTAAATATGTATATATTTAACATCTTTTAAACGAGAGGAGCGTGTTTTGTTTGATTCCGGCAAATTTGATTTTCATCCATGTTTATTAAGATGCATATCTATGCATATGCAGTTAGAAAAAAATATGGCATACAGGTTCTAAATTTTGCTAAGCATTTTTAGTCGTCCGGGTTTTTAATAACAACAGCAAAATCGCTAATCTAAATTACTAAAATATTAACGATTGTCCCATCGCTGCCTGTTATCTTCAGCAGAGTTAATGACAAAAAGCTCTGCTGAAGATGACAGTCAAGTCAGCCTGTCGTATCTCTTACGTGGAGGGCCTGTCTACAGCTCATAAGCTGCTCCAGCATCGGAATGCAATTCAAGCATAGCTGCGGCAGACGTCCCTCGATAATTGCATTTTGTGGTGCGCCTCTAAGGACCGAAAACGGATCAGATTTAGTAATAGCTACATACAACTTCATTTGGAAATTTCCCATATATTCAATGTTTCACTGGAAGCACCTCTAACAGTACCTACGTGATGTTTGTCTGGAATACTCGTACTCGCATACAGGTCGTATATTGCAACCAATATTGACGAAACTTTATTTACGGGTTGTACGAGTTATTAGAATTTTTAGATGTGGGTGGTTTTTGGTTGGAGGTGTTGGATATTTCTCTCAAAAATAGGGCAGTTTGCTACAGCACCATTACATAACTCCGTATTTACCTTGCAAAACTAAGCTCTTTACCGCAGCTTTACCGGCGTTATGTTATCCCGAGAAGAAAAGTAGTCCCGAGAATAAAAGTAGTCTACGACGTTCGCCTACGGAAATCTGGATCTGGCTAACGGATCAAGCGAGAAAAATACTTCAATTTATTAAAACATGGAACTATTGAGAAAAAGAAATTATCACTAGATCCATATTGGATCTGGACGATGGATCTAATGAGATTGATCCCAATTTCCGGACTTGACTTGAGTTTTGGAATAGAGATAGTTCAACTATCTCTATTCTAAAACTTAAGTCAATGAATCAGGTGCTGGGGAGAAGAACAAACAAACTAACAAACACATATTCACATTTGAAATATATATTAGTAGGAATGAGACATTTAAGTTATAATACAAAAAAAAATTTTTAAAAGAAGCGTCTTAACTCTTAACGCGATCATTTCTAAACAACATGTACCTTTGAAACTTTACTTACATCGTGGCGTACTCCATAACTTTACAATGCAATACTTCTAAGGTGTTATGGTCATAGAAATCTTTAGTGGCTAGTATCATACTTGTTTCAATTAATGATAAAAAAAAAAATTAATTCCCTAATCTGATAAGCACACTTATTGAGTACTTGGAGTCAAGCTGCGAAACGTTCTGATACCACTCGATAAGTTCAAATATCTTCGAATTGACTTTGCGCAATTGGATGGTGAGATAAGACTACTCGGAGGATTGTTGTATTCTTTTTCATTTAAAATCTCCGATGTTTAGTCTTGACATGTCATGCATTTTTTTTTTGTCAGCCGGGGACTACTCAGCGTTCTGCTATAATATTGTAGCAGTAAATATACTACAGAGTAGTGTAAAAACTTGCACTCCAACTTTTTATGACTCTTTAAGTTTTTATAGCAACTTCTTGGCTAATTTTGTTCATACTTTAAACTTGTAATTTGAGATTTAATGTCAGATGCGGGTCTATAGACTTATTGAGATCTATCCCATAAAACATATGAGAATATTATTGTACCAGTTGTCGCTTGGGATAAGTGACAACAATATTTGTCGAATGCTTGTGGTTATATTATTAAAATTAAGTAGTAAATGGAACAGCACTATTCCACTCGTTTTGGAATAAATGCCCGCCGAAACGAAAATCACCCACGAAAAGAAACTTGTATTATACGGCGTAAACATATTCATTTGATTCAAATCCATGGAAGAAATCTTAATGAGACAAGTGAGATAGAGCCTATATCGCAGAATCTATCTTAATTTGTATACCCAACAAGATTAGTTTTTTAATGAAACATACTGTATTTCAGCCGTATTTGCCGTTGACGCTTAAGTATCTGATTCGGGTCTAGCAAAACTTGCATCTAAAGTTTTGCTAGACCCGAATCAGATACTTTAGTTCAGCTAACTTAGAGACAAATTCAAATATAACTTTATTGCACACCAATATATCTATATTACATACAGACATCTTAAAAACATTGGCAGTACATTGGGCGGCATTGATGGCATGAGACATTCATTTTATGTTTCTATGTTAGTTTTAAATATTACAAAAATAAAATCCAATACAAAGCCGTGAGATTAAATGCCTGCCACTCCCTAAAACATCGCTCCACATTCAAACGATGTCTGATAAAATATCACTATTCTTTATAAACGAACCCTTATATAGAAAACAGAAAAAAATAAAATCTTTTCTGCGAGAATTATTTCAACCATTCAGACACTTATCGAATTCAACTAACGAGACAGCTCTCGGCGAGAACGCTAGTTATGGCTTTTGAAAAATGTGTAGAAAGTGTCGCAAAAGATCGAAAATAAGAACAAAAGCACTAATTCCGTTCGTAGTTATCGATAGTCCTGTGTCAGCGAATCGTAGCTTTGTTACTACGACACACAAGAGAAATGTCCGACAAATTGCGTCGTGCGAGAGCGGCACGGCTTGAATACAATCACAGTGGAATGCAGTAAATAAAGTGCATACGTGTGATTCAATTTGCTTCATTCACACGAGTGCAGCTTTGAAGGTAGCCTTGGTTGCCTAAGAAACTGCGGTGAGGTCGCTACACTGCGGTTCTTATTCAGCGCAGCTCGGTTACGAATGTATTATATATAGGAGCCGAAATAAACTGTAAATATATAGAAAATAACATACACCTTCATAATCAAAAAAAATTTGAATCGGCGAAAAACACAATGAATTAGCGTAATAAGTATATCAAACTAATTCATAGTTTATGTATTAAAATGATACAGTAATTTTGCGATCTGGTGACGTCTTGAAATCAATAACTTTAAAAATATTACTCTCAGAACAATTACCATAATACTAAAAAGTCAAATATATTTTACTGTTTAGGTAGGTACTTGATATTTTAAACTCCAAAAAATTACGGCGTATAATTTTTAATTTTAATTAATTAAATTTATTTACGGCGTTTATGGACATATTATGACAGACATCCCGTTGCTGTTGAAGTAGAAAACCATCGATCATCTTCGATTCGTCGTATCTCTGACCGAAAGTCACAATACTTTAGACCTTATTCTATCAATAATAAAATCTACTCTTATAGGTTCCTCGTACTCTATGTATTTTCAAACTAACTTTTCAATTTCTTGTAAAAAATCCCCCTGCAAATTTAAATCGACTTGATCGAGTGCGACATTTTAGGACACACAAACGTACGATCTGACATTGGTCAGAAAAAAATTAGTAAGCAGGGATTCGCTTTGTCAAGGATTTGCTCTGTCAATTATATTTGTAACAAAATAAAAAATGTAAATGAACAAATAAAGTTTAAGATTATAATGCTAAAGCATTGTAAGATAATTATTACATTTAATGTAGACAGCTCTTTATAATTTATACATATAAGTAACCATATTATTGTCACGTATTATGTAAATTTTGCATTGATATAGCGAATTTTTTTAATATCCGTAACAGCGATAAAGATTTTTTCCACTTACATTCTCCCGCAATCGTAGTTCAAACCAATGTAAGCCAATGTTGCCGTTTATAGTGGTAATAGTGGTAACACTGGAATGAAGTTAATTCTAATCATGACAATAATTCATTTCTGTATTCTGTTTTCCATAAATTTTTTGACTCGATCTACACTAATTTTTGTAGTTAACTAGCAAGTAGTACTAAATTGTTATTATGAAATATTTTAAGTACCTCTCGAGGAATGAATTATAACGGTGGAAATATAAAACACTTCCTATTACTTATGATAGTAATCATTTAGAATAGAATAGAATATGGTTTATTTGTGACAAAATACAAGCAATTTTTGATTAAAAAAAAAAGAAAATACAAAAGAGAAGCATATTTTTTATCACAAGCCGATCCCAACTCAGCATTTTGTATTAATACAGCTAATAATAAGGATTTATTTATTTTTTTAAATCTAAAAATAGCGTGAGCTTATTGTTAACTGCACTGCATCCATACATACCTCCTTGTTTGATGCATAACAATTTATGATAACATAACAAAGTGATCGTCGAAGTTAGCGGAAAAATTTCAACAACGCCCTACAATTTTTCAAACTCGTAAACGAAGAAGTGAGGGCACGACTTTCCAAAGATTATCTTTGTATTAAAATTCTTTAACAATTTCCTATCAGTTCTTTTTAATTTTCATACTTCAGTTCATCAAAATTTATTTTTCTTTGTATACTTTTGACTTAAGCCCTCAACAAAAAAACATTTTATACTACTATCAATCAGAAGACACTGGATTTAGGATACATCTTTCCGTGTAAGAAGAGAAGAAGAAACAAAGTACGTCGTCGATGGTTGAATTTTCGACTGCATATTGTTATCTTCTCTTTGTTTTCCCTATACCTATATAATACTTCTATGCTACAAACCATAAAGATGAAATGTTACAAGGGAATTGTCTTTAGAAGCTTTAATGTATATGTGCAGGGTAGTTACGAACCAGCAGAGAAATAGACTACAAATTGCGTCCGCTTGAATGCGTTGCGTCCCACATGTCTGATCCCAACCGGCGACCCGACCACCGACCGCGGCTCCATTGGGCCACTAATTCTCGTTAAATTACTTTGCGGATCTCTGATTTTGTATAAATATTTACATACATATCATAGACACAATATATATGAATTTGTAGAAAACTTACGCTGATATTTTAAAAGAAAAGCATAGAATATTATATGAAACTAGAAGTAGAGTAATTTGATTTTGATAGAAGACAGATCTCTCAATTGCTTCTGAATCCCATAAACTGTCCAAACATATTTATTTTGTACCCCTTATCAAATATCAAATGTCGGAACATTTAAATACGGATACTAAACGCCGGAATTGCCAGGGACCGAAATTACGACGTAATAAAAACGTGAATTTTCTTTTAATTCGCAATTTTGTGTCAAGGAATAGCTACTCACAATAAAACATGGTGAGCGTTCGGTCCCATCGTTCAGGGTACAATATAAAATAAGCAGTAACTAAACCTCGCACAATCGTTTTTAATAATATTGCGCGCTTGTATTCAGGCGTCTTGTGCACCACGGTTTCGGCTGAAGTTGTTTTACTGTATATTTAAATGTATCCGTGTTTAAAAGGAGCATTAAAGTTTCCTTTAATGTGTTTGCAGAAAATTAACGTCACACCTAGAGCGGAGTGCTAAACGTAAAAAAATAATTCATAGCCGATAAAACAGATTCTTACATAAGATGGCACTCGAATCCAGAGTTGAGTTTTGTGTTTTTGTGCTAAAGTAATAAATGGCATCATTTTTCTTTGCGAACAGCGACGAAACATGTTCTGAAATCAAATAACTGCAATTTATGTGGGTTGTGATCTCATCTTTACCGCGTAGACTAAAATATTTCAAGTTGGCATACTAAGACTGGCCTGGCTGGTGGCCAGTAGGTATGCCAAGCTAGTGCATTCTATTTATTTTTTGTACAGTTTTTCGTGATTACTTTTGCTTCAATTGCAGTTTTTCATTGGCCTATTTGCAAAATTATTTTACGTACATACAAATGACAAAATTTCAGTTTTGGAAAATGATGAAAATTCGAATACCATTTCGAGATAATGTAATAAATAGTTAATACTAAAAATACCAGCTTTTTATATCCACTTTCTTCCAAGTTATACACATAATACCTTTTTTTCGTATTTATGCTAAGACCGTCAGATGCCATCAATAATAAATATTATCGCATCTGTCATCTGTGAACCGTACCAAAACAAACAACAAAAATACAGATAATTATTGACATAATTTCTTTACGAGCTTTTGACGAGAATAACATTATGCTTAACTTTTATTATATTTTCAAAATACTCTAAAAACTTAATTATTACATTCTATATAAAATAAAAAATAGGAGTACGTTATTTTTCATTTGTCTTTCCATTATCGTAATAAAATGGGGGCTCAAAAATTTTAAATGTTGTCAATTGATAGACTAAACACCATAATAATTTACCGAACGAGCGATGCATTTTAGTTTTGAATCTGGACAAATTCTGTTTTTGTGTTCATCTGGATGTTGGTACAATTTCTCTTTCCAACCAATCTAAACGAAACTAGGTATATAGGTTCGTGGAATTTACAATTTTATTTGAATTATGACTTTAAAAAAACGCCTAAAAATGTGGTCAAGAGTTTTACAGTGTGTCAAACTACTGGATTCGTAATACACTCATAATAATTTTTATTATTACAAGTATAAAGCATAGTTTTATTTCATAGTTTATTTAATTAGCTGTCAAAAAAGTATTAAAAATGGAGTCATACGCTATGCTTCCAGCATTTTCATATAATTTTCTTAATAACATGGCCAGGACTCACGGAACGAGGTTAGGTATACAGGCAAGGATTTAATTACTACCTGACCCTAATAATATTAAATCTGACGTACTCGGTAAACTCGTTATAATCTCGCTTCATATTTGTTGGTTTAGGACCGTCTATCTTTAGAGCAGAAACTTCCTTTACAAACTGCTACATTGCCACCCTTAACATAATCTCCAGAACTTACTCCATTGTCATAAACTGGTAAACTTAAACGACACTTGCTGATGGCGAATGTTAGTGTTGTATAAAAAGATAAGACAGTCTTAAGTCACGAACAGCATTAAGTGTTCAGCGAATTTAGTGATTGACATTTTAAATTTTAGGTTTATTATGTTAATTATTTTTGCAAAAAAATAAACTTTTGTTCTACAGAATGTGGTGTTCTTTATGTCAAGGTATAAACGCTGCATTGAAAGGGCTTGTGCGGCGTTGAGTTCGTTTTGTGTAAAATGTCAAAGTGAAGGAAAGAGCGCCAGGCGGGCGCAAATTGTGTTGACGCAGTGACCGCAGCGGCAAATGTGCGAGACTTAAAACAGAGCCATACAGCCTATATATTATAGCTGCAGTACATGAACCTCGTAAATAAGCATATAATATTTCAAAAAACATATTTTCTTTCCACCTCAATGTGTCTTGTTTAGTACGACGACGGACAGATTCCAAATAATATTTAGAGACAGTAATCGAACAAGAGAAATTTTTAGCATTGCGATAACATACTCGTACGGTAATTGTGTTAAAAATGATCACCAATTGTTTCCTTTTTCATAATATTACTGTGAACAAAATATCTCGGTATATGAAACTAGGACGTATTACGCTATGCTAATAGTTTAAACTCTGCACTGAGTCTATATGACGCCCATATCACCCGTCTGACCCAGTGTGACGAGCTGGCGAAACGTGTAAGGCACTGGAGTGGCGTTCGGGTGGTCCGCAGTCCCACTCAAAAACAATTCTACTAGAGCCGTCATCCGCTACGGGATAAGCGGCCTCATTATTCACTAAAAGCCCACGGCGTGCTCGCCTGGGTAATTGGAGGCTTTGTTCCTTTGCGTAAGGCTTTGACGCTGGACGGCAGAGCTGCGGATTATTATTCACACAATCAACGGTGTACACGGGCCTTAGATTAATCTGGCATTTGAGGTATGAATTGTAGAAACGTCGCGTTACTTTTTGCATTATTTTAGTATCAGCCGTGCCGTGCGGGTAAACCTTTTTACGTGAAAGTTTCTATATTAGTTCAAAAATATTTTGCAACATTAGCCACTAATTTTTTTGATGTAGTTAGTCATATCATTTTACTTGATAAAAACACTGGCTCAGTAGTCACTACTCGTATCTGTCCTTAAATAATAATGTTATTTAAGGACAGATAGTAAATTAGTAGCTGTGTTCCGCAAAATAAAATGGAATATATAGAAGTTTCAAACTTTGAACCTCTATTTAGGGGTTGAATTTCCAGACATCCCCTCCCTCCGCAATGAATATAGCCTCATAATTTCATGCTTTTCAGTTTTAGCGAATTAAGCTGTGCGATGATTCCAAGCGAATATCAGTCAATCACTCTGTCAGATCTTACTCTTTTATATATAAATATATATACTAGCTGTGACCCGCTTTTTCACCCGCGTAGTTATTTTTTCATTGGATCATCAAGCAAGATAATGGGAAACTTCTTTTTTTGAAGTCGGTTAAAAAGTATCCTATGTCCTTTCCCGGAGTCTAATCTAAGTGTGTTCTAAATTTCATCCCGATTGGTTCAGTAGTTTTGGCGTCAAAGCGAGACAGACAGAGTTATTTTCGCATTTATAATTATAGTTAGGATTGAATTTACTACTAAATAGATATCTGAACTATGCCAATCCATATAAAATTAACTTATTTAACAAGGTCCATACCTACATACCTAATCAAGACACGATCTTAAACAGGATACCATCAGAATCACATAATGTATAACAGTACAGAATTACCTATATTACAGATCACAATAAAATCATAAATAATAAAATTGTCAGATATTATATATTCTTATTGACTTACCCAGCTGAAGAAAAGAAGCAATAAGAATATTTTATTAGAAAACAGCGCATGTGCCATTCATTTTGTCATATTTTTAATGCCTTATGCAGCTAAGAAACAAAGAAAGAATAAGGAACTCCTGTTTGACAATCACTAATACTACCTTATAAAAATTTTATACTAGAAGACTTGATGTTGTTAAATTTTCAAATGTGACAATTTAATGTTACACTTATTCATTTCAAAAAGTCCCATTTTAAAGATCTCCGGCGCCGTCGCCGCTGCCGTGCCTCGTTATTCCTGACCCTGCGGCGTACAAGCCCCAATCACAAATTTACATTTGCAACTGTCACTTGCAATCCCCACACAACTTACAACCTTACTTCCACGCATTTAGAATGTACCTAAGAAAAGTAGGTTTATTTTTCCTTATATGACGACGGCTTCATTGGCGCTCAAGGACAAATTTTGCCGCGCGCTGATATCTTATCAACAAATAACATCATTTATTATTGTTATTATTTCCTAAGCGAATTTTAACACTGACTGATATCTGCTTGGAATCAACCCATATCTAAAATTGGGGTTCAGAGTTTGAAAATTATTTTATTCCGTTTTTAACCCCCAAACGATAAAAAAACTATACGTTGTTATGAGTTAGACGTGTATGTGTGTGGTCTGTGATTTCGTAGCTCCCAAACTGGTGGATTTCGATTTTGTTTGAAAGGTGAATTAGTCGAGAGTATTTTAGCTATGTTAGATGAACTGTCCAAGACAGTCGTCACCACAAAATCACAAATTACATATTTTTACAACCACTTCAATATGGAGTATCAAATGAAAGGGCTCGACCAATAGAATACTATATACTTTTGATAAATATCAAATCTTAAATGGCAGCCACCACAAATTGGCGATGTTACAAGTTATTTAAATTTTTAATGTACCACGGGTGACAAATACTAATAAAAAAATCCTTTAGTTAAGATTTCGTACGTAGCGATTACCCTTCTTCCTTAACGTTGTATGTAGCCATAATAATATTTTTTTGCTAATATATTCTTTAAAACAAGCCAATCTTCTTCAGCAACTGAATGTAAAGAAAACTTAAAATAGATAGAAATGATGTAAACTCGCGTATGAAATAACGTAGTTACATTTCCAGAGGCTCGTTACATGGAGATTCGCGACAGTTTTATTTCAGGTGTCATAACTATATGATTTTCATTGGATAAAATTAATCCGTCAATATTATACGTACCTAGTAACTTGCTGCTTAATCTCCTTTGTAAAGAATGCAAATACATCACAATAATATCAAAATCATAATCATCCACATCTTTCCTAGGAGGAGGAATGTTGTTAGAAGTCTATATTCCTTTAAGCCTTATTTATCTGTATTGTTTATACAATTTTATCGGTTAGGATATTACTCATCACTATTGATGATAATACTTACTCCTCCCATTTTTGTTTTGAGAGTCACAATAAAAACATAAACATAGAAAAAACATAAATCAATAGTCGATTTGTTTAAAAATTCTAACGTAATATGTATATATATATATATATATAAATAAATAATGAGAACCATTCCTTACCAATTACTTTGCAAATATAAGGAATATAAGGAAGAAGCCATCACACCCAATTTTTTTTACCTATTTTCTTGATAGCTCTTTTTGTATACACTCTCACATACTACTTACTGGTTACTCACAAGTAACCTACGAGTATGACAAAATTTTACACCACTGGCATTATACGGAAATAGTCGTTATAGGAACTATTGACAAACTTAAACATAATTTTATAGTTATTAAAATTCTGTTACAACACTACTGTGTTAGTACTGACGTAGCACGCGATAGTAACATACATATGAAGTAGGAAATGTAAGAAAATAAATGTCTAAATGCGGAAAACAGCCATGCTTAGATTAGGAAATCCACAGTCAAGATGGTCACTCTAATAATAAGGCACTTCCTCGCGAAGTTTATTTGCGTTGACTCTTTACGGAAGCCTTTTAGAGAAAAAGCCACGTCTGACGAGACACGAAAGGAAATTTTAAGCTTTTTACGCGTTTCTAAAGGTTAAGGTGGTAAAAAATCCACAAAATCTTAACAAAAGGAATGTACAGGATTTCTAAGTCTCAAAATTCACGAGGTTGACTGTTTTCAGAATTAGGTATCCAGATATAGACAATTTTATTTGCAAATAGGTAAAAGTCAGATCAACCAATTTACCCAAGAGCTATTGAAATAAGCATCTACTGAATTTGTTTGCCAGTCGAAAATTCAAAGCTTTAAAATTGTATGTACTTAAGTATTAAAATCAACTTATAAAATTCATATATTCACGTTAACCATTCAAGTCTGATGTCATTCAGCCATCTAGAAAATAGCTCTATTCATGAATAAACCTTACAATGCTCCATTTTCTGAGAAATCCATAAAAAGCATGAATAATTTGGAATGTCGTAAATCAAGATAAATTAAGGCCAGCTTGTACATGCTACACGAATAGTTTCAATACATGCTACTATGGGCATTTTTAAAATGGCCAGATGATAAAATAGGAAAGATTTTAAAAAATCTGGGAAGTTGTCCTAAAAAAGATGAGTATCACCTACGTAATCAAATAACAGAAACGATTGACTAAAACGCAAAACATTATGCTCATAATATTTGGCTTTATATTAATATTCTATTTTGCCAAAATGAACATTTCGTTTTATTTTAGTCTAGATTTATAAAATACGAGTATATCAGCAAAATTTTATTAATTAAGTACATTGTAAATTAATGAAAAAAATTATAACTAAAACTAGATGACTATGAAACTAGAACTAAAACTATAATGATAAGATTCTAAAATGATGTAAAAAAAATGCTAACTAGACTCAAAATAGTAAGATAAGGGCAACAAGTAATGATGATGATGAAAATTAAATTGAGATTTTGATTATGCGCTACTCAATATAATTTTTAGTAAATTATAATGTTTAAGATATCTGGCCTTCAACCCATATCTTATACAAAGGCACTTCCGCTAGTCCTAAATCAGAGTTTAGTAATATCAACTTACTATTTCACCAATCCACTCAGACTTTGATCCACGGTTTACTGAGCTTGGGTATTCTGTCAGTTAACATAATTGAAACTTAATATAATACCTATTCATCCCTTGAATCTCCGTGTTCTTGTTTGACTATTATAAAACTGATAAATTGAACAGAAAATTACAAAGCAGATCACCGTTAAAAAATATTACATGAATATGGGACAACCATTAGTAAAAGAGCTGAAGCATTTTATTTATTAGGAAGCATTGTGTATTTTATTTTGGAGAAACAAATAATTAATTGTTTTATTAACAATTGAGATTTATTGTTTCGGTTGTCTTCTATCATATTAATAACTATAGCGATAGTAAGCGTAATAAAAAGAAAACCAACTAAGCAAAGAGCTAAGTTCAATAGTTTTTTTTTCCTATTTGATTAGGACACTATAATAGAACCCCAAGATAGACAAAGTAACGCAGGCAGCCGCTAACTTCTAAGTAGATTTAATAATTAAACGCCCTGTCGCATCTAGCCAGCAAGGTACTGGGTAACATTTGTTACACTCCTTCTAAGTTTCGCCGCAGAATACTTAAAAAGCTTTTAGAGAAGTAAAGTGCGTCTAACAGCTATTAGTCAACGTTAGCTTCAGTAGACGCTCTGTTATTAGCCTATTAGACGACGAAGTACGACTATATCATTACAAGCGTCTTAGAAGAAAATTAAACGAGCTATGTTGCAGCTTAGTCGTCTGTTCTATACTTAAGCAAGGTAGCTTTATTTACTTGGTCGTAAGTGTAGGTAATTAAAGTTCTGAGTTCAATTCTACCGTCGTGTTTTGAAATCGCTTGCTTTAATAGCTTAAGCTTACTTGTGTATAATTGAATATGGATTTATCCAATTTTTGGATAACTTAAATCCTTAACATATAGCTCCACATTAGGATTTCTCTAGTGTCTGATTTGTCATGCGATATTCACAAACAGGAACTCAGCACACCCAGGCTCAAGCACAGACATGAAACAGCCATAACTTATCGTTCGGATACCTGCTCTGACCGGGAATCGAACTATAACCACCAGCTTTCAAAGTGAGCACGCTAACAACTAAAGTACAATCATTTATATATAATATCGTCAGCTATAAACTAGAACTATGTATAAAATAAATATAAACTTATAGCCCTTGAAGTTTATCCCTTGTGATCCTAGGCCCAATCAATTACATTGGTATGAAAGTATTATTACTACATTTGCAATAAAAATGGTGATCACAGGTAAACGAAGGTTAAGAGACTTAGATAGGGCAAGTAAGTAGCAATACATCCCTAAGCCTGCCTTTCAATATAATATAAACCAATCTAATCCTTTGAATTAATATTAATAGATTAGATGTTCTTTACAGACTGTCAATCGAAGTATCTAACAATTAATCATTTAGCTGAACAATGATAAAATTAATAGTCTCAGGCTTAAAGTTGTGATTTGAAATTAATAGCAATCACTCTTCAGCGTAGTAAGATTCTAGATTGAATTCTAGACTAAGCCTCTGCACAAAGTAAGCCAATATTGTGGAGCCAATTCGTCTCGGTAATGGAAACTAGGAATATTGAGGTCTAAGGCAAGTCAACATTACCATTATTAAAGTAGTAATGCATGTAATTAGAATTCATATATACTAAATAGACACATAATTACTAGTAGCATACATATGTATATATTTTTTGAAATTTTGTAATCAATAAATGTTCATCGATGGATGGTTATTATGGTTAAGTACAGTTTCTGAATACTCAATATATTGTTGCTGATATCTCGAATAAGTATAACAATACCTGAAACAAATAAAACGTTTAAATTATGATAAAACCAGTAAAGCTCAATCAGAAGATGACTCTTGCTCTGGGTCTGATAAGAGCAGCTTATCACAAGGATCAGGTCAAACATAAAACATGGCAGCCCTCAGGTTTAATTCTGAAGCCTTACGTCAGATGACAGTTCTAACTTACCTATTTTTTTCTGGGTCGTGGCAGATATTGCCGTTTACAAGAGGAGTAATCCTGACCAACCAATAAGTTAAAAACGTGAAAGTAGATTTTTGTCATAAATAATTAAATTAATTAATTCGTAACAACTGCTAATTGATTATGAAAAGAATTTTGGAAATTCCATTTCTTGTAGGTAGTTTAAAATCCCTGTAAAACCAAAACTCCTTTGAAAAATAAAGAAACAATAACAAACTCTTGGTGTTTGATGTGAGTTTAATTTATCAGGCAGATGGCTATATATAGTAAAACAGACTAAGACATTATATTTTTATGACGGCTATAAAGCATGTTGTCGCTGTGGCAGGAGTGTCGCACGACCACGCAGCAGATCTATGTGGCGGCCGGTGGGCAGCTGTGGGCGGGCGGGAATTGGGGCATCTTGCGTACGCCCCCTAACGCGATACCCGCTAGTGAGATGGGTTAAAAAAAACTACGACTGGATTCTTTCTTCTACGCTAAATACAGAATCATATTTTTGTATTGTACGAATATCTAATATAAATGCAATAATTGGTGTTTATATTATTGTTATTTTGTAATCTAATTAGCTGTAAATAAAAGTAAGCCTGAGTTGCAGGGAATATATAAATAGTTATGAGAAATGCCTTTATCAAACACCAAATATCAACAGTAAAATTCACCTAAAACAAAGCAATGTGGTATCAGTAACTTCAGACAGCTTTATAGCCTAAAGCATTTTCTTCCAGGAAACATTTTGGATGGAAGAGTGAAACACGGTACTTGCCTGATAACATGTAAGTACCGTGTTTCACTTTTCCTTTTTTTAGTATTGGTACACCGCGGATGTAATATTTTGACTCGTTTTATTCATATCATAAATTGTTATATAAAATGAATTGCAATTTATATCTGATATCGTTTTCAGCTGATCGTAAATTTGATATAACATCCGTTCTTTATTTTATGTAAATATTTTACGATTGTTATGGTGACACACAAGGGAGCCTATACGAATCCCCTAGAATTCTTGATGCGCATTTAACGGTATATTAAAGGAGACCAATATGTCTCGTATAAGCTTTTAGGTGACAGCGCGTCTCTTTTTTCGGCATTGTTATATGCGTTTATAACAGTGCGAGTAGGAAATAGTGCATAGTTGATAAAACTTTCTTGTTAGGAAATTGTTACAAATCTAATAGATATCTAATCCGTTTTTTTAAACTACATTTAAGCTAGCCCTGGGGTCTAAACTGTATATTCAAAATCAATTATAAACTGATCTGAGCGTGATCTGAGCAACTATTACCAATTTACAATAGAATTTCTAACTTATATACCTATATGTTTACTTTGCTTGTCGCTGTGATATCATTTGTTAGTTTGAAATCATCAACATTGTACTGGTGAACTCATAATAAATAACTCACTGTCTTAGTTTATTAATATAATATTTCTATAACCAAATCGCGCAAATAAACAATAGTTAAATAATTCCTGGCAATTTTAGAGTCAGTAAAACTTCTACCGAATCGATTAAAGATAAAACGAAACCCCACCTGGTGCACTCACAAATATGAAGCAAAAGGAACTACGAGTAGAGTGCACGCAAGCAGAAACCTGAAATAACTATAGTGATTGTGGAGTAAAAAGGCTGTAAAAATAGCGCGTACGAAGCTTTTCAATAAAACCGTTGGCGTGAAGCGGCTATTGGTTTTCTTTACGCTCGCTGCTGTGCTGTAATTCGAGCCGATATGCCCTCGATCCCAACTAACATGCAAATATGAAACGCACGGTTCGGGAATGTTCGTAAGACCGGCCAGTTTCAGGTCAAATTGTTCTTTTGGATTCAAATGGCGAGACATTTTGGCACAGTGGGTCAGTTTGCTTAGGATATCGCGTTTCCTGATCTGATTTTGGGGGATTTACAGAAAGAACTAAAAGTAAATTAATGCATTAATAACTACATTTTACATTTTGATTAATTAATATTTTTCGGATGAAAAGAAGCAAATAGACAATGTTTTTACTTTGGGACAATAGTTATAAGTAGATTAACAAGTCCATGAATCGTAAAATAATAAATTATACAAATAAAAATATACAACACGACCCATAGGGCACTTTTACGACTGTTGCGTTCTCTCAAAACACCCACTAATTAATTCGAAGCCCTTTTCGGCTTTTGTGAAACATCAACCTGTCTCATATTCGATGAGATTTCAATTTAATGGTCATTAAAATTTTCTAATTGCTATTTTGTTAAGTCAAAAAATAGCTTAACCAGTACATATATAAGACAGCTCTAGAGATCAATTTACTAAAAGTAATTGTAAGTTGTATTAAAGAGACGCTATTTGAGAGATGATTGATGTGATTTCTGAACCTAATATGAGTATTTGATAAACATTAAAAGTAACGAAATATCTGGTGTGACGGAATCCTGGAAACGATAACAGCTTTACTGGTTTCAATGAAGTGCTTAAAATAGATTTCTATAAAGTATACGATCATTATTTATAATAAATTGTTGAAAAGACTAAACAAACGTACACATTAATTGTGACCGTTAGAAAAACTGTTATTCCAAAGTATAGTTGATTTATTTCTGGCCCAAATTGTTTTTTTTTTTTTTGACAATCTAGATCTGTCCAGGCGTTGTCATCGGCGTAAATACGTAAAAAAGATTAAGCCAATTTTCTTCTTTTCTGAAGACGAATTGAAATCTAATGTCGTAATGAAATACTTATTTAATAAGAAATAATACTTACCGTAATGTCAAAATACAGCAAGAAAATTGACGAAAACATTTGTATTGAATCTCATTGGTCATATGCTTTCTTTATCTATCAACGTGTAATCTATCAACGCAAAAAGTAAAATAAAAAAAAAATTAAAAAAACTCCCAACATTTGCTGTGGCTACCATCTTCGTTTTGTAATGAGCATAGTCTATAGTATTATCAAGCCCTTTTATTTGATACTCATATTGTGGGAGTAAAAATTGTACATCGCCATTTTTTGGCGGTGGCAATCTTGGAGCGAATTGTATCAAATATGGCAATGGCCAGTCTCGACAATATTCATAAAAAAAACTAAACCGGTCCATTTGTTTGGGAGCTACAATGCCACAAACACGTTGCAAACTTATAACACCAGTTTTTTGTTACTTTCTTTTAATTGGTACAGTCGTGATGTTGAATATTCTCAGAAATTTTATATATTTAGTATATGTAATCTTTAAGAACATACTAATACATAACATTTTATCGCATATAATTTTCAATTGCAATAGCAAAGCTTGAGCTCGTTATTTAATAAGTTGATAATGAATTGAATAGCTTAAGCTATAAAGAGATTCGATACAAAAGACTGAAATATGACTTAACGTTGACGCCCACGTTTGGTTAAAATATCACGACAGTAGGTATTTTTGTTAGATGTTTAAGCCATAAGAATGAGCGTCTATTATCTTACCTATCCCGCCGGATGAGGTGACCTTATACTTTTTTACGTATTACTGATCTACGAGATAGTAATATTGAAATCCCTAAAATATCCATGATAATATTTATATTTTATTTGTTAATCTAGTCTTTATACAAAATTCATCTTCTTTTGATTCCATTAACAACTGAGTTCAACAACACAACAACGTCATTGGGTGTCAGCCAGCTGTTAAACAGATATATATCAAACACATAGTCAAGTATTTTAGATATAAATCATAGTTATACCTACTCGTAGTATAATTTAAGTTCCAATGTTTGAATGTCTAAGTGTGTACATGTAAAAAGTCGATAAAGGAATTAATAATACGACATTTGTCCGCCTGCCAAAGAATACAGATTTTAACGTCAAAAGGGACAATATCAGTGCCAACACTTACTAGATGCTAAAGACAATCAGCTTTCTACGCAATAATTTTAAGAGCTTATGATTTCAGATATGTCAATAGTTATAGTACTTAAAACACTCTTATAAAGTATAGTTAGATAAAAGTAGTCGACAGTAACATCATCCATATATTGTTACTAACCTGTAATCTAATGTTGATAGATCAAAGTAATGGAAACGTTAAACTGAAGTATAGAAAATCGAAGATTAATTCTAAAAGCTATCTCTATCACTCACATCTCGTACCACGCATATATATTTGCTGCATCACGGCTGTCAGTAAACCACGCATCGGTTCCGTAGCAGGGAAACGGGGTTCGAATGCTTACTTCAGCCATGACTCCACAATTCCGCTTCATTTAACTCCGATTCCATATTATCATAATCATTTACATAGGCAGGCGACGTGGAATAAATGCCTTCTTATTATCGACCCTAATTATTGTTCTTTGTGTTTAAATTCGGGGAGGATTTTTTATATTTAAATTGAAGCACGTATGCGGCTCAGCAAAGGTTAAGTTTCACCACGACTGCTGGTAATTGTTTTGTAAATTATTGTTAATATTCAAACTACGTTTAAGCAGAGTAAAAAGGCTTCAAAATTTTTAAACGAACATCAAATTTGGAAAATATGCGAAAGTAAACGATATAAATTCTTAGACCGCACTCATTTTTTTTGATAGCAAAATTAGTTTTTAAGAGGATAGATGTCTTTTTTCCTTTCTTTAGTATTACACGTATCCGTTTATGTAATTTGATGTTGTAAATATTATAATTTGTTTACGATGCAGCGTGATCGCTAACACAAAAAACTTTCGCTGTAAAATAAAATAAAAACGGATCAACCAAGGTCCCAAATTATGTTCATAAGAAATATTGAGATACGTAGCAAGTATTGGCCCTATAAAGTTTTAAATATTAAGTTGTTAAAGCACAAATAATTATCGTTACAGCTTCAGTAAAAGTGCTGTTTACTTTGTACACAGAGCAATTTTAATTATTTATGGGAGAGGCTTCTCGATTTGGTATAGATCTTATCGGTCTGAAAAACGTGTCAACAATTTTGCATCATCTTTTTATTTTTGACGCCTATAATTTAATAACGATCGAGGTACTTTTATAAAGATGGCAACTTGAGATAAGATTTTATCAGTTCTGGTTATCGATACGTTTTTTATGTTTCGACGTGTTTAAGTTAATTGTTAAAGAAATAATCACACTCGTTTTCTAAATAAGATAAGAAAAAATAAAGAAAACAATGCGCACATATTTAAAAAAGTGAAATTTAACCGTAATTTTAAATATGATTATTAAAAGCAATTAAATATCAACCTTTTCGAAAAAACTTAGAATAGTTACATTATTTTCAGTTCCTACATACATTAGTTCAAGTTAAAACCGTTAACTGGAGTATGCGCAATAGTGGAATGAGCGTATATTTTAGGATAAAACTTTTTAGTTTCCCCAATAGTTCACCTATGGAATACGTTAGTCTCGAAGGCACATAAATCCAAGTGTGGCAGAAGATGTCACATAAACTTGATTTATCTCAAGTTACGTAAGTTAACTCCTAACAAAATCTTACCCACATGTGTGAGTGTCGCAACTTAAAGTTGGAACAAACAAAAATTACGATCAAATATTTTGGCTTCAGGTTAGGCAATGTTACCTAAATTGTCTGAGCTAATGCTTTTTGGATAGAAAGTGTGCTTTATATGAGTAGGAGTTATCTTGGTAATATTGAATTACAGAAAGACCAATTTTAGGTCTAAAATAATCTGATTGGTGATTGATGCCGCAAGTTAAACAGTATATAACGCCCTATCTTCAAAATTCCTCAAAACTTCTGAGGCTTACTTATGATAATTATTAGGTCCTTACATATGAAATTGGCGTTTTGTCGTACTGGCCACTTTGATCTCAAATATCTCTTCTTTGGTTAGGGATTCCAATTTCAAATTTATACAGCTATTTATTCATACATTTGTATTTCGAAAACCGTAATTCATTTGTTTTGTCCTCGTTTGGTTTTTTCTTTGCGTCACGCAGTTTACAATATGTCGATATCGATATAAATTTTTATTTTGCACATATGTTTTTGTAGTGCACATAATAAAGCATAGTACGGGAATCAGGAACAGCAAATATCGAAATATTGAATAATACTTTACATAGGTATAGAATTTAAACGTAGACATAATTTTACACGGTTCAGTTCGATACAATTTATAACAGAGTGGTTATTAGAATATCAAATAACCTCACGTAAATTATGACCAGAAGTGCGTATATAAAATTTACATTATTTAATTACCAATTCCTATTATCCAGCAATTATTTTCTTCTCACGAAGGCAATAAACAGTCAATTAAATATTCTTAGTATTAGTATCCTAATATAATAAATCCCTACACATAAAGTGTTCGTGTTAATTAGACCAATTTAAATAAATTATTTTCGATATGGACAACTACGACTGCTTGTTACTTTTATATTATTTCATGTATAAATATGACCTTGATCTTAAGTTTCTTCAATTACGTCAGATAACATTTTAACTCATTAAATAATCTCTCATATTGAGAGAATACATTCATTCTTTAAATGTTATACTTTAGTATTTTATTTTTATCAATCGCCGAATCAGACTACAAAAATAAACCGATCGTCTAACACGATTAGCCCAGTATCCGCAACAGCACAGGGCAAGTATGCGTTAATTGACATTGATTAGTTCCTGACTAGAGGCACACTATTGAGTATAATAACTGCGGAAGTAAAGATTTCCCTGGTTTGTAATATTTATTTTGCTGTAAGCTTGTAAATTATAAAAGTCATTTGTTAGTGAAAGTACTTATTAGTAAAGTATTTAGGAACTTACTTAAGTATAGGTATTATTAAGAAATAAAAAAATATGACAAATATTATATTCTACTTTTTGTCATCAATATGTGGCTAGCCTATATATGCCCATTCCTTGGCAGAGATACTACCAGACACCACTCTACGTGCTACAGGTTCCACGGACATTTCAAAAACTTTTTACTACGAACTACCACAGTATGAACTCACTACCAGCTCCTCTATTTCTCGATATCTATAATCTAGGTCCCTTTAAATCTCAAGTAAATCAGTTTCTTCTGGGCTAGCGTGCTCAATCTTCATCTCATAATATGTAATGCTTCTAGGTTCTAGTTTATAGTAGACTAGTAACCACGCTTTATCTGTCGATTACTACTCAGTGTCAGAAACCTAGTGAATATTCATGCTATGTGTTCCTCACGTCTGAGCTTTGGCTTCTTAGACCTAACATTCCGGGATCGACTCGATTTATCTTCATCAGTACGGGCTTCGTCTTCGGGTAGGCTTTCTTGTCTCTGAGACCATTAACAGCTAATCTTAAAATCACGTTTGAGTATTGATTATTCGAGACTTGTTCTAAACAAAAAAACGAAGATCTCTAAAGGTCTCAGCGACTAGGAGATTTCACAGAACAAGGAGTTATATTCTGTTGTGCTTGTCTCAGAATAATATTATCTTTATGTAACATGCAATTAACAATTGTGGAATCACATGTTTTTTGCAAAAAACTGAGAGACATGGAAGAAGGGAAAATATGCATTTTACCCAATTTTACCCACATAATGCTCAAATTAATTATTTTACCCATTACTACCCACTTAACTATACTATATAGGATTATAGAATAGTTGAGTTAAATATTATGATCTAAAAATCTTTCCAAAAAGCTTTTTTCCAAAACATCCGAAACATCCCATTTTTATATTTGAAATTTCCAGTTTCACGTGTATGCAGTTGCAGATCCATTGACATGCCATAGTGAGTTGTTATCCGTGCTGTATCCGCACAACGAACATCCATATTTACTTTATGTTTACATTTTACAAATAAAAACACATTCGCTATCTGCTCATTCAATAAATAATTCAATTTTTGTAAGCCGTTAAGGTAAAACCACACTTAAGGTAATTAAGATGCACTTTAGTGTGTAACTTAAATAATCTAACGCATTGTAACAGAAGTGCAGAAATGATTTGTAGTCACAATTCAATCTATTTAATGTTATCACTTTAGGAGGCTTCCGATATATTATTTTTAATTTTTGTATTATGAATCTATCGTAAGTCTTGGTTTCCACTAAACATAATATGATCTAACTCAGTTAACCCAGTTTATAATAAAATATGAATTGACACTTTATGTATTTATAACATAATGAACCGGTTGGCTGATACAAAAATGCATACATACATAAACTATTAAAATCACAAAAGTATCCAATTGCATAAAGTTATCCCATTTTTTATGTGAATGAAACTATGAGTATAGTTGGACCTTTCCAACAGTCAGGTACGCATTGTACTCATTTTTAATCAATGTCAATCTTTTTTCACGTACTTGAATTTGGTGTAGCAGTCTTAATGCAGTCACACCCTTTTTATTTTAGCATTTATTTGTTTGGATTAAATGTAATTTTAACTCATCGTAGAGTATGGCATACAAGCGTGAGTAATTGTTATTGTTAAGGTCTGGTTAGCTAACAGACAAAATATTAGTTTTGAATAAGAAATATTTATTATAGCGATTATTATGCCCGTCCATTAGGTTATCAATTTTTCATCGTGAGATGTATAATTATAAATTTACGTTTCTGCGCTGCCAATTTATGTTTGTCCTGACTGGTTTTTATACCAGTATATCATATACTTAGTGTTAATAAATGAAGTGGATATAGTTTATAGATGACTCAAGAGTCTTACACATAGCGTACACAAAATGTCACGAATGAAACATGAGGCGTTTACTTTGCCAGTATATTTTCTACACTAAAAATCTCACAGATGTTAAAAGAATAATTACCAAAAAGTATCTCTTGAAACATTGATATCTTAAAACTTTATACAAAACCATTCACCCGGAACAACGTGTCTATGTACAGTCCTTTAAATAAGATGTACAGCACATAGGAGTATACACTTCCCTGATGGATCTCCTGAAGGTGTTCCCAAATACATTTTCATGTTCTCGTTGTCGTCTTTCAAATCTACTGTTATTAAAATCAATATGTGAGTAAAGACTTTCGAATATTTATCTTTATGCTATTTATTATTTTGTAACTAAAATTGTTTGTTTCTTTTTTAAGTCATACTAATTGTTGTGTCAAGGTCTTAATATAGATAAGTTGTGTGTAGTCGTAATTAGACTTTAAGTTTTTAGTGATTATTTATATATAATGCCGTGTATAAATATTATATTTAACTATTTGTCTGTACTACTCATATTATAAATATATAAAATAAATAAATTAAATACGAAACCATACGTAAAAATCTTGTATCTTGTATATACATCAGAAGGCAACATTATTCTAAGGTAAGTAACTTGCTAAGTAATAATTACTTTACTTTTGTATACCATTTATCTCAAGCACACCGAATACCATACACTCCAAAATGATATGTCTGCGCTAATGAAAGAGCATGGCGCCATTAGCCACGTTAACGAACGGCTGTCAACCTGTCACTCAATCATCACCTTCGAACATCCTGGCATGCACCGAATACGTATCAACACAAAATCCACTAAAATCTTGGCAAATCAGCCTCTTTCACAGCTACAAATAAGGTTTAAAATTCCTTGTGATGTCAAAGGTATTATTTAAAATGCGTGAAAACTTAAAGCAACAAAAAAAAATTAATTTTAGGGTAGTCTCGTACATTGTTATCCTGACAGATGTAATTATTACTTTCTTTGGTGGTATCTGAAGGCCCGCCTGTTGATGATTGTGAAAGACAAGGCGCAGGCGCCGAAGCCTTTATGCTACTATGGAAAAAACATTATAACTAAGATTCTTTGTATTTAATCTAGATAAAGTAGTCGTGTGTAGTAGTAGTAGTTGTGAATAAATAATTGGTACGAGCAAAGATAATTTCTTTGCATTTATGAAGTTTGTTCAAAACATATTGACCTAGTATAAGGTCCAATTCCGAAATCATAGGTAAAAATCAGTAACTACTAAACATGTTCAAAACGTATTTTCTACTATAAAATATTTATATTAATTATTGTAGGTATCTATATATTGCATCAAAAAAACGTATAAGTATTTATATCCTGGATTTCCTTTATGTCACAAATATCTAGTTACAATTTATTCCCAGTACAATTTCTATGCAACATAAAATAAGATCGCCTTCGGAATATGATCTAGAATTCCAGATGCTAGAATCTAGATGCAGCGCCAGTTATTTATAGTTTAGCTTGCGAGCCAGTTGTAAACTGCGAATAAACACAATTGTAACATAATCGAAAGCGTTCAAAGTTATGTTACTTGATGCTGAGCTAGAGAGAGCTAGAGAGAGGAGGTTAGAAATGATTATCTAAAAATATGGTTGTCGTTGTCGCAGGTTGTTTTGGAATATTTAGGATCAGGAGGTTTTGTAAGTAAATGTTCTTGGGTGCACATTTATTGGAATACGGTTGCGCCGAATGTTTTTGGGATTTTTATTTGTGCACTTCTTAAATGAGTGGAAATTTCAAAGGCGCATGCCTGGGGTTGAACTCTTGTTTTCTATATCGTGTCACTAACTTAAAAACGATCTAAATATTCTCCAATTACGAAAGCAAAAGCAATAAAAAAGAACATAATGAAGTTAGTGATGGAAATGAAAGCTGTATTATATTTTCAAACATCAGAAATAAGACACTATTTTTCGCGTAAGCTGAAAGCTCAGCCTATAGAGTCAGGTCAAAAATACGATTAATTTTAAACCATACCTGAATAGCGTAGTATTAATATATAATTATGAATTATTAAACATATCCAAGAGATCTAGATATCTATGGTTATTAAATAGACGGCGCCACTCATGAAACATGGAGAGCGCTCATAAAGATCTTATTTCGCATTTAACCGACCATAAAACATGAACAGGCTGTAACGCGAACAACGCTGTAAATAATTATGCGTATGTCAGTGGTTATGTTGGAATGTTAGACAAATAGAGATAGGATTCCAAAATAATTACGAATATTATTAACTTAGACGCATTTAATAGAAATTATGAGTTTATGGTAGTTCTAGTTAACGTAGCATAAAGAGAACCCACGATCAAAGTCCAGCGGGGCATTTGATTTAAGATATTTGAAAAAAGTACAGAATACAATCAAATAGAAAGAATAATATTTAAAATCGTATTATTTATGATAAGATACTTTTGTCCTGCGTCTTACGTACTTCACTATATTAAAAAATTAAATTAAATCCAACTTACAATTGCATTAAATCTCACTATTAAACTGAATATTAATTAAAGGAAAAACTTATAATAATGTATTCACAAACAAACCTTTACAGGTAGATAATTCACATTATTACAGACACAAGTTAGCTCACGATGAATCAACCTTTCAACATCCAAATTAATATTTACATTGATTGTAATCAGTAGTCGCGTAGCTCTGTTCGTTATCTCGAAGCATTCTCGGAAGCCACAACCACCCAAACCTCGATCATTAAGCTAATGATGCGAGCTTAAATACCGATACCACGTTATTATACCGAACTAACTCAATTAATACCGAACGTGCAATTACTTACAACCCCCTGTCTTACCATCAGACATCAGACAAGCCCACGCAAAAATGCGCCATATATCGAAACAGATAAGATTAGAAACTGCTTGCGGGTGAATAGATTAAACCAGTTATTAAATTGAATATTTTAAGCGCAAGAAAGTGTATTATGATAAGTTGGTTCGCGTGATAGCGTTGCTTTAAACGTAATGAAGCCGCACAGGCATGCACTTAGCACAAGGTAAGACATTAATGCACGGTAGTACACCTATTTTGCGTTCCTTACAATTATTTAGCTTGTAAGTTGGACAGATTTATGTTTCAAGACCATAACTTTTATAAATCATGATTGAAAATTGTTCCTTAAAGTTTTCGTATATTTTAATATACACAACGTACTAGCAGATATACAACTATTGACCGAGCGAGCAAATCATCACTTTACTTAAAATCTCCAAAATTAGTTTTCGTCTGTCTGGATGTTTGTATCTACTCGATTAGAGGAACTAAGATTTCTTGTTTTTTTTTTTAAATTAGCTATTCTTTTTCTTCTTCTCTTTAGGTCATGAATAAGGCATCCAAAGTATTAAAGTTTTTCCCTTTGGTTTATATTGTATGATGACATAAAAAGAGCAATACTCGTATCCCAACCGCTGTGTTTATATGGTAGAACTTATCTCGATAAATAACCATTTTGTTACAACCAATAACAACAAGCTCAGTAACGATGATTTACTTCAACCAATCCTTGATAAAACATTCGTCTTTGACGGAATTAATATAATGCGATTACGAGATAGGCCACCGCAAACGCGGGTCGCGCCCGCCTCATTTACACGGTTGATTTACGAGATCACACATAGGAGCGGTCTCATCGGCTATGATTTATGTACAACACCTTCCCTGCCGAGTTGAAACGCATTCGCTGGACTTTGGATCGCAGACATGTTCTATTTAATTTGTGTTAAGTTAGCGGCGATTATAAACCGACTTTGAATTTGACTGTATTTTCCACAGAGACGTCGAAATAACGAAACGGACTGAATACAAAAAATCTTTTTACATACAGACATACAAAATAAAAACACACAAAGAACAGACAGAAGAAAGAAAAAATGGCAGATCCGCTTCGCTCACTAGGTAAGTAATAATAATCAAACACTTGAAGAAGTTGTAAGAAATATATTTTGCCTTTACTTTAGTACATAAAAACAAATGATATCAAGGCCCCAAGGAAGTTCAAACCAAATTTGAAAATATAAACGTTTCATAAAAGTCTGGCAACAATGGTTGTAAAACATTTAAACATTAGCTAACGCGACCGGCGTGGTACGTTGTGATACGCGAAATTAGGGTTGTTGAGGCGCAGTGACGTCACAAGATAAGGCATGGTCGGTTATGACGTCATTAGCATTTATTAACTACTAGACGTTTATGCTCCTCTTTATTTATGCCACTTGAGTTACTTCAATTCGATCGTTTATCTATATTGCAGTTGGCAACTAGGAAGGCACTTGTTGAATGTAAGTGTGAGCTCGTTATTAAATTCATTTAAGTAAACTGAGTCTATATCAGAAAAAACTATCAATACCTAGCCACTGATTTGATTACAAAAAATATTATCTAACTACTACTAACACTAAGAACAAAAATTCCCATTGGATCAACATAAAGATGCTGTTGGATCACTCGAAGTTGAATAACTTCTTAGGATCATTAAAATCCTCCAAGCCACAAGCAGAGAGTAGCGTACCCTGCACACTAGCGACATTAGCGCCTGCCATTTCATGTTGTTTATCCCCGGGGAAAGAGAATAAACTAGAATTAGGTATTCAATATTGGCCCTCGAAAGTGGATAAAAACTATTTTATCAATAGCCCAAGGCAGTGCTTAAGAATTATAAAAATTTTCTTTTTACCAGTTCTTTAAAATAAAAAGTTATAGTCGATTTTTCCAGTTATTTTGATTTAAAAACTAGTACTGGACCGATATTGATAAACTAAAATAGGACCATATGCGAACCATACCTTTCAAACAAACAAAATTAATCGGTCCAGCCGATGCCGCAATTTTATATCAGCTAACAAATACATAACAAAGTAGAGTCGGCTTCTGTCTTCTCATTTGGTATGTTGGTGATAAATTGCCAAAACGTACGAATATATTTAGACGTTTTAATATGTAACTGCTACCCAAACTAGGTATATGATATTCAAATTTAGGTATGCATGTGAAAAATATGCCGTACATTGAAATTTGTTCAGGCTTACATAGTTATAAATATGGTAGGTACATACAGTCATACATATATTTAAGCCGAGACAAATATTCTATTGGGTGATATTATTTTATTAGTAAGTAGAATTAACAAGCCTTTAGCAAACATAGTTAATCGGACTGATGTCTTGAATTAATCACAGAAGTCACGAAATAAAAAGTTCATGACAAGTACATTTTATGCCGCTCCTCTAACAGCTTAAACGTCATGAAACATGAATATAAAGGGCATAAAATCATTATACAAGTTCATAATGTTAAAGTCCCGAGTGTAGGTAAGTCTATTCACTGTCAACACCGCCAGGTCTCACGCTTAGGCGCCACAAACAGCGATATATCTACTCTTTCAATGTACGAACGTGAATGTATTAGTGTATGAATGCTTCTATGCACAGACCATTAAAATCGAGCTTCTTTTTTATAGAAAAGCCGTTGCAAAAACTTATGTATGAGCTTTCAGTCTCTATCATCCATAGATCATGCCTAAAAAAGATGTTATTTCAAGCGTAAGCGGGAAAGAATGATTTTTTCAAGGTTTTATTCGCTCTGGCTTGAAGAATAGATAACATAGGAGGCTGAGCTTAGGTACTACGTAGTAGTTACTCAGAACCTCAACGATTACCTCATAGCTGGCTATTCCTGCTTATCTTTTGTAATCTATGGTACTGTGGGATGAATGCTTCGATGACATTACAAAATAACAAGGAAACTTTGACGACTTAACTACGCTGTATCGGCACCTTGACATGTCAGCGCTTATCGAAGTTAGGAAACAAGATCTTATTATTGCACGTCAGGCGTAAGAGCTTTGTTGATGATCACGATCAGTTACAGTTTGTTCGACGAGTAGATTTTTGGCTAAATATTTAGAAACAATTAAACGTAAAGGCTCCAAAGTCAATGATACAAAAATAATAACATTTTCAATGGTTGCGATGCGAGGGTTCGTTTTACGAATGTTATTTTACATACAATGATGTAGTATATATGCTTTTGTGAACCTATATACTTGAAAGGATTGGATAGCTAAACATCATCTTCTGCTTATGTTAATTCTATTCTGTTTACTAGGGAAATAAAATTCTTTACTTTTGAAGGATAAAATTAAGTCAATCGTACAGTCTAAATTTCTACTAGAATAGTTTAATGTCTTGTCTACCAAATCTCAATATTATAGCATCGTGCCATCGTCAATCCACTTTCAGCTAGCAAAAACTACGGACGAATCAAAGCTCAAACAACTGAAAGCTATTCACTCCGAAGGTGACGAACATCTTACCCGGCTAACGAGCAACTTGCATAAGGGTACGAGTACCTACTGCCTACTCAGCTATGCGTATAATTATTAAAGTGTAAAATATTGTATTTATTATGTTGTTAAAACATAAATAGCAATTCTGCGAACTGGTGTACGACAGGTCACAAAAAAAAACATGGATATACATTTATTGGACTTAGTTTATTTGATTTTAATTCCTAAACCTAAATTATAACGATGACTTGCCTAATGTAATAATATAGGGAGGTATATAGGTATAAGGTGAATAAATAATTTCTATTCATATTATATTTCATAAAAATGAAGGTAAATTGCTGAAAGTGACGCACATATTTTGTAATATTTTAATTTAATGTCGTAAGTAGATAAAAACTGTTCGACCCAACATATTAAATTAATGCCATAATTGATCTTTTCAGGACCACAATCGCGAAAGGAGTTTAAGCAGTACCGTTCTCTCTGATATGGTACAGACGTAACAAACGCTAGAACTGCTTGCTTCTCAATTTCCTGATAACTATTCTAGTAATTTGGGTCTATTCTTGTCTCGAGTAAATCGGTTTCTTCAAGGCAAACGTGCCCCATGTCGCTTCACATCAGGCTAGTTGCGAATCGCGATATGTATCTTAAACTTCTAGCTGTGGGCTTGTAACTATCCTAAAGGGTTTCTCGCTCGTAAATTTGTCACATAATATAGTTTAAAACTATGAATGGTCAATTAAAAAAACAAAAGCTGTAGCGGTCACTTTTAATGGGAATGTAAATCCTCCTAGTGTTAATTGCTTCTCATTTATGCTGCCATAAAATACAGAGATTTCACACTCTGGGGCACTGATAGGATTTCTAGTAGGAATAGGAAATTTGTATCCGCCATTATCTAGGTTCCGATTACTGGCGATTATTGGCTGTCGCCAAACATCTTACCTTGTGTTCTGGCAGCCTTCCTTAAGAGCCAGTGTAGGCATGCTCCATCTTGGGCAGTATCGCTGAATTCCGTGGTCATGCAAACTTGTGGTCAAATGCCTAGCTGTGTAGGATAAAAAAGGTATACAATTTTATTTTCATTTTGCATTTAACTACAACTCTTGTGATGTAAAACGACGATGCGAACTAAGATGAAACACGCTCCAATAAAAGGAAGCGATTCGACCCAACTTGAATAGCCTATATTTGAACCTATATATTTTATGGAGTAGTTATCGGAAGAAGAAAGGCTAGCATTGAGTTCCACGACATGGCAGTACGCATACTAAAAGTTTCAAGCTAAGCAATTGGAACAAGTCTGTTGAACCTCTACCCGTTCGGTGATTTTTCTCTTAATTTTCAATTGCGAAACCGTAGCTGCATAACCGTAACCTTTATTTCTATAACGTGTGTTCTGTTTTTTACATGACTGCCCTAAAACATGATGTTTTGTTTTTCAATTGTTTGTTTAGGAAAGATAAGTATCTTTAGATAAGTATATTTGCACTTAACTCTACAGTTTAAATGACAATAACAATTATTTGTAATGCAGTGTGTTTTAACTTGATTCAATAACTTTTCGCCGGAATCCTAACATCCTATCCGGCTAAATATTTATGCCACATTTTTATTTTCAAGTGAGATAAATATGGCCCTGTAAAAACATTACGGTGTACAATGTTATGTCGTTTTTATGATTCTACGTATTATTTATGTTAACTCGGTTCCCGCGCTTCCAGTTTACTACTTCTGGTGTCCGCTACTGTCTCTCAATGGCATGAATAGTGTAATGATTCGGGTTAAAGATTAAATTGCCTTTCTTATCGTAAACTTGCTACTTTGTTAGTTCTGTTTATTTATGGTATTTTAGTGCCAGGCGCGTGAAACGGCAGGGTGCCGGCCATTTTTTCTGGTCAACGCAACGCCTCGAAATTCAGATATTATTTGTTCCTTGGAAATTTGTAATAGAATCGTCTTGCAAAATTCACTCTTATAAAATACATATTATGCAGAGTGTTTGTACGTAATATGGATATACCATAGTACATAGTACAAACACTACGGAAAACCTATCCTCCACGTATTGTATAGACGTTAATTAACCATCAACTAAGTTTCTCAATGCCTTAATATGTAGATATTAGGTATTATATCAAACAGCAGAATTTTCCCGATTTTGGAGGAATGCAATTCATTAGTAAATTTGATTTCAGTTTAATCCTAATTAAACCAACCTACCATTAATTGGCCTACTAAACCGTAGTAAAAACTCAGTTCAAATGTACAAATATATAGTCAACGATGCCAAAAACTATACCAATAGTTAATTACTCAATTTGTTTTCGCAAACATCCCTATTGTGACCAAACTCACGAATCGCGGTTAATCTTACACTTCAAGCCAAAACGCCCACTTCAACGTTTCTCCGTGTTTAAATCGAGAAATATTCGCTAACATCGTGACGTGACCTCATCAACAATTTACCTACAGGAAAAAGTGTAGCAGGTCGTTAGCAGAGCTAAGCAGCTCCTGGAGTAATACTTGGGTACACTTGACACATATCGGTATTTATCTCGGGTTAATTTTCCGGGTCGAGCGCGGCGCGGTCGGTCGGTCGAATTCAATCACGGGATACAACATAACCAATCTCGACTTCTATTGAGGACGATTGCTAGCGATTGAGATGAACTTACGAGTGCTTTGGAGCACCCCGAGCACTGAACGCTCAGCGTCAAGGACCGTCGATGGCGATGAAACTGTTTATTCTTATGTAGTTTATAAAACCCAATTCCTCTCGTCCTCGTTTACGAGTGAGCGCTGTTTGGAGTTGATCTCGTTTATGATGGCAAGGAGCTCGATTGTAAAAGTGCTGTTTTTTGCGCTTCGTCGTTTTATGAATTTATTGTAGGACTTGATTCTTGAAAAGCTTTGTGAAGTTGTTTATTTTTTTTAGCGACTACAAGTTGTGTGTATAAATAATCTTATTTTTACAGATCCGGTCCGGTGTTTTGAGACCTTATGAAAACTTTATTTATTAAAAGAAGGACTTGAACAATAGTAAAAATGCGGGCCTTCAGACTATATGGTCTATTTATAATCGCTTATCATGTTTTTCAATTTAGGTTTTTTTGTGTGCCTCTACAAAAATAATAACCTATTTTTAACTCTTGTTTTCACCACCATTTACAAAAAATATACACTATAATTGCAATTTACTGAGTGCTTTACAAACTCGCGTCTCGTAAGTACAAGCGTTGCAAATTGCAATACAAATCCTTGGCATGGAGGGGATTTATTTTCGTTTTTTTTAGTCTGGTTAAACAGGAATTGTTAAAGTCTGAGATCCTTCTCGTATAAAAATATGCTCATAGGATATAGTTTTTAAGTACCTACTGGGTACTTTACTTTAATCGTATAAATAGCACAAAATTAGAGTCTGTTAGTAAACAATTTTTAGTTGAATTTTTAAGCATTTGGATTATGAGTAGAACTTTAACGCTCCATTAGTGTTTCTAGTTGTTTTCTGTTTTAGTAGTAAGTAATTTCAATGTTTCTAATAAAGACACTTGCCAATTGTAAGCTGAATGAAAAAACATCGAGATAATATGGTGATATCTATAACTTTAATTCTAAATTTTTTTCTCTATTTTTTTTATCAGAGGCGAAAATTGTCAACACTGCTGTTTCATACCTGCAGTTTGTTATTTGTATGTACTAATGATTTCTATTCATCAATCCAAAAAAAACTTTTTATCAACAAGAGTTCTGTAACCAGGAACCGCTTTAGGTTTTTATAGCCAGTTAACCTGCATAAATAACGTTACTGTTACTATGCACAGATTACTACAGTCATCTATACTTATAATAAAACTTTAACAGGTCGATTTATGTTAAAAATTTCTTTTGCAGGGGGTGTTATTAACGATACAGACCCCTAATCTATAATTTATTTCATTTTTGTCTGTCTGTCTGTCTGTTTCTAATGAATCTTGGTATGCTTAAGGTTTTTACAATGAGGTAGGATCTTATCAACTTTTTATTTCGGAAATCAGCGGGGGTTCCCGTGGGAGGGGGATGAAAGTAGTAATTAATTATAACTCAATAACGCGTGCTTTGACTTGGATGATTCTTTTTTTGTTGGAAAGGTCTAACTAAAATGATGTTATTCTGAAAATTAGTGGTTCCCGTGGGACAGGGGGGATGAAAATCGTATTGAACTATAACTCGGTAACGCAGATTTGATTTGGATGATTCTTTTTTTGTTGGAAAGGTCTAACTGAAATGGTGTTATCCCGAAAATTTTTAGGTTTACCCGTGGGAGGGGGGATGAAAATCGTATTTAACTCGGTAAAGCGTGCTTTGATTTGGATGTTTTTTTTTTTTGTTGGTAAGGTCTAACTGAAATTTTATCCCGAAAATAAGTGGAGGTTCTCGTGGGAGAGGGCATTTATTTAACTATAACTTAGTAAGGTGTGCTTCGATTCAGATGATATTTATTTTTTGTTGAATTAACTAATTGTTAGCCCAAAAATTAGTGTGGTACCCGGATAAAAGTCGAAAATGTACCGCAATAAATTCATTGCTTTTTTTTATTTATGAAAGTATTATGGTAGACGCCCACATAAAACGTTATAGCAAGTAATTTTTGTTATGAAAATCAAATAATGATATAATTATTTTTTTGTTAGAAATCACTAACTGAAATTATTGGATCCCAAATAAATATTCCTTCATTTGTGACAAAAAATATTTTATTGGACGCTTGAGTTCATTGAACGTTGTAGCAAGAAAGGTTTTTCTATTGAAACTTTATTTGCATAGTTTTTTTATTTTATTTTTTCAGAAAGGATTTACTGAAATTATTGTACCACAAAAAAATTAGATAGGCATTGCAGTTCATATTTTCGATAAACTATCGACAAGGTTTTATTTAATGAAAATCTAAATAAAATATTCCATACAAATCTTACAGGTATCTTTGAAACAGTTAGACTAAACGTATATATATATAATACGGCCACAAAACACTATAATCACGAGTTTATAGCAGCGGCATAGATTATGATTGTACGTGTATCAACACATAGCGTCCTCAGTTTTTAGTAGCGATGGCGACCGAATAGTTAAAGGGGGTAGATTGCCGTGCGAGAGGTAAGAGGTTCCATCCCACGCAACACGCAAGCAGAGCTTGAGCTACCGTTTAAGGATAACACTTCAAGTTGAAAAATAGCCAAGCACCTAACGGTGTATTTCTTTTGAAAGCCAGTGCATTCCAGACAATGATAAGACTTTTAGAAGGACCACTGATATATATATTTGGAATTTTTCAAGTCCCACTGACATAATTATGAAATGTTAGCAACCGCGAAGGAAGTCGCGGGTATAGCTAGTACATAAATAAAAATAAAGATTTAGAAGTCACCATAGGTACGTTTCCACTGTCCAAGCTCAGTCCGGATTCCAGGTGCGAAAGCGAGTTTCGCAAACAAATTAGCTCGTCTAAACGTCCGGTTTTAACAAAACGTGCTGTAATTTTAACTGCCCGTTAGAAGTCTGTGTACATTAACTCTTTGGTCGTCATAATAATAGCGTTTGATAATATTACGAATGATTTTTTTTTAGTTAATATTTTCTAAGGAAGCGATGCTTCTGTGCAAAATTTTCTATTACTCGTTGATCAAGAGATAAAGTAATATGTAATACGGATGATAGTTTTGATACAACCGGACCGATTTAGATATAATTAATATTGAAACAAAAAAAAGTTAACCAACCCTCTCTCTTTTTTCTCTCTTTCTCTCTCTTTCTTCATACAAAAAAGTCCTTCGTCCAGTTGTCTCTTAGAATTTAGGAACATAGAGTATATAAAAAATATTGGGGAGAATTAAGTGACTCCTCCTTTATTGAAATCGATAAAAAATATTTTTTTGTTGTTTACTCTACTTAAATCTAATAACTATTTTCCTCCTGAAGCATATTACTAAACTTTTTAAACTTTAGCTATCACTATTGACATCATGTATCAAAAACAAGCCTTTCAGATAACAAAGCGCCTAAGTAAAAGCCTGCGAGGACCGAGCAGATCAATGGAACACCACTTAACAATACAAATGTCAGCACTGATCATCGACTTGTTACACTCATAACAAACGAGCTCAGTATGAGTAATCACAAGAGCGGTAATCGTAATCAATGCCCTGTTAAGTGTCACCGAGCCTTAGACGAGGCGACGCTCAATAAATTGACTCAATTATTTCACTCGTGCTTTAGAAAGTGTCTGCTGTCTGTGACCTTAATGTAACTTCCATTCATGTCGAGGAACGCCTGTACAATATTATGACTGCCACATTTATCCTTATTAATTTATTTCACAGAAAGGAGCCCTCCTATTTTAGGTATTCAAGTTGGAATAAAAGCGGTTTATCATTGTCCTGTGATTTAAAGCTCGTGTCAAAACAGTTTACGCAAATGACTGAAAGATTTTAGTGTACACGAAATGAAAAACAGAATAAAGAATGTACAGTTTAATATTCGTGCATAGTAAATAGGAAAGACTAGAAACCCAATACAAAGCTAGACTTAAAAAGTTAAAATATGTTGCATTGTTTATGAACAATAAAAGTTCACTGCACCCGTCGAGCATCGCCACCTTGGTGTTCACAAAATTAAATATAAATCCGATATATGTTTCTCAATTGATTACGCAGTGTGTTTCAAGAAGTCCTCATATTGTTCGCTATAAAGTTTTGTTGGATGGGGCAGTAAATGTTATACAGTTCAATAAAAATATGTTAGTGTGTTTGCTCCGACCACCTACGAAACGACTTTATAGTCGTGACGGAGTGATACTCGCACAGGCGATAATAAGATGACATGAAATACAATACAGGCGGCCGGAGGTCGGTGGAGCATTTCAATCTGTCGCAATTTTACATTTTCTAGCCCTGCTATATTACATTTGCTCTTTTTACCGACTTCCCAAAAGAAGGAACTCAATACGACTGTTTTTTTGGGGAGTCACTAAAATTAGCAAAGTATATCGGTTTTTTTTTTGTGTTTCTTACGTACCTAGTACCTCGGAGACGGCTGTTTTTGTTCAAAAGTGTTTTCCTCCGAAGTGGTCCCATTTTAATTTCATGAAAATCTATCAAGTAGTTTAATTTATCGGCACTTGCTAAATTGAGGTCGGTAATCACTTTCTTTAACAAGTCAAATTATTTGTATTATAACACCCCCAAAACCTAATATAAAAAAATATTTAGTATTTTTAAGCAGCGGCCATCTTGGACCGATTTTCTTCAGACATAAAAACAAAATCAAATCAATTATTCATCCTTTCGGGAGCTACGATGCTATAGACAGATATATATACACACACACGTTCAAAAATATAATACCGCGTTATTTTACGTCCGGGGTTAAAAAGCACATGTCCTTTATCATTGTTTCAACTAAACCACGTATAAGATTATGGTTCATTTTTATCATCTCTTCTTCGGAACCAAATATAACATGCGTTTTATAAAAAAATACATTGATTAATAGCAGTAAGCAAATATAATTATCAACTCATTTTTAATGACTGGGACTCACTAATTGTTGGATAAATTAACAAGCAATCATAAAAACACATCATCTTATAAAAGTTACCATCGAAGCTCTAAAGATAACATATCGATGAACCCCTAACATATTCAGAACGTACGTAATGACCTAAATTCAGGCATGAAGCGGTGGCCAGCTCACAAACGGCTTAAAGCCAACTAATTCGGTTAATGTAAGTGATGGTCTGTGCCAGGAGCGTTCTGCTCTCGCTAATACAGGGTTACCATAAACCAAGAAGTGCTTTCAGCGTCCTAAGCGTACATATAAACTATTCGAAGTTGTTTTAGTTTTTCTTGGAAGTTCAAAATATCTGATGCAATTAGGTGTAATCTTCTTGCATTGGGTTCCAAATTCGAATACTTGGTTCAAAAATTGAATAAATGAGCTTGTTTTGTATAATGATTATTTACCATGATAACTGAATTACAGTATTAGCTATCCCCGTCGCGCCGTTCGCATTACTAACACACGAAATAGCGTCTGCTATCTGCTTGTTTAAATTA
Organism: Ligdia adustata; assembly: GCA_947049295.1. Taxonomy (NCBI): domain Eukaryota; kingdom Metazoa; phylum Arthropoda; class Insecta; order Lepidoptera; family Geometridae; genus Ligdia; species Ligdia adustata. The sequence continues at coordinate 9,281,059 of OX346214.1, read as the reverse complement.
AGCTTATCAACAGAATTTTCCGTTTATATAGAAGCCCTATTATATTATATGGTAACCCTACACTAATATATGTTACTGACTGGTAGGATTTCAGTTGGAAATGGGTTTAAACGTTTTGCACGCCCGCTCGTTAATCTTGTCGTGAGATATCTTGAAGGGAGCTATTTGGTCGCTTCGCCATATATCTTATACGGTCTCATTGGATAAGATAATTATTAGTTGTATTTTAATTAGTTTTGCAATGTATGGACTATAACAGTTTACAATTATTATTCTTTCAATTTTCACAATTTATTAGACAGTTCTCTTCCATTTTACATGCAGTATTCACAGTTTACTATAACTGCCTGGTAATTATTGCGGTTGTAATACGTACTATTTTATCTTATGTGATTGTAGTTTCCATTTCAGTAAAATCAATTTATTATATACCGTTTACACAGCAATTTTTTTTTAGCACTTTAATAAGAAATATTGCCTAGCGGGATAAAGGCAAGTACCTAGTTGTGACAGGTTCAAACTAATGTAGTTTTTATGGGAGTAAAGCCTTAAGTTATTGGTCAATAACATCTAATCTAATCATCATGTCACATGGACAATATTATACTCATAGTATTCGGAGCTACAGACTTCATAATAATTATACCTAAATTAACACGATATTATATGGGGTAAAACTAATTAAATTCCATTCCACACCAACGTAAAAACATTTATCTATCTTTGAATATTTCTAACTAAGCAAAGGATGAAAATATATTCCACTTTTTTCACGTGATATCACCTGAGTAAAAAAATTGGCAATTAAAGTGTCCTCAATTCACCTTGGACTTATTGCACCTGTGTGCAACACAATTGGTGTTATTTTTCTCCTTGGATTTAAATCACCGTAGGTATGGGCTGACGATGATGATGAGTAAGTATCACTACTGACATGAACCGATGATGTCCACGGCCACATTCCATGCAAATGCCAAGTCAATACCGACCGCGTGTTTTACAGCCCACTGTTTGTCTGTTGACCAATCGGACCATACCCATATACTTACTTTGCTGGCTGTCTTATGAAGTATATTTGGCCAGTAGTAAAGCTTGTAGGCAGACTTCCATTAATTATTTTTTCTTGGTCATCTTTTTAATGCTTTAATAGTGGCTTGACGTTATTAATTTCTTATTACAAATTAAATATTTTCCAATCATATGTCAGTTTATTAAATATTTAAATTGTTATTGATATTTGATACGCTCTATTTTATTAATATCATATCTATCAATTCCTGTTCAACCTGCTTCTAACCAAAAGTATAGTTGTCCAACAATTTTCATCACGCATGAAGTTATGAGATATATCACTGCAATGTGCTGCAAAACTTTTACCTGTACACGACCGTAGAATGTCGTAACATTTCGCATAGCTTATAAATACATACTCTAACTGTAACAGATAAATACAGACTTGAATATGGTAATTGCAATGTAAATTGTATGCTGGCGATTGGCTGTACAGAAGTAGCTGGCTAGTGTAGCTCCCATAGGTGATTATTTAGAAAGTATATCTTCAGCTGCAATTTGTGTTTGCAGTTGAAGATATTGCAGTAAGGTTAGAGGAAAATTGTATACATTATATTTGGTAGAAATGTGAGGAGTGTGTGAATTGTATTATTTAATTTAAATAATGAGCCTTTTAAAATATACCGGTGTTTTCAAAAATAAAGATAACTGTTTCTAATCTCGCAAGCAAAAACGACGAGGTGTGTATGAGTGTGTGAGAGGGTGTGTGTGTGTGTGCTTGTCTGTAGCACCGTAACTCGCAAACGAATGGACCGATATTGAGTCGGGAGAAGAACACTCCCGACCTATGTTTGATGCAAATCGGTTCAAAATGGCCGTCACAAAAAAAATGGCAGAGTACAATTTTTTTCACAAGTCCCTTGATATTGGTATAAAATCAAAGGGTTTGACGAGTAGTACACAATACACTATGATGAATTCAAGTCTTTTTACTTATTATAATGGTTTTACTTATTATTTAGTTATGATCATTTATGGCAGCTAAAAAGCTGCTTATATGTATTTTATACTAGCTGCTTTCTGCGGTGTTAACCACAATATTTCAGGATATAAAGAAGCCTATGTGTTAATCCAGGGTCTAAGCTATCTACGTATCAAATTTCACCCAAATCTGTTCAGCAGTTTTTGCGTGAAAGAGTAACAAACGTAGAGCTTACAAATGTTCGCCAATATTAGTAGAATTTCTGGTTTTGATGTTCCATGGCAGCATGTATTTGCTCACAGGAATGTTGAGATTAAGTTTTTGCGTGTGCTAGGATGGTGGAGATATTTCACATTCCACGTGTCGTGACGTCATTAGCTTCTCGAATATTCCAGATAGGAATGTTTTTGAACCGATGTTTTGAAGACAAATTTACAGCAAAAAGATTAAAAAAATTAAGTTCGTTTATTTTTTATGAAGTCTGGAAATATATGTAATTGAAAATATCTTAAATTATCAAATTAATAAAGGAATAATTAAAAGATTTTTAAAGAGCTTATCATCAACGATATAACTATGAAGCTATCATAAGCTTTCAAAACCAGGTTGCCGAAGCAATAAATCCAGATTACTCGAAAGCGATTTTGACCATAACTCATTATGCTTTCAATTCCCCACAGAAAAATATGATCACAGAAAGCATTTCTACGGTTACTACAAAATTAGTAAAACTGTTTGTTGAAAAATAATATATGGTAAAAATATTTCTAAATATTGGAAGGGTTGGATGCATTTTATACATTCAAAAATACAGAAAATGGTATCTTAACGATAGTTATATCGCTATCGCTTTATTGCTATAATAACAATTGACGGTTTTAGATAAGTGTGATAAATTAACAACGTAATAAATATGTATGCATTATAGTTTTTATAAAAAAAAATATGTATAATTAAGTATGTCGAATGATGTAAGCATCTTCGAATAATTAATTATGTGCACTTTTTTTAATATTTACAACCTTAACTGACAATTTCCTTTTTATTTTTCATTATGTTCTTCTGCTCTTTCGTTGCACTCTTGGCAGAACGGTCGTGATCATCATGTTGTACAATTTCGGGGAGAAGTGATGCGCCTCATAATATCTTGCCATCTCGTTTCTAGTTTAGCCTTTCTGTTAAAAACACACTTTTAAGTATAGCAGGGCTTCATATCAACTCTACAATCAGCTACCACAACGATTTTTGTTTTCCGCCTTCCTTCCTAAATTGTTCTGAAATAGTTTTTCTTTTATTCCAAACATTACTCAGGAATCAGTTAAATAACCATTCAAATTTGTATGCAGTTATTCTAAACTATGATGAATGTATCTAGGTATCTCACGGTCGCACCCGCCCACAGGCAGTTTATGAGAATACGTGGACTCAGCCAGATATCACATGCTAAGTGGTAAAGCTACATGAGCTGGCCTGGATATGATGGTGTTAATTCTTGTGTTAGAGTTACAGTGATGTATCAAAGGTTTTGATTGATTTGTACTGAAATTTCGTTCGTCTGTGTTGAGATTCATCAGTCGCTTGTCTACGTGCGAATACATAAATCTAACATGTAATCAATACAAGTAGGAAATATCCCGAAGAAAGTATTGGTTGGATTTTTAATATTCATTTGTCAGTTTAAATAAAAATTAAAGCTAAATATTATAAAAAATATTGTGCCCGGGTCCAATAAACAATTTTACATAACATGGCAATAATATTACAATCCCAGAATGACGTAAATGCTATTTATTCTAGGTTGACAAGTAGTATACTACCTAGACTACCTACGTCTACGTTATTTGAATTTAAAACTCAGCAATAAAGTATGCAGAATATTACGCATCAACCCATAACGCCCCACTGCTGGGCATGGGTCTCCCCTATGAAGAGTGTAGGCGATAGTTCACCACGCATGCCAAATTGTGTATTAAAACTGTAATATTTAAAAAAATTACATGCAGTAATACATAGAACATATTGCATGATTCGAATACCATGTATCGCGTGCCTACAAGCTTATCCACCGCTTATACTATGCGCCACCAATTATGGCAATAATTTCCATTACCACTATTGACACGTAATAAGCGCTTCGAACGCCGACTGTGAAACAAGGCATATTTACGTTTGCGTAGTGATGCAGTGTGAAACAGAACTTTAGCTTATACTGCCTTTTTTTAAGACCTTTCCTTTAAGATTCCTTACCGATTTATTTTTATTTGTATTTTTTTGTCTGAAATTGTGGACTAAACTTTAAAACATTTGTCTTGTGATTGCTCTTGGTTCATATTATTAACAGTGGTTGCATTTTTTGTACTAGAATGTGACAGAACGGGTGTCACTAACCTATTACATAAACTTCGCCTATCCTGAACTAAATCTAGAGCCAATAGTTCCGAAGACGGGTTAGTGAATTTTAGACCTTTGATTTAGATCAAAAACTTAAGGATAAAAGTAATTTTATTATTTTATAACAAGACTTGTTGTAATACAAACGAAACAGACGCCCTTATTACTATTACATTTGCTCAGTAATTATTTATTGTCGAATTGTACATACTTGTCTCTTGCTGTGGTCCAAATGTTGTCGCAACATTTTTAAGTTATTAGACTAACACAATCTCCGCAACCTCTCAAGCTAAAGTACCGTGTAACTTAAATACATAGAATGCGTGTATGGCTCCTATAAGTGGCTGACCACTTAGATGCACATTAATGAATTATGTCGCATCTGTAGAAGCCGTTAATACATACTTCAAACGGTGTTAAGTGAGTTGTAATCGGTCGTCTCAAACACGCATACTAAATATGGTGGCCAATCGATGGACCTACATTCTTATGGAAGCTCGAGTGAGAAAACTAAACAAAGATAGAAGGTTAAATAAAGATGTTCCAGTTGTTTTAAACATAATTACCATAGACCACACCAAAGTCATTAATAATTACGTAACCATACTTAACATTTGTAAGGCATTTTAAAACTTAAAAGAGCCGCTTGCCGCGAGAGCCGCGAGAAAACTAGGAAATTTAAAGATGCAGATTTTTGTATAAAAACGTTTAAGCATTCTTAGCGTTTAAGTACTAATGATAACTATTTATTGCTCAACAGATATAACATCTATCTTGTATGTGTATATTTTATTTTATTTATTTGTCTAGATACAATATTTGTAGAATATATACTTCTTGCTATTTGTAAACTAATGACGTTACTATCCCAATATGATCCGATCGATACAAAAGTTTCTTGAATAATCGCTTTTACATTTCATGAGATAGAAATCTATATTCAACACAACAAACGTTTACGTATATAGGTACTCGCAAATATTTACAAACTTATATTTCTACAGTGTGTATAAAAGTACTGCAGAAGTTCAAGCACGATCACCAGGCTACGTGCAAACTCCATTATACGCAGAAATATCATTAGTCATTTTCGATGAACGAGAACTCGGTCGTTTACGTCATGGACCCTTGCTTATGGGACTCGGAGGAAAGTGGGTTTGGCAAATAGGGAGTTGTGTAATTTCAGAAGAAAGTTATCTCGCAAAATTACAGAAGCCATGTCGGAATGACGAGAAATATTCACTGGCAGGTAGGCATTTATATTGAATCCTGTGAGATGCTGCGAATATTTAACTTTGCTGTAGATATCAATAGTAGGTAAAGATAGCTTAGTTAATGGTAATTCAAAGTTTTAACTTTTCATCATATAAGGACATTAGCTTATTGCTTATTGGATCAATAATGAATTAATTCCACTTTTGATTTCGATTTCTAGTGGATTGAGTGCAGTAGGTACATAATTCAGTAAAAAAATATCATAATCAAAATTCAAGGTAAACATTACATTATATAGAATTAATCGCTACAAGTATTATTAACTTACACAAAAAACTGTACTTGTTTAACAGAACGTTATTTTGTAATCTTATTTATTATTTTTAACTTTATTAGAGAAAAACAAACAAACCAACAAGCCGCCAACACAAAGAAAATTAATGAAAGCCATATCCCATAACGCAGCGGCTGATTACGTCATAATTACCTCGGCCCGCGCAGATATTAAGCTGATATTGGCTCAGTTAATGCGCCAATATTATGGACGTAGTGTATTGATGATCTAAATCAAATCAGGCCATTGTTTGCAATAACATATCGTGGACAAGTCCGTGTATCAATGGGATGCCTTCGCTTGATTGGGCTGCTATGTAGGAGCGTAATTGATGAGACTGAAGGTAATATGATCAATGGTGTTCATTAGCACGCGTTGTAAGATTATAATTAGCATAAATAGCTCCTTGCTTAAAACAGCAGAGTTCTTGTCATGACTGTCTCTTTTATAAAAACAGCACGCATTTTTAGGCGCTTTGTAAATGTCAGTGAGAAGCTACAGGGCTATCGGCTGGAATGGACATGAAAGAGGTGAAAACAAGAGCAAACAAATATCAATGTTTCATTTTGACAGTTATCCGCTGTAAATATGAAACCAAGTTTGTTTGCTCTTGTTTTCACCTCTTTCACGCTTAACTCTAATCGATAGCTCTGTTGGTGTCTGATGCTATTTGAAAGATAGCCTACAGATAATAATAGCAAACCATGTTTTTTTTTTTAAATTAAAACCTCAAAATAATATGGTTATATAATCAACTACTGTCCTGTGTGTGTGTACTGTACCTGTGTGTGTATATATTTCTATTGATTTCACAATTTATACAGGACATAAAAAATTACCTCCATAAAAATAGTTTCCTTTGTACAACTTTTCCTTCTGTCCAGCAACAAAGGTCAAAGTGTAAAAGCGCTCATTAAAGCTACGTCATTAAATATTTAAAAACTGCACAGTTTTTAATAACGGAGCAGCAGACACTGTAAAATGTCTTTGGTGTATTCTTTTTAAATATTTATAACTGCCTCAGCATTCTCATCATGCTTTCTCAGACATCGCCTTAGTTTTAATGCGTCTAAGTAGCCATTAACTTTAAGTGCAATATTTAAGACTTGGTTTTACAAGCTGCGACCACCGCGGTGCTATCTTCCGATAGCTTCGATACCTTAATGAATAAGGACATTGAGTGCCACGACCGGTCTATCGACATTTCTTGTCCCGTCACTACAGGGGGCAATTTTATTGCAACCATGTAACGTCCCAATAGAAAATTTACTCAAAATAGACTAATATGTAAACGAACAACAAATAAACAGTAAAAAACAATACAGTTTTTATTGCAGAGATTGTGAATAAAGTAGATTATAGATAAAGAAACGGATAGAGAAATAAATATATCTGGAGAGGCTGCATAAATATGTAAGATGGTAGAAAGATAAGAGGAAACAGTAAAATAGGAAATTTACCTACTACTCAAATTTACGGAACTAGAACAATAAAAACTGTAGCCCAATTTATTTTATGGTTTATTTTAGTAAGATTCACATAACATGGCATAACGATATGTTTATCATAACATGGTAGCATTCTAAACTACCAAGATACTAAAGTAATGCGTTAAAAAACTGATATCCTAATGACTCGAATAGAATATGTAGTTCCTAAAAAAGTGTCAACAATGGCTTATGTGTAAAGGTAATATCGGACTTGAATTTGGCAATATTAAAAATAAATAGTACTATAATTTGAATTATATAATAATTTATAATTGACATTTATTAAAAATACATGTTAAGTAAAACTATGTACAATAAGCTGATAATGTTTAGTCCAAGTATCATCGCATTATTAAAATCATAAAAACGAAATAAAAAACATCAAAACCATAACCAATTTTTTAGCATAATTACTTTTAGGTAAATACCCTTAACTTATTAAAGTCATGCTGATCGGAACGGTTGAATAGGCATTTTTTTTTATTACCAAGTACATATTTGAACTAATTTAATATTTACAGTAAATGTTAGAATATATTTGACTGAACCAGTATTCTCCTAAGCAGATAAAGGTAACTGAGTAAAATAAGAATAGAACGACACAATAGAATTCTTGTCTTATTAACTCCAAGTCAATAGAGGACAGCTCGAAGAAATGTCAACTCATTTAAACAAAACTCTGTTTACAAACTAGCAATTGCTTAACCATTACTTTTATTGTCCTATCTTCACAGTTTAACAAAAGGTTACGTACCTACGCGACTCAGGACTCGCCCGCCCACGGCTTTCCAGTACTTATTGTATAGCTACTAGCTCTAGTTGCTCTTCTCACGACCTGACTCACCACCTTTGTTTTGATAAACAAGATATTGATAGTTAGGTGTTACAATTATTAATTGTGTTGATGTATAGAATACGTTTACACTGAGTACACAAGAAACGCAAATTAATTAGCTAAGGTGATTATGAGCCTTCTCTGGTGTTAACAACGTTCAGCCCAGTCAAGACTTAAATATAACTGAGTGATATCTATATGTCTATGTGTCCCTTATTCCTAGGTTAGCAATAGTAAACCATGCTAGAGAGAAATCTTCAGTTTAGAAAATAAAAATATTTAAGAACAGCAGATTTTAACAATTATTAACAATTACTATGAAAGTTCTGATATATTTCTTATATTTTGTCATCAAGTCCTTCACAAGAAATTTTGTTGCTTACAAGTTACTGGGTCACTTGTAGTATGTTATGTACATAATACATAATTAATTTTATTATGCATCAAACTATCAAATGTGGGACATTTGATAAAAGTATAATGCGAATAATATCCATTTATGCATTTGAATCGACATAAATTATATACTCAGCGCAAATCTCAAAGCCTTCATACGTGTATATCCTGTCGCCTACGATACCATTAAAGGACTTTGAAGGAGCTTTATACAATAAAAAATACTTTATCTGTGGAAAGGACAAAGGTCACAGTGATCTTATTTATTACGAAGAACCGACAGGAAAATCTGTGAGCAATGGAACTCTATAAAGGAGAAAACTTTTATGGTACGACAACATAATACACGAACCTTTTTGCTATCATTTTATAGCTAATATACGTGCGGTTGTATACATGGGTTAACATATTTACTATACATATATACGGTATTTTTCCAGATTCTGATTATTAGATGTCAAGACCAAAATATACGATAAATTTTCCTATATACTAAGTGTTTCAAATTGAGCTAATTGGTTCGAAAGTAATATCAAAGCGCAGTATGAGAATTAGAGAAATAATAAGGCATATTTTGTAGATTCCCAAATCTCAAAATTTTGCCATTTTTACCAATCGAAAAAAAAAACGATAAAACGTCGAATATAAAGAATGTACGATTTTTGTCACTGATTTATCATAGCATAAACAATGACCATTTTTATTATACTCAGAGACTTAATTTAATAAATCTTCGAGTATTTTGTATACAGCTAATGATTTAGTTTTGTAAATCTTGGGAGTTAATTGACTTCCTTTACTTTTTCTCGCTCGACTTGACAATAAGAGTAAATTTGTCTTTACATAATATTTGTAGTGAAATTAGTTCAGCGAACGATTCGGGTACTAAGTTGAGCACATATTGAGGCCCTAATTCTTTCATCTAGAACAACAGGCCTGCCCTGGGGAATGAGGCTGACTCATCTAAATTACATTACTACTGCCTATCAAGTTCCGTTAGTACCTTGCGTATATTAGCGCTTACATGTTAAACAGCCTGGGGCACATGAGACGTGTACCATAGTTCTAATTAAACAAGTCGCTCCATTTCTACGTCGTAGCTAGTTTTCCGTTGTGCTAGTTTTTCAGAGAATAGTGTAAGGTTCTATCTGACATAAGGCCCAATTAAAGTACTTAATAAACTAAACAGTTTTGTTTCTTTAGCTTCTATAAAATTTTGTAATGTTACTCTGAATTTAACTTACGTTAAATGTCTGCTAAGTACGAAGAAAACTGGCCACATCTTGTGTCTATAGATTTTTTTTAAGTTTCTCTGATTATTAATTATATCGACGACTGTTGATATGATGATAGTTATTGTGGTTTTACAATTAAATAACTGTCGGCAATTAAGTGCTAACCATGGATGTTTACAAAATTCTAAGTCGCTCGTCTATTGCTAACTACTCAACTACCCGGCTACATTCTACTTCCAGGCTGCCCTAAATAATGATTAAGTTTTTAGAGTGTATATTTGCATGTATGTATGTATAACTCGTTCTCACCCTCTATAATTTTAACCGGTTGACCGATTTTCATTCGCGTCTTTTAGATTCACTTTTATCTGCAAATGATCATAGCAAACGCTATACTGGTAACATCGATTGGTTGCACTCGTTTACAGTAGTCTAATTTTTTTGCAGTCGTTTTTTTTTAATTATAACCACATATTCAATATATTTTTTTAAAGTTTGCATATTGCAGGCATTACAACTCGCACTTAGCCGGTTTTTTTTATCTTTGCAACTTAAAGCTACGTTTTTTGAAAAGTAAACCTCTGATTCTATAATATAAATAACAGAATTCATAATCAAGTAAAGACGTACATGCAAAATTCATATCAAAATCGTATATATATTGATGCATTAGATAGAACATTATTTTTATCTATCCTATATATATTATTTCGTCAGACCACAGAAAGTTAACGAGCATTATAATCTTATTGTGTCACCATGGAAACGGTGCGGCGGCTGCGAGGCGGAGTGCGATTCCTGGAAGAAATCCCTAAGAACCCGAGCAGTAAAATACTGCGACGTTTATTGCGAGGCAGCCTAATTAAACCAGCCAGGAAGCTGTAACATCTCTATCCATCCTTACTGGGTACAGGAACTGTAAAGGGTTCAAGGGAGAGGTTAAATAACATGGTACTATTGAAAGATTTTTAATTAATTAGATGTTTGGTAATACTGTAGATAAAGTATATTAAGTTGCAGGCGCATTGGATTTTTTTTACTTACGTACTGATCTAGCGGAGTGGTTATACTATGAATGAAAATAAAAAAAGGAAAAATAATTTATTTAACATTACAAACAACAATGCAATTGAAAGACAGAACATGTATCAATTTACAACGTATAAACTAATTTGATGGTTAAGATTTCAGGCCCCACAAGATTTCCGAGCGTTTTGCTGTAAACAAAGTGTAGATAGCGAACTCGTACTTTTTTTATTTATCAGATTAATTATACCTACCATTTTTGTCTTATCTGCTAGGTATCAACAGGAGTATTGCAAAATATCTACAAAATATGTAACTTTTATCGTCATAGTATTAATACCACCCAGAATTTTTCAATACTTGATGTGATAATATTAATCTTATAGGTAAAGTATAGTTTTTATGTAATCTTCTTTAATTGGTGTAATGGACTTTCTTAACTTATTATCGAATTCAAGTACCTACTCGTATATTATAATACAGTTCAGTGACATGTATGCAATTTTGAATTTAGACGTTTAGTATATACTTAAATATTTGATTCGAAATCTGCAAACCTCCTGATTTTTTAATTAAATCAAGATTTTGTATTGGTGTCCAAAAACTGCGCTGATAAAATAGAAATTACAGAAAAGACCTACAAAGCAGCAATTCTATCATCTCAACCAACACAGAATTGGCGAGGCCTTCAAATAATTTTTTTTATAATTCTTAATAGCTATTCAAACGGGTTCGTATCGAAATGACATAGAAGCAGAATACCCTAATAGCAGAACGTCCTAAAAGCAAAACGGCATATTAGCATAACATCCCACTAGCAAAATGACATAGATGCAAATACATTATTTTTCGCGACTATTTGGTTTACAATTACGCCAATTATTCTTACAACAAGACATGGTTCTTATCTTATGCTACTTGTGTAATCATTGTTCATGTAAGAGAGTATAAATTTTCAATATCTTCCTCAGTTTCTTACTGGCATTTGCTGAAACAGCATCGGAGATAAATTTAAAAATGCCTAATTACAAGAAACCAAGTGTAATTTATAGTGATTTCGACAAAGTTGCGTATCCACCTCACATGAACTATGGAAGATTTGTGCTAAATAAGTTATTGAACTATAAAAATAAAAACGCATTGGTAAGTGATATTTGTCTCTAGAATTGTAAACAAATTATCTATCTTAACTAATTAGTTCACTCGCCAGTAACTAGGGTTTTTAGGCCATTTAACATAACAATTTTAAATGTTTTTGTCCTTAACTGACTTCATAAAAGGAGGGGTTTTCAATTCGTCGAATTCTTTTTTAAGTGTGATTTCTCAAAGATAGACACGGATTTGAAAAAATATTTTTTTGTTAGAAAATGTATACTTGCCAAATACATTGAATTAAAATTGGCCTAGTAGTTTTTTTATCGATATAGCTTTTAATGATTATTTTTTGACTATACAATATACAGGAGTATATTACGAAAGTATTACGTAGCTTATACGTGCCGAATTAAAGTAAAGTTTTTACTTTTTTTAAGTGTGACTTGTTTACCAGGCGAGTAGGGTTTTTTTTTTAAACTATACACGTAGAAAAGGTTTGTAAGACATTGTATGCGTTTCATTCCTTATTAAAATTACTTCACATTTATAAATTCCTAAATATGCTGAATATATTGTTTGTATGACCGAAAGTATTATGTATAATTTAAACTTATAATTTAGTTATTTCGTTTTGACTCTATTTAATATAATAGAGTGAATACTAAAAAATATTGGAATGCATATTGATTGTTTAGTATCTATTTACATACTCTTCGAATCTGAAAGGGTTAAAGTTATTGCCGCTGTGCATGGCTTATCAAAATCTTAAACACATTATTTTTAGATTGACGGAGAGACTCACATTAAAATGACATACCATGAGATGGCTCAACTAGTCGTTAATACTGCTACAGCATTGAGGCAATTGGGAGTGAAAGAGGGCGATGTGATCGGTATTTGTAGTGAAAACAGAACGGAGTTTTTGACCACGGCTATAGCTGGCTGGGCTATTGGGGCCGTGGTCACCTTCATCAATAGCGCATATATAGCAAAGGTAAGAGAAGGAAAAACAATTAAACATTCCCAAAGAATGAAAAAAAATAGTTTGAATAATATTATTGAAATAATCATAATATATCGTCTTGACGAATACCTACATCATAATTTATAAGTCCATTTGGCAAAGCATTGCTACACCCTACCAGGGCAATTATTGTGTGAACCTTTTGATGTAATATGGTTTTACATTTTAACTGACTGACCAAAATGAGGTCAATGTCTTTCGAGTGTATATTTGTATGTAAGTATGTATGTTTAACTCTATGTAGCCCGCTACAGCTTAGACCGGTAGACCAATTCTGATTTATGAAGAGTCTTTGAAATTGTCTCTATCTGCAGATCGTCATATACTATACTGGTTACACCCCGCTGTTTCATTCGTTAAGGGCCCTCATACGAAATACCGCGTACATACAAAATACGTAGGTTTCAGCGTTTAAATTGTGTACTTTGCTATAGTTTCTTTTATTTACAATTACTTGATAAAAGTAAATTGTTTCCTCTTCTTTAATAATGTTGAAGCGTATTTCAAGTTTCTTACTTAGTTATTTAAAAAAAAAACCCGATACATTATGGTAAAGCTAAAATTCGTGCATACCTCACTTTGGAGTTCTAATTTGCAGATTTTGTTGTATATAATCCATACTAAAAAAAATTTTAGTCTCTAAAATATCAGGTACTTCGATAATGATGAAACATATTTTCAATAGAGGCATTGTACAATTGAGTAAATAAATTTATTCTAATAATTTTTTTTTCCAAAAATGCTTCGAAACAAGTTCATATATTTTTTCAACACATTTTTACCTTTATGTACTAGTTTTGTACTAATATAATATCTAATATGTGCTCAACAAATATACGTAAAATATTTTTGAAATCGTTGACTATATTATTTTAATGAACTATACAAAAGTACTACATTGCCACAAGGCAGTGAGTTGGATGGGGTTTTTTAATTTAAGTGTTTAGGTAAATTTTTATATTAATGCTTCTGTTACTAAAGTACTATATTTAAGTAAGTACCTATATAATCATAAAATTAATATTAATATCATTACTAAATATTATTGATGTCGCTGGGTATAAAAAAGCTGACTCATCCTTGCTCATCCTTGAGCAAGGATGAGTCAGCTTTTCAGTATCAATTCAACGAGAGAATGCAGCTAATTCCTTAGGAACAATGCCACACGCACATCAATTAATAACACATTTTTTTCAGTTTCATTTATATTTTATTTTACATAAAAATTATTTTCTTATTTTAGTAGGTTATTTTAGTAAGGCGTGGTTATTCATTTGTTCAATTATTATTATTCCTAATACTTGTATACAGTTACATAAATATTTATTACATAGTATTAAATAAATATTTATTATGAAAAAATATCTGATATTAATATGTTTATTAATATCAGATAGTTTTTCATCCGTCTGTAATTTCCAGATGAGTTGGTCTTTACAACGAATATATCTAAACCAGCATTTATTTTTTTGTCACCAAAAACATTTGAAGCTTTTTACGCTATATTCAAAACTATTAACTTCGTGAAGAAATTCGTCGTATATGGAAATGAAATATCAGAACCAAATGTTGTTGAGTTTGAAAATCTAACTTCAACAAAACAGGACATCAATTTGTTCAAAACCAACATTTTTGATGGTATGTATAAGATGTAACCTAGAAAATAATGTATAGTATAACGCTTGATAACGTAGAAAGTGTAGTTACAGATAACATAATATTACATACAATGATATATTAACTATATGATTACCTAATCTTTCTTATTGCTAAAATCTAATCAATGTCTATCATAATATTCTGGGTTTCATAATAAAAACTTCATATTGCCTCTATTCAGACCAAAGAGTTACGAAATAAACTTACAACTCTAAGATGACAAACAAAATAGATTATCTCTTGTTTATAGATGACTTCTGAAGGAAACTGGCACATTTATTAATTGAGTTTAACAACCACTACTCAAACTGAATTAACGCACCCAAAAGTTAAAATACAATGTGTTTGGATGAAAAGCGAACATAATTCAAGGACGTTATATAAACTTACAAATATTTGTAAAATACTACAAATAAACTGTTTCACATATTACATCAAAATCTCGTGTTTGTAATAAAATATTACAATTAATATGAAATGCTATGTATTAATTAATTTCCAATGTTTTAATTTAATCTCACAATTGCTATACAATGTATATATAACTATAGTGTGACATACATCATGGTTCTACTACAATTAGCCCTTTCAAATTTGGCCGCCGTTCACTCGAACACTGCGCAGTTAATTCATTTTGTCACAAAATTAATAAAGTGAAGGTAATATCTATCAGGAATTCAATACAACCGAACCAACAACGCAATAATGAAGTTTAGTTATGCTAACTGAATAATTGAAATCATATTTTACAAGGGATGTCGTTTTAATAGGAACCAACCAAACAGCTCTGATACTTTATTCGTCGGGGACCACAGGCCTCCCTAAAGGAGCGAAACTGTCACACCGAAATTTAATTATATCTGGACTACAACCCTTGTAAGTTAATTTAGTACACATGTTTCAGACTTGCCATACAAATACCTGTAAGTGATTGTGTCATCATTGAATTACATAGTTTGAGGTCGCTTGCTATGTTATAGTTTCCATATAAACGTATGTACATCATTTTATTTAGGAGTTAGATTAGGTGATAAGAAGATGACGACCAATATGTGTCACCATGAAGTGACAGAAGAATAAGTAAATAAAGATTAGATTAGATTACTAAAGATAGTAATTAAAGGAATGAATTTGATCTTTTATGAAAAATTAACCTATATGTGAACTAATTATTATGAGGCTAGAAGCTGTAATATAAAATAAAGAAATATACTTACACCAAACACAAACGTGTCGTTAATTATTTAGAAATATATTAAAAATGCGAAGAATTGTGTAAGATAATGCGATTAGTTTATTTGTCAAGGTTTCACGTAAACCAGCTAACGGACGTTTAATAAAATTTAAAGATATGCCGCAGGCGTAGGTAGTATTTGTTTACGGCATACAATACAAAGTTGCTTTATTGAACAAGTGTTTGTTATTTCAACCAATAGTTATGGACATTCAATGTGAACATTAAATTGATTGAGTCCGTGTTCATTAGCAGCTTTCACCGAGTATAAGTTGTGTATCTACATTGACTTGTGGAGAAAACTCTTGCCATTTCAACGACTTATTTTGCTTTGCAGTATTTTTCTACTTGTATATATATATATATATAATATCTGTACTTCTTAAAAGTAAAATGAAAACCAGAGAATTTATGTATGTAATTATTATTTAAAATCGTAGTTTTACTTTAGTTTTTTGAAAGATTACTTTTTTTTCACAATTCAATATTTTTCACGAAAGTAATAAAATTCGTATTTTTCTTCACAGTGGTTTTAAAAAAGACAGAGTCAGTCTGTCAGTAGCTCCCTGGTCAAACACAGTTGGTATAATTCTAACGATGCGTGAATTAATTTTTGGTCAGACTGTGGTTTACCTGAATAGGTTCAATGAACAGGCGTATCTCAACTGCATTCAGAAGTATAAGGTGAGCATAAAATAAAGTAATTATTATTAATAAAGACAGTACTACGTTTCTACGTAATTCGATACTAATATTCAATCGTAGCAAACTTATAATATATCACCTGTGCAAAAATTGGGGATAGTTATAAGTTTAAACTAAAAAACATTACATGATTCATGGAATATATAATCAATCTTCTTGGATCTTTAAATTTTAATGGATTTCGGGAAAATTAACCATAATTATGCTAATTCCGAGGGTATATTTGAACTATCTCTATTCCGAATTTCATTAGAATCTGACTTACCAATGAGACGTCATGCAAGTAGTAACAAATATACATTTATAAAACAAAAAAAAAACAACTAACATAACAAACAAAGACAAACTGGCATTTTTATTATTAGTGTGTTATTTCCACACGAAGGAAAGTATTATAACCTACTTACAAGTTGGAATCTTGTTTTAGGATTTTCCTCGTAACTTGTGAAACATCATGCGTAGTTAGTGCACAATCACAGAATATAAATAATTTAAGAAATAGAACATCCAGATTTTTTCCTACCCTATTAGTAGAACAGATTTGTTTTATTTTTCTACATGTTCTATTAGTAGGACACATGTGATTTATTTTTCTTACTTGTTCTACTGGTAGAACAAACAGTAGAACAGATGGGAAAACCCCCACTAAAGATAATTAATCATCTTCAGTATTATTATTATCCATAGATCGGGAAACTATTATCTGTGCCGCCACTGATAGTTCTGCTTACACAATCGAAAATTATCAAAAAATATGATGTACGATCTACTGAGCTTATACTCTGTGGAGGAGCGCCTTTAGATGTAGGAGTTATTAGTGAAGCTAAGAAAGTGTAAGTACTGGAGAATATTTCTTTCCCCTTCTTTCCCAATTTCAACATCTCTACCTATATTATAATCATCAAATCATGACAAACTTAGACAACATTTAAAATTTTTGATACCTCATTTTTATTACTATGTAAAGAGAAATGAAAAATAACATATCCCTATTTTTTAGCAAATAACAAAAATGCAGATAAATAATGACATCTTTTTTAAGAGATTTTGAGGAGAAAAACATTATTCGGAACTTTATAAATCTCTAAAAACGTAGTTATTACATATGAATAATTACGTTATTTTTCACTTATCTTTTTACCATTATGAATTGGGGGTCAAAAATTTCAAATGTTATCAGTTGGGAGATACTTTGTCTGTCTTTGTGTTTTATGTAGCTTGGAATCATGTCGAAATAAAATAAATAAAAAATGCGCTTACTGAGAGCCTCACACTTGATTTTATTGCTAAATGGAATGATTGAATATTCACATAAATTGTTCTGTCCACATATATAGCGTCAAAAGAAATAAGTAACAATTACTCCATCATTAATAATTAATTCTTAAACAGATTCCCAAATCTGCAGCATGTTATGCAAGCTTATGGAATGACGGAAGCGAGTGGAGCACTCACAGAAGAACACGAAGACGCACCACGAAATGGCAGCGTAGGAAAAATTGTTCAAGGAAATATACTAAAGGTGAATTACTAAGTCAAGTATTTATACACAAAGGGTCATTAGAACAGTTTTTGTTCATCACAACTTATAACTTTAGTCCCACGTACACAAATAATCTAAACATTTAGTTACTAATCAATAGACTATTCTTGTTTTAATACAAGAAACGACATAAACGAAGTATTCATAACTTGCTCAAGCAATCGAATAAAATCGGTCAATCAATTCTCTCCTAATACAACCTAGCTTGGGGAGGTGCGACAAAGACTGTCCTTCTTGGGCTCAAGAGCTAAGGGGCAAAAGAGAGGTATTAAAAGTTATGCTCCGGAAACCTTTCAGATTCAGCACAGATTCCTTGTATAAACTAGTGGAGGTCCTTACCGTGCGTCAACTATAATTTCTCAAAGCGGTCGACACTACACACAGTTGCATCATATACTTTTTGCGGTATAAATTATTATACCGCAGAAATAGTACAGAAAAAATTCTTCAGGTCCCCGTTTATAGAGTATACTCTGCTTACGCAAGACGTTATCCCAACTGCCTTTTTCCTGGTATTGTTAATCGCGTAGTTACAAGTTTTTCCTAATTTGTAATACGAGAAGACTTATAAGGTAATCAGCATTGTTGTGAAATGGTTACTTTCTATCTATTACAGTAACACTGAAAGCTTAATTTAGCATGTATAGTCTAAAGTAATGTATCTAATATTTTTTCCATAGTTTAAGCAAGTAGCAGGATTTCCTCTATTGAAAAAAAGTTAATGTGGCTAAATAATACACTGTAAATGTAATCTTCTAATTATTCTTAATAGTTATTCGTATAAATACATTCAAATTTAATAAATAAGCACAGATCGCTTATATGAGGAATATACTTTTTTATGTTTATTAATTTGCCGTGTTCGTTTTCTAAATCACTATATCTGATAAAGAAATATATAATAATAATATTGATATGGGTGCTATCAAATTATGTTAGGCAACTAAAAAAGTATAAATTTCGACAAGGCATTGGAAAGTTGCTGCCATAGATAGAAAGGTACTGAATTAATGGACTAGGTTTACATTCGATTTCACAATTTTTACGGCAGAAAAAGTGCGCTACAAGACTTGTGTCTTTTTATACATGTTATGTTTTGACGGGATCTCTTACTTACTTACTTTTTATAGGTAGTATTACATTTGATTTTCGGTTTTTATCTTCTGTGCCTCAACTACGTTTTTTCTCAAATACCGCTCTCTGCTTTGCCCAAGTATTGATTATATGCAGAAACTGCAACTTCTGCGATTAGATACAACCAATGTTGACTTTTAAATGTAAACTGTCTAGACTTGTCACTCTTGAAAGCGCCACATAATGCGTGATCACGTGTGAATAGGTACCTATGTCCATCAATGCACTACGACCTTGACACAGAAGTCTATATAGAGAGTGTATAAATATACAATACAGACAATATAATTAAAAAATATTTAATGATGTTCGCGATAAACTAAATAAACTAAGTATTATTTTTATTTCAAATATTTTGACCTACTGTTAAAGTAACTTTGTAATTACATGCAGTTTATAGGGATTATATAGAATTACAAAGCTATTTACTCAGTGTATATTAAGTAATTTATATAAATGAGACTAAATATTTGAAAGGTTAGTTTTTTTCATTGATATAGAGGCTAAACAATAACCATGTTCAAAATTAGGAGCTTATAGACTAGCTTAAAGAATAAAGGAAATTTGGCATGCAATAATTCTTAAAACACAAATTTAATATTATTTGAAAATATATCTATCTATAAATGGCATGTTCTATTGGTCACCGAAAGGCTTCTAGCTATTTTCAGTTATTTGTTTGACTTGGCGGGGGCACTGCTGTGACCTCAGATATATATATACATTGCTATCAATGTAATATTATATTTTAGGCATATAAATAAATGTATGTTCATGCTATGACAGATAGTAGATGTGGAAACCAGAAAACTGCTAGGCCCAAATCAGCCAGGAGAGATTTGCGTGAAGGGACCAGTCTTATTCCAAGGGTACGTTGGAAGAGATTTAAAAGACGACTTAGACGAAGAAGACTTTTATAAGACTGGCGACATTGCATATTACGATGAGGATGGATACTTTTATATTGTAGACAGACTAAAAGAGCTTATCAAATACAAAGCTGGTCAAGTAAGTTTGAATTCTAATTTATTTGTTCTATTCTATAACTAAGAATATTTTCGTGGTACAAGTATCACAAAAACGACTTATGTTTTATGGACAAATCAAAGACCAATAAAAAGAGCTCCATCGCCAAAAAATAAGTAAAGAGCTACTACACTACTATAAACTTTATAACAAAGGACTCTACCACAAAAACGGAGTAGGTAATGGAATTAATATATAATACGGATTTAGTATTCAGAAGTAGGTAATTCTAAACACGTATTTTAATTCTCCAGGTGGCGCCATCAGAACTAGAAGCTCTTTTAAGGCAACATCCAAGTGTCCAAGATGTTGGTGTGGTTGGAGTGCCAGATCCCTTAGCTGGTGAACTACCCTTAGCCTTTGTGGTGAAAAATCCAGGCGTAGAAGTTTCGGAGATTGATATAAAAGATTTCGTAGCTGGAAAGGTGGGTACGCCTGTTTTTTGAGAATTTATGTTAATAATTTAGCTATTAAAATTTAGAATTTGTATTTATCTACAACTTCTATGTACTCTTTTATATATTTTATTACACGAGTCTATGATTTACTCGCATGTCTTAATTAAAGGGTGTTGTTTATTTTCCTAAAATTCCAAAAGAATAGGGAGGAAAGTTATGTTCACATTGGACGTGTATATCTATATATAGTGATGTTTATGTATTTGTATGATTTTATCTAGATGTTTATCAACATTAGTTTTGGAGTAAAATATTTACCAATTCATTAAAATTATCGATCGCATTTATAATCGAAATGGTTTTGCCTAAAATAATTCCAAAGTACTCATTATCAAGCCAAATTTAGTGTCTATTTAGGCAACGTTGTATTTAAATCACCAGAGGCACACTAGTGACACCGGTCACGTAGTTAAGCTCTGCATTTTTCTTAAAAATCTTTGTTTATGAATGCTTTAAATTTCAAGCTTTTAACTTCTAGCGTACTATGCTACATTCTTATGCCGTGGTACCATTAGATGATACTATCAATCTTTACACATTATCTGCTGGTCAGTCAAACAAAACTAAAACTTTTTATTACAATTACTTTATTTATAAATACTTTAATAAATAAATATATTTCTGTTATTTTCAGGTCTCATCATGGAAGCAGCTACGAGGTGGTGTCAAATTCGTGCAAGGAATACCAAAGACACCGAGCGGCAAAATATTGAGACGTAAACTCCGTGAGCTGTTGACTAAACCTACAAGCAAACTGTGATATTCATATTTCATTTTATATTTCTAAACATGCTTGGTTTGCATGCATGCTATGTGTACATCATTACATAGTATAAAACAGAGTCGCTTTCTCTGTCCCTATATCCCTATGTATGCTTAAATCTTTAAAACTACGCAACGGATTTAGATGCGGATATTTTTAATAGATAGAATGATTGAAGAGGAAGGTTTATATGTGTAATAACATTAATTAAATAGTGGAAACATACTGTTATTTTTGAGGTTTCTAATGTGATGTCGTTAATAATATCATTTTTTCCGCTTACATTGCAACATTGATAGGCGATATGAAGTTCGAAGTCAGCTAGTGCTTAAATAAAACAGTACTGAATAAAGTTACGCATACTACTTGCATTGCTGATAAATAAATTGAAGTAGAGCAGAGCAAAAACTAAGACAAAGTTCATAACTTAACTGTCAGTGGTATAAAACAAATAGAAAGCGGAGCAAATCAAATATAATCAATGCAACCATACATGGGAAACAGGGTTAGAAAACCTCCAATGCAAACCTTCGTCGCAAAGTGGGTGTAATAGACCATAAGGCATTAAATTTACGGTCTTAAGCGTTCTCCAAGTAAATTGCACGGTACAACCTTCGCCCACACGGACCGCGCCGTCTATGGCCACCATAATGATGAGGCAAATAACCTATTTAAACAGTCCTTTTTTTGTAAAAAAACACACAATATACTAAACAGAGACTGTTGCGCTAAAATCAGTCATTGTTACCACTAGTTGGAGCTACAAAAATTTATGGTAAGTTTTAGTAAGTTACGGCATATTTTTACATGACTAGCATTTTTTTATTTAAAATAATGCACCTATTGAGAAGAAACTATTCTAAATATTGCAAAATATTTTTACATTATAAATAAAATGTAATTGAAAGATAAAAAAGATAAATAATGTACTAGTAACATTTTTATTTTTTTTATTTCAAAACCAACAAGTAGGTAACACATTGGAAATTTTGTGGGAACAAATATTGAGCTCATATTTATGATACTTAAATTATAGTAATCCGATAATATTTCGTTTTAAAGTGTCTGACAAGCAGTTTTTGTGTAAAATATACATAGAATTATATATTTCGATATCTGCCGTCGACATTAATCTCCCGCTGGCACTAGCATGCATAAAATCAAAAAGCTTTTACAAGCTGTCATAAAAAATCAGCGCATGCCAAATAAGCATTTATGAATCTGCGAATCATTTAATTTTAAGTACTATTTAGTGTCTAGTTTCTAAAAAAGTATCTAGTTTCTAAAAATAAGAATCTAAATGAAATAAAAAATCCACTTTCGAGTTGGTATGAGATTATAATGTATGTTCATACTTGCAAACACTCAGACCTCATACGATAGCAAATATTTACCTGTCAACGCGGCATTCACCCTGTCCAGGTCGTAAAGCGACAATGGAAGGGGCTCGTTCAGCAGTCGCAATCGTTTGTTCCCGTTTTTCGATACTTGGTAAAAACCGTCGCTCAAAAATATGGCCGAAGAGTGCCGGTACAGCCTGTAAGCGCACTTGTTCGTCCGAAGCCAGTCGACAAACACAATCGCGCCGTTCAGAGTGCGCTCGTCTCCTGAAAAGACGTGACTTTTCAACTCGTCGACGCTACCTTTCATAACTAGCCGAATGTACAGTTTGTAAACCATGAACACTTTCACATTGAGCTTATTGCCGGCGCGCTTTATCTTCCTCACGCTCAACACTCGAGCTGTGAAAATGTATTTGGATTCAGACACCGCAGACGACAGAATCTCGTAGTCATTAGTTATCGTCTCGTTTAAAACACATTTGGGACCATTTATGTCTTTCTTGCGGTAAGCCGTGGCCCGCTTCACGACACCCTGTGTACTAGTCTTCGCGTGAATTATCGTGATGTAGTAGAGAGATAGCACTAAAAACTGTAGCTTCATTTTTATTGTGGATTGGAGTGTCAGCGGTTAAGTGATGTACGGGCTAGCTCGTATTGGAGCCATTGCGGTCGGTCGCGTAAAACCTCGGATCGTAAACAACGCGGACACAAAGTTGCGCAAGATTGCTTTGGCGCCACCGAGACGCGTGAGCTAGCGCAGCCTCACGCGTAGACTGGGTAACCTCGCAATTCGATGCAACCTTCATCAACGTAAACAAACGTCGCTTTACGTTACGATTAAGCTTATTGCGGAGCCAATTAAAATTGATTGGCGTACCCCGCGTACTAATTTATAATATAATTTAGGTTTAGTTGATAAAATTTACATATACCTACGTATTTCTAGCATTTCGTGTGTATATGAGAAAAGTTTACAAAAGTTTAGAACAGTAGATAAAGTGCGAGTGCCGGGTGAATCGTACAAGTTAACTGTTAAAGCCTACGCGCTTCCGAGTGTCCTGAATATTCATAGCTAGACTAGGGACGAGTATTAGAACTTACCCGCTGTTTTCAACTATTGTGCACTGAATGCAATGGCGAGAAATTTCGTTGCAAAGCTCTTACACTAAATACTGTGCTATTTAGGGCCTTATTTTAATAATAGTAACGAAATTAAGATGACTTTATTTACTTATTAATAAAATAGTACCTAGCAAAGTTATTATAAACGCATTAACTTTAAATGTAGATAGACACTCTAAATTCTGTCAGTCAAATTATGTTAAGAATCGACCGATAAAAATCAATATCACTCTAATCTATGAGACATTGTCAGCCCACGTCCATTTCTCAATTATAAAACGGTTATTTTAACAATAGATTCGATGTCCTATCCCCCAATTACGCTGCCATTGTAGTTATATTGTATCCAACGTAGGCTGTATAAATCCATTGAAAGAGCTTTGTGAGGTTTTATATAAAATATTTTAAAATGGTTGTTAGTTGTCGCACGTACGCCGTAGGTGATTGCAAGCGCTTACTCGAGGAATTTGGAAAGTGGTACGAGCGTGGGCGGGCGGGTCCGCAGCGTCGTGCGCGCTTTTGACGAATCTTCTACGTCGCACTTTATATTTCTAACATTTTTCACAGTGCTAAGTGCTTACTTTATAGCTCCCGGTAAAATAGTTGAGTCGATAAATTTTAGCTTTTAATCGGGTTTTCTCTTACAGCCATTTATCGAGATCTTAGGTAAATTAGCGTCGGCAAGCGAACTTACATAGGTTAATATCTACATTTAATGTCAAACTATGAGTCAATGTCGTGACTCATAATCAACCTACTCAAGATTAGTAATCTTATTTATGAAATCAACGTCATAAATAATAATAATACTCCTGTTGAACTTTACGATTGGTCACTGGTAACAGAGTTAAATCTATTGATTACGAATACAAAATATTTTAATTCTATAGTCGTTACAGGGTTTAAGTATGCAATCAGAAGAGATCTTCGTGTGTGGCTCATAGCTATCGTGACGAATGAACTCCGTGATTACTTTCTCTACAGTCTATAACGCCTCCTGCGATGATAGCTTAAGATACGGAGCCGACGTCCTATCAGCATCGATAGACATTATTCATGTTATTGCTTAACGTTTACCTATCGCCACAAATCTATATTGTGGAAGGATGTGTTCGTCTCACGCAGCTTCTTCGATACGCGACTCCAACTCCTAATGAAGCAGATTAAATCGCTGTCGTGTGTGAGTCCCATACATTATCCGGAGGGATTCTCACGGATCGTGCGGTCAGCAGACTGATACGTATCACCAGAGCTGACACTAACTAAGCAGCGAATTATACTCGAGAACAGACAGAGCTGTCGTGAGTTTACGAGCTGGTGGAGTCACCTAGATAACGGTCCTAGATAGGCCTACCCGATGTTTTAAAACCTGCAGAACGCGGGAAGACTGCAGATGAGCCCGCGCGATACTCATCTCGTCGTCGGATTATTCGAGGCTCAAATTGGATCTTCTCGGAATTTTTAGGTTAAAATGGCTTTCGCAATAAAATTTATTGCAAAGTATTTGACTCGGAATAAAGTCTATTCGTGACTCACTGTGAATTCAATTAAATACTACCTTGGAGTAATATTATTTTCGCTTTTAGCGCACGGCGTGGCGACTGTTTCTTTTACTATGTCTATAAAAGGAGATGGGAACGTTATGTTAATAATACGAAATTGGTTAAGCTAACACGAACTATAAAAGAGAATAAAGGCACTTATGCAGATAAATGCGTCTGGCTCTCGCTCCATTAAGAGACGAAATAAAAATATCACTTAAAATTTATTGAATGTTGCTTAACGCGTAGGAGAGGGATGACACTCTATTATATTCGTTTTACTGCTGGCATTTAGTGGTGTCGTAATATTTGTCCGTATAATTGGAATGTGTTTGCGTTATCGATAATCCCTTTATGGTATACGAGTGTGTGCTATGTGTGGATCCTTCGGTAATAGGCTTGTTTGTTTTGTTCGGCGCGGCACAAGCGAGCCGGACGCATTCTCTCCATTATCTTAACGAACAGTTGTCAAGTTGTCGATCAGAATCTCTTAATGCCTTCACTGTGAACGTTATGGATGAAGCACCCACGCATTATTGTAATTTCTAGCTGGATAAACTGATTGCCTCTCGTAAAGTTTGCCCTTACTCTGTTAAACTGGTTTTCGTTACCTTTGTCCTTGATCAAAATAATAGCTCTATAATGTTTTATACCTACTATAAAATATATTGGCCACAGATTCAGATACATTTAAAGTTTTATTAAGGCTGAGTACAGTCTGGGACTAGGTACATTGTTGTTAAATCACATATCTACGCTCGCATAGATCTCAGCTTTGAAGGAATAAAATAAGTCTAAATTTGTATCATTTATAGATTACAAACTGAGGTTCAATTTTTTGGTATAATGATACCACCTACCTTTGACAGCTGCGTTTATTCTATCCAAGTGATACAGAGTCAATGGAACTGGATCGGTCAAGAGCCGCAGCCTTGGAACAAGTCTCTCCATGTCCTTATAGACTCCATCGCTCAGGAAGATCGCAGACAGCCGCGGACGAGGCCCAGGAGTGCACGACTCCTTCGCTCTAGGTCTCTCTAACACAACGGTGGCACCACTCAAACTATCAAAACCGTCATCCAGTTTCACGAAAGATCTCAATTCACTCACATCCCCCTTTAAAACCCGCCTCATATAAACTCGATACACATTCGAACGTTTTGCTCTAAGACCATCGGATGGTTTCGATTTCTTCACGCTCAAGACTTTACCCGTAAAAATGTACTTGGATTTTCCTATCGCCTCCATCAGGGACCATTCCTCCTCAATGATTGTCTCGTTGAAATGACACGGCGGCAGAATGGCTCTATGTCGCCTATGTGTATATCTTTTTCTCACTTTACCGCGAATCTTGAACTCGCCGGCAACAACGATCGCCAAAGCGATAAAGTATACAATAAATATCAAAGGCTTCATATCGCAGAATCCCTTACACACGTCTGAATACGATACAAATGTATCTGTCACATTATAAACATTATTTATGCACACGGGATCTCGTAAAGTGCCGGCGGCTTATTAAGGGTGAAAGCGTTGACATCTCAATAACGTAAAGTCATAAAGTTCAATATTTAAATTCGTAGATGCTATCTCGATATTTTTATTTATAAAGTGGGCATAGTTCTTGAAGTTGAAATGATCGATCGTGATGTAAACAAATGCAGTTAGCTCGGACCGGGACGCTAAAGCGAAGCGTGCGCGCGCGCAGATAGCCGGCGCTTACTGAAGGAGGCATGGCACTCACAGCCTCCCGCAAGAAATATAGGGAGGTCGTATCTGCTCTCGATATGCGACAATTTAAACCCTTGGGCACACTTTTATGTGCCATGCTAATAGGTAGACTTTAGACTATGCCAGTACTAATGGTATCGGCACTGTTGATAATGTGTAATTGTTTTCTGAAACAAATGTCGTTCAATTTTAATATAGTAAGAGACCGACCACGTAACATATGTGCAAGCAAGTTCGCGTCCACTAATTTTCTGAGTCACACTCAATTCACGCAGATCAAAACGCATATAACTTTAATGAGAGCTAAATTTATAAGCCTCACTTCCATATACCTAACTGATACATGCATACAATCGGCTGACAACCGTAAAGACATCTGGAACGCCATCTTCGCTACCAGACAATTTGCATTAAAGGTAAATTTTCCGTATTCAGGCGGCATTGCGTCCTTTTTACATGGTATAAACACGTCGATATGGTGTTGTGATAACTGCGATAGCTCCGCTGCAGTACGATGGGTTGTGAAAGCTCACGATCGCGATGTGAGCGTGGGTGAACTGGCTGAGCTGCGCCAGCTACGAGTAACAACGGTTCGTGGGAATGCGTTTACAATGCACAAGCTTTGTCGTTCAGGGAAAAAGATAACGTTACGTAAATCACACAAAACGTATTTTCTTAGAACTTCTAAACGAAAGTGGTGAATCCATTTGATTGATTACGGCCTGTTAGTCCTCTGTTGATAACAGATGACGCATTTTAAGATACAACGAGCATTATACGTTTTCAGATGATAACTCACCAAAAAGTGGTCAAATTAAGTTTCCATTTAACATGACCCAACAACATTCCATGACAAAATGAAAAAAATCTATTTCTTAGGGACTAATAATCGTAGTGTATAAACCCAACCGTAGATTCGTAAAGCTCTACCGCTTGTGTATTAGACCACTACTATGCAGTGTTACTGACAAATCTTTGAACAGTAATTGCAGTAGTACAAGTATACCTATGTAGCACTGTAACAGACCTAGTAGGAACAGTTGATGCTAATAAAAGCTCTATTAATATGGTAAAAAGCTATTTACGGATCAATTGTTTTTTTTTTAATGATTTTTAGGTGGATTTCTGATAGCTGTAGTAGTTTACTTCGATTTGTTTTTTGTGTAAAAGTCTCACATCAGGCAAAGTTTTAGATTAAGATATCTTCTCTTAGAAGTGTAAGACGCTAATGACCTAACAACCAGTCAACCAATCTTGCATCGGCAGATTGAATCCTAGGAGTAATACATATAAGTATAAATAATAGCAGTTTAGGCGAAACATATTTTGAAAACTAATAATTACCTACCTGATATTTAAACAAACTTAAAATATAGTCCTTGGCTCTTACATATTGTACAAGACAAGTATCTATGCCTTTTTCACCATATACCTACTCGTACTTCAACAGAGGCACCGGCTTAACGGCAACGTTATCTACTCTGCAAACTGCTTCTCTAATAGCAAAACGATGTATCCGAAACAAGCGAGATATTAGTAACGTTTATATTTCAAATTTAGATCAATTTACAGCATCCTGGCGATAAGGGTACTGAGGGACAAAATAGAGCAAGAACTGCAGAGACACGTCAATTCTTATACTTACCGGACTTACTAAATGTATTGATCACTCATACTTTTTATATTGATAAGTGACAGAAAAAATAGACATTCCTAGAAAGTGCATGTGTGTATCATTAAAAACCATTCTTACTTTGCACTAATCCCTTAACCGCAACTTACTAAATTTATATCACGGGTACAAAAATTATACGTACCATACGCATCAATCCAAAGCATTGGTTCGGGTCTCCCCTATTAGAGGGATGTACGAGTAGAACATAGTGTAATGCAACAAACACGAGTATGTGCTGTTTTTTCTTACAAAAATGTCATACCGTGACTGGTGCCGTGATATATTATAAATATGAAAAAATATATACGTTATATACATTGCTTAGGTCCATACATTACCACATGTTAGTTTTATTTTATGCAAAGGATTCTATTGAATATAGTTCTTAGAGCATGTCAAATGTTAAGACGTCAAACTGGCGAAAAAGCAATTACATACATTTGATACTAACCATACCATTCTCATTCATATTCCATATCTTTGCAAATATAAACTCCTTTTTACTTTCGTTCTCAGGATAAGCAAATAATATGACATGGCAAGAGGTAAGTAATGATTTGCATAAATAAAAGTTAGTAATTTATGCGGCTCTCGAAGTCGGGACAGGTCGAAATGGTTTGTTTTTGCTGCCTTTAAATTATTTAGTACCTTTGTCTGCAAAATAATAATTAACAGGTTGAAACCTCAATTTGTATAAATAAAAATAATAAGTGTAGTACATACTGTTTTCAAAGGCATATTTTAGTGGTTACGCATGTATACTCTAGCAACATTATTATGTTAAAGCTGTCGATAAGAATATATATATTATATAGATATAAATATTTGTATAACTATATAATATATATATTCTTATATAGAATATTATTGTTAGGCAAAAAATGCTGTGCCTTTAATTAATTAATATTCTTATACTCGTATTGTATTATTTACCAATGTTAGGTGTTCTGCATGTATGGAATTCTGAAGCTATAGAAGTATCGAGTAGAGTTCGGTATGAAAAAGATGAAAACAAGAGCAAGCAAACTTGATTTCATGTTTATAGTCTTGAAGCAGTAAACTGTAAAATTAAACCAGATTTGCTTGCTCTTGCTTTCTTGTTTGCCTTCTTTCATTTAGGTAGGAAAGAGGTATCTAGCCGAATATGAACGAATGCTTTGCTGGTCATGTAAAGGTAATAAAATACAATGACCGTCTCAGATTAATATACTAATCTTAAAGGTTTACAAAAGAATATTTGTAAACATAGTATAAAATAATATTGTGCTAAAGAAAGCCAAAAATTGAGACACCCTGCAGAAATATGTTAGAACACAATATTAGAGAGCGAATTTCAAAATTGATTGGCAGATACTGGTTAAAGGTTTTGTGGTTGCATAAATTTAAACAGGGTGGTTATCTCAAAACAGGTGGTAACCGCTGATTTGTATGAAGAAATTAACTAAAACATCTGTTTAATGGACATGTCCAAATATTTTGTGGCAAAAATATTCACATATTCTAGTAGAGAGTACCTAATTCTCAATATCACGAAATTCTGATTAAACTCCTGTTACTTATCTTCCAATGTGTATTTAGCTAGCGACTTCCAAGAAGAGGCACTCAACTCGACTATTTTATTTTAATAATAATAATAATAATATGGGACAACATCCACACAAAGGTATTCAGGTCCCAAACTAGGCAAAGCCTGTGCTATGGTAACCTGATGACTGCTATACATACTTAGAAATATGTATATATATACTTATACATATAATAAACACCCAGACACAGGTCAAACAGATATGTTCATGCACACAAATGTTTGACCTGTCCGGGGATCGAACCCGGGACCAGCGGCGCAGAAGGCAGGGTTGCTACCAACTGCGCCAACCGGCCAGTTTAATGTTTGTTACCTGTGCTTTGTGGAGCGATATGAAAAATTATTTTTGCTTGAAAGGGTTTACACATGGTCCCATCTTAATTTTGTCTAATACGGTCAAGGTGTTTGTTATTTTATTTCAAAATAATTGAAAAAGTTCTGTCGGCGCTTGCCAACATGTATCTCATTAGTCATTTTAAACAATTAGAATTATTTATGTTTTCTTCACTTGTTTAAAAAACATTGCAATATGAACATGCTTTCGTACTCGTACCATTGTTACTATCATGTAGCATCATTAAGTAGGTGTACTTGTTCGCAATTGAAGCGGTGATTCCACTTGTATTATTCCCCTCATCCATGATACTTAGACAGCTATAAAGAATTGAGTAGGTTGTTATTGTACAACCTCGCCACCAACGATGCTAATTCTGTATATCGTACTGAAATTATTAGCTATAAACATGATTAAACATTACGTATGTTTTGATAGATGACCTTTGATAGATTGTAGGGCCTATAACAATCACACAGGTACTATTTTCGTCATAATATGTCATAAGTGGATATAATTTTTTCGTAAAAGTTTGTAATCAAATCAATAACTTCACTCCAATTTTAGTTAAAAGTTAGTCGCAAAATTATACACGTTGTGTTGGTCTCGAATGATAATAAGATTAATTTTATATGTGTACAACAGTTTATGCTTTCTTTACAAATATTTTATATACTAATTAATAATATTATCATCAAATATTATAATAATATTATCATAAAATAACGCGTCCACATTACCGGTCGCCATAAAAGCACAGAATATAATAAAAACAAAGTAAATTACATAAAGAAACATTCCTGCATTTTTTGCATTTAAAAATTGATGCGAGAAACAAAGTAGAGGTAATAATTTCGAATTACAAAATATCATACATCACACCGACAAAGCGTTATAGAAACGCTTTATTTTAACCCCAAAATATTGCCAGCATAACAAACACCTCATAAATAAACATTAAAGCGATCACCGAAATATCAGCATAATGTCGAACGTTATAAACAGTTGACGCTATGTTGATGCTACAATATAATTATTGTTTGGACAAGGGCATAAACTACGTGTCTACGGTAACTAGTCTAGACATAAATACCGGTATTGGCAATACCGGTATTACCAAGATCCCGGAGGCAATTTCAATACCGATATTCGATAGCTCAATACCGGTAGTACCGGTATTGCAAAACAGAAAAAATACAATATTAAATTAGTGTTAGTGGTATGTAATACTTAATTGGCAGTTTTCGCTTACAATACTTGTTCATTGATCTTTTTAGTGTGTGAAATATCAATCATTATCATTATATTGATTTTATTTAGTAGGTTTCAGGCGATGCTGCTAAGTAAAGTATCAATGGTTATGCCGGAAAGATGTAGATTTTTTATACATAAAAGATCTCGATCTTACTTGAGAGCCAAAGTTACTCACGCCTGTATGGCGTCAAATAGCTGGGGGATCCTATAGACTCAATGGTATCATTGAGTTTTTAGACAAATAGCTTCACTTGCCTGCGTCTTTATGAGCATTAATCATAGTCATCTATATTTCTAGAAACATAGGCTTGTGCCAATTACTCTTTTATATTTCTCTGTCTGTATTTATTTAGCTCTCTATTATGCTCATAAAATTATGAAAAAAAACCCATATTATTTCAAATGAAATTAAAGCTCTAGGTGGAGTTAACATGATCACATAAACTAAATCTAGCTAGAACTAAATCTAGCTGGAGATTATCAATTTATGTTAACATCATGATCATGTTAACTCTCCATCTAAAACTTTAATTTCAAATATAAGATTATAAAAATTCAGACAGAAATGTCCCATTTTTACTACAACGACAATAGATATGTCTTTATTCATAGAATTAATAATGACTGAGAACACAACTATCAGTAATAAAGACAACAGAGAGTTTTATTATATTATATCAGTATAAAGACATCTATCTAGAGCAAACAAACATCTATAACTTTTAGACGAAAAATTTTATCATTATCGTTTAATTAAAAAACTAAACTACTGGATCAATTTTGATAATATTAAAATGGAACTTCAAGTGAAGAAACAAACCGAGAAACGAAGTAACAAACATAATAAATGTGAAATCCGTAAAAACACGAATGCCATAGGATAGTCGTATGTTTGTGCAATTTTAGTTATCAGGTACGTACCGCGAGGTTTTAGTGTTAAGATTTAGCTAAGTATTTAGATACGGGTGTCAAAGAAAACATTATATTTTATTATACTGCCTGGTTACGAAGCTCCAGTTTCTAATGTGGAATAATAGACAAAAGATTATACATAATGTTTTTTTTTTATGTTGCCTATGTAAAAATCCTGCTCCTCTACTTCTATCCCATCAGATGCCAAATAATTTTGTTCTTTGTTCTTCTATATAACTTCCAGCTAAGTCGCGTTGCGTAGCATAAGAAAAAGCTATAAACTATTACACCTAAAACGCCAACGGCTGAAAAACCGAAACTTTCTAGCAGAACTTTCCAGTTTTGCATATGGTAACCCTGGTTATCCCGCAATAATTCAAGCTTCGACCGTTGCCCGTAGTAATCCCGATTTACTGGAACGACTATCGGCCAGTGTTTGATCGCTCTGTCGCACAAAACAAGCCGCTCATTAAAGCTCAACTAACTTATTATTAATCTGTGGGTAGTAGTAACGTCAACCCCTATCGATGTTCAAATAGCTTTAGTGTTGTTAACAGTTACTGGTAGCGTTATAAAGGTGGGTCTAGGATGTTCTATTACATACGAGTATACGTTATGAGATTACATTAATTATGCGGGCAACTTTAGAAAACCAATACAATAAGTTTTTTTGCTGTGAGTCACACGAATGGAACTTCAGATATAATTCCTCAATTTTTAAGCCGCTGAACAAAAGTATTTCTATTTGCTTAATATAAATAATTCAATAGACTGTTAGCTTTAATATGTGCATACCTTAAGTAAGTTGAGTAAGGTTCAAATTACAACTTTCAATAATACTTACCTACTTCTTGACGGCGCAACGACCCAACTGTGTCTTGGGTTCCGATACCAAAAGGCGCCACTCCATCCGAGTTTTAAGAGATCTTTCGTCACCATAGTCTTTCATTTGAACATAAGGCGGCCTACAGGTCTTCGGCTATCGGAGGTTCCCTTTTCACCGCCCAATCCTCTCCCACCCTTTCATCCATCAGCATCAATAGAATCTGAACTATTATTGTATAGCTAAAACAAGAACTAGCGAGGTAATAAATTCTCTTTGCCTCGGTAAAATCGAAGCTCAAGCTCGAAGTAAGTACAAACATAAACAACGTATCGCCCGAGGTCTTTGTACCCATCATCTCAACGACAGTTTTCTTGAGAAATTATCGTTAAATGATATCGTCAATATCCCGTGGTAAACTGGAAACCTGTAATTGGCCTCTAGTTCGCCTACTGATAGGATTCGTTAACATAGTTTGCTTAGAGTTATGCTGGTTTTGCGGCCTTCATAGAATTTTAGAACTATAAAACGTATATAAAAATAATATGAAATTGAGCTAAGTATGGAGAAAAAATAAAAATTTACATTCATCCTCGTACATAAGCCCTGAAAATATAAGAGTATTTTTTTATCTTGAACAGCTAGGCATTTGGCCACAAGTTCGCACGACCACGGAAGTCCGCGACACTGTAGCCCTAGATGGAGCATGCCTAGTCTGGAAACACTGGCTCTCAAGGAAGGCTGCCGGAACACACCGTTAGGTGCTTGGCGACATATTTTACAACTTGAGAGTGGTAGCTAGCCAGGCGAGCGAGCGAGTATGGTGGAATTACACAACACTTAAAGGGCATTATTAATTAAAACGCGTCTAAGAAGTATGAGAATATGTATTTAGTTGAGCATCTTTTGTCTTGTTTTAGTGCATAACGCTGCGTTCTCAATCGTATAAAGCAAGAAAAAAAGCGTTTATTTTTAAAACAGTTAATACGCATTCAGAGGTAATTACAAACATTTTGTAGAAAATAGTTTATTTACTCTGGTTAATTATGTTTAAACTCACCCGCTTGTTGAAATGGAGCTGAAACGTTCGCCTTTATAAGCGGCTTGCGATTTATGCGTGCGTTGCATTGAAAAGGGAGGCATCACAGAGATAAGGCGCCTTACTTGGCTGTTAGAAGAAGGGCCTGACTGACTGAGAAATGTATGAGCATTATCATCATCAAAAATAAGTAAGCTATGGTTGCTAAAGGTCGATAGATATCTATACCTAATCAAGCGCCTATACCAACAAGAATTTATTCTGTATCCTTTATCCTACCATATATTATGAGTATAAATGCGAAAGTAACTCTGTCTGTCTGCCTGTCACGCTTTCACGCCAAAACCACTAAACCGATCTGGATGAAATTTGGTACCCGGGAAAGGACATAGAACACCGATAATTTTAACCGACGTCAAAAAAAGTAGTAACTACGCAGGTGAAACTGCGAGGTACAGCTATTAGTAACATAATATTATTAACAGTAGAATGAGGTTGAGGTTTGAGGTTTTTCACTAGCTTCTAATAGGACCACCCTATATACCTGTGCTAGTAAAAAAATATATAAATTGAGGGTGGATTGTGATTCTCAGCTTTTATAATATACGATCCAGAGAAGATTCGATATATGAATCCATAGGTATCCAACACGTGGGTCTCGACCAGTTGAATGTTAATAAAACTAAGAATACGGATTCTACATTCTACCAATTTCTAAATATGAGGTGACACATTTTTTTTGTTAAAATTCTTCATACCTTCCTGAAACAGTGATCGAAAACCCGATCAGCTGTATCCATTTATAAATACTTCATTTGACTGTCGGTTTCTATAATTTGTCAGCTGATATCATAGACACAACTGAACTGATTAAAAAAATATTTATTCGTATGAAAGGGCAGATATCCATATAGATTTTAACAAAATCTGTCAAGGACTTTGGTTATTAAATCAAAATATCTGAAAAATGAGTATTGGCGCCTGCCAAATTGAAGTTAGTGGTCACTTTTTAGCTGTATGAACGAGTATTTTCTACTTTCATATCTTTGGTACGCAGAGAACCGCGATGCAAAGCAATTTGCACCTCGCACCGTAATGTGGGCTCTTGCAAGCATTGCGGTTTCTGCGGGAAAATGTCGGTTTTGAACAGTTACATCTAAGGTGTTTTACATTCAAATACAAATGGAACGTTTCAGTGTTCAACGCTTGGTCAAATTTAATGGACCCTGCTAAATTTATTAGGAATTTTGAACAACAGTAGCCTCAAGGGTACTTAGGTTAGGTAGTATAATTTATTCGGAGCGACGGGTTAGTGAATAGTAGAGACGCCACTAGCTAAATATTTTATACAAGATGCCACCAGTATACGGTAGATTCTAAGGACTCGTACAAAACGCATTAGATACATTTTTTCTGATAGCTACAATCTGGGTCTCTTCTAATTGAGTGAATAGGTTCTAAGCAAGCGTGCTTTATATTACGCGAGCTGCGGTGGAACGTAAGTTTACCTTCTGTTGTATAAAAATTAGCTTGAACGCATTAATTATAGAATAAGATTACAATAAGTACCACTATGTCACTGCTGTTCGACCCAGCGAGTGATGCAAAGTGCTAGGTCAGGCAAATTTTTCATTCGTCTGTCAGCTTCTTGTCTGTATGTACGGATGTTTATCGGTCACTTAAAGAATTTAATATCCTTTCTCATACATCGGAGCTCGAAGCACTCGAACACAAGCAAGAAGTAAAATTTATCTTTATGCCTTTCATTCTATTATAAATTATAGCTGTGCCCCGCGGTTTCACCCGCGTAGTTCCCCTTTGGATTGTCGAGATAATGGGGGAACTGCTTTTTTGAAGTCGGTTAAAAAGTATCCTATGTCCTTTCCCGGGGTCCAATCTACCTGTGCACCAAATTTCATCCAGATCGGTTTAGTGGTTTTGGCGTGAAAGCGAAACAGACAGACAGAGTTATTTTCGCATTTATAATATTAGTTAGGATTATGTATTATATAAATATATATTTGTTACATGATTTCTCGGAGACAATTGGACTTAATAGTTTTTTTAAAAGGTATACTTCTCAAGTAGTCATATTTACATGTTATCGAAATCTGTCCAGAGGTTTAATTTTTTAATTCGAAAACTGAAAAAGTTCAAATAGCACCTGCCGCAATGGAAGTTGATAAGCACTTACTTTTTAAATTTGTATATTATATTTTGAAAATCAATATTAAAAAAAAAAAACAAGTATATAGTTAACCGTAGCGCGTACAATAACCCTGCCTCTATTTTATTCAAGTATCGTTGCTATGTATGATTTCTCTCAGCTGGTTAGTTTAAACCAAACTATATCGTCCTTTTACGAGGGGCGCCCCAAATCGAGACCGAAACTACGAGTCCGCCTGAGTGAGACACCTTTGAGCCCTCTCCGGCTCTATTGAACCGAGATAGTAAAAGGCTAATGACGTCCTCCTTCCAATTTAAGACCTTGTTAAAATAGGAGAAGTTTTCTTTGAGATGTACGTAGATACGTTGACATGATCTATATTTATGTCACGTTTACGTGTGCAATAATAATATTATCAAGCAAAAATTACACACGTTTTACTTATGTAAAAGATAACGAACGGCTTTCTAAGGAACATTTCAGCATAGAAGCTCTTACCCAAAATAAAAATGGAAAGTAATTCCATTAACAACCTTAAATTAATGCTGATCATAA
Organism: Ligdia adustata; assembly: GCA_947049295.1. Lineage (NCBI taxonomy): Eukaryota > Metazoa > Arthropoda > Insecta > Lepidoptera > Geometridae > Ligdia > Ligdia adustata. The sequence continues at coordinate 9,243,422 of OX346214.1, read as the reverse complement.
TCAATAAAAAGCATATTTTTAACCAACTTCAAAATGAGGAGGCACAATCTTTTTTTTAAGTATGTTCCCTGATTTCTTAGAGATGGCTGTACCGATAAAAAAGTGGTTCTTTCTAATTGGTCTAATATAAACTTTATCAAAGTTGAACGAATAGTTATTTTTACTAAATTTTCTATGACATTCTGTTTGTAACATAAGTTTTACATGGCGAATGGAAGTAGGTTTTCTGTTATTTTACCCGACTGCGAAAGAAGGAGGGTTATGTTTTTCAAGTTTATATATGTATGTATATTCTTTTGACAGATGGTCATAGGCTACCAACTGCATCCCGCAATTTTACTTGTCAAATACGTTGGTCTAAAAGTCGGGTTTTAAGAAATCACTTTTCATCAATAATTGTGTAAAGTAGGTATTACTTGTTGATCTGCACACGTGTAAAAATAATGTGCCATTAGTACTTTCTTATACAAATATAAAATATTATAAAAAGTTACGTAAATTCACATAAAAGTAAATAACGAAAACATTTTTGCTTTTGTGCTGGATAAAGTTATTTGGACACTGCAGTGCCGCAATGTTACGCGTTGGAATTTGTGGATTTTTATTATTTATAGCGCTGACCATCCGCTCAAATGATATTTCATGGTTTTAAGCGTTGCATTTTGGTACCATTTTAAAATTTTCGATAAATTTTCCAGAGAAAGCGCACATAACATTTATGTTTTAATTACGATATCGTCCATAGTTTGCAGTTGTTGTACCTAATATTTTGTAGAAAATACGTGTACACTTTTTAAGTAACTTGCACAGTTTATTTTTAAGGCCTAAGCTCACGCTTGACCTCAACTCGCCTGATGTAACGACGCGGCCTAGAATGCAGCGCACTTGCCTAGAAGAAACAGATTCACTCGTCACTTGAAAATACCGAGATCAAAGGTATCGGGAAATAAAGAACTTGGCAGCAAATACCACATGGCAGATTGCACAATAAACGTAGACCCAAAGCGTTTGGTACAAGTCCATTGGAACCTTTACCATGAACCGGTGGTGTCTTGCAGTATCTGTACTTGTCCAATTGTAGAATGGGGGTGAGGCAAATAAATCACGTAATTATAAGGCAGACTAATAAATATATCCGATAAAAACCGATAGGCTAGTCGTTTGCGGGTTTGGAGTTTAACTTTGGCTAAAGCATCGTTGCTTTTAAGTCTTAGCTTGACTTTCAAGACTCCAACGCTATACTTTTACGTGGATCGCCGCAAAAGCAGCGGCAAATGTCACTTATTGATGGCAATAATGTATGCGCTATCTATGTGACTATAAAATGACTCAATTTCGTTGAAATACCAACCCGTTTAAGCCTTTAATCCCTTCAGATGTATGGTCTCGCCTCTCGGTAATTGCATCCGATGCGCTTATCGTCGGTTGTCGTTTTTATTAATTCAATTAAATGCTTCATGTGTCTCATTTTACTATCGAAATCATTCCATGAAACAGATTGGTATCCTCTTAATATTTATATTTATTTGATAAGTGTACATAATATTAGATATATTATTACAATTTATTAATAGGTAGGTGAATACACAAAATACAAAATTATCTAGTGACATTTTTAGTACAAATATAAAAATTTACCTAAACACTTAAATTAAAAAACCCCATCCAACTCACTGCCTTGTGGCAATGTTCCCAGGATGCTGGCAGCGTTACCTCGCTGAATAATTAAACTTAACTTATTTATAAATCCTCTTAATTGAAATATTAAAAATGTAAAAGAGTGGTAAAATTAATACTAATTTTGTTAATTACTAAGCTAAACATAAAATTATAGTTGGTAATAATAAAAAAATTGCTAATTGCATATTGCCGCTGGTGGGTAATAATTGTACATGAAATGTACTCGGAATTTGCAGAATTACCTATAACAAAGATTACACGAAGGTTAGCAATATTTCTTTTTCTTTTTCAGTTGTACTTGTAGATGGAAAAAGCGGATTACATACAAATCTCATATTCAAGATTCAAATAGAACAAAAGAAATATTTTCGTCTAGTAACTGAATATTTTCTTTAAAGTATGAAAATGTTCGATGAAATTATGATTACCATACCTCTGGGAAAGCTTTCGGTAATAGACATAAACATCAGGTATCAGGGTCTATCGCTTTGGGCGCTTTGTCTGAACACCTGCCCGGGCGAAGCGCTCGCAGCAATATCCACCCAAACGCGCATAAAGGTAACACCGCACTAAAACCGAGCGAGCGAAGCGTCTCTGTTTCGAGTCTAGCAAAATGATCTTTCGTCTTACAGTTTGTATGTATGCATGTTTTTCCGCAAGTTTCGCACTCGTATACAGATCCTAGTTGACAACCAATCTTGACGAAACTTAGTGTATATGTATATTTTAAGAATTTTTCAGTCGTCGGGGTTTTTTGATATGGGGCCTGCTTCTCTCAAAAAATGGGGAAGTTTACTACGTCGCCATTTACTGGCAGATTTCAATTCAATTCAATGTTTTGTAATAACTTGCATAACACAACGTTAATTAAAAATACTGAATATAAAAAATCGGTCAACTGGTTGTAGTTTTTTTTTTTTTTATATTGACCGTTCGCGGACTTATTAGTATAGTAGATAGCTTTGGGCTCCATAAATTGAAATCTAAATTGTTATGTGTAAAATTATATTAAAAACCGGTATGGTCGGGTCGCCCAACACAGCGCAGTGGATAAACGCCCTTAAATATACATGATGTTTCAATTTATATTCATAATATTAGTAACTCAGACTGAATGCACGTCACATATGATTCCTTTTGTTGGTAAAATAAATATAACCTTTACCTTTGTATTATATATGCTTATCTAACTAAGAGAACTTTGGTAGCTATGGTTGATTTTGACTTTTCTTATTGAAGATTCCGAAGAGGTTGTATTTATTTATTCGGGATGAAATTTAATGACTACCAAAAAAACAATCGTTGACCTTAACAGCCTCATAAAAAAAATACAATATACACAAATAAATTAAAAATGTACCAATATCATTCGGGCTATTAAGTCATGCCTGCACTTCAAAAACTTTTCATAACCCAAAAAGGCCACGCGTGCACCAAATTTTAACTAGCATAGTTTTATGACACTCCGAATACTTTCGCCAACAAGGTCATTTTTTAGGTTAGCTAGGTTATTTTTTTTATTACAATCCGAATACTTTGCGCAACAAGGTCCGCAGTAGATTCAGGTTATTTTATTTTATGACATTCTGAATACTTTGCGACATATTAGGATGATGCATGCGTAGCCTTTTTGGGTAGCTCAGCTCAGGTAGCGATTATTCTGAAGATACTTGCCTTTTTTAGGTTAGCAGACTTTAAGTTTATTGGTGATAATTTCATATTAAAATAGGGATTAAAATCTGGTAAGTACTTACGATTTCCGGTCAAACATAATACTAATATTCTGTAAAAAAAACTATAAAGCAGATTCCACCAACGATCTGTAACTAGTCGGAAGAACTAAGTCTAAACATAATCTAAGGGTTCATGTTTTAAAAGACATGAACCCTTATTTCATATTTATGAAGATAACATTTTAAGTTTTGTAGCACTTAGACTAGCTGAGAGTATGATTAGTGAACTAAAAGCTGCGATATTTTACAAGAGCGGAAAAGCAGTGGACGTAAACAATTTATAAAGCAAACTCAAGACTGAACCTGCTCCTTGATACCTACTTAAGCTTGGTTTAAGTATTATGCCTTTTATAAGGAAGCAACGAAAACACAGCAGCAATATTATAAGTTTCTGCTAAATACAATTAATAGCATTTACCTACTGATTTTAGTATTATTCGCAAAGACATATGAATGCACAGTACATGAACAAAATAGCTCTAAAAAATCTAGGCGTTGTAGTTTTTTTATTGTCGCTAAATTATTGTGGATCCCAGAAATGGTATTGACTTCAAAAAAAGCTTGGCATAATCAAACTATTATAGACACATTACATTTTGTAAGGAGCATAATTAATATCTAATTTTGAGTTGTAAGTTTCAGTTGTTAACATTTTTAATAACTTAATTTTTTGCAAGTACAATGCAAGCGCGGCGTTTGCGGTTTGGCGGCAACAATGAATTTTTAAATTTCACTTTAATAATCTGGCTACTTGCAACAATGCCAAATGCAGAGTAAATTTTTAAATTTGTATAGAGAAAGTTTTTGCAGTCTGCTCCATTGTTCTGAATTTTATAGTAAAAGCTATACGGCAAGGAACATCATATCAAGTAGGAAAAGTGTTGGTAGAATAATGTTAGTGTAAGTTGTTTTCTTAAAAATGTTTAATTATAAGTAATTAACATGTTAGCGCTTGACCGCAACTCGCCCGATGTAAAGCGACGATTCGGCCTAGGATATAGCACGCTTGCCTGGAAGTGCTTGATTTACTCGCGATTTTAAAGACTGAAATTATAGCTATCGGAGAAATAGAGAACTTGGCAGCAAATACCACAACCTAGCCCTACGCACAAAAGATAGGCGCAAATCGTTTAGTTAGTCTTTAAAATCTCTGCCATGTATAATTATTTATGGTTAAAAAAATTAGAATTGGTATAAAACAACATATTAATATATTATTTTTAGTTATCCTGTACTGTCCCACTAGGCTAGGCAAAGTTCTCCAATTTGTTTTAATTCTCTTCGCACTAGCCAATTGCGATAGAACTCGTCAAGAACCTTTTACCTTCGAGTCGAAGAGAGACTTAGAGGCTTTCGGTTGTCCGTTAGTGATCTCTGCCCAGGACATTAGATATGTAAAGGAACTATGTTAGTTGTAAAATTAAATATAACAGTATAATTACAAAATATACTGTTGTATTTGGTTTGGCAACTCTTGCTATTGTTATACACTAAATGATAACAAGAAATAATATTTTCCGTAGACCAAGTGAATAAATAATACAAAACAGTACATACCTACCCTGCAGCTAGTACAACACAAGGTTTACTGATGGATAGTCCATCTGACAATAGTGGTACCGGATTTAAAGATGCCCACTCGTCGCGATGGCACACAAGATAAGTGAGACGCCACCTAGTCGTAGAGATGAATCATGCTTTATAAAGCTTATTTATTGCCGGAAAATGTAAACAAAAAATAATTATATAGTTACCTAGTCGCAAAGCGTTATGCACTTGCATGTTAGAGGGTCCTTCCAAAGACTGCGAGTCCTTGAAAGGACCCTCTACCACGCACTGATGGCGTATTGCAGTAGACATTGATGACAGGTTGATTTGTAACTGTGAAGCTTTATCATTATTGGGTTCCACTTTAAAGAGCAAAAAATCCGGCGAAATTACTAGAGATTATCGAGCTATAACAACACACCTACAATAAAAACGATAAAAATCGCAGTCCAATATTAAAGTGGCATTGAAGTTTTTATTTTAAGGTGCAGTAAACAATAACTTAAATTAAGCATCCTCAAAATAAATTACTATAGTAGCAATAGCTACGCTATAGCCGCTGTTATACAGGAAAGATATAAGAGAGACATGGAAACATATTCTGTTTAGTGAATGCAGAGACTGAGGGGACATACAAAACTCACATAGATTATCCGACTTAAATGCGATCCAGCTCACCTCTAGCTATCGTCTATTCTATGACCTGGAGCAGATCGCATGCCAAGCTGAGAAATTGAAAAGCCCGTGGGTGGTGATAGATGGAGGCACACCACTTTTAATGTATTGTAGCAGAAATAAACAAGTTTACCTGTTTGCAGTGAAGATTGGTCATAAGGTTTTGTAGTAATAAGTTTATGTTGAAATTAGAGCGATTCTAAGCTTGTCGTAAAAAAACTTTATGATTCACAACTTAAAAAAAGTATCAACCGAATTAAATTCAGCATATATTATCTTATTAATTTTAAATTCAAAGTAAACACATTGTTATAAAATGCATAATTATGAGGCCAGTGAAAGCTGCTCATGATGGTTACTACGCTGATGTATTTTTGGGTTATTCCACCCTTAACCTGTTTTTTTTTATATTATTTCAAAAATGTTCTTAGTAACGGGTCACAAATATAAAAATAAATAATTTTCAGTTATAAATATCAATGGTGTAATATAATAAATAACCATCAACAAAATCAAGTCTAAAGCTGCATAAACTAGGTCTTAAAATTCAGAAACTTTTGGATAGGGAAACTCTATCTAAAGCCGCGCTTCATTAGTCAGATCGATGTTAGCTCGACTGCCCGTTACGACTCAACTATTCCTCATCCGGACTGGAGCTGGAAGCCAGAGAGATATAGAGAGGTGATATCTACGTTAATGTCCTAAACTACCTGCTGGAAGTTTAGGACACAGACAAAATGTTCGCGGCCTAAACTGACTCTGAGTACTCCAAAATAAGGCCTGGATGAAGTTGATTTATTTCAATGTGTATTTTCTGTTTTGAACGACACCAGAAATGGATGACATTCTTAATACATCAGAATAGAACCAGAACCTAAAAAAAACTGTTTACAATTTTAAAAAAATCTTTAAATTTACTGCAAAGTTTTTTGAAAAGCTACTTATTTATTGCTTTGATGTTGGGATTAGATTTTTATATTAGATATTTATTATAAAGGTAAACATTACTTTTTAACCACATACATTTTACTAAACCTAACCTGTTTAGTTAGTGCGCGCCTTGAAACTGAAGTAACACTTCACTCACTTTTTAACAATTTTTTCTATATTTTCTATACTATTGATAAGGAAAATTTTACCTACCTGTCAAATCTCAGAGACAATACCATTAGTTAGATAATTGCCTCATGTAAAGGCATGCAATTAAATTACACATAATCAGACCAACTGAGGTCGAGCAAGATAACAGCCAATAAAGTATTATGACATCGACGTATTAGCATAACAATTGCACCTAAATTGAACGACCATTACATTACACTAGGACTGAGCTATCTCTGCGCTGCTCATGTATCTCTTCGGAGGCAATGCTTGTATGTCGCAGTGGTTACACAACAAATACAAAAGGTTTATTATTCGTAAAACAAAAATTATAACATGCAGGCCATTGTTGGGTTTGTGACTGCATTTATCTTCAAAGATTTTCTTCCGACAAGCAGGTTTCCTAACGATGTTTTCCTTTTACGTAAATGCAGGCCATAAATAATTCTAATCTGCAAATAAAGTGTGCCTATCTGCTTCGAGTCTGGTAAATATTATTTTTCGTCTGTTTTTCTGGATATTCCGTCATCCTATCGTACGGGTCGTAGTTTCTAGCCAATCTTGACGAGATTCGGTGTATGAAATCTATGATTTTTAATTATGTTAATCATCGAGAATTTTTCTATGGTATTTGTCCCAAAAAAGGCGGAAGTTTGGTACGGTGCCATTAAAAATAATATTTCTGAATATGAAAAAGAAATAGGCGGTGTGGTTGGTTTTTTATAAAGATTCAAAATACACGAAGTCGAGTGTTTGCAAAACTACTGGTATACTGGTATACGAGTATTATTTAGTTAGTGTTATTTTAAAGTGAGTTCTTGCGGCATTTCTCGCTACCGATGCGTGTTGTGTCCGCACCGGATCTTGAAGGCAAACATTTTATGGGCATTGCAAACTACCTCTACATATATTATAGGACTGATAACCTATTAGCAAAGATAAATAAAATACGTGGAAGTGTGTAAAAACCGCAGCTAAATACTTACACGATTACATATTACAAATAAAAACCCTTGTTATTATAAATATTATTGCTATGTAAATAATTTTCGTTTGTATAAAAACGACAGAAATATGATTGATCCACTTATATTTTTTTGTTAAGCTGATTGCATCACGCGCTGAATAGATTATATTCCCTTCACTTAAAATATCTTTAATCAATAAAATATAATGCTTTTAAATAAATCTAATCTAAACGTCACTCGGAATAGATCAAAATGCCCAGCAAAAACGTACAAGTAATTCCAGCATAAACGATCCCATATCCCTTATTCTGTTGATACGGGATCCTTTAAATCCCTGCCACAAGGGGCTACCATACTATCTCACATCTCACAATACTGGGTATCTGTCCAGTCTTTAACAGAGAACACCTAAATGTCTGGCTTAACCAAAGTTAGTAGGTACACAGAGAATACATTGCACTTGACAGCGAAGTTTTAGCTTATAACTCTGTTAATCTGTATCGCAAAGCCATTGTGAATTTTTGGCGTAAAGTAGACCAAAGGAACAGATAATTCTATCACAAAAGGGATTCATGAAATCTCGTGAAACATTGAAAGCGTAAATGTTGAGATGGAAAACGTAATAAGTACATTTAACTATTAATTACATTTTCCGAGACCGTTTACACAGTTTGCAAAAAAGTCGTTAGGTAAAACTATTCAAACAACTTTCTTTATTTTCATGTGTCAATAAGATATGCTTAATTTACTATTTTTCATTCAGGTTACGTTCTAGTCTTACTGATCTCAGAATATTATGTTTATGCTATCTAGTATCAAATGTCACTACTCGTATCATATAAGCATAAAATGTGTTCTATAGTATACTAAGGTATACCGTTTCGAGAGTAACCTTCTTATTTGGCTAGTTTAATTATCGATGAGGTTTTTTTTAATAATTCAGAGCTGCGCAAATCACTAGATACACTACGTGCGTTGTTAATGCGTTTTCGCGCCTGATCTGCGATAGATAATAAAGATTTTATTGTAGCCACACAAAACGGCTTCTTATTTGCCATCAATTTCTATTTAGGGTAAAGATTATTTACACTCCAATAAATTGCGACCATCCAAAGAACCATCAGTAGCACCCACTTGACTACGGTCCCCACAAGCATTGACTGAGACGTATGCAAAGGGATCAATGAGACAGATGGCTCTCCCCTGCCAGTCCCCCTGAAAGGGAGGACTAGCCACGTGAGGAAGAGAGAAAAAACGAGAACAGCAACAAAAGTTTATAAGAGGGAAGGGGAGAGAGTGAGACCTAATGGTGCGCATGGGCAATACGCTCCACTCGACTTAATCGCGCTTTTAACAAAAGGTACACGCTTAATGAACTGAGCCGATGTAATTAAATAGTCAATCGGTGGAGGTACTGCCACGATTAATGTTGTAGAAGTACGTTGAAATTAATGTGTTTTAAGTGCGTGCGATATAAGCTAGATATGAATGTTAAGTGAATATAAATGTAACCCTAACCTAACTTGTTAAAAAAATAGAATTTAAGCTCGCCATTCTTAAAAACAGTACGAAATGCAGATACTTACAAATTTACTTTAAAAGAAACATAACTGGCCGCTTACATCAGCTTAACTACCAAACGCTTTAAGATAAAGCCGTCAAAATTCGCCCTCCATTACTGTCTTGATTATATCACCGGAAAACAACATCGGCGGCATATAGCGCCACTCTGTTCTGCTCGCAATTTACACCGTTATGAGACTACAAATAACCGCAAATTTATGTAAATGGCTATCGATGTTCCGTAAAACGTGTTTAAGACGGTGCGGGCTGATAACGCGGCACTAGTGTTGCTGTGTTCAACATCTGGCCTTCTCTCAAAAATATAAAATCACCGATCTCTGTCTTTAGATCGGTCGTTCTATAAACTTGAACGAGCAAAATATTAAAAAAAAAAATTATAACGGTCCTGTTGATCACCAGTCGCTACCGATTGGCAAGTCATGGCTAGTTTCACATCTAGTACTAGAATAATTTCTGATCTTCTATTTTGCCTAATCTACGAGCTTTGCCTCGCCTTCTTCGAACATAAACATGCTGCCTTCCAGATCATGTCTTCATTTACATGTTCCAAAGCAACATCCGTGATGGAAATGTCAATGCTTTAGCCAATTTATTCAATGGTTAACGATTTACAGCTTCATCCCGTTGTAAAACCTCTTAAAGTGTTGTTCAAAGTTGAAAAAAAATATTGTTTTTGGCAGAAACGTATTGATTCAGTATACTATTTTAGCTTTGTTTATAAAAAAAATGTTGTCTTATATGAATAAAATATATTATTTATTTTATTTATTTTTACGAACACAGTAATATCATCATGCCAGTAAAACCAAGGCGATGCTACACTGAACTAACTATTTTATAAAGCATGAACTTTAATTAACAAAGACGTTTTGCTGCCTCAGTGAACTTTGCAAAGTTACAGTAAATATGTCCATGTCTTTTGCTATGATATTTAACAACGCTTTTCCGCGGGATATGAAACCTAAGCAAATTAGTTCTGTTTTCGGGTACCCTGAATGTAATAAAAGGCCTCCTACGACTAAAGGCTGCCTCGGGCGCGTGCAGGCACAGAGCCTTCAGCACCTCACAGTGGTGTAGGTATCCGCGCATCACGCGCCACACGTCGTGCAGAGCGCAACGTTACACCTCACACTCAGCTTGCCGAAATATGTAGATATTGGGTATTTCTACTACACCGTCAGATGTGTAACTGGAGAGCTGTACTCCGTTATTTTTAGGAGCTTGGCTGGTTGGGTTAGGCTGGCGGGGAGAAATGCACAATACACCCCAAGCGAGACGTCAGTGCAGGACTTATTGCCCCCACACAAAATAAAAATAAGAATAAGAATGTAGATATTAAATTGAAAATATGTCTTACCTACGAACCGTTCTCTTCTCTTCTCTTCGTTGATCTAGATAAACCGGAGAACACGAGTTAAGGATAAAAGAGTTATAAAGTAACAATAATAGCTATATTGGTTAGTATGCTATTTAAGCCACTTGATTGTTTACGTTAAGCATAATATCGAAAACGTAAGTCAAATTGTTAAGATAGATCTAAAGTGCAATCAGCAAGAGTTGTTTTCGTCTACGATACAGCATTGTTAAATCGATGGCTACTGCACAGTGCACAATGGCCGCTCGTTTGCAGAGCCCATAAAAGTGAGCACGACAATACCGAGCATTGCATGCTCTTGCTCCTTTCATACGACGAGCGATTAAACGCATTGTCGTACTTAATCCATATAGCAATATAAAACATGGATATGCAGCATCCATTTTTTTTATATAAATAGTGCATAAATGGTAAAAGAGCTGAATATTGTTTCACTTTCAAATTCTCAATGCTTCAAGTCTGACACCATTTGCTCGCATCGGTCTTATATTAATATGTTGGTACTCGCATCCGTGTGATGTTGAAAAATAAATTGGTTAAAGATTCTAGATTTTTAGTTAGGAAAATAAGGGAATAGCTGTCCAAAAATCTTACCAGTCGATTTCAACATTTTTGACAGACATATCCAATACTGAGTGACAAAAATATAAACAAGAATCATCATGAGGCTTTCGAGATTTAAAATCGCATAATAAAAATGCGGGAGTTTATTGCGGTAGATGCTGCGTCGAGTTGCATGAAAAAAGCTCCAGCAAAGTCTGCTGTTCACAGAACTATTACTATAAAATACTTCCAAATATTGTATAAACTTCATACTATATTTAGGAAAAACATATCTATTACACATGTCAGCTATAGAGTCCACTGTATACCTACTATATTTAGATAAATAAATCTTGAGCTTCAAAGTCCAATGCCATAACATTAAGAATTATTTAGGCTTACAAGAAAACCAAATCTATTTTATTGTATTTCATACCTTATATAAGGTCGCGTCGAGGAAACCCAAAATCTACGTACCTAATACCAATTTGTTGCCTTGACCCTATGATAATATGAGCCCGTAACAAATTTCCGAATAACGGTTAGAGTCACGCGAGGTCTTTTATTTGTTGGGTAGCAATGACACTGAAAGAGGACTACGTGTGGGACTGTTACAGTAGTTTAGACGTGCGTCATCATTAGAAGGAATAGATGTAGAATGTAATTTGCCTATTCTGTAAAATAGGGGCAAATCCAAGTATTAATACAGATCTAACAGAACGCTACTGTGTCGTGTCCTCTCGTGTGTCTAAGTCAAAGAAGTATTACGCACCTATACTCCTAAATCAGAACGGCAGGCAAAAATGCTTTGATGAAAAAGTATTTTGTAATTACCTATGTAAAAACTAGAACATTTTCTATGATCAAATTTTATTTAACGAGAGACACTAAAATGTTATTTAGAACATATTTTTCATAATTTAACATCATGCAATTCAACAACATACAAGATATATGTATATTCTAGTAATTAACGTAAATAAATCTTCTAATGTTAGAGCTCAATGGCTTCAATCTTGCTTTATAAATGGACCGCCCCGGCAATATCGTTATAACCACTCTGACGCCGTAATCTTAATAATGGTGTTTAAGATAATGAGCTATTTAGAATACAGTCGTTTATGTCACCATTTGACTTGTCTTTAACACGCCGACCCTCGTTTATAACAGCACCTACTTAACCTACCGGGCTATGACTAATATCACATTACATAAATGTAAGTACTCATTCGCATACCTACCTATTATATTTGGGGCGTAGATAAGTTTGAGTCCAAAGGTCTATCTACTAATGGTTTCGGAATTACGAGTAGATTGTACTGTTATTACAGCTTGATAGACAGACAGAGTAAGTAATTTTTATTTTGTGTATGTTACAAAGAGACAACTTTATTATTTAACAATATTAAATCGTAGTTCTTAGATATGAGATATGAATTAGATTTTCAATTATTTTAGGTAGTCATTGTTCTTTTTATTGAGTATAACTGAATATTATTAGACGACAGTTCTTAACTGACTGCAGTATTTAGTCTCTTGTATAAAAGGATATGGATAACTGGTTGTCACTCAAATTGATGTAGGGGAATAACGAAACAGTAAATTTTCTTTGCGACAAAATCTTTTGAATTTCGAGAAATTGGACAGTTTTGATAAACGGCCTAAGAAAATTTAAATAGGAAATCACAAACGATTATTTTGGAGATACGCTGCAGACATTATACGAATATGATTGTGCACTGCTGCGACAGTTCCACATATGCCTAGTGGTAGGGCAGAACGATTTTTTCCCATCTATTTCTACTAATAAGGAAAAGTGGAAGTCTTACTTCTACAACATTCAAAATCGAACCCAAACTGACCGTGTTAAATTTAAAACTACGAAAAATTCGTCGTATACAACGGATATGTTTATACATATCCGTTTATAAAAAATAGGTTAGTTACACGAATTATTGTCTCCACTACTATAGAAAAGTAGGTTGCAATATAAGATAGTGAGAGTGTAATTGAATCTCATGTCAGAGATATACGAGATCCCGCCTTCGGCCGCGCCGGTCCGACCCACTCAGAACAATTAATCCCAGATAAACAATTATGCAAGACCGATTTATATCCGATAAATTCGTTCCAACAAACCGTGCCGTCCTTTCTGGTGATTTAAATCGGGGATAAGTTAATTATGTAAAGATATTTACGCCTTACAATTTAATTTAAAATCGCCGGAAGGTTTTTTCGAGTTCATAATGGAAGTATTACTGGGCCGAGGATAATATTCGTGAAATATTTCCATCTGTTACTTAGTACTATAACTCCTACCTACCCTTATTATACCTACTTTAATTAACTCGGATATATCTAACTGTATTTTATATTTTTGCAGTTGATAAATCATACTATTTTTGAATTGGACATTTGTGAATCAAGAAAGGGAAGGGGAGGGAACCCCTCTCCTTAACTTTCTTTAATGTCATAACTATCGTAAAACTATAGTTCTTGTTACTAGTTAATTCCTGCTTAACCTCATAATCTTTCCCAATATCAATAGAAATCAATCTGTAAAAGAAGGAATGCTTTATATACAACGTCTAAATATCATATAAGAAGATTTTGTTTGTCTTGCAATAAAGTTTTTATCGTATGAATATACGATTGTAGATGATGAATGAATAATCATTCACAAAAGATGAACTTACTGTACTCCAGTTAACTATTCTATATGTAATATTTATCCTGGAAAGTGGCCTAAGTGCCGTAACTTTATAGTTATGTATCCCCAATGGATCTCAAACTTAACAGAGGAAGCAAACGCGATCGTCAACTTTAGCGTCTTGCAAACTACTAACTTCAAGATACTATTATGCAGAAACATATGAATTTCATTAGGTAGCTATAAATTAGTTTATAGCTATCTTTTTGAATAATGACTTATCTAAATAACATAACTCTATTTTAAATGCTATAACGTCCGCGTAGTCTCAAATAACCACTTTTCATTTAACTATCCCGTTCTCAAGAGACCGATGTGAAGTTGGCAGCCAAACTTAGCAGCTAATATTATCCGACCAAATAAAGTAGGTCTTTAAAAAAAAACTGTTTTAGTCTTTTTGCAGCAATAAAAAGGCCGTAAAATTAACAGCAACGTATAAAAATAATAAAGATAAACTTGCAGGCGCCACGCATAATTATTTTATAAAAAGTTTTGATGTGATGTGTTAATTATTAAGTTAATAGAAGTACATCTTTGGCTGCTGGTAGATTTAGACCTTTTATCCCCCGAAATATGAATCAAATATGGATGATAATTAAAGCTGCATAATCAATGCATCGAACTAGAGCAATTCTAGAGCGGCTAAAAGCTTCCTTAACCCTTCATCAGCCACTGAAAGACTTTCGTTATTTTTCTTAACTTGGTTTCTATTGCATGGTGGATTCCGACCTTTCATCCCCTGAAATATGGGTCAAATGCAGATGATTATTATTGCTGCATAACAAATGCATCGAACTAGTGCAATTCTAGAGCGGCTAAAAGCTTCCTTAACCCTCAAACAGCCACTGAAAAGCTTTAGTTATTTTTCTTAACTTGGTTTCTATTGCATGGTGGATTCCGACTTTTCATCCCCCGAAATATGAAACAAATGTGGATGATTATTATTGCTGCATAACAAATGCATTGAACTAGTGCAATTCTAGAGCGGCTAAAAGCTTCCTTAACCCTCAAACAGCCACTGAAAGACTTTCGTTATTTTTCTTAACTTGGTTTCTATTGCATGGTGGGTTCCGACCTTTCATCCCCTGAAATATGGGTCAAATGCAGATGATTATTATTGCTGCATAACAAATGCATCGAACTAGTGCAATTCTAGAGCGGCTAAAAGCTTCCTTAACCCTCAAACAGCCACTGAAAGACTTTCGTTATTTTTCTTAACTTGGTTTCTATTGCATGGTGGGTTCCGACCTTTCATCCCCTGAAATATGGGTCAAATGCAGATGATTATTATTGCTGCATAACAAATGCATCGAACTAGTGCAATTCTAGAGCGGCTAAAAGCTTTCTTAACCCTCAAACAGCCACTGAAAGACTTTAGTTATTTTTCTTAACTTGGATTCTTTCCAGTTTCCAGAAGTTAAGAAAAATAACTAAAGTCTTTCAGTGGCTGTTTGAGGGTTAAGAAAGCTTTTAGCCGCTCTAGAATTGCACTAGTTCGATGCATTTGTTATGCAGCAATAATAATCATCCACATTTAATTCATATTTCAGGGGATGAAAGGTCGGAATTCACTATGCAATAGAAACCAAGTTAAGAAAAATAACGAAAGTCTTTCAGTGGCTGTTTGAGGGTTAAGAAAGCTTTTAGCCGCTCTAGAATTGCACTAGTTCGATGCATTTGTTATGCAGCAATAATAATCATCTGCATTTGACCCATATTTCAGGGGATGAAAAGTCGGAATTCACCATGCAATAGAAACCAAGTTAAAAAAATAACGAAAGTCTTTCAGTGGCTGTTTGAGGGTTAAGGAAGCTTTTAGCCGCTCTAGAATTGCACTAGTTCGATGCATTTGTTATGCAGTAATAATAATCATCTGCATTTGACCCATATTTCAGGGGATGAAAGGTCGGAATTCACCATGCAATAAAAACCAAGTTAAAAAAATAACGAAAGTCTTTCAGTGGCTGTTTGAGGGTTAAGAAAGCTTTTAGCCGCTCTAGAATTGCACTAGTTCAATGCATTTGTTATGCAGCAATAATAATCATCTGCATTTGACCCATATTTCAGGGGATGAAAGGTCGGAATTCACCATGCAATAGAAACCAAGTTAAAAAAATAACGAAAGTCTTTCAGTGGCTGTTTGAGGGTTAAGAAAGCTTTTAGCCGCTCTAGAATTGCACTAGTTCGATGCATTTGTTATGCAGCAATAATAATCATCCACATTTGATTCATATTTCAGGGGATGAAAGGTCGGAATTCACTATGCAATAGAAACCAAGTTAAGAAAAATAACGAAAGTCTTTCAGTGGCTGTTTGAGGGTTAAGAAAGCTTTTAGCCGCTCTAGAATTGCACTAGTTCGATGCATTTGTTATGCAGCAATAATAATCATCTGCATTTGACCCATATTTCAGGGGATGAAAGGTCGGAATCCACCATGCAATAGAAACCAAGTTAAGAAAAATAACGAAAGTCTTTCAGTGGCTGTTTGAGCGTTAAGGAAGCTTTTAGCCGCTCTAGAATTGCACTAGTTCGATGCATTTGTTATGCAGCAATAATAATCATCCACATTTAATTCATATTTCAGGGGATGAAAGCTCGGAATTCACTATGCAATAGAAACCAAGTTAAGAAAAATAACGAAAGTCTTTCAGTGGCTGTTTGAGGGTTAAGAAAGCTTTTAGCCGCTCTAGAATTGCACTAGTTCGATGCATTTGTTATGCAGCAATAATAATCATCTGCATTTGACCCATATTTCAGGGGATGAAAGGTCGGAATTCACCATGCAATAGAAAACAATTTAAGAAAAATAACGAAAGTCTTTCAGTGGCTGTTTGAGAGTTAAGAAAGCTTTTAGCCGCTCTAGAATTACACTAGTTCGATGCATTTGTTATGCAGCAATAATAATCATCTACATTTGATTCATATTTCAGGGGATGAAAGGTCGGAATTCACTATGCAATAGAAACCAAGTTAAGAAAAATAACGAAAGTCTTTCAGTGGCTGTTTGAGGGTTAAGAAAGCTTTTAGCCGCTCTAGAATTGCACTAGTTCGATGCATTTGTTATGCAGCAATAATTATCATCTGCATTTGACCCATATTTCAGGGGATGAAAGGTCGGAATTCACTATGCAATAGAAACCAAGTTAAGAAAAATAACGAAAGTCTTTCAGTGGCTGTTTGAGGGTTAAGAAAGCTTTTAGCCGCTCTAGAATTGCACTAGTTCGATGCATTTGTTATGCAGCAATAATTATCATCTGCATTTGACCCATATTTCAGGGGATGAAAGGTCGGAATTCACTATGCAATAGAAACCAAGTTAAGAAAAATAACGAAAGTCTTTCAGTGGCTGTTTGAGGGTTAAGAAAGCTTTTAGCCGCTCTAGAATTGCACTAGTTCGATGCATTTGTTATGCAGCAATAATAATCATCCACATTTGATTCATATTTCAGGGGATGAAAAGTCGGAATCCACCATGCAATAGAAACCAAGTTAAGAAAAATAACTAAAGCTTTTCAGTGGCTGTTTGAGGGTTAAGAAAGCTTTTAGCCGCTCTAGAATTGCTCTAGTTCGATGCATTGATTATGCAACTTTAATAATCATCCATATTTGATTCATATTTCGGGGGATAAAAGGTCTAAATCTACCAGCAGCCAAAGATGTACTTCTATTAACTTAAAAATTCACACATCACATCGAAACTTTTTTACATAATAATCATGCGTGGCGCCTGCAGGCTTATCTTTATTATTTTTATAAGTTGCTGTTAATTTTCCGGCCTTTATACCGCTGCAAAAAGACTTAAAACAGTTATTTTTTTAAGACCATCTTTATTTGGTCGGATAATATTAGCTGCTAAGTTTGGCTGCCAACTTCACATCGGTTCTCAAGAGTAATTACACGCATAGCAATCCAACGTCGGCTTGCGCTAACATAAAACATCAGCAGTCAACTTTATGTTTTCTTATAATCTTGGCTACGACGTGTGAAATATAAGGCCGAAATAAACATAAAATTCCTCTGGAACCTCGTTTTTATAACTCGGCAAATAAGTCATTGTCAGAGCACTCGAGTTTACTTCTTCATGATCGAGTCGTAAACGCAAGCGGTATTTTATTGTGGCACTTATTGAAATAGGACTATTGTCAGTGCGTTTTATTTATCGAGTGCAGTTTATTACAGAGCTCACATACACTACTACAGATTATCTTTGAGTATGTGAATAAAAAAGCATTACACCAATTATTTTACGAATAAAGTTACCTACTACCTTACAGGCAATAATCTAAGGTAATTTGTTATACAACATAGAAAAACGTAAACAAATTGCTTTTCCATACATGTCAATAACCTCTATGTATGAAACAACCAATGAGGTTGAAAACTCGACTTTCGTACTTATATTTATTAGGAAACAGACAGATATTACTTTTAAGTGTATCCAGAGAAATAATGTGAGACGAGTGCATGAGCGTAGCCACCAGCTGGTCTGGGGGGTGGGGTTATGTTGATATAAGAAGGTTTAAAAATTATATAAAACTCTACATCACATAGTCTATTAGTGCGTGTAATAAGAGGATTTTAATAATGAAAGTACTAAGACCAAGTCAGCACTTGAATTTTGAAGTTATCTCTTTTATCCTAACTAATATCATAAATGCGAAAGTAACTCTGTCTGTCTGTTTCGCTTTCACGCCAAAACCACTAAACCGATCTGGATGAAATTTGGTGCACATTTAGATTGGACCCCGGGAAGGACATAGGATACTTTTTAACCGACTTCAAAAAAGTAGTTCCCCATTATCTCGACAATCCAATGGGGAACTACGCGGGTGAAATCGCGGGGCACAGCTAGTAGCCTATATTTTTTGCTGCAGGAGGCAGACGCCCTCTCTCTCTCTCTCGGGTGAGAGGGTCATCCAAAGGCTCACCAAGAGGGTGAAGAGTATTCTTCACCTTCTTGGTGAGCCTTTGGATGAGTGTGAGTTGTGTGAACGAAGAGTGTGGGTTTATTATAGGTACCGAACCTATGACACCTCAATGGCGGAAAGAGTATAGAGTAATACTGCTTGTATTATAATATCGGTTACTACGAGTACCAATACTAATTTAGAATTTCCTCCTCCTTTGAAATCTGTAAAGAATTGGGACCGATTCCAAATTCCCACCGTATATACCATATATTATATATATGCTTTATACTAGTAAAGCTCAGTTTTTATTCTACAATTAAGAATTTTATAAACCCAGAGTTAAGTATGTACCTACTAGCTTCTGTTTAAACTAGATCGAGCAACAAAGTTTCGAAGACATTAAAAGTAGGATATACAATATTCCCTATGGCTCGCAGTTAAAGTTTAGCAAGCCGAGATTCCAGGATTAGGCACGGAGACCGCACCGAACTTGCTCTCTGATAAAATATCTAAAATATTAAAATTCTTTTTACACTCGCAACTTTGATGCAAAGTTTTAGAAGTAGTGTTTTTCCTTTTCTTCCGCAATGTTTTCTCGGACCTTATTTAATAACACCTTCGAAGAATGGAAAGTAGGGTGGATTTATTAATTTATTGCTAAGAAATAGCGATGTTATCACGTAGAGTTAGCCATGAAATAAGTAAAACGAGTGTAAACAATCTTGGTTTCCTTTAAATAGAATAGAAGCGGCGAACTGTCAAAACGAACCCAAGATTCTCAAACTTTTTTTTATCCTTTCATCGCTTACTATACGCGATACCACCACAGGTTACGAAGATATTAGATGTGCGTTGGATTGATAAATTGATGTAATTTAGGTGACGCTGCTGTTCCTTATATTTTTTTTTGTGCTGATTTACGAGTATATGTATAAATGATTCTAGAGACATATCGTATAGAATGTATGCCATAAACTTTTTTATATCATTGAGTGGACCTTTCTTCGATAATATCTCATTAAAATGTTGTATATGTGTCAATAATATACAGTAACACTACGATATATTAATGATCAAACGAACGCCGTGTCTCTGATGCTCCGAGTCCCATCGACATGAGAAAAATCGAGTCCGTATAAATTTTCTTTAATCTGTTATATGTATGTATATTTATCTGTCTAGATGCTATAACGAGCAAAAAAATGCAACCCTATATATCGACAACCACTTGATCAGTATCAAGTGGTTGTCGATATATAGGGTTGCATTTTTTTGCTCGCGAAGTCAAGTGTAAATAAAATACTGCTAGTAATAAGTAAACTGTTAGATATACGAGTATAATTTCTTCTTAGTTTATTCTGTCATGTGACGTCTATAGTTTTCTAATAATTACGAAATAAAAGATGGTATTCACAATATAATTTAAATATCTTTTTATCTTTCCCGCGCTTACCTAGGCTTATAACTCTAATATAAACTCATACTATATTAATGTGGTATTGAAATGTATCCGCAGGTTGATCATCTAGAGGCATGAAAAAAGTGAAAACAAAAGCGATAACTTGGTTTCGTTTTGACAGTTTACGCTGCAAGTCTGTCAAAGCTCTTTACAAGAAGTCAGCTACCTTCGGCGATAAATTTCTGTCAATACACTACTACAGAATAATCCATAGTAACTTTAAAGCTATAAACTCTGTTACCAACACTAGTGGTTACAGTAATGGCATTTACAGCTTATTGCCAAGTTACTTCGCAGTTTGATTGATATCTCCACAGAATAGACGAATAGTGACGTGAAACTTGTCGTGTATAACTTTAAGCTTTACCCAAGTCACAGTTTAGGTTGTGGACACATCAATACTGCGAAGTTATTTAGTTTTGTATGACCTCATTACTTTGTGAACATGTTTTTTTTTTTTAAGTTATATTATACCTTCATGTACTCTTGTTACTAGTACCGAATTTTGAAATTCATTTTTACATATTTTTTTACAACTATACATATTTGCCGTTACACATACTGTCGTTGCCCGCCTCTCACACCGTCAACGTGCCTGTTGAATTTACATTTGTCCCTGCATCTTGATATGTGTCAATCTTACTACTAAATGAGTAGATAGTAGTTTTTGTTATTTTTTATTTTATTCAAAATCAAAAAACATGAGCGAGATGCGCCTTCCGCCCCGGCCCTTGGCCCTTTTGGCCCTGGGGTACGTACGCCCCTTCTAGTTACAATCGAAATAAGGAGATAACCGATGTAATTTTATAATTAAAGAAGCATATCAAATTGTGTAATTACATAAACGTATTCCTCTACTTTCGCGTCTTGTTTGCTTTACAAAACTTAAATATGCGTTATGATATAGACATGGAAAATTATTAAACATTCACATTTGTGATGATGTGAGATGTGACGCGATACTCCATGTCTATCCATGCTCATGAATCTTTATCGATAGTTTCGCTAGATCATGCTTCTATTGTTCATCGGCGGAGACGACAATGTGCTAACACCTTTACTTTAGTAGAACTAGAAAGCTCCTTGTTTTTACGCAGATGATGTTACAGTTACTGCGTAACAAGTAACGTCGACAGCACCGACCCGCCCATAGACTAATTGCCGCCTACTGGTTTATTTACGGGCTAGCATTATATTACCGCATACGCTTAACTCTTGGTAATTGTTTTGAAATTTCCTTTATGGACTTGTGGAGCTTTTAAATATGTACATGATGGAGTTCGTCGGCTATACAAAAGCTGCGTCATAAAGAATGATAGATGAGCGCGTCTTTTGTGTCGCGAAATCTTTCTTTGCTAAATTTATAGTACAATATAGATCACACTTTACCTTTAACAGCAGCTTCAATTATTTCTACACTTCGTAAAGTCAGCACCAACGGTTCAACCACAAGGCTCAGCCAAAGCGTCCCTTCCCCTCTTCTCTTTTCCGTCAAGAATATTCCATAAGTTCTCACTCGTAAAGGACACACCGCCACACTCGACCTTTCCACGAACACAGTAGCATCACTGAACCTCAAAGACTTCGCCGCTCCAAACTTCACAACAACCCCAATATCGTTCAGATCACCTTTTAAAACCCGACGAATATTCACTCGGTACACTCGCGTGCCGTTCGCTGTGTTCACACTGAAAACTTTACCCGTGAAAATGTATTTGGAGAGTAGAGTGACGCGTTTTAGCAGGACTCTATCGTACGTGACATTGGTGTTACAAGCTGAAATGGCGTAGCGTTGTCGTCTGGCTTGCGGTAACTCACTCGTGATGATGTGTACAGCCACCAAAACGACGAACATCGGAGAGCGTAGACCCCACATAGTGAATAAAATATTTTAATTTCGAGGTATGTTTTGTTCTGGACAGTGAGAGTTTATCACGCGAAGGATGCGTTAGAAGCGTGCGCACGAGCGCAGATCGCGCCGCAGGCTGTCTCTACGACTTGAAGGCGCTATGGTGAGGAGACAGTTATTCAACTTCAATTACTTGATCTAGCGCAATGCATATAGCCAGTAATGGTCAGATAATAATTTTCCTGATATAAACAACTTAAAAAATATTAAGCATGATGCTAAACGGTTTCTGAAATTGATTTTACGCTTACTTTCCAGTGTTAAAAGGAATAAAAACTTTCTCCTATAATAAATACACTTTTTTGGTTACTTTTTTTAAAACCAATATATTATAGTTGTATTAGCAGATTATCGGCAGAAGTAAAAAAATCAGCAGAAAACAATCGCAAAAAACTGTAAAAAAATAATATTTAATAAACCTATAACATCCGTAGACTGCTTCACCTATAGGCACCTTACTCTGTAGCTGAACAATTTCATACGTATGCGACATATTTACTTGTAGAACTAAGCGTTAACTAAGCTACTCGTTCCCTACCTACATTGCACCTTGTACGAGCTCACCCACTCACCTGGGTTCACCCACCGGCCTACCCCACATATTTACATGTTGATTGGTCTCGCGTAAGTAACACCATTCTTACTATCATCTAATCTGTGATGTTGCGCCTACACATCTTGCAAATCAACGTTTAGACGTGAAGTTAGCAAGTTAAACCTGGCCGATGAAGATAGCTTGTAGCTATGTAACTTGTAGAGCTTTTACTACAATAACTACTTTAAATAAATGCTTCATGTTGTTTGTAAGTTATCTGAGCTTATTTTCATACAATTTTTTCAACTTCGGACATATATGGTATTACCGATTATGGAAATTCTTAAGTTTGATACTCTTTTACGCATTAACTACTGAAACGATTTGAGTGACAACTGGTACGATGATAGCTTAGAGCCTGGATTAACACATATGCTACTTTTTATCCTGTATTAACGCGGGTAACATCGCAGAGCGCAGCTAGTAGGTAATATATAGTTACTGTCTTTTTTTGCTTATAACTTTTCCTGAAAAGTTCCTAGCAAACAAATTACTATCCAAAAAAAGCAATTAATATTTCGTGATGCCACAAATAAAGGATATATGAAAAATATAATCGTGCCAAATTTCAGGTATTTTGGCCCACAACGTATGATAGTTAGAAGGGACGGACTAATGGAAGGACAGATCCGAACTATTGATTCATTGTAGTAGGTAAGTACTAAAAAGCAACTCATTCAAACAGAATGCGAAATTAATGGTTTGCTTCACATGATCCTTAACATATCGCACATCTTCTAAAAAACTGTCGTAACACAAAAAAAAAACAAAAATCAGATAAAAATGCAGTCATATTACATTTTCTAATGGGATAAAAAGCTACTAGATGGAGCAAGTGTCAGTTTTTACGGAGCGAAAACGCGCGCTCTATCCTCAACAACAGTGACATATCAGAGCTTATGTCCTGTGAACGTGTGTCAGTCAGTAAAAAACCGTCATAAGCTGAATTGTGACAGTGGTTTAGGTAAGTTTCTTCGCATTGCTTGCTAATATAGGAGTGAATACTGTAGTATTACAATATGATACTGTTTTTTTCCATTGGCATTTGAATAGATAATATTTTTGTTGTTTTAAAATCTCCTTTACCGCCCACATTAAAAAGATTACTCGGAAAATCATCCAGGAACGTTAACTTTCTCAAGGTAACATTAGAGCAAGCTAGTCACTGGATCCGACATTTATCGTCACTATCTTGATTTGTTAGACCTGAAACTATCTTCCCTCACACGGCGATATCAACGGGTCATTTGTTATCTAAATGTCTCAATAAAATTTAATGTAGTTCGGATAGGGTGGCAGATAGAAGAGTAGTGTTTTTATTACGACATCGACGCTGTTGAGCGAAATTTACTAAAGACGTCACATATTTCACATAATCTTCACACTAAGTTCTAATTAATATCATTCTCTGAGTATTTTTCATATTCAATAGAATAAAAAATATTAATCTCTAATACTCTGCCTTTTTTACGAAAATACAAAATGCATCACTTGCATAATAAGTACTGCTGTTTGGAAAAGATCGAGGTAAGCCTCATGTATCAAACCTGTACCAGCTATTGGAAATAGGTAGTCTGTAAAGAGTCTGAGTTTGATAGGCAATGTGTCCACTAAAATACCTTGGCATAATCACGTTATAATAACCAATATGTAAGGGCTACATAGCTGCAATGTCACGGGATCTTCGTAACTTTTTAGCAGTAACTATCCAACTAAGAAGAAGGAGGTTCTCATTCGGCGGATATATCTTATATCTGCGAATTTGTTTTTGCTCTGTTCCACGATTTCTCAGAGAAGCCTGGACTAATACGGAAAATCCAAATTGATCACATATATTTTTATACAAAATCGATTAAGTAGTTTTGTTTGTAAAACGTAATAACTGCGAAAATTCTATTCAAAAATTAATTATTTAAAGTATTACCCATTAAAATCAGTGTTTTAGTCCCAATTACCAACATAAACAAATTTTGTACCTACTTGGACTAAATTTCAATGTTAATCACCTACTTTGGTATTATCGTTAATTAATGATTAAATCAGGGTTTAAATTAAAAACTCAATTTCAATTGAAATGAGGTTGGTAAACAAAAGTAATATTAAAATTCGTGCAATTTACGGTTGTATTAATCCTTATGAAATTCAGCATGGTTCATTAAAAGTGGAATATAGCAGAATGGTTTGCACCGCAACATAACATTTCGGAACCGAATCGTAGTCAATGGGCCGAGACACTCATTAAATAAAGCTCCATTATATTGACGATTATTTTAGTTTATATTCAGAACATCTCTTTTTAATCGATTTTTTTTTAATTATCGATAAATCGGTAGCAGGATCTTAATTCGTCGGAGCCTCTCTTTTTACTCGACAGCGTAAAAAAAATGGTTATGATTACGCCCTAGAGCCTAAACAGCTTATCGTATTTTTATATGATTGGTGCCAATATATTCGTCTTAGTCGCGAGAGTGACACTGGGTACATCAAAAAATAAATAAAAATAAGGATGATATTTTTTTAAATTCGCTTCTAACCACTAACTACTTTTTTGTTTTAAAGTTTACAATCCGATTGGAAAGTATTGCGACCCAAAAGTGTTACATATAGATTTAATAAAACTCGGTGCATACCGGTTAACCGAATGTCATCAACATGATGTAAAAGTTCACCTCTCTATAGTTATGGGAATTTTGGTACTTGGACTTACTCATTTGGCAGTCAGATGATTCGTGAAATGATAACAAATTATGCTCATAGCTGACAATTAAGCTCATTACCTGATAGATATTAAAACAAATAAATTAATCACTTTGATCATTATAACAACGTAAATTAAAGCACATACTGGTCATAACACCGCAAATCGATCCTCAAACTGACTGCGGTATTTTCTAGTAATGCTACAGTTGATTTATCACGCATTATAGATGTAACCGCCAAAATACAACATTTAAAAATAGCTACAATAGAAAAACTGGTAGAAAGAGCTGTCTTATCGTTAAAAAGCGATCTCTTCGGGACGATCCGGTATTAATTTCTATGTAAGTAGACGGATGATTCTTAGTTGCAGCTGAATTGTTTGCCCGAAAGTAAAAACAGTTTCTCTCTATTTGTACCTAAGTGACGCCGTAACGACCCCATCCTTCGTTTAACAGCACATTTTTTGCATAATTCGAAGTAAATTACAGGCATTTGCCTAATTACTAATTACCCATTGGGGAGCGAAGTGGCTTCTGTTGGCTGTTTCGTTGCACATCGCTAATTACGGTGTTGTTTAATTAGCTAATCTACTAACCAAACCAATAATTAATTGGTTTGTCGGACAGCTGCTGTACCCTAATACTTGATAAATCTGCTCTCGGTTTTGTGTTTAATTTCATCTCTCAGAATGAAAATTACCCTTTAGTGAGGGTAAAAAAATTGTCCTAAACATTTTTTATGGATCAAGAAGTTACAATCATTTAAGTTTTTTATTTCATTACAATAGCTAATCATATAATAGTTCTACCAAGTTCTGAGAACTGCTGACCTCGCGACCACAATAATAAATCATTCCAATATCCCAAAAATTTGGTCCCGGAAACTGTGTCAATTATTACCAACTGTTATATCAATCATCCTCACCAGTTGCTACGGTAACGAACATCTTCGATTTGTGATTTATCTATTTTCCCGTCGTGGATTTTCTATTGGCGGGGTACCTAAGTGAACATCCCCAACTACTAAAAAGATTATATTCGTAGAACTCATCAGGTTTCGTCAACATTGGATAGAAACTACGGCAATACGCTTGGACAAACATCCATACATACTAACTGTCAGGCGAGGAACTGTTATTGAATTAAAATTGACATTAATTTAAATTAACTTGGAAATATATAAACAATTTGCCAAAGGTACATCATTCTATTTAATTTTATAAATTAAGTAGCTTACATACCAAATTTCAAATATATGTAAATTCACATTTAATAAATGAACGTGAAATATTGAAATGTGACGTGTCTAGTTTGGTATAACATGAGTAGTTATAAGGTCAATAAATACTTTCATTTCAAGAACATTTTGCCAGACTCGAAGCAGAGACGATTTCCTCGCTCAGTGAACAATGCAAAGTCGTAATAATAAATATGAAAATGTGCGTCCCATGTATGGTATCAAACTGCGGAATTATTGCCGAGCGCAATATTTACTGACGTCTCGTATTTTACACGTCGCATGTCGGTCGGCGGATTACGTACAAAATATAAACGCGTACAAACAAGTGCTTTAATCTGAATTTAATGGTCGTTATTTCGTGATGTTATCAGAACAGTACATACCTAGCTACCTCAACCTTTTTACTGACGATTATCATTTAGGTAATAATTCTTTCAATGCTATTGGAATCCGAAGAACCCGTTAGTATCATAAATTAGTACCCTCATAAGCCCAATATTTTAATTAAAGTTAAAAATGTGAGGGCTGTATTTCGTGGCATGAGAGGCAGACAATTAGGTACCTACTCTGTCAGTTACTTTAGTTATAAAGTCAAACTGTGAGTTATTGTTTCTAAGAGGTTTAAAATTGTGTTGGTAATAAAATACAGTTGTGTCGGAGTTTTTAACAAAAAAATGTTTAAATGGCAAAAGTAATGTCTCATCATATTTCGGTTCAGCCTCCCATTGATACTCCATCATTTACATTACCTAAAGCGAGTCATTTGAAATGCACTAATGGGCACGTTTATTGCCGACGACAGCAGTTTCAGCGGTGCACGGATATTTTACGACTGTGGCAGCCTTCTACAGCCTCATAATAGATTAAACCGCTGAAATTAACTATTAACCGTTATGTCAGTCGTAATAGCCACGGTGGCAATATTGCTGGTTAGGTTAGGTTACTCCACGCATCATCGGGGGCTTTACCCTACTTTGGTAAGCTTTCAAATCTTTCTCATACCTTATGGGAACTAAGAAGCAAACGACAGTGAATTCTTATCCATATAACAAAGCTTTGGGCATGCCCACTAAAACTGTCTCTATAGCGTGTTCCTTACTTATTGTCCCTGTCAAGTATTTATCAGAGGGTTACTTGTTTTAGTATGAAAGTATGTCCTCTGCATGTATTCATGTTGCTGCTTCACGTCCTCGTAATTAACCGTTAATTTTTAACACCTGAAGGAATATTAGCACTTCCTACATTACCCTGTCGCCTAGTTCCAAAATTTCCCTCCCCTCAAGACAAGGTATACTAAACCGCATTCTAGAGCCCCTGTTTATCAAGGTTCAGGTACTGTCCATTAACTAAGGACAACTGTCCATTGGTCAACTGTTTTTCAGGTAATAATAGTAAACTATGCTTTGTTCCATTTGCAACGCATTTGATAAGGTCTTCGTTTTAATCACTTAATTGAAGAGACTTCAGGGAGGTCGCCTTATTTAAGAAGCTCATTTTTAATTCTTTCTGCATAATTATTATGCAGATTGAATGTAACTGACTCGATGCTTTCAGCTTGGAATTCTGACGGAGACCCGAGAGAATAATTTAATTGATATATTTTTTATGCAGAATTTATTATCAAAGCTGTTAATCAGTTCGTACCAATTACGTAGTCAAAATCGATACTTCCATCGTGCACTTTGCAGCATTTTTACGTTTTATGTAAAGTTGTAAAAATTACCTTCGGCCTGATTTTTCAACCGACTTCTAAAAAGAGAAGGTAGGTACTCATTTTTTATGTTTTTTTTATTTAAAAAAAAAAAAAAGTTTTGTTTGAAAAGGTTTTATTCGTGCCGTATGGTCCTGTTTTAATTTTATTAAAATCGGTAAAGAGGTTGGATTTTACAAACGAAATAACTGAAAAAGTTCTTTTGGCGCCTGTCGAAGTGGAAGTCGGAAGAACCTTTAAAAAAAAGGATTGAAAAATATTGTTCACAAATAGTAGTAGTAATTTGTAGCAATGATGGCCTATTGGTAATTACTCATACTCATACTCATACTCATACTCATACTCATACTCAATTTATTGATAATAATTATTACTGGTCAATTTTATGTAAATAAGGTATATGCTTATACTTAGTTCATTACACTAATATAGTTGTATATACTAATGCACATGTAGCATTAGTATATACAACAAATAAATTAATCATAATTAATCACTACAATCAAATTTTTGGTAATATTATTTACAAATTAGACTTAAATTTTATGAATTCTTCATAACTATAGAACGTCTTCTCAATCAGCCAGCGCTTGAGTCGTGACTTAAAGCTGGGCATAGTGGGCACTGCGGTGACGTGCTCCGGCAGCTTGTTATACACCGTGGGACCCATGACGTGAGTACACTTGGATGATCGCACCAACTTGCGTGGAACGCTTCCTAGTTTACCTCTTCTAGAGGTCGGATACGAGTGATCGCTGCCTATTTTTCCATAAGAGGCCAGGTTTTCTCTAACATATACTGGTACTTGGTATATGACAAGCGCCGGCAATGTCAAGATACCGAATTAGGGTCGATTGCCGTGCGAGAGGTACGAGGTTCAATCCTACCGACTTTAACTTCCATTCAATCTTAAGTACGCAAACATAGCCTAAGCTACTGATAAAGGAAAGCATCGCGAGGAAACAATAGCATAGTGATAAGGCGTTTTTTCAACGCTCCCCTGACTAGCTACCATCCTTAAGTTAATAAAATCTGTTACCAAGTACCTAACGGCGTGTTCCGGCAGCCTTCCTGAGCCATCAGTGTATTCGAGACTAATGCTTCATCTAGGGCCACAGTGTCGCTGACTTCCATGGACAGCTGAGCTGGTGATCAACTGCCTAGCTAGCGAATGAAAAAAAATGAAATAAATGGTAAGCATAATAATTGTACAAGGATAAAGCAAAGCAAGCAAGTAAATATATATTTACTACATACTTTGCTACTACTTGATAAGTAATTTACAATATTCGGATTTATCTGAACAACTTTCACTAAAGGGTTCATCCGAACATCGCGTATTAAATCAACAGTTCTCTTATTTATATCCAAGCTACAAAACACTTAACTTTTCCACGAATTCGGTATTGACCCCTGTTCAATACAAAGCTTATGCCCGCAATAAATATTGAATTGTCTGTGATATGCAGTAAAAGGCACTAACATAAACTTATTATGATATCAAATCACAAATCATGACATGTTTTTTCCATATTATGTATTTAGTATATAAGTATATATCAGTCACCAGGTTACCATAGCACAGGCTTTGCCTAGTTTGGGACGTCATACCCCGCACCCTCGTATGAGTATAGGCTCCCATATTTACGAAATAACCTGTTCAAAATTTGCATGCACGGATAGCAATCACCTATCATTCAACGGAAATCGTTCCCAAACACAAACGTGAGCGGCTATAAATTCAGAAATCAAGCATCGGCTACTAGCACGTAAATCATATATTCAAAAAGCCGCCGGACACGCAGGGCACCGATTGAACTGCAACAAATCCGGCCTTTATAATGCATTCTGTCAGTGCATTACAAATGAGCACTTCTGCCCTCGTTGGCCTATGGAGGGTTGAATTTCCTAGTGAATAGACAGTATACAAGGTTACTAGCAATCACGAATGCTACATTCACTAGCTCATAAGCAAAAACCTGAAACATTTCAAAACAAGTAAAATTGAAAACCTCGTTCCTAATGATAAAAAAACCCCTTTTTGTGGCGGCGGCCATGTTGGATTTGAAATTTATAATAGTGTATTCTACTATATTTCTTGTTATTGGGGCAAGTGCCCCTATAAAGTAACAAAATAACTAACTACAAAAACTACTACCACTTGTCTACTTTGATTTGATACCAATATGGTATCAAATGAAATGGCTTGAGGGAGTATTCGCCGTCGCTACAAAATGGCGGCTTACCGTTTTGTGGCGGCGGCCATCTTGAACCGATTTTCATCTTACATATCTAATCTACTTTTTCCCAATTCACATTTCAAACAAAAAAAAACAAATCAGTATCGGTTCATCCGTTCGGGAGCTACGATATGCCACAATGAGACACTTATAACACCCTGTCGTTTTTACATCGGGAGTTAGTAAAAGAACTATTAAGTAAATAGTAGGATCAGTTGACGCGCGACTCATGTACAGAACTGGTATTTTTACCCGACTGCGAAAGAAGGAGGGTTATGTTTTTCGATGTATGTATGTATGTTTATTTCTTTGGCACGCCCTAGAGCCTAAACGGCTGGTCGTCTTTTTGTGCGATTGGTGTCAATAGATTCGTGAGAGTGACACTGGGTACATCAAAATTAAAACCAAAACTTGACTGCTAAATCTTTATACCTGTGTATCATCTTACATGATACACAGGTATAAAGATTTAGCAGTCGGGTTTTTTTGAAGTCACTTCTAATCACTTGTATGCCAACTAATTATCAGTAAGCCTGTTATCGAGTGCAGGTGAATGTTGATCAGGGCAATGAAAAGTTTCAATATTACAAAGCAACCAATTCAGGTTTTAACTGGATGTCGGAGCTTTTGTTCAATTCAGACGACTTTGTACTCGTATACTACTATTGTGAAGGTAAAATAAAAAACAGTAAAATCCTGATGTTTCTAGTTTGAGTCGCAAAAAACAAATTCTTTTTCGAAATATATAGGTACCTATACAAATTTTAATGGCTAAAGTAAGTATACTGTTTTCATCAAGGTAATCTTCTTGTGTAAGCATTTTTATATGTCTTCACTTTGTCTCACACTTACAGTTGCTTTACGCATATAGTTAATTTCCAAGACGTAGACGTATATTTACATTTTCTAAACTGCCATCCACAGGTATCAACAGTGAGCGTAAATTATAAACATACCTATGTTCACGTTACGCTACCGAATAATCTCCTCAGCCGAGAAATTATAATCTGAGAATAAACATAAATGCTGCTTGTAATTTCAGCGCGAAAACCTCGTAAATACTGTCGGGGCTTTGGCTAATTCTCAGAACATAGTAACCTATACATATAGACAGCTCTTTCCGTGCTTATGAAAAATCGCTCGCCTTCCTAACCTGTTGCAGTTTGAGAGGAATTTCTAAATTGGCAATAAACTGAGATTTTTACAACCATAAAAGACATTTTTCGTCAGCGATACAGAATTTTATTAATGACGTCTCTGTTGTTCATATTTGGTTGATATTCTTTGATATCTATGTAAAGGTATGCCAACTCGTGTTTTAATTTAGATGCTCCACGGGTATTGTCATGGTGTACGTCTAGTACGTACATGGGTATGTAGACAGATATGATAAGAATTGTTTTTTTAAGTTTTGTTGGTGTATTCGGACTCTAGCTCAAACCACAACTTTATAAAATGAAATCTCCATTAATCATTTATTACAATTAACCCACTACTTATGTATTTTCAGTAGCATTATATGTACGCCACTTGTCCGTATAAAGTCAGAGAGGACTATACCACAAAATACATTTATCTTTTGTGACTATACTCGACTAGTATGATGTGTGCCGAGCCGAGTATGTAGCCGAGTATTTTGATGATGATAAAATTATTCAATTCTAATGGTAGGTATGTTAGTTAAATTACAGTGAAGTTTATAGTTTAGTTTTACGATTCACCATAAGACTACCAACGTTCTCGGGTCTTCACAATGTGTTATGGGTCGACATAGGCGTATTGAGCGATGTGAAGCACTTTCCTCAAAATAACTTGCCCCAACTTAATAATGTAGGTCCCTTTTGAATAATAAATAAGGGTTAAGACACAAGTTTCTACCTACTCATCTCAGACTTATCCGACAGTGGCACTTCTAAGCATTCCTTAGTATATTCGACCATCTTATCCTTGGGCACACATAGTCGACCCTCACTTAAAACCTACCCTAAGTGTTGGTAATGTTTGTTTGAAAATGAGCGCTTATTTCTAGCCGGTACTCTGCAAATATTTCGCCTCTATGACCGCTTAGCCAACATAACGCTTTCTTGGAACTTATTTAGCTTTAATCCTTCTACACTGTCGGAGAAGCACTACAAGTGTATTTGATTATATGAATGTTTGGCTTCTTTATCTTGTTATAAGCTAAAGTAGTAGTAGCTAAGAAGAGCCTATGTTTGAAACCATGACAGGTTAACATTCCTTGCAAATAAAATGAGGTATCTGGACGTCTTTTTACTGTACAATATATAGAACCATTAGGTTTTTATTATATACTTAGGTAATAAGTTAGTTATTCCTTTAGTGATAATTAAAAAAGTTGTAAGTATGGAATACTACTAATGATAGTGCTGAGATAAAAGTATTTGTAAACTTCTTCGATCACGTTACCAATTCTTCATATAATATACCGAGATACCTACCTTAGTAAGAGGACCCTTTACTAACGTTCCATGGAGATTTCAACTTTTCATCGCTTACCCACATTCGTACACAATGAAACAGAAATATTTCGTTAATCACAACGAAATAATTCTGTTCCATTGTATTAGCGTACCTACACACATGTACTTACATATAAAATAGGCCGATGTTAGCTACCTACGACTCAGTTTAGAAAATGAGTTTTCATAATAAAAGAAAACGCTGAGAACGTAAGATTATTTTCTATCCTAATATCATCCAGAAACTATCTGGATGATATTAAATCTTAGAAATCTCGAGAGGCCACAAATTTAATTTTAATCTCAGTTGAAGCTGTGGAGCGTAAAATAATTTGATTTAAATTGCGCATAAAGATAGGACAATCTCTCAGCGGTTAGTGGTGAAACGCTTGAAACTAGCTAGTGGAAAGTTCTAGATTTTGTAATCACCTGTTACGAGTAAGTTTCTCTATGGCAACTTCCGAAATAGAAATACAAGGTGGAGATGAAGTAGGTTTGAGTGTCTTCCGCATGGTTTTATTTTAAATTAAATTGTTTGAGTGTTATACAATAGTATACCTCTTACCAGAAATATTTATCTATGTATTAAAACTTAGCATGCCACTGCCGGGCACGCGTCACCCTGCAAAAGAACACCCGCTTTGCAGTGGTTCACCACGTTAGTCAAATTGCGGCTTGGGGACTTTATGTACCTAAGTGAAGATTCTACAAGCATGTGTTCTTGCGCTGACAGATTAGTCCGGTTCAACGACTAAAACGCATTATTGTATGACTAATTAGTATTCAGGTAGTGACTAGTTGTGTTCTGCGAACAGTTGACATCAACACAAGCTTTTTGGAACTTGACAACTACTTGACCTGTTTTGTTCACATAATTTAGATTTCTTATCTACAGCTCAGTACCGTATATCTTTGCGAAATAGTATATGCAAATGGCCCCATAGCAAGCAACCGAATTATTGCCGGCTATGAACGCCCCTCACGAGGTGACAGACGGTAACAGCTATGGTTATCAACTCCCACACACGAGAAATGGGGGCAGACGGCCATATTTTATTATTATCTGCCACTGCGCTTAGCGGCACGGTTTCAGACGGTAACGGTTGTAACCCCGGCAAGAAATACCTTACTACCCCCTTAATACATAATACCGTTTATAACCACTATTACTAGTGCAATACGTAAATCTATAATTATATTTTATATAACCTCACAGAAACAAATGAGCATCGCAGTAACGAATGAAATACACGGAAACAAATGAAAATTTAAACAAGTGAGCATCGGAATTTTAGCAATGATGGCCAAGTGATTAGTGGGATGGATTGCCGTGCAAGAGGTACGAGGTTTGATCCCACGAAACACGCAAAAAGAGCCTGAGCTTACTGGTGAAGAAAAACATGGTGAGGAAACCATATCATGATGATAGGGCATTTTCCTGGCCTGGCCTGGCAAGCTACCACCCTCAAATTGAAAATCTATCGCCAAGCACCTAACGGTGTGTGCTGGCAGCCTTCCTTGAGAGACTGTGTATTTCAGACTAGGCATGCTCCATCTAGGACTACAGTGACGCTAACTTTAGAGGTCGTAGAACCTTGTGAAGTGCCAAGCTTTGTTGAATAAAAAAAATTAAAATCGTAAGAAACAAGTGAGCATTGCTTTCGATTTGGGAATGTGTAGATAATTGTTAATTATTTTCTAAAAAATGTTGTTAAGTTGACGTTTAGCGATTGCAAGTAGAAAAATAGGTTTAGGCAAACTCAACCTTATCGACATTTCCTATTTTGCTTGTGTTTTTTTAGAACCAATGATCTCTAAAATGTCTAAAATGAAAGTTTTTTAGCATATCAAGAATGATTTAAATCTATTTTTTCCATTAGTAATTGTTAATAGATTATTTTTCTATTTTTTATTTTCTTTTTTTATATTATTCATCGCTATGACAAGTAATTAGAGACTTGGCAACCAAATCCAAGAAGAAAAGTTTTTCTTTCTATTTTGTTTATACGACGTTCTATTGATTTTACCACGCTGATTTGCAATGCTCACTTGTTTCTAGGATATAAATTTGTTTCTGCGATATTTGTTGGTTCTCAGACGTTCCTTGTTTCTGCGATGCTCATTTGTTTTCCGCGATTTTCATTTAATTTCCAAGATTCTCACTTATTTCTTGCGATTTTCATTTGTTTTTGCGATGCTCACTTGTTTTTGTGAGGTTCAATTATATAAAATATATAGATTTTAGAATTACGTTTATAACACTAACAATTTTTATTGCTG
This sequence comes from Ligdia adustata, assembly GCA_947049295.1. NCBI lineage: Eukaryota > Metazoa > Arthropoda > Insecta > Lepidoptera > Geometridae > Ligdia > Ligdia adustata. The sequence continues at coordinate 9,207,981 of OX346214.1, read as the reverse complement.
TTCTAGTAACTTTCAACTGCAGTAATAAGAAGCGTAATTTATTTACCATTCTTACTACTGGTAGTAAGATTTGTAGTAATACTGGTTATAAACGGTATTATGTATTAAGGGGGTAGTGAGGTATTCCTCGCGGGGGTGGATAGCCTACAACCGTGCCGCTAAGCGCAGTGGCAGATGGTATGAAATATGGCCGTCTGCCCCATTTCTCGTATGGGAGGTCAATAGCCATAGGTGTTACCGTCTGCCACCACGTGGGGGACGTTCGTAGTGGCAGGCGGGAATAATTCAAGCAACCGCCCCTCTTTTTAACATAACCTACCAAATCAAAAATATCCGGCGAAAATCAATTCTCAATGATCCTTTACCTTTGTTCATTATTCCAGAATAATAAGCAGAAAACCAATTAATTCTAATATTTGACACTCGACTCTTCTCGACAACTTATTCAAAATAATCGTTCGAACAGTTGCTGCTCTCAGAGAGCTCTGCTTTGCAAAAGAAACCCGCATGTCTTATTCTAACTTCTACAAAATAACTGATTGCTAAATATTAAAAAATCAACATTGAGCTAAATCTAAGCTCAGAAAATAATGAATAGAAGCTTTTAAGTATATTACCTACTGCGCACCCAGTTGAGCGACTGTTATGACAAAATTAATGCCCTCAGTCTAAGTGAGTGCTCATATGGTTCACCTCATTCTTGATGATGGGGGGGAGCCATATGCGACTCCGCAACGAGTATTCATCAGCTAAACACGCCATAAAAGAAAGTTATGCCTTTATTGCCGGGCTGCAAACATAGCTCTAGAATGCCTCATGAGTCATAGATGTAGAGCGAAGTTAATATCTATTTGGTAGAGTGAAATAGATCTTAGCTTAAAAACCGAGTTTCCGAGAGAAAACTGAAGCATAGAATATTATAGGTTATCATTTGTTTCGGAGTCAGTCTATAGTCATAAGTACAAATTATGTAAATTAAAACAAAATGAAGGCAAGTTAAAATGATTTCGATATTACGATCCAAATATTAATGAATAAACAACAAATAGGTAAATATCAAATTATTATGAGACTGATTTTACGATCAAACCCTAGATCATTACAGAGTAATAGGCACATCTAGGTGCCAAATGCTGTTCAAAAGCTTGTTTGGATGATTAGCCACTGCCCAAGTTCCTATGCATTTTTACATTTTGACGACTTTCGTTTTTGATTAACTAAAGATATACGCAGTACCTATTAACAAATGAAATCTTATTTGTTAAAGACTTAATTAATAATTCACTATTCAGTGCAGACCGATCAAAAACTAAATTAAGTTTGTAATAGTAGATTAGTAGCCAAGGGCTGTAAGGCATCAATTGCAGTCCGAGATATTTAGGCGCACGAGCGCAGCGAGGGCGCCTATAGTTCGAGGGTGCAATTGATGCTTACACCGAGCTAACTACTCTGCTTTACATCTCGATTGTGAGGTAAGTAGAAAAAACCGGCATTACAATAATAAAACATTTTAATTGCTGCTTCAGCTTCCATTTTCATTGAATCGGGGATGCAGCTTATAGTTTCATCACTTGCAGAACTCATATTTTTTTTCCAAATTACCACGTAATTATAAAAAAAACTAAAAACAAACAATATTTAAAGTATAGGTTTTCTATCCCTGCCTTTTTTCATTTTTTTTATGATTTTTTCAAGAATGAAATGGTTCTTCTCCGTTCGATATTTAAAATTGATGACTATTATACTCATACGAAGACAAGACTGAAAAGCGAAGCGACCTCTTTTGTCATTGGGTTGAATCCATGTATATTGCCAGTATGATGGTTAGATGTACGCGAACTTTTTGAAAAAGTGAAGTTTTTTTTAATTACTTACCGCCCTAGGGCTTTTCTAGCTACATTATTACCCTAGAGCGCTAATTGGTCACCTACAAGCCCCATTTGGGGGTAATAAAGACCTACTTACCGAATATGAGAGATGTAAAAGTCATTATAGATACTTACCTAGGCTAGGCTGGCTAGCTTATTCTAAATTGCAGTGCATCGCAATAGATGGTTTTAAACTAGCGTCGAGTAGCTGTCGAAGTATTACCGTGCACGGTGGTTCTTGCATTTTTGTAGGTAATGATGTAAAGTGTGTGGAGAACTTAGATCTCGTGCAATTTTCGCAAGAAAGATTTTGTGAAGTCTCTGCGGTAGATTTATTAGACTATGATGTAACAGTCACATGTGTTTACCGTACAGGTAAAGTCAGCATTGACGATTTCCTTACAATGTTCGAAAAAGTGCTCGATAAGATAAGTGAACTTGAAATACAATGTATTATACTAGGAGACATTAACGTAGACTGCCATGACCCTATCGATACAGACTTAAAGAAACTTCAGGACCTAGTGTCGGTACATGGCATGGTAAATGAAGTAGATTTCCCCACTCGAGTGTGCGAGACCAGAGCGTCCTGTCTCGATCATCTTTACTCTAATTTAGCTCCCGGATTGGTTATTGCGTCTCCTATCGACACAAAATTATCAGATCATTTTGCGGTTAGAGGTGAACTAATGCTACCTCACAAGCACGCGGTAGGTAACATGAGCACACCCGAGTATGTGAGGGTGTTCTCTAATTATAATCAACATAATTTTGTAGGCGCGATTGAGAGTATTGATTGGAATGATATTATTGCAAAAAGAAACTGTGCATCAGATTTAGCAAAATCTATCATTAATATTTTAATAAATAAATCTGACATTTGCTTTCCGCTACGGAAAAAAAACATCAATAATAAGAATGACTCATCTTGGGTTACCCAAGATGTAAAATTATACAAATCGTATATGTTTGACATGATCGAATTGGGCAAATTGTATCCTGATAATAGAATTATTAGCGAAATTATACATGACAATAAAAATAAATATGACAAACTACTTTTGACTAAGAAATCAAACTATTACGCCAATATTATTACTTCTAGCTCTAACCAGTCAAAATCTATGTGGAATATAATAAATAAAGAACGAGGCAAACAGAATACTCCGACTGTTGACTTCACCGACGTAGTACGTGACACGAACGGTAAAGGATTCCTCTCGAAAAAGTGTTCTGTAGACGCCATGAACGCTAGGTTTCTGGGGGCAGCGGCAGCCTGCGGCGCCCCTGCTGCTAATGTTAGTAGTGCTCTTACTGAATTACGCAAAGTCATTCAACCGGCTGACCGTTCACTAAGATTTCGAAAATTTACAGCCGTGGAAGTACATCACTTGATAGTTTCGCGCATTCCACCGAAAGTATCGAAAGACGCATACGGAATTAGTATGAAGTTGCTGAGGATCGCTTCATTCGCCCTATCTAGTATTCTTGCCGAGCTCTTCAATCGTTGCATTTCAGAGGGTGTTTTCCCGGCCGCCATGAAGATAAGCAAGGTAGCTCCAATATTTAAGGGTAAGGGAAAAAAAGCTGATATGGACTCATACAGACCGGTTTCTAATATACCGGCAATATCCAAAGTTTTTGAGAATGGACTCAGCAGTCGCCTCGTTAACTTCCTAACTCAGTCGAACGCGGTATCTGATCGACAATACGCATATCGGGAGGGTCGATCAACGACATCGCTGACACGTGAACTGATTCGCCGAATCGTTGCTGCTCGAGACGGCAGGCCAAAAAAACAGGTCGCCATACTATGCTGTGATTTGTCAAAGGCTTTCGACGTGGCTGATCACGAGGTACTGGCAGGTAAACTGAGCCATTATGGTATTGCTGGTTCTGCACACAAACTTCTAAAGAGTTTTCTCCAGGACAGGTCACAAATTGTGGTCGGAAATGGCGGAAAGGTGAAGTCTGATATCCTCGGATCGACGATGGGTGTTGCTCAGGGATCATCAGTATCTAATTTGCTCTTCTCGCTGTTAATGAACGACCTACCCGACGTGATAACGGCTGCCGAGATACTCATGTACGCTGATGATGTGGCTGCGATAGTAACTGCATCTTCAGTTGACAGTCTCGAACAGAAACTTAACGAAACAGCAGACCAACTTGCACGCTGGTTTTCAATAAATGGTCTCGCCTTAAATCTCAGGAAAACACACTTTCTTCATTTTGACCTATCAGGCCGAAACCGTAGGCCGTTACTAGTAAAAGTAAATGGGAATGTACTGGACCAGTCGAAGTGCACCACATTCCTGGGTTTTGAACTGGACTCAGCTCTGATTTGGGACCGACACGCTGATAAGTTATGCGGTAAAATTAGCAGTGCGTGCTTTGCATTACGACGAGTCTCGCGACTCGCATCTAAAGATGTAGCCCGTGCTTGTTACTTTGCCACAGTCCACTCACTGCTGCAATATGGCGCAGAGATCTGGGGCCAGTGCTCGGAGTGGGAACGAGTCTTCCGTCTTCAAAAACGTGCCATCAGGGCGATTGAGCGTGTACCACAAGACATTCCCGCCAGGCCTTTCTTCAGGAACCTGGGTATACTTACACTGCCATCCATTGTGATACTACAAGTTGCAATAAATACACGGAAAAACATAAATTTGTATGATACTTACGGAAGTGTAATGCGTAATGCCTGGAAATTGAGGGCCGTAAAGCGTTCACTGGCCAAGTCGAATCACCTCACGCATGTGTTCGGCACGACCGTTTATAATAAGCTCCCTGAGTTTGTAATATTGGCTCCCAATTTACATATTTTTAAGAACCGTCTCCAACGCTGGCTTATCGAGCACTCTTTCTATAGCATCAAAGAATTTGTACAACTAAAATGAAACTCATAAAATTATTATTTAGATTAATTAGTGTAACCTGATATTGTTTATTTTAACTATACATTTTTGTAAATTAATTACTAATTTTGTAATTTGTTTTTTTTTTTTATTGACGTGTAAATTGGCTTTACAAATAAAATGATTATGATTATGATTATGATTAGGTACCTACTTCGTGTAGTAGCTGGCATTTTTGTATCTACTTAATTTATCCAATTTTAAGTCGACCTGGAGTCTTGTTTAGTTAGGAATTTCTCAACAAGCAAAACTTTACGCAACCGTGTAAGATAATCAAGAGCTTTTATTTTGCTAATAAAATATACCTACAAACCTAGTAAAAAGGTAGATAGACGTTTTATCACCAGCGTAACATCCACCGAACATTTTTATGACTTTCTTAGATGTGCTTTTGATGAAAAACTCCACTCATTGTAATGGAAAGGATCGTTACTTTCATAATCTAAACTGTCGAAAACAATAAAACCGTGTTATTATCGCGATAATAATGATTATCGTATACATTTCGATAAGAATAGACATTAAAACTTTGTACTAGTGAATTTTTGTGGACTAAAACAAGAGGTTTTAATGAAGTTTGCTGCTTTTATGAAGCCGGGTCTGATAAGCTCGATTATAAAAGGGAAGTGGGGGCGAAGGGTTGATAAGAAAATAATGGGACTGCGATGAAACTGAGGGTAATTACTGGTGTAAAGTCAGTACTTGTGAACTTAGGAATTGCCTATCCACACCGCAAAACTTTTGAAAATTATGATTTTATGACTTTCTTAGATGTGCTTTTGATGAAAAACTCCACTCATTGTAATGGAAAGGATCGTTACTTTCATAATCTAAACTGTCGAAAACAATAAAACCGTGTTATTATCGCGATAATAATGATTATCGTATACATTTCGATAAGAATAGACATTAAAACTTTGTACTAGTGAATTTTTGTGGACTAAAACAAGAGGTTTTAATGAAGTTTGCTGCTTTTATGAAGCCGGGTCTGATAAGCTCGATTATAAAAGGGAAGTGGGGGCGAAGGGTTGATAAGAAAATAATGGGACTGCGATGAAACTGAGGGTAATTACTGGTGTAAAGTCAGTACTTGTGAACTTAGGAATTGCCTATCCACACCGCAAAACTTTTGAAAATTATGAGAGTAATTTTAAAATCTCTTCTGTGTACCTACCTACTTTTGGTTAGAGTATTAGTAAGTATATACCTTAGAAGTTATCATCCTTGTATCTAAGTATAGGTAGGCTTATAATGGAGCAGCGGAGGGACGTATAAATATAGAAAATTGGCAATTGTCATCTTTATATTGACCCATCCATCCACCTAATTTAGAGAACTGTTTATTTTTATTTTATCCTACACAGATTGACATTTGAACACAAGTCGCACGACCACGGAAGCCAGCGATACTGCAGCCTAAGATGGAGCATGCCTAGTCTGGAATACGCTGACTATCAAGGAAGGCTGCCATTGTTATTATTGTAGGTTATTTCAGATTCTAGACCTTTACGAAAAGGCGCAGCCCTAAGCCATCCTATCGAAAAATGATTTTAAATGGAAAAGAGTAAGCGTAGTGAAAATCCATAAATAGGAATGGAAACAATGGAAGAACTTAAGGAAAGCTTTTTTCTCCAAAAGTGCTATAGATAGACATAGGTGTGAACGTCGTTGGTATAATTATATGCGCAAACTAGTGTTTAGTTAAATAGGTCACAGATTGTAAATAAACGCCTACTTAGTACTGTTTGTGTGTATTGAGGTATGTTAAATTTATAAAGAAAAAAGTGAAACATTTTCAAACAACGGTATATTATTATAAGAAGATAATTTTATCACAAAATGCATATAGAGTAAGATATGTAACAATAATGATACATTATAGAAATTGTTAGAAGATCAAGTTATAGGAATATTATCACATTTTTATTCAAGTTCGACAAAACATCACTTTGATACGCACAGTGCTTGGTATTAAATTTTGCACACCAGAAGTCATAATTACCGACTTGGCGTATTTTGTTCACCAACTGTACTATATAATTTAAAATTATTAATAATTGGCCAGATGTTTAGATGTAGTAAGTAGGAAGTCTTATAAGTATAAGTAGAAAATACCCGGCATTCCTAAAATTAACTTCAATATATCTTTATCGCAACTAATTTTTCATACCTTTCAATAAACACATTTTAATTGTCTTTTTTGTGTTATAAACAAATATAATTAATTATATAATGTAAAATTAGCTATATTCAATATCATCGGACTTTTCATATAGAGGTGAGTAGGTATGTCCAAGTAACACTTGGCAAGAATGAACAAAAAACCTTGATTTTATGTATTCAAGTAGTGGTTCTTTTTAAATTGGTTTAACCAGTAAAAGTTAACAAATAATATTTAAAACGAAACCATTTTTGAAGAGGAACTGGAAATAGGATCTAATTCTTTACCACATTATTACAGAAATTAATACCAACTTATTGAAAATATGCGTTTATTATTTTCAGCGCATAGACCAACTTTATTTTAAATCTAGTTTAAGAGCACATAAAGAAATATATCTGTTAATTTTGCAGAATACGCAGGTTTACAATTTAAGACAGTCGTACCGATAGTACACAATATTAATTATCTTTTTTATGTATGTAGGTAGTTATACAAAACGACTGGAGGAAAATAACTTCATTTAAAACTTTAGTAACCAACTGCTGAAATAGTAGAAATAGATGAGCATTTAGATAGTAAAGCATTATAAAAGAAACATTTACAAAATCGTGGTTTAAACTGCAAAGATAACATCTATAACTATCAGATATAAAGTGTATAATAATTACGAGCATAACACAGACTCATTGTTGATTAGGTAATTTGTATAAACCATTAAGCCTATATTGGCATCAATATGTTGTGGCAAATTAGTTCTGCTATTGATAACAAGATATCAGAAAAATATACTTAACTATATGCTAAATTTAGTACATGTATTTCTAAACTAGTTGTCCAGAAGACTTTGGTTCAGGAAAGGTCTTGCACGTCACTAGCCAATCCACAAATTGATATTATGTTCTAGGTAGAGAACCTTGAACGTAATATCAATTTGTGGATTGGATTGTATGTATTAATTCATGCATCGCCACTCGGGTCCATTATCTAAGAGTTTGGCTATTGTGAGCGATCCGCTTCTCGTTTACAGGTTCGCGCTATATCTAAAGTGACGACTCGGCTTCCCAGGGGTATCTTCCTAGAGTACCCTGGGTCAGGAACGAACCCAGCAGGTTCACAAAAAAATAGTAAGCAGAATTTAAAATACATTTCATGACGAGACAGACTACATTACTTTCGCGATGGTGGTCACTAAAATCATTCATCATCTATTCCAGACGATACTAGCTTTGATTTATGTCTGCGACAAGACAACTAGTACGCTGAACCGGCTTACTACAGTCCACCACATTAGGACAATTTTGTTTCTGCGCAAAAATAAATTGACACACTTATTTTGGATGACTTACCGCTTCCTCCAATAGATATTTCGTAGATAGACTTCTAAAAAGGAGCCACTTTTTACTTCTATGTTCGTCTGTAGATATATATTTTTTATTGAGGCGTACGTTGAATGCACGTTAGCATTCCAATAAATATATTCACTGAGGATGACTGGTTAGAAAATTATCATTTATTAGAAGGCTCACGATTATGAACACATTTTACCGCAGGACCCACTTTGATACCGCCAAATATCGCGAAAGTTTACTTTCCTTTTTCCTGCTGGCACAATTTATATATTCAAAACCGAAATCACCAATATTTACATCAAAGAATACCTTAACGACCTAAAAACGATCTCTTTGTTGTTATTTGTTAAAAAGTCGAAGTGAAGGCGAAGCGTACGCCAATGACAATGACGATTCACGGTACATGGTGTAGCTTAACCGAATCAGCGTACTACATAGAATTGCAGTCAGTAGCATAATTTTTAATCATTTAGTTTTAAATTTCACGTCATTTTGCACCTCTCGAAGTTTGCATGTCGTAAAAAAACTGGCGATACAGTACTAGATCAAAGTTCTCTTCCTCCTGATTTCAGGGACAAACTAACTGCGCCAGATTATGCGGAGTGCATGCGCGGACGCCCTGCGACGTGAATGTAAGACCTCTGGCGGGCGGGATGATGTCCCTTCCACTGACGCGCAGTCTGTGCACGCAACCGATAAAACCTGGTATTTTCGATGCTCCTGCTAACCTGGATGCAATGGAAGTCACGTAATATTTATAAAACGAACTCAACACGCTTTGGTTCAAAAATCAACAAAGAGTATCATCGTAAGAAAACTATTTAAGGATGAAAAGGAAATTAGGAGCTTTATATTGGTAAGCAGATCTAGTTTAGTGGTATTTTTGGGTTTTTACTAGATACCAAAAAGTGGAAAGTATGTTACTTAGCTACTAGACACGAATTCAAAGGTATGTCAGTGTCTTTATTGCAATAATTATGCAAAATGATACAATGGAAATGCATAGAGCTATATAAGATAATAAAAATATAAAATTCCTGCACAAAAGAACCCCATTACATATCGTTACTATCTAAAAATTGTGACCGCCGTAGTTTATAAATTTGGGTTTAATAATTACCTTGTAACATTCTCAGATGGCTGCCCGACATATATGAAAGGGTCAACATCCAAGGACGTCATTCTGCCCCGCGCAGTTCCACTCGCGGTCGCCGAGCCCAATTTCAACATGGCGTCCTTCTTATACCTCCTCGCAGATATTTTCTGTCTACCGTCAATTCGGACCTTGCCAGTGTGTAATTCAAAAGGACCGCTGCCAGCGTCCACACGCAACACTGCCTTATTCTGAACGAATCCAAGCCAAACATGGTCTCTGGCACCTGCTCCACTCACCAAAGCCCCTTCGCTACAAACAGGAGAAATCTCCGCCCAAACATCGAATCTTTTCGCCGGAAACCTCGTGCGAGCAACTATTCTTGCGTTGCCATCGAACAATGGAACTTCGTACCCTACATTCGCATACTCTTCAAAGTACTCATAATTCGCATACTCTTCGTTGAGCTCGTTAACGAAATCTTCTTCCAAATCTTCGGATACGAACGGTTTTTTCGTCGTCTTCAACGCGCAACTAGTAGGTTCAGTATAAGAATGAGCGTAGATATTTTCTGCGAATCATTTGGAAAGAATGAAAAAGATAGTCAATTCTAATAATACTACGTGAACTAGCTCTAATAACTAGCGATAGCCGACTGGTGGAAGAATATCGATACAAGTGAGCTCAGGTTCTGGGCTATCCGGTTTGCCGCTGTCGCTGGTTTCTACAGATACGTCTGTATGGATGCTGGTTAGTTGATATTCTTTTAGCGAGGTTCTATCGGATGGTGAGACTTGTGAGGAGTGCTGTGATTGGCGGAGGATCGATCTACCGGCACGGCTACCTCTTCTAACGTGCGGTTCTTCGGTGCAGGGTCCGAACGCTTGAACTACTATATCAGCCTGTGTCCTGCAGGAGTGGTTTCGAAGATGGCAAGCTGAAAGATAGGTGCGGCCATCGCTTCCACAAACAGAAGGGTCTTCGGACTTAGGGCATTCTTTGTTAGCGCAGTCGCAAGTAGCTAACCCACTGCGGACGAGGCAGTGAGCGCCGAAATAGCACGTCATGCGCTCACAGTTTGTTGCTGGTAGTTGTGTTGATTCCGCTGTGAATCAAAATAAATATGTTACGTTAGCACGATCTATTAGGCAAAACAGACTATATTTATTGTTTCGTCGTGATTAGAATAGATTTTAACCTATCAATGAAACTATTTACGAAGGTATAATGGTAAAATCGGTTGTCTGTAAAGTCGGTTTACTGACGATAGTTGATCGTGACAACGTCATAAGAAAATACTGATGGAATAGTTTCGTTATACAAACAACAATTTAAATTTTATTTGTTTGATAGACATTTTGTATCGAAAGAATCATTACCTTTATCGCCGCAATTATTGTTGCTATAAACAATTGACACAACATTAACTTTTCACTGTTCTTCATACTTGACGAAACATGTAAATGTATTATTGTATAGAGCAGCTGTCCACGCGGACGCATCGCTCACTCAAGTAGGAGAGAGACAGATGTCGAACGCTGCTGAACGCAGAGGCCGATTATGCCTCTTTGTCGCTCGTTCCGCGCCCTCGCTTTCACTTCAAGTCTTAAATGGAACGCCTCAGAGCGAGGTAACACCGCGTGAGTCATGTTTTTTCGTGCGTGCAGCCGGCTCCATCGACAAATATTATACCTTTTAAAGGTATAAGCTAACTCAATCCAACAAGTTGTACGTTGTACTCACGATCGAAACACCCGCTTGGTCCTAGCGTGTGTTCATGGTTAGAACAAATAGTGCACTTCTGCCCCTGTATCCCGGGCTTGCACACGCATCGCCCTGTCATCTGCTCGCAATCCTCCCGGACGGAACCGAAGGCCGAGCAGCCGCAGGCTGTCGACAATGACGACAATCATAAACAAATACAAGTGATTCTAAATTGAGTGCGTATATTTAGCATAATGAAAGAATATTGAAATATAAAATACTCTTGTTTTTTTATTTAACCCACTTTAGTACAAAAATAATCAGAAAACTCCAACTGAAGTCATGCAAAGTGAATGCGAAACTCATGGACACCCTAAGCCACGCCACCACCCCGGTGTTCGTATGGCCCAATTTGTATAATCGCGCTTATATGAACATACCTCTCAGTTTTTTGTAAACAAAAATGGGAAAAAATATATGTTATTTTAACATCCTGTATAAACCAGACACGAATTACGAAAATGTATAGCGTAAGTATGATTTATGAGACAAAAAACCTAGTGAGGTCGAATCTCGTATGATTCATTGGGAACCCATTGAAATAGTTGTGAATTCAGGCTGCAAACGCCCAGGTGCAAAACATAAGAGTCGCTGATACCCAAGAGAGTAATGGTTATGGTAATAATGATATCCGTACTACGAACCCCGAAATCGACATCCGTCCCACTTATATATTTTTTTATTGAACATTAAGTTTAAAAACTCTAAAAAACGAACCTCCTCCTTTTTTAGAGTTTTTAAACTTAATGTTTTCTCAATTAGTATCAGTCTTAGGTATAGGCTCACACCGATCACACTTCAACCCGCGCACTTCAGGTATGCATTCACACTGGCTAGTTTCGTCACACAACTGATCTAGTCTTAAAACTATGGCTTCAAATACTTACGTATGCATCCACTATGTCCTGTAGTCCCAATCCTAGGCAATCCCCAGTAACCAGGCTCACAACGGTCGCACTTCAACCCGCCCACTCCAGGTTTGCATTTGCACTGGCCAGTTTCGTCACACTGTTCTGTGACGGAGCCAAGTCTGTGGCAACCACATTGCGACGGACACCCCGCCCCTCCCGGACCTCGCGCGGGGGTGATGCCGTCAGCACAACAACCGTGCCACGAGTCTTGGCAACCTTTTTTCTCTACCACTGCTTTATCTGAAAGTGCAAAGATAAACAATAACAAGATCCTCTAAGTTAGGTGTGTTAACTGTCGAATTTAACAAGGATAGGTAAGTATGGTCCAGGCATCCGGCATTACTCTTCTTATATTTTTTTCTATTGCTCCAGAACTTTTATCCTGTCAATCAACCTGTTTTTTCCCCTATAGTGTCTTTATTTTCTCTAATTGAGCGAGAATTTTCATTCACTAACCTTTTCGACAGCATCTAGCAGCTTTGGCAGTGTGATGGCAGTAGCTGCCAATGGGACAGTCCTTCCGATGCGGCCCGCCGCCACAGTCCAACGGACGCCCTTCTGCATCAGTTATCGGCTCATCATCTCCACATGGTCGGAACTGAAGGTAGAATTATACGAATATAATAATCAAAAATTTACGCCACAAGGCAAGGATGATTAAAATTATATTAATTGTTATTTTATGTATGATATTATTATATGTACTCTTGTGTGTTGTGTTTATTACTATTTTTATTTATATTTTCCTTATCTGTGTTGCACCACCGTCTACGCTAAATTTTATTATTATATTCTATTCCTATAAAGGTTGTCTGGAAGAGATCGCTTTTTAGCGAAAAGACTGCCATTTTGTGCCATGTTATTTGTTTTTTTATTCTTTTTGTGTTTTATTTTTGAGGTGACAATAAAGAATTATTGTATTGATGTTCTAATCGAAAGGGCGTCTTATGCTCCCAGTGAGAGGGGCATAAGGTAAGGGGGTCGGGCTTCATGCTATTTCCTGGGCTGGACGCTGGGCCATCAGGCCCAGGGAGTTTTTCTGTAGGTGGGCGCATTTTGCGCCCGGGGCCACGATTGATTCTGGTACTGATGTTGCACATGGTGGCATAAAAACGCTTTCAGCTGGAGCTTTAGGGTGTTGTAATGTCATTTTCAAAGTTAATGAACTTAGCAAATTCAGTCTTAATTACTTTTCTTTTAAAATTCACTAAATGAAAGTCTAACATCAGTCTGAAACTTTTACGTGGCTTTATTTAAAAGCTTACCTCCAATCCTCTACAGAGTGGCAGTGGTCGAAGTCTTAAGTCCTCCTGCCTCCGACAAGCTTCCAGCTTCATATGGCACAGTGTTGGGTACAGCCGTAAGTCTGAAGCGCATACTGGGTTAGAAGACGTAGCAGCTGCTGCGGCAGCCGCGCAGTCGAAAAGGCAGGCGCACCTGGAGACCATGATGCAGTTTTATTTAAATTGAACGATTTAATACTGATAAAAGGGACGTAATACGATGGAAAAGTGATACGTTTGAAAGCATGAATAAATGGAAACGGTAAATACATTAATGTAAAAAAGTAAGCTGACCAAACAGTTGCATGATCTTTAAGAGGGGGAAAAAATTTGCTGGTCTGTGTTCATTTGTCGCATGGGTGATCCTGAGACCCGAATTAGATATGTATGTATAAGAAGAGAAAGTGAGAGTAACTCCAAGTGTTCTAATATTTTATTATATTCATTTCTTATTTATGTGCTGTTTAGTTAATATGGATGGTGCTTCAATATAATTGGACGTCTCACCTCGGCTGTCCGTTAGAATCGACAGCGCAAGTGGCTTCGTACGCGCACTGAACTCTAGCACAAACAGCCGTACCCACAGCAGGTTCACTTGAGCTTTCTGGATTATCATCCCCTGAACGGATCTCGTTGCTTATATCTGTAAGTTTGACTGTTCTATTCCCTCCTGAAAAATGAAATACAGTGGAAAAGCTGAAAGAGAAGACACATCTAAAACAAGCTTTTTTGAAAAATTATTGTTACGAATAAATTTTCTATATCAGACAAAAACGCAAAAACGTCAGATTACGCAAGTTTCTCTCATTGAACGCGTCTATAATCGTTACGTACATACGTTATCTATCATATCAATGTAATACCGATGTTTTGTTCTTGCCTGTATCTTATTGTTTATTTTGTTTTTAGTGTGCAATAAAGATATATTGTATTGTATTGTATCATATCATAGATTGGGGTTGAGAAATCATTCAGCAAAACGGGGAAAAATTAAACCCTGTAAATCAAGTAATTTACAGGGTTAAATTTTTCCCCGTCTTTTCGTCGTCTTAATTTTTAACCGTAATGCTTACCACATTCAGATATAAACATTGAATGTAGATACTATACTCATATTGTACTGTACTCACCTATAGTTCCATTTTCCTCCAACCCTTCAGTGCACTCCCCATAATACGCGACTTTCAAGGGTTGTTCTCCTCTCATTCTGGCTTCACACGCCGCTTTTTGCAGCGCGCATTCGTGGAGGAACGTCTGTCCCGTATTGGAACAAACTGGCTCTCTTTCTGCATCAGCACAGGGATTAGCACAAGCGCAACTACCGCGCGCACACCAAGTGCCGGCCGGACATTGCACGCTCAAGCAGGATTCTGTGGATTAAGATAATTTTGCATAGATACTTATCAATTAAGCTAGCTATACTTGTAAGTAGAGGTTATATGTGATGTTATATAACCTATATAGCATTGCACGCGCAGGCAGAGTTCTGTGGATGTTTGGATTCTAATCGATTGATCTAAAAGTAGAGAAAGAAATAAGTATAGTTTAAAAATCATATGAAGAAAAAAGTCATGTCTACAAGGTGTGAGATACCTAAAAAGATAACCAAAATGCTTTGTTGTTGGAGTAGTTTTTAGAATATTACATTCACGACATATTAAACGGTTTACTAGGCAGGATAGACATCATTTTTGTTAGTAGTCAGGTATATTGAACAGCTACGAGTACAACCTACCGCAAGAACCCATGTGCTTGATATGTACTCTCCGTTTCTCTCGACAAGCGAAGTCGCGTAGAGAGCAAACGCTGCTGTAAGTCTTATTGTCACTTCCACACACCTCCTCTGTTTCCTATAACAAACCAAGATTAGTATAGGTTCTCAGTTTTAAAATTGTGCGAAAACACGTATGACCTCAAAACAGGAGAAAGTCATAATACTTAATTAGGCAGGACTACATTCGTCGATAACTTTTTTTACTTTAGTAGATTTCTTAGTGACGCCTGGCTGGACCAATTTCGAAAATATATTTTTCTTTGAAAAGGTTCACTTTACCGGTGGTCCGATAAAGTAGTCCCCAATTCGATGCAGTGTCTTTCAAACAGACTAATTAAATTTAATGTTTAGTTTAATTTCAGTATTATTCGATTATATATTATCAAAGGACTTATAAATGTGATATAAGTTACTTACGGTGCCTTCTTCGCAATGTTTCGGACAAACACAACTTGCTTCAGAAACTCCGTCGCTTTCACAGACTGCGTAGAACTCGCACTTCTTGTTTTCACATCCGTCTGCAAATAAAACATCAAAAGTTTCGTCTTTAACTCTAGAAGGTGGTAGATGCATAATGCATCAGAAAGGAAAACAACTTTTTCAACACACTTCCTCTTATTAGTGTCTTGCACTCAAGTCACGTATGTTGCATGTTTTAGGAATGAGCTGTGAAAATGAGCCAAATAATATAAAATTAAAATTACCCCAAAACATAATGATGAATAAAAATTTGTAGGTAATTCGCCAATTTATGTTGGCAGATATCTTGGATTTGAATTTTATCATAGAGTGTATCATGCTTAAACGGTGAAAGAAACACCGTAAGGAAACGTGCACCTGTCGGAAAAGGTAGCCGAGCCCAGCAATGGGCATTCCCATGGGTTGAAACGTACATAGTGGTATTATAGTATTCTACTAGTGAAGCCCTTTCATTTGATACCCATATTGAGTTGTGAAAAAATATGTAGGTAATCCATAATTTTCCCGTCTAATTCACTTTTCAAACTAAAAAGACA
Source organism: Ligdia adustata (assembly GCA_947049295.1). Lineage (NCBI taxonomy): Eukaryota > Metazoa > Arthropoda > Insecta > Lepidoptera > Geometridae > Ligdia > Ligdia adustata. The sequence continues at coordinate 9,191,841 of OX346214.1, read as the reverse complement.
AAATTAAAATCGGTCCATCCGTTCGTGAGCTCAGTACTATGCATCAACCTACATACAGACACACATACACAGACGCGTCAAACTCATACGTATCACCCGTCATAATTGTGTCGCGGGGTAAAATAGTTTACAATATATTTTTCCTAAATCACAGATAAATATTTAAAGCACGGAACTCCTGAAATAATAGTTATATGGCACAGGCTCACAACCCACTAAGCTTTATCACAATTTCTTTAATAGGTATCTACTGAGGTTACCTATAGAAAGGAATTGTGGCAACGAATGGCAACTTAGTGCAAGGTCCGACATAGAGCATAAGATGGTTTGCCATTCACATGATTCCAGTTTCGGCCAGAGCCGTAAACTGGACCTCATTATTTGGAACAACAGACATAAATTCAAATTTCATAGTGTAACGCTAGCGGCGAAAGAAGTGAAACAAGCGATAGCAATCCTGGTTTCATTTAGACAGTTTGCCCCTTCAACTGCCAAAACAAAACCAAGATTGCTGTCACTGTCATTTCCCCGCTAGGATAACGCGATACCGCCACAGTCGTATCACGTAACGAAGTGGTAAATCGTAACTTCTCAATCTTTTCTTGAGATTACACCTTGAATAAAGTCATCTGCAATGGTTACTTACTGCAAGGGCCGATATAAAGCACGCGCACGTCGCGTCTGTGTCGGCACGCTTCTAGCTGCAGTTTACAGCGGTTGCCGTACGATATGCCGTCAGAGCCGCAAACTGGGGCAAACTCGTTGGAGCACCGAGGACAGCGGCACACGCCGCGGGAACCGGAAGCGATGCACTCGCCGCCGTGTGGGCACACGCGTTCTGAACACACGCCCGCTGAACCTAACACAATACACACATTCTAGGTATGTAAGGAATTTATTACACGTATCTCTCTAGATGCCGATTAATCGTATCTGTTTCGTCTTTAATTTTAATTTTATTTATTTATTGACACGCAAAACAGAATAACAGTCAAACAAAAAATATTATTAAGTACCTAGATATAATTTAGATCTAGACTATGTTCCTTAATATGTTTATACAACATAAACTATAATAAAGCAGTAAGTATTAAATAGAATTTAAAATTTTATGCAAACAAGTAGGTATTAAAAAAAAACACTATAGTACGATCTGAAAGACATCAGATGGCTTGACTTGTCTTACTAACCCTTCTTATCGGTTGAAGCATTGATGTAGGAACTAAGCCGTCTTTGGGTTGCAGTGTTATTAGCTTGTCATTTACGCGTCCTGTTTCATTATAATCTCCAGGTGGTCGCACCACACATATAAACAAGTAAGATAACTCCTCTAAAAAGTAGTTTAAACATAACTATTTAGGTAAATAGATATTTTCACTAGGTACCTACTTAAAGTTTTTTTGGTTTTTACCTGCATTACTATTACTAGTGATAATGGACAAACCAAAAGTTCCCGGGCGCCCTCAGATCCCGCCCGAGTAGGCACGCCGCTCGACGTAGTTCGTATTCGCTGCCGTGCGTTCGTGCGTCCGAACCGCAGATGGGTCGCAGCACAGGCTCGCAAGCAGACTGTGGGAAGATACAAACTCCAAGCTCCCGCGTGCAAGACTCTCAACTCTCACCCAAGTAGACACGCTGATCGACGCAGTTCACACTCGCTGTCGTGCGTTCCTGCGTCTGAGCCGCAGACGGCACGCAGAACAGGCTCGCAGGGAGATAGTGAGAAGATACAAACCACAAGCTCCCGCGTGCAAGACTCTCAACTCCCGCCCGAGTAGACAAGCCGCTCGACGCAGTTCACACTCGCTGTCGTGCGTTCGTGCGTCTGAGCCGCAGACGGGGCGCAGAACAGGCTCGCAGGTTGGTGGGCAGGCACACACCGCGCCCCCGCCTTCCACGCGACACTCCGCCCCGTGACGACACTCGACTTCCGCGCACGGGTTTACTCCTATGAATTAATAAAGGCACGGATAATAGCGCAAAGAAATAAGAAAGAGTCTAACTCAGCAGTGAAAAAGTAAATGAAACAATAGGTACAATGCGTAATTAAAGTCTGCACATCAGACTCAGAATGTAGACCACATTGAAACGTGTATAATATTCGTAGCAGAGGGTACTCGAAAGCATTCTGTATGGAAGTAAATTCTAGATTTTATAAAAGTTCTTACCAGTACTGCACTGTCCTTTGAATATGATCTTTAACTGTTTCCTAGCGCGGCACGATTCCCTGTGCATCTGGCACTCGTTGGAGTAGGTTTTCCCGTCGGAGGCGCAAACCGGGGAGAACTCTAGGGGACAGGGTTCGGCACAGCGGCAGGATGGCGACCGACGCTCGTCGAGCTGGCACACTTCTGGGTCAGGGCACGTAACGCCTGCACAAGGATCTGTAAAATGAAAATTGTATTAATCCATATGTACAGAGTGTATATAGGTTTCTTCTGTGAGAAAAGATTGAACGGATATAAAATGCCATAGCGGGTTTTCGTATAGAAAAATTGCTGGTTGAAGACATTTGGTTCAGAGCATTTCAGTATCCAAAATCGTTTCTCAGGTGTAACGATTTAGGCTCTAAGTTGGAAGGTTGGATCATGGGTTGTCATACTCACTCAGTCAAGAGTCAGAATCTATTTATTTAATATTGCTAGATTTATTATAAAGTGATAAGAATGTTCAGAGAATAGCTCAATTTACCCTAAATTTATATTTCAGACGATTATCATAAACAGACTATATTACTTCATAGCGATCCCGATTCGGGCAGGCCAAAGTTATTAAACTAACATAATTTGACAGTTCTAAAATTGTCTCAATTTTTTTTGTTTCCACAAGTGAGAAATGGATGTATATAATTTTAGGAACTTTTAGTTTAGTAGTGTGACTGGCCCACCTATTGAAATCAACAAAACTTATCCTTTGATTGACAAACAAGATGAAACTCACCGCATTTACCGTAATACTTGAAAGTAATATTAGTGTTAGTATCGCAAGCGGCGCGTCTCATCTCACACTCGCCGGGGTAATCGTGTGCGTCGCTGGCACACAACGGCCGTGAGCCCTCGTGGTCGCCGTAGCTAGGACACGACTCTGGACACTCGCAGTGGTACGAGCGGCCATCGGGAGTGGGACGGCACAGCGCGCCCGGGCCGCATGTCACACCCGTGCAAGGGTTTGGTACGTCTGGTGATTGGATAGGTAATAGTGGATAGCTATAAATCGGGCACAGCGTACTTTCCATAGCTCATGAAAGTGGACCAGTGGCCATAGAGTGGGCCGGGACCATTCAGGGTTTGAGTACCATCGTCTATCGAATAGGCCTCCACTAGTAACAACAAATCAGGTGTTCAAGTCTGTTATTTGAATTGTCTCAGAATTACAATTGGTTTGTGCCAGTTTTAAAATTAGGAAATATTGCATTTAGCTATACGATTTTACGATCTGACGAACTTACCACTAGGGAACAAATAGCAGCATTGGGCAGTCACCATCAACAGTGACAACAAGGCTGCTCTCGCTACCATTGTCCGGCACTGACGCCGCTCGGCCTTTCGACCATCACACATCCTCTGCTTTCATTGCACATAGGGCTACAACAAACACGCATGCTAAACTAGTAATAAGAAGTATATATTTCTCTACAAGCCTTATAAAACTGCACCCTGCTAAAAAATATACTCGTATACCTGTCTTCAACCAGTTTTTACATTACCTACATTGAGTACTTTATTACCTAATGTAACAAGGTTATAAATACTATATGTCAGCTTTTAATGTACCTACCAACCCAATTTCCACTTATAATATTCCTACTTTATAGTCTAATGACGCGACATTTTACACTCAAAAATTAAAGTTTGTAGGTAGGTACTTATCCCAGTCTAGGTTTTCGCAACGAATAAGTTCGATCAATAAAGCCAATCGAGGCTCAAGGTTTACCAGTATTCTAGGCAATTAGGCAATACTTATTGTTATGTATAAGTTGAATGACAAACTCACCAAAGCTATATTCCTTTTATCACTAGACAAGCGAAGGAAGAAACGAAAGAATCTTTAACGAATGATTCTGAGCAGGAAACTGTGTTTTTCACCCCAAAAGTCGGGGGCGACTGATACATGATATTCTAAACAATGGGAAATTTTTATAACGCGCATGCGCCCAAATTTCAACGCAATACTTTACAACCCAATGTATGTAATGTAAGTAGATATAAGTAAAACCCCCAACATTCTAAAACTTATTGTAAATCTTTGCAATTTAATAGATTGCAGTAGTTGCAATTTTATGTCTCTTCTTACCGCTTGAAATTCCTGCTAGATATTAGGGTACGAAATGGGGCAGCTACTTTTTATGGAGTCTCTGCCCCGCTACGAAATTTTCCTGCAACTCTAGTTTATTTCATTCGGTATACTAATAAGCCTATAATAGATATCACCTACCTATTATTCTGCTCGGTAATGTCACAAAAGATTAGTCTTTTTAGTCTTAGACCCGGTATAAGAAATATATACTCTCATCTGTTACTTATTTGTTATGAGAAATGATAGATAACATTCACACTAACCCATTTCAAATAAGTTGCCTATTAAATTGGATACGTGAAAAAAATTATAAAATATCATCTGGGGCAATCTAGGCAACCTGTTCGCAATTGGTCAGTGTGAATATTATCCACCGTTTATTTCTTATCACAAATAAATAACAGATGAGGATATATTTTACTTATACCGGATATCGTATTATTTGTGTTCATGTGTTTAATTTCGTCTATTAAATAATCTATTGGTTAAAAAAAAACAAAAGGAAAACTTTAATATGTTATTTATTTATTATAATGGTAAATACCATTTAAGATGCTCACATTACATTCCTTTCCATGTAACAGAGAATACAATTTACATTACATAATGTATAAAAATAGGACTGTATGAGCCCCAATGTAGGACTCTAAAAATGCACATAGAATGAGAAAACAACGCACAAATCAAACATTCAATTACATACACTGCTAAAATGCAATGACAAAGTATTATGTGCCTTATTCATCGAGCTTTACAGTACAAGGTTCTGTGAATTGCACATGATTTGACAAAAATATATGCAAATTTACTAACGATTTCTAATTTTGTACATTTACTACCCACTAAATATATCACTTGTTTAAAAATAAAGTACATCCGTGATGATGAGGCAAATATCTGATACAAAGATTTAATAGAAACACAATATCAAATTTTTAAAACGAGTGGCAAAATGTAATTAATAAAAAAAAATACATTTAATATATGTACATGGACTGCAAACAATTGATATAATTCGGCAATAAATAAATTCACTATACAGTCTCACTTATAATACGGGAGTTACTAGTCTCAAAATCGATGCGCTTCGCTTATCACATAGATAAAAACCACAGCACTATTTCGTCACTTACACGATATCGGTCAGACCAGAAGCGTCTCGAGAAACGTATACTCTACAAATTATTTACACAAACTATAACTATATTTACATTGCAATAGCGGTGACCTGGTAATCGGAGAAGGTTAGAAATACCTTAAAAGTGAACTTAGCCAGGGGACTATGGACTACTACATCCCCATTAACAGGGGATATCCTTGGTAACCAGTGGGACGCTATACATGACTGTGCCACATATTTAGGTGGGTGGCGCGCGTCGGTCGTAGTCCCGCCGGTAGACTTCGCGTTCGTAATCACGTTCGTCGTACTGATAGTCCGCGGGCGGCTGTCCGTAACCGCGCCAGCCCTCGGGGTAGCCTCGCACGGGTGCCGACGTAAACGGCATGCCGCTCACCATCGCCGCGCCGTCGTAGTACTGCCCGTACGCGGCCGGCATTACACTTCCGAAACCGGCGCTATACCGGCTGCAAAAAGGAAACATTATGTATTTAAAAATGTTTTAACCTTTTCAGCAACATAGTCACACAGAGTTTACTGGTTGATCAATGATTGGATTAATGATAAGCAACAAGTTTTGTTCTAAGACTTTTAAGAAATTAGCAAGAAAAAAATGAATCCATACAGTTGACCGGGAAGGACTAAATAATGTATCAAGGCCAAGATATGGACACCCTAACAATAATGTCTCTGTCGCTTAAACTTTGCGGTCTGATAGAATAACTTTAATAGATTACGATTGATGAAGATCACATTGTTGCTACGATTTCCTACATTCTAATGCTGGTTGATCGGTAAGATTGTAAAATATTTTTTGTTAAGAACAAATAAATGGGTGACGACATATTAAAATAAAACAACAGGCTTATCTATATATTAGTAAGGCTAAATTTTGTTATACATTTTTAACATAGTTATAGAATTGAGCGGATCTGTTCTTCTTGGCAAGCACCCTACATAATATTAGTTATGGTCAGACGCAAGCCCATTAATTATACAGGGTTATCGGTTTGGGGTGTACTAAGCCGAATGGGGGTTACTATACAAATCCTAAGGAACAACTTTCACTATGGGACCAACACTGTATTAAGGAAAAAAAATCAACATCAATTTAGTGCACCCCTAACCGATAATCCTGTAAAATAAAAAGGTTTCAATTCTTTTAAAAAGAGTTAGTACAGACTTGCATTGCGGCAGGAGCCGATACAACGTTATCACTTATTTATATTTAAATATCAAACCGACTGACTGATTCCGATAAAATTAAAATGGGAACATATACCCATTAAGACAAAGTTTTTATCAATTGATCCATCTCCTCTCCGAGAAATCAGGTACCAAACATAATAGAAAGACAGCATCGCTATTTTTTGTTCTGATACTGAATATGAATTTAGGTAATGAGAACTCACCTCCTCTTGTCGTGCGGTCTCGGGTTTCTATCCCCGCGGTATGTGCGCGGGCCGGGATACGCGGGCGTCCAGGCGGCGTGCGCGCTCATCTCCGTATGCGGGTGTTGCATGCCGTAAGGCGGCCGAGCGCGCGGCGTGCCCACACCGCCGCTGTCACGCCTCGTACGCGACCGCTCCCGGTCGCGATCCCGGTCCCGGTCTCGGTCTCTATCCCGCTCCCGGTCCCGGTCACGATCTCGATCCCGCTCCCGCTCGCGCTCCGACCGGCTGCGCTCTCTGTACATCAAATCGTCCCGCTTCACGCTCCCATCCCTATCCTTGCGATCCTTGTTCTTGTGTCTATGTCTGCTGGTATGGAAGAAGCGGCATGGTGGTGAACTAGGGGTTAGCTACGTGATATCCACAGCTGATATGGTAAAGCATGCGACGGTAACTAAAGCTATGTTTGCACTAAGATAGTAATTTAATCTTCAATAGACTATTTTGGTAACTAAATTCCTCACTGCTAGATAAAATTACGAACGTAATGCAAATAAGACTAGTTATTTAGTCTAGTAGGGAGTAATTTAGGAACTAAATGTGTCCAAACACTAATCATGTACCCTTTTGTAGAGAGTATTTTGGTTACTAAATGACTAACATAATGCGAACAAAGCTTGAGTGTGGGGAAACGTTCCCGTTAGTTGTCATGATAAGTAGGAATGATAAGAGCTCGAGTATATGGTAAAGCGTTGGTGACTCACCTCTCGTGGCGTTTGCTTTCGGTTGGGTCGGGGTCACACTCTCCCTCCTCCAATTTCCGTTTGACGCCCGACGCATGCGGAGTTTTATCATTCTTCGCAGATTTATCCGATTTCGACTTCTTTTCTTTTTTAGTTTCATCAGAATTATTGTGCTTCGATTCTTTATCCTTCTTTGATTTCACATGATTGTTCGTGTGATTGTTTTTGTTATTCGCCTGCTAAAAAATTACGAAAATAATAATAATAATAATAATAAATTTCTTTATTGGACAACATGAAAGATCCATTTTATGGTTAGTAAAAAACTTAGAATAATACTTAATAGTTAATTTTAGTAGGTACAATGTAGGTTTTAAAATGCACAACTTATATACACAAAAACAAAACAAAACAAAAAAAAAAAACAAAAAATACACCCATAATGCTGGTGCACTCCGCCCGAGCCAGGACAAACACGACTCAGGTCTTATCTGACCATAACTCTGACGAAATGCCTCAGCACGGGTGCACACAGATTAGGAATAAACTTAACGGTCTCTGTCATTTCACTATCAATTTTACAGCAGTTTATTCTTCAATGTAGACTGGTTTGTAACATACCTTTAAATTCTCTTTGTGCTTTCCCGTTTTCTTGGTACCATCAGTTTTCTTGAGTCCAAACTTGTACAACCTATACAACTGTTTGGCATCGAAATTGGTAAATTTGGATACAAAGTACCAGAGATTACTTCTCCATTCTGCCTTTTTATCATTGTCTGGATATGCTTCCAGACAAATGTCTATTTGACTGCCAATCTGTGCGAGGCACGATCGCGTTTTCGCCACTTGTTCAGTTTCCGTGAGACTCTGATCTGGATTATCAAGTGCTCTGAGCGCTTTCTTGACTGGTCTCATTTTTTCCTTACACTGAAAACAAAACAGTAAGGAGCTCCATGTTTATAGGAAGTTCAATTCAAATACAAGTAACCTTGGAGATCTGTTCAAGGCTAACGTCTATGAGTATTTTCAGGTAAAAGTTCCTCATACATTAAAATCGGTCGCATATTGGGGACACATACTTAATTAAAATTCCGCTAATTTGAGAACCTCTTTCTTTTAAAAATCGCTTACAAAACAACAATTCCAATGTTTATGATGTTTGTCACCTAGGAGCTTAAGCCGGAAATCAGCTCACAAACAAATTAATGTCTACTAAATGAATAATTAATTTAGTAAATTGATTGGTAAAACTTACCTCTTCAAATACTGAAGGGTCTAGATCACCTAGAACCTCCAATGCTCGCGGTTCATTGTTGGCAGTGAAGTGCATAGGACCGGCTGGCTTTTTCCGGCCTTTCACCTTTTCTCCTTTGCCACGATCTTTGCCATCCTTTTTTGTTCTCTTCTTATCTTTTTCTTTCTTATCATTTGAGGTCTCATCGTGTGTTGATATATCTTCTAATTTTGTTTTACCCTAAAAATTCGAATAACAAGTTAGTTTGATATTTTAAAATAGGCGATATATATGATATATTGAGAACCCTCGCCAAAATCTTGCTGTAACTCTTTTAGATGAAATAAAATAGAAGGTAAACTGACACTTTCTCATTGAAGAACATAAATATTATATTGAAAGTCTTAAAACAATCTATTTTACAAAAGAGAACAGACCTTATCATTCTTATCACTTTTTGCAGTCTTATTTTTCTTGTCATCTCCCGAACTGATATCATCTTCAACGATGTCTTTCGTAACGGGTTCCTTATTGCCTCGCTTCCCTCGAGGCTTTCTCTGCTTCTGCTTCCCGTTCTTTTGATCGAGGAGTTTTTTGATAAGCTTGAGGAGGTAATCCGCTCGAGATTGCAAATGTTTTGCTTGAGGCTTTTTGTCTTCGTTTGTGAGAATTTTGTCGCCAATTTCGAATGACGAATCCATCTTAATCGCTTCCCAGGAACCCATGCCGTATTGGTATATACCGGCGAGGAGTTTTGAATCTTCAGCCACGCCCCAATCAACATCAAAGTTAGCAGGCCTCGTCCTGAAATCAGATTGAAAGTAAATAAGAACATTCCTTGAGTTGAAATCACTTAAGAATCGAAGTACTAAATATAGGAAAAACAACAGAATAATTATGTTTTGTTTTTTTTTTTTTACTGTCACAATAAGTTTAACAAGGTAACAAAAGTTTTGTGTTGTGGAGAAATGCAATGGGTGTTAAGGTATATTATGAATTGAGAAATCGTCTATACCTGAAGTCTAATTGCCATTTTAGCCTCTCTTCTTTTGTATCTGGCAGGAATACATCCAAAGGTGCTAGCTCGTCGAGACACGCTGAAAATGTCTTCGCATTAACAGGCACACCACCAAGCTTGAATGTTTTTCTAGTATTTTTGCGGCCATCGTTTGGTTCATCTGTAATGGTAGTAATAAAATTTGCTTGAAAGATATTAATAGAGCATTATTTACAACAGAATAAAACGTATTATAAAGCAAGATACGTTTGTAAATTGTTTGGTAGGTAACAGACAGAGCCCAGCTTTAAACAAGACAAACAAAAAGTTTTATTTCTTGAATCTTAGCTTCAGTAAGTTTGATGGAGTCTTAGAAAAGACTTCGCCTTAGAAAAGACCCGTGCCTAGCCCACATAAATTCATACGCTTTTACAAACTTACTCGCTGGTTCCGAAGTATCATTGAGTGCTGCTCTGCATCTTTCCTCCAAGATCTCGCCAAGTTTCTTCAGTTCGGCCAAAGGTTTCTCTTGTAATTCGGCGTCACATGCTATACTATCTAAATGCTTCAACGGCGCCGAAAACTTTTTGTAACTCTTGACGAACCTTCGAATCTGCAAGAAAAAATTACAAAAATGACAGTCTATATAGAATTTCGGATGGATGCGTTTTATACTAAATTTTATTTACTGTAAAGGTCTTACTTCTATAAGGTTCAGCGAGGATAATATTAGTATAATCAAGTTATTGTCGGACAAATATAAATAAAATAAATATAATAATATTGATAAAAGTAACATAGTGTTATTTCTTCTGTGATAGTACTCTTGGTATGCCCAGTCAGTACACGTATAAAATTTTCATGACATCTGACACCGCAAGAGATCTATTTAAGATAGCACTAGATGTAAAATTTACCTTCTAATTCAAGAACGACTTCAAGAAGGGACGGAAGGGTTCTCCCACCACCACCTTACCACTTGTATGCCTATGATAAAAAGTTAATCGAACCTCAGCATCAGTGAATCCCTTGATCTTCTCCCTGTGCGATGCGGGCGGACGTCCTCTTTTCTTCGGTCGGTCGTCGTCAGCGCTCGCATCACCCTCCGAGTAATCGCTGTCGGCCTCACCATCACCCTCCGCACCGTCCGCGTCGCCGCCGTCGCCGGACCGGCCGCGCCGCTTGCAACCACCCTCTGTTTCATCAACATTTGCAATTGAAAATCAGTACAACGGGGTAAACCAAATAAAAATGTAAAACCAAAATATGAAATTTAAATGAACGTAGATAAATTTAAAACTTGCGGGTAATCAAAAAAAAATGTAACATAATTATAATAATTGACGAGGGAATAATAATTAAGAGATAAAATGTACGAAAATAATTTAAACACGACTATAGTTTACATCTGTTTCAGAAATGTTGTGTGGAGAGCTAAGAAATGGTGCAAGTGTCCCAAAATCACGGAGTATGTTATTAAGATTACATTGTACATAACTATGAAAATGTGGAGCAGTTGTTTGCAGGTTTAAGAAATCAGTACTAAAAGTACAGTCAAACATGTTGAAGATCAAGAAACGCTGTATAATTTCGCACGAAATATTGGGTAATGGTAGGCATTAAATTGATTCATTATATATATGGAAGGTCAACGAAAAACAGGTGCAATTTTTATTAGGTTTCTGCAGGTCGATGAGTAGAATAATATATTAACCAAAAAAAACTTACTAGCATCAGCATTATTTTGCTGCAAGTTCTTTCTTCTGGGTGGTAAGTACAAGTCCTCCATTTCTTTGTTCTTCTCTTGTTCCTCGATGTTTTTTCGAACATTTTCCGGAATAATTTGTTCCTATACAAATAATAGAATCATTTAACATATTTCTCCCCAAACCTCAATACTTTTTGTGAAAATAAAATTTTTGGCCAGGATGGTGTGGATACCAAAAAAATGCCTAAAGATTAATATTGTGACCCGGCGAACTTCGTCCCGCCTAACAGTTCAGGTCTAGGATATGGCACGTTCGCCTAGAAGAAACCTATTTACTCGCAATTTGAAAAGATCGAGATTATAGTTATCGGGAAATATAGAACTCGGAAGGGAATTCCACAACCTAGCTGTACGCACAATAAAAGTAGAAGCAAAGCGTTTTGTACGAGTCCGTGGAATCTCTACCATGTACCGGTGGGGTCTTGCAGTATCTCTACTTGCCCGATTGTAGTAAGGGGATTAGGGTAATTTTTATATAAAAAAAGATGATCAATAAGAGCAGCATCAGTTACCTACTTCATTGTGTACGAAAATATCTCTAAATACTGTTAATTTTTGTGGAATTATGGCATCCCTAGAGGTTCTCTATCTTTGATAGACTCCAATAGTCACATTAGTCTATGAATTGTACCGCCCGTTGCAAATGTCAAAATTGACAACAAAAACGCGAAAATTGCCTTTTTGGTAAATAAGGTGCAAATATTTCATTTCGAAATTAATTTTGTACACTGCGATAAGTTACGTTATTTTGAATTTGGTTAATAAATTAAAGATTAACAATCCTTAACATATTAGTATCAGCTACTGTCCAGTACGGATCTTAATACATTTTTGAAACATACCCAATCTTTGCTTTCCTCTTCCGCGTTTTCTTTCTTGACTTCCATGACAGCTTTCTCTTCGTCAAAAGCGAAACTAGCAACTTTGAATGCAGATAGAAGCTCGTCTCCAGCCATTGTAGGCCCCTCGTCCCGGGTCTCGGCTCTTTGAAGGATTTCATCAATATCACACTGAAATATAATAATTGCAGCTTTAGCGTAAACTCTCGCTCGGTTTCTCTGCTATGCATACAAATACATCTCAACATTATCTCATGACAAAAATGTAAGTAGGTTCAGAGACTTTCATCAAACACAATTCATTTAATTATTAAGAATTTATGACTTCCCGTCACACTAGCAAACATTAAAAATTACTGTTGAATACAGCAGGAAATAGTTGAATTAAGTTTAAACAAATTTAATTATTCCTTAAACTGGACATCGTAAATACAAAACATCCTTAAACTGGACATCGTAAATACAAAACTTTCAGTTGATACTCACGACAGGTTCCTCATCATTCTCATCGTCATCTTTGAATAACTCCTCAGCACCAAACTTCAAGATGGCGTTCAGATCTTCTTTATTGAAAGGATTGTTCGCTGTTGTGGCAGGAGCACCATCCCTTTTGTTCAACACAGTCCGACCCGTAGTGTCCATCCTTTGAATCACCAAATGATCCAGCACCATCTTCCGTTTGGCTCTTTCTACGATATCCTCTTCAACTGATCTGGCAGTGACCAATCTATAAATGTTGACCTGTGGATTCACTGTATTTGTTAGAAACCATTAATGAGTTAAGAGTGATACTACCAATAGAGATCAGCATCAGATATTTTAGGCGATGCGTGTGCCAATCTTTTCATTTTACGCAAATACATTATAGTAGGTATATACAGATAGTTCATAGAACAGATTAAATATGTTAGCTAGAGTTTTACCTGATTTTTCTGTCCGATTCGATGCGCCCGAGCCTGCGCTTGCAAGTCGTTTTGAGGGTTCCAATCAGAGTCGAAGATTATCACAGTGTCAGCAGTCGCTAGATTGATTCCCAAGCCTCCAGCTCTTGTAGACAGCAAGAAACAGAAATCTTGTGACCCCTCTGCATTGAAGTGATCTAAGGCTTGCTTTCTTATTTCGCCCTTTATGCTGCCGTCGAGACGTTGAAATGGGAAATGCCGCCTTTGCAGGTACTCAGCCAGGATGTCCAACATTCTCACCATTTGAGAAAATATTAGAACTCTGTGGCCAGTCTCTTTTAGCCTACACAATAATTTGTCTAAAAGCAATAGCTTGCCAGAGCCTCTCAGTAATTTCTGAAACAAGCAGACAATTATTAGGTTTACACATAAAAATCATGTTTTGCAAATTGATGATAATCGTCAAACAGCTGAACTGACGTAAAAGTGAAATACGTAAGTCATATAAGAAAGTCGAGCAGACAATATCCATACCTCCACAGCATCTGTCGTGGCTAACGACGCCCTAGACTCGAAGTCCTCGGGTTTAGTCAAAAGTGCATGATTGCAACATTTCTTCAATTCAATAACGATATTGATGAACGTATTTATAGATCCTTTGACGCCTTTCCGCAACGCGCTGTAGTTCTTCGTTAGGATCCACTTGTAGTATTGCTTTTGTATAGATGTCATTTCCACCCTCAAGATTTGTTCTACTTTAGCTGGCAGCGATTTCTCCACGTCTTTTTTCTGCCTTCTCAATATGAAGGGTTCGAGTTGCTTGTGAAGCTTTTCGTAGCCCTTTGTTGCTGCGTCTTCGTGGTCTTTCTCAAAGTCCTCCCATGATTCGAACCTGAAGTAAAGAAATACAAATTATTAGTATATGTATATCAAAGTTATGTCCTGATTCACTGATATTTTCTAGGAATCAACGAAGAGCCTAAACCACTGAATCTAGAGACATGACATCTAATAAGCTTTTGGGAATTTTACTTCTAAGGGGTTCATACATAATTTGAATCTATTTAACATGCGATCTTTTCCCGTCCAATGCCGCGGGTAATCAGTTACTACTAGTTATTGTATAACTTACTTGTAAGGCATAATGAAATGCAAAAGCGCCCATAGTTCCTTCAACGAGTTTTGTAGGGGAGTACCCGTCACCAGTAATCTATGATTCGTTTCAAACTCTTTCAATGCCTTGTACAATAGGGAATCGTCGTTTTTTAATCTGTGAGCCTCGTCTACAAGCAGACACGCCCAACTAAACGATCTCAGAAATTGCCTATCCTTCAACAAAATCTCATATGTAGTTAATATGGCATTGAATTTCAGTCTTTTTGAACTTGCGAAACTCCACTCGTATTGCCTTAGCTGAAACAGAGAGATATAAATTAAACTAAGAACATTAACCCTTTAGAAGCCTAGAAATCGAAAGGAATCCAAAAAATGTAACTTTTTTTTTAAAAATCCAACCAATGTATTTATTTAACCAATGTTTTAAGATTTATATGCAATGCAACAGTATATTATACGATACTGCATGCCTGTAATTCAACAGCAGCAGATACTTACAATCTCCCTACTTCCTAAGTCACCAATGTAAGTAACAACATTGATGTCTGGAGCCCATTGCTGGAACTCCCTCTGCCACGCAGTCATTGTACTTAATGGTACTACACACAGGAATGGTCCATACAACTCTTGTGTTTTGAAGAGGTAGTATAAAAAACATATTGTCTGAAAATAAAATAATATTTTTGAAACATTTTTTACACCTTAATTCTAATTATTTTGGTTAAAATAATTTGTTAATATTACCTGAATAGTTTTACCTAAGCCCATCTCATCAGCAAGGATGACTGAGTTGTCTTTGCACCAGGAATGTATCAACCAATTCAAACCATCCATTTGATAATCTCTAAGTACATAAGTCTGAAAAAAAAATACAATATGTATTTATAAATATTATATGAAAATGTAATATTGTAAACTATCAAAACAAAACCAAACTATATAACATAAACATCAACAAGTGTCTATAGATATAGTAAAAAGTGTTGACTCAAAGTAACTCACAAAGTAAATATATTATATTCTGGTTATTATTGATATGAATGCCTGGTTTGTTTCGTTTCTACTCTAAAAATCTATTCAAAACTATACTGTATATGTAGTACAAGGCGGCTCAAGTCATATGCCAGAGCGCCACCTACGAACGGTGCATAATTTGCTAAGTCCAGGAACAAAACTTGTAAAATGCTCTATTTCGCCCAGAAACCTACAGATGGCGCTAAATCAATATGCCTTCTAAATATAACTAAATAAAATAATTAAAATCGCAACATCCACTAAAAATCCTATTTGCCCCTACTCTATTTGAACTTGCTTCTAAAAATAAGATTATTTTTAAATTTACAAATTCTTCATTACGTATTTTTAGTATTGACGTCACAAGGGTAAATGGAGGTTAACCAATAGAAAGAATGAAATGTTTGGCAATGATTTGCACACAAAAATATAGAAACCACCCTTAGTGAAACCCAACAAGATGTGGCTCATCAGACCAACTATGGAGGATTGGAATAAATACATGCTTCGTAATTTTATGTGTGTTGATTAATTACAGTTTGAATCAATCAGAATACATAAGAGTACAAAGTAAATTTAATGTCATCAACAACAAATGAAATCTGGTGAAATGATTTTATTTCATGCCTACAAAAGACTGTTCTTTGAGAGTTCTACGATTATTACTCTCATTTGACGAATCGAAGTTGACCTTCAAACCCGCTTGTGTAACACACAAGATGGCTGCCGCCGCGCTACATGACACGACAAAACGAAATCCGCCATTTTATACTGCAAAACTCAGACAAAGCTATTTGCAGTAAACAAGAAGGTAAGGGTAAATTTTTTCGACAACTAGGAAAATGCATTGATAAGTAACAAATTTTAGCTAAAAACCACGAGTTATATTGAACAGAACTTTAAAATATAGCTGATATTCTAAAAAATACACATACAATGTACATGTATTACAAGAGTAAAAATGTATATTATCTAGGCAAAAAATACAAAAAATAACACTAGATGCATATAAGATATGGTAGACCAATATTATTATTTCAAATATTTACTATTATTACGTTGTATTACTTTATATTAAGCTACCTGTAATATAAATAACAAAATATGTCCGAATACTACAAATCTTACTAGAAATAAGCTTTTGAAGTTAAATTATGTGAGTAATCTGCAATATAAACAGCTACCGATTACTGATAGCAAATGTTTACAGAAGTATCACATTATAAGGGCTAAAACTACCCCCACTCACAATATAATTTGCAAAACTAGGGTAGATAAGTAATATAAATATATATAACACTCAATAATGGCATATTTAACCTACTACTTGTAATATAAATTGTAAAATGAGGGTAAATATATAAACCTTATGTATGACAGAAAAAACCCACTAAAATTCGTCAGAAATTATACGCGAAAAAATAATGTATAAGGCGATTAAAAGTATTATAATTATTCCTGCCAGCTGTTTTTAAATTAAAGCGTAATATAAAATGCAAAATTTGGGTAGATAACTGATATAAACATATATAACACTTACTAGTATCATATATAACCTAATACCTACAATATAAATTGTATAATGAGGGTAGAGAAAACAAATATATACAACACTTACCTTAGACACCAATAACCTCTTAAAATTCGTCAGAAAATATAGGCAAAGAAAGAATATATAAGGGTATTCAAACTATTATTATCTATACCAGCTGTTTTTAAATTGCAGTGTAAATATAGTCCAACCTCAATATAACAAATAATGATGCAACAGCAATATAAATCCCAAAAGCATTAAATCACCGAACCTAAGAAGAGGTTTAGAACAATGATGGGTAATAATTATTGTGCTACCCACAATATCAATCAGAAACTATATCAGTGACCATAGTGATCATCCATTTATATTTGAATTACTCCAGTACCTGTTATAAAAAGAAAGCAATATGGCCGGAGATCTAAGGTAACTATATAAAATACGTTAAATCATCGTAAATATCATCATAACAGCAATATAAATACCAAAACGGCAAATAAAGTTATGAAAGTTAAAATAAACAAAGGAATAATACCATAATATTCTGTATTATTAACATCGAACAATATAAATCTCTAACTTTATCTGATTCTTAACTTAGAATATGATCACATAAGTATTGAATTAGTAATATTCACAAAATAAACCATCATATCATGATAATTTAATAAGTGTTGAAACTTATTCAAATTTGTTTACTTTAATTTATAATTGTATAAGTTAAAACAAAAATAATTGATTTATATACAGTATATATGATCAGTATAAACCCCAAAACTTTAAAATATAAAGCACTAACATAGAAGCCACAATCGTAATTGTATTATTTATTATTCAAAATATACCTATATGTGTACATATTATTACATAACACAAAAGTTATTATATTATTATCATATAAAGAATTATCATACCTTATCTTTACCCATATAGTCCGGTTGTTCTTTGACTTGATGAAACTTTGGTCTTCTCCTTAGAACAGAACAATGTCTAGAAGGTGTTGTTTTGGCAGCCTCTCTATATTTGAACTGTGTGACTTGTTCAGGCCATCTCTTTTCGATGAGTGATGAGTCTTCCCATGTTGCATCAGCATATGGAAGTGACTCCCATTTACATAAATACTCATGAGTAGTGCCACCACCCTCTAATTCCCTTGTCTGTTCAGCTGGCGATATAAACAATAAAAATATTAGACATAATAATTAGCAATCAAAACATTTAATTCATAAAAACATTAATAGTTACCTATAATTCTTTCTACATAATTATATGTCTTGACTAATTCCAGTTGGAGCTCAGATTGACATTCATAATAGTCTATATCTTCAGGCCCTGCCTGTGATCTCCACCAAGATAATTCTGTTTCTTTTTTTATATAATTTTCTAATTTTTTAAGCCCCTTAACTTTTTGTTCTGCAAGTGATTTTTCAGACTCCCATGTATTATGTATATGTGACCAGCCTTTCCATTTGATCAGGTACTGAGGTTCTGTTGTTTCTTCATCAGCAGGATCACATCCTTCATTGAGATCTCCATTCTCTTCTATATAGTAAACTGTGGTCACATTTCCAGTGACTGCATAATGATAAGAAGACATTAGCTAAAATTTAACATTGTATTTGCACAAAAATGCAAAATGAAAATTATCATATCAAAGAAAATCTTTATATCTAAGCTAAAAGCACAACTACTATTGCTAAAGATTTAAATGTAAACTGAGAAATAACAACTGTGTTACAATATTATGTACCTCCTTTTTTGCCACGTCTGAAGCCTAGAACCCTTTCAATGGTTTCACTATGGTCTTCTGGTTCAGGTTCAGCTTCTACTTCATCACCATCTTTTTCTAAAAGATCAGAAGAATCTGTTTGTTCATCGCTGGCTTCTTTATAACTAACTGCTGCTCCGCGTCTTGTTGCTGTTCTAATAAAAAAAGAAATCATGTTTATCCATGACTACCTATAAAAATGCAGTTCACTCTAAAATTCCCAAACTTACCTCCTCCCTTCATCATCAGAGCCTTCAGTACTTTCGTCTTCATCACTTGTATACTTTCTTCTTCTTGCAGGTTTCTTTTTTCTAAGAGGTACACTTCTTTGGCCTGGTCGTTTTGAAGGTGGGGGCGGGGAACCTTTGAGGTCACTATCACTATCTGACGAGTCTGAATTCCATGAATCACTAAAATTACATATTTACAATTAGAGAAAAAGTTTTTATGTTACAATAAAAACCAAAAAGTTCCAAGTAAAGGATTATGTTCCTACCTTTTTTTTCTACTTTTTCTACTGTGCGATCTACCTTTTTCACTTGAGTCACTATCAGCTATTTTCAATCTATCTGGCTCTTTCCTTGGTCTTGCAGATCGTCTGATACCATAAATATCAGGATTATCTTCCCAGAGATCAGCTTTCAATTTTCCATGATTATTTCTAGGTTTTGATTTGGGTGAATCATCATCCGATGTATGATTATCCGTAAGATGTTCAGATTTTGATGAGTTTGCGTTACTATGTTTCGGAGAGTTTGTGTCATCATTATGATTGGAATCACCAGCACCAGATTTAGCAGACCCTGATCTATCAGAGCCCGTACCTGAAGCTGAACTGGATCCACTTTCACTAAGAGGCAGAAAAAAACACTAAATACAATACAGATTGAACAGTAATGAAAATATAGTAGAAGTATATATCCTGAGTATAGAAGAAAATACCTTTCACTTCCTGATCCTGAACCACTACTGTCCGTCTTCTCACCTTTTTCGCTTGTGGATTCACTTCCTGACTCATTGATGGATCCAGTCTGTGAAATGTATTAATATTAATTTATCACAATAATGATATACTTCTTATAATGAATGTTCAACAAGATTCAATGGAATATAACAACAAAATATCAATATAAATCAAAATATTCCAGTTAAGTATTTTGAAATTATCCATGTATGAAGAGTTAGACATTTTTATTTAATAACATTTGTTTTTCATTATTATATATTTTTACTATTGCTTTAATAGTTGTTGCCTTACTTATTATTTACAATTACTTCAAAGCAACATACTAAAGTTGTATGTTATTACAGTGTTATACATACACAATTCCCTAAGATTAAAGAACCACCTTAGTTTAGCAAAGTTTTGAAGTCCAGTCGAGTATCTCGAGTGTTTTATAATAACAATATATATAGAAGTATATTTTGTTAAAATAAATAATCCTAGTAAATTTAACACTTCAATATTAACAATGCCTACCTAAATTATTAAGATTATAATGCATAACACAAAAGCTATCATAAACTTGTATAATTTTATATTATAAAATAAGATAAATAATCAAGATCGCGAATATGAAAAATTCAATAGTCTCATTTCAACTTTCACAATGATCCCAGGGCAGCCGTTCAGACAAATCCATGAGTGAGTGATCACATTAAATATGCAAAATGTTAATGTTTATTGGAATACCCAGCTATAAAAATATATATTGTAACACACCAAATTATCATGGTCAAATCTTTGATTAATATTTGCTAAATGAAGCCAAACTGCGAACTTAACCTCAAAAATTCTATGTTTTTATATTTAAAAACCAGAAAAATACTGAGTAAAACAAAACGGAAATAACATCTTTAAATCACATTAGCAAACTTCTTACATGTGTCTAAGGCACATGTTATGAAAGTACATTTATTATTGCATATCAACATAACCTCATATGCTTGTATTTACACTTGATGCACTTGGGAAGACCAATTTTTGTAGTTAAATTGTGGAAATAGGCCCATTTGCAAGACCGTTTTCACTTGCCAATGTGGGAAGATTACGTAACAAAGAATCATTGAAAACTGTTTCTTAGTGAGAACAGTAACATTTTAATACATAAAATCTTCAAAATATATTGTAAACAATCGCCAAAACCCTAAAATCCTGAATTACGTCTTAAAATTTCCAAGTATTCCAGGGCCACACCCAAGACTTCCAGAACATTCCACTAATATTTTAAGCAAACTATATTATAAAATAACACAAAAAACACATAAACAATCTTGCAAAATTCAAGAATACACTTACCAGAAGCATTTTGAAAAGATTTCAAGGAATACACTCTTATTTGTGAAACTGACCACCAATTTTAATTAAAGTTAAATATACCATTGAGAAACATGTAATGAAAACACTAGTAATCAAATTAATTTCAATATTTTAATGAAAAGACAATAAAAACCAAAAAATAAATTCGCAGCAAAACCTCGCCAAGCGACGCCATTTTGTGGTCGCAGGAATTGGTGACGACGAATATAAAAAAACGGTATTTTTGCTACACAAATTCAGTGAAATTAGTGTAAACAGAACCAAGAATCACAAAAAAATAAAATGAAAAGTTTAGAGCCGTCAGATACACTATTCCTACACTGGAAATGATGCGAGCACCGCGCACTGCTAGCAAAACTCGAAAGCGACGGCCATATTGCCATCTGCCAGCCAGCTGCATAGCGAAAAATTTGAGTGATGTTCCTACTTATGACCGAAACTAATATATAAACCCCATTTTCTAAACTTACTATACTAATATCCCACACCGGTTCAATACAGATACAACATTACCTATATATTTTCTGATAATGAAATCTTTGTAAAAATGCCGAAATTGCGGATTTTTTTTTTTTAAATACAATCACTAAATATTATGTGAATATTTCAAACGTCTTTCAGTTGTCGTTATAAATATCGAGCAAGAAACGGCAAAAACACGTCAATTGTATGGGAGGCCTCCTAAAATATTTATTTTACTCATTTTTATGAAAAACATCTGTAATAACTATCTAGCTATCACAGCTTATGAGATACAGCTTGATATCAGACAGACAAACTGACAGCGGGCAATGAAGTCTTAGTAATAGGGTCCCGTTTATAGACTTTGAATACGCAACCCTAAAACGCGTCTGCCAATACATGTTCGTACTCGATGGCGTACAGGTCGTAAAGTTTTCTAACTAAAAGAACAATTTTTACGAACTCTTATCGTCTCGTCTCGTCGTTTTCTCGATAACCTCAATAGCATAATAATATATTTATTATAGTAATTTCACGATATAATATGAGCGTCGATGACATCCTATGATAAAAAACAGTCGTTTTAAAGCCCTGCTGTATGCAAGATACCTATACCTATTTCAAAAAGAAAAAAGAAAAAAACAGTAATCGCGAAAACGACTAGAAGTACCTAGTCTAAATGTATTATTCCACTTTTTCATTTGCATTGCAGTATTTCTACTTTTTCATGTTTATATTTTGTCATCTGCAACTAATGTTGCTGTTATTGTTGAGAAAAAGTAGACAGGAATATTGCCAATTTCTCCTGTAAGGCAAAAATTGATAGAGATTAGGCATATACTTTGAAAAGTCGTGTAACTCATATTTAATCTCGTCATAGCGAATATTAATGTTACATCACTATTTGTTTCATGTAGACCTACAAAATTACCAGGGCAAAAAAAGAAGGTACGACGAAACATCCGTAGCGACCACAGAGTTCACTACTACAGAGTTATATCCAAACTAGATAATTATATGCGTGCGACATAAGGGTGTAGGCCATGTGAGGGCGGTAGATCCAATATTAACTATTTATACTAGGTATTACTGGTAGGCTAATAAATAGGCTTGCGCTTGACCGCAACTTGATGTTCAGTTGTCAGTTGTTCTGATAACTGTTGACCTCGTGACTATACTAATTTGGTGATTAAAGCTTCTAAATCTCAGAACAATCACAATTCTGCAAAATAAACTTTTAGCCCGGTGAACGAATCTTAGCCTTACTATGATATGAGTTGACTGAGTTCTCAATGTTGTATTAGATGGCACTTGTGCCATTCTCAATATTGACGAAAATTAAATAGGAACAGCTTTGCTTAAAATGGATACTTTATTCTGCCATTGGTGTATTTTGCCACAGTATTCTACTTTTATGGAATAATTGTGGAATTTGAATTTTTAACTAAACTTCGATCCTTTTTGAGAGAAATACTCTACCAATCAAAAATTGATGACAATTAAAAAATCAAAATATTCATGTTTGTATGGGTTGTGAGTAAAAATGTGTAAAAATCAAAATTAACCATGTGTAAAAATCAAAATTAACCATGTTTTAAACTTCCTACAAAAAGCACTTTTCGTTTGATCTGTAATAATAGTTGGAAGATTATATACAGTGATACACATGGCAAAGCAATTTTCATATAAAAATGCTAGCTCTGAATGCGATTAATTACTAATCTTCGTCTATTTCTCGTATTGCGTGCGAACACATCCTTAGCAGTATTAAAATATTCAAAATAATTACGGGTTCATACCTCAAAAATGTACGTGCAGGTCAGAGTAAAAATACCAAGTTCCTTAAAAACTGTTTACAAGATTCATGGGGGCGAATTCTTACCTTAACTTGAATGTTTTTTGTGACATACATTTTTTTTTTCCTTTTTGTTACATGGCCATCACACGTTATTGTGCCATTTCCCAAGTTTGTCAAGAGCTTCCTGTTGAACTTCCTGCAGTGCGATTCTCTGTAAGATGCCTCCCTGCGGGAGCTAGTTTGAGTGATTCACATTCCCTTCGATCCTGGCGTCAGCTTCACCTTAATTGGCATTCTGTGACCAAGCGATTTGATAGGTGTAGTGAAGTTATAAATGAGTGAAGTGATCAAAAAACTTGAGGGAGTTTTACTAGGGATTAACACGCGTAGTTTGATCCGAATCGACATTACCGGTTTTCCATTATTTCGTGTTTACGGCCATTAAATGCATTTTTTTGGTAAATTCAAGTATAATATAGTATATTTTACAACTAAACAACAAAACGTGACTTAATTTATGGGTAAATCAAGCTTAAAACTTTTTTAAATACTGGCAGAATGATAATAACCGTATGTTGCCACAACCGACGCATGTGGTAGAAAAAACTTTTGTAAACAAAACAAAATATCAAGTCAATGTAGAATTCGAAAGAAATATACTAAAAACCGACTGTAAATCTGTTAAAAATGCTTGATAAAACTATATATAAATGATGGGATCTCAAAATGCCAACAAAATGTGAACTTATAAAGATAACCTTACCTTCGTCGAGGTCCCCACATATGAACGTATATGAAGTGTTGTTTTTACAAAAACTCTTTGTTCCCGACACATTCTAAGGAATTCTGTTGATTGATTGCATCTTGTGTCGTGTCGCTGCATACAGTTGCATACTGTTATATAAACAAAACTAAATATAGACAATATTTCAACATCAGGTAAACATTCTAAGTTACTTTAAAACTCGACCTATTACTTTATTCTTAGCTCATTAAAAATTTACAATAGTCCTCATATATTTATGTACATATTTCAATTACAGCCATACTCCTCAACATTCTGGAAACCATTAGCGGCTCAGTTACGGGTGATACTAGGATAATTATAAAGCGAGGGACATCCTAAAGACTGGCAAAATGCCCATATAATTTGTGCACGAAATACAGCTACTATTAAATTGTGTCGCTGAACGTTGGAAACAATGATTGAAGGTAATACATTTTTCACAAAATTACAAGGAGAAATAGAATCTGTGGTCAGACTTTACCATCTCAAACGCAGAATCAGTGTGCTCCGATAACAGAAAAATGTCTGAGACTAAAAGAGAGACAGATAGACCTCGAAGATAAGAATGCGTCACTCCTGAGAACTGTTCTAGAACATGTAGAGTAATAAGCTCAATAAAATGCTAAGATAGCAGATGTGTAAGAATGATTAGGAGATGGCGGTGAACACAGAAAATGTACGGTTTTAAACTATTGAGTGATGCAATACATTATTAATTGCATGTAATGTATTGTAATTTAAAAGTAATTGTTACTAAAAGATTTTCATGCTGTTTTGAAGTGCTTGTGTTGTGTATATTGGTTTTAGTATTAATGTAGTGTTATATTGTTATATATTATTGATTTTGAATTTGATTTTATAACCTACTTTACGGGTAGACATAGGGTTGACATTGATTTATATTTACTATTGATTTATATTTATATGTATAATCCTGCTTATTAAATACTATACTTGACCATAGTTATTTAAAAATACTTTTTAAATTATCAGTAGTGAATAACCCAGTAATTAAAACCCTGATTTAATATCACAATTACTGTATCTAGTAATAAAATCCAAATAAAATTCTCAATATTGTATATTTTATCATTTGTTCCAAATATAAAGTAATTGGGATAAAATCATAACTAACTTAAAACTATATATCAATATATTAATAGAAATTTGTTACAAAATACTTAACAGGTATGAACCGCAAGCAATCAACACAAATTATAATATCAGAATATATATAAAAAATATATAAACATATATAAAGTTAAAACATTTGATTGGTTCTGATAATGTCAGGGTGTTATAATTAAGTACCCAGTGTACCAGTAGAGGCATCTAATCAGCCTTAGAGGATTCCAATGATCCTTTTAACAAAATTTCTTGAGAAGCACATTGATGGTTGTGCATGGCACAGCCATTACTTGTAAGATATTAATCAGCACCTTTAACAATATAATATTAACTGTGTCACTGGTATAGAGAATAATAGTTTTTGTTATTAAAATATATTTGTATTTATTACATGGTAATTCTCTTTCAGAAAACTTACTAGTAGGACATTCCTGACATGGTATACTTTTCTAAAATAGAAATAACTTGATTTTCAGAATGTAAGCTTTGGTAATCACAATGTCATCAATGCATGCCAGTACACCCAGTTTCGCAAATCTCGACGCGGATTTTGGGATCACGCAAGCGAGATACGTTTGCAGAATCGCACTGCAGACGCTCCTAACGCGTCCGCGAGCGCGAGGAGAGATATCTTGGAGGCAACTTTAGCACCATTCAGCTCGGCTGATTGTGCGCAGCATTTTGCTTTGCTAGCCATTTTTTTTTTGTGGTTTTTGTTAACGGTTTTTGTATGTTTGGCATAGTTTAATTTATGCCTATTCAGTTTTTATAATTTGAAATCACTACGGCTTTTACCATATCTCAGGCTTGATAATGAAAATCCCCGATTCCCCACAATCACAGTGTTTTTCCCTCCAACCCCCAAAAATATTGTCCCCCAAAACATAAAAAAACCAATTGTAATTGTTTCATAAGAAAAACCCCTTGGCCTTGTTTCTTTTTCGGCCAGCACGGTGTACAAAAAAACCCTAAAGATGTGGGTAATATTGTGTATTAATGAAACCTGTACAAGTCACCTACTTCATTGTGTACATAAATATCTAAATTTCGTAAATTGTAGTGGAATCATGGCATCCCTAAAATATTTTTGTATCCTGGGTAGACTCCAAACGCAAATCGTCTTTTTGCCTAAGTAACGTGGAAATATTTTGATTCGAAATTAATATTGTACACTGCGATAAGTTACGTTATTTTGAATTTGGTTTATATATTAAAGATTAATAATCCCTAACGTTTTTATGGTAGGTATAATGTACACTGCCCTTGCCGGAGCGCCATACATTTCTGAAATATCTCTAGGGAGTTTCCCCCAATCTGGCATCAGTGCTGACGAGTGACGTGAGCAGGGCTTGTAGACTCTAGTCTTCACTCTTCAGTGAGGCAGCAATGCATTGGCGCGGTAGTACATTTAAATCAATGTACTAATGTTGTATGTTCAACGTCTGTAGCAAGTGATTATTGTCTCCAAGTTTCTAACGAGTTGAAGCCTAAACAGCCTAAGAGATAATCAGTTGGATATATAATATTGGTAACAGCAGTATTTCTTTTTCTATTAGCACATTGACATTTGCACATTGTTTTTTGGTGATTGCTCTAAATGACTGAGCGTGTTTCATTTTTAGCCTCTTGGAGGAAAGATGAGATGTTGTGGAGAGTGACTTTCAGATTGAAGTTCCTCCATTTTATCAAAGGAGTACTTCTACCGAGCGGCTGTAACATGCACATGTGTGGGCATGAGAGTCTTTAGCCTGTCCAATGGACAAATAAAAAAAAGTCATATATTTGATGTGTATTTGTGCCATTTGTACTTATGCTATGTCAATGTCAATTGTGTCCTACGACATGCTGATAAACCATTGTTAAACTGTCAAAGTTGTGTAAAAAAAACAAAAACGTGAAACTCGTGAAAGTTTTTTTTTAGTACCTATGTTATGAATATTCTTTTATTTAAAACGTGTGGATCTAAACCCAACTCCAGACTACATTTACCCCCTTTCCAAGAGCAGTAATTTTGAATTCACTTATGGACACAACATAGGTATATTTAAACTATATATACTACGGTTAGACCGGGATGTTGTCCAATCGATGAACTCAGGTGGATTAATGGAATATATTTGAAATATGCATCTGATGATTCAAAAATAAACTTTTAATCTTATATCTACGTTTTGAGGAGGAGAGGAGATTGAGAAGATATGATTTACAGCATGACCTGGTTATATCAATTATATCTAACATGATCGAAATTCATCTCTTATTTCAGGATATATTTCACACAGGGCTCCAATCTACCAAAGGAATTCATATCTATTACTCTGTTTGTACTATTAGTTCCAAAGCAATCACACAATAACGATCCAAGTAAGTGTTATTTCTGTTGATTTGATCTTATGACTGATTAGAGAATACTCAAACACGTTAAATTTATTTGTTTTAGCATGAGTTTGACAGACCTTCCTGAAGAAATTTTGATCATAATCTTACAGCAGCTGGACACGAAGTCTATTTATAATTTGTATAACACTTGCAGACTCCTAAAGAATGTAATAACTATAACAGGAGTTGTAAAACAATGTCATATGTCTATGAATACTTTGGCTACTGTTACATCACTAAAAACAGATTTTTTCAAAGCAATAGCTCCACATCTTTTAGAACTAAACTTGTGTGGAGTTCCTGATCTCCGTAAGTCATACCTTATGCCTGCAATGAAGAAAATGAAAAACTTGCAATCTCTGGATGTATCTTTTACCAATCTCAATTTAACTGACTTTTTAGACATTTATGAACACTGTCCTACAATCATAAATGTTTCCTTAAATTTCATGATTAACAAGTCAGGTTTATCAAAAATTTCAGAGGATTCCATTGTACAATTTCAAGACATGTTTAAAAACTTTCGACATGTTCATTTTGTTGGATCAGCTACCAATTTATTATACTCCAGATTACCGTTCCTACTATTGCAAGATGCTGATCTGGATAGCTTAAAGTATACAATAGCAGAGAGTGATAGACTTCATACTATTTATGTTCCTGAACAGGCAGAAAGATCAGACATGGTAAAGTTTAAACAATTCTTCCTATGCTTTCTTGATTGGATAACCATTTATGCATTTTTTGGATCTTTCTTTATGCTTCCCGTTCTATCACTGTTAGATTTAAGTACGATTGAAGCTATCATTATAATAAAGCAAAATTTTAAACAGTACTGCATATATGCTACACCAGTATTCCAGAACTTTTTCCAAGAAAACTTTGATGTAGCTGCAGAAAAAATTTACATAACAGATCAAAAGGATCCCATAGTAGGTAACGCAGCTATATTGATTTGGAATAAAGAAGCTCATGACTTTGATGAAGGTTTCTTTGCAAAGCTGAACAAAGTGTTGAAACCTTTTTTCCCTTGTGATTGCAAACTCTACAGTCAAAAATCTGTACCAGAGAGATATGATTGGTTTTATATAACACCAGAACCAGCAGATAGAGCTGATAACAATTGTGAAAAACCTCCTACCCCACTGGAGTTTAGAAGGCGAAGAGTGGCTCCACCTATGAATGTTCTCAATTATGATGAACTGTTCAAAACGAAAAAGCGGGTACAGTTATCCCTCATATTTGATGAATTTATTAGAAATCCTGTGTCACTTCCCACCAAGTGTGATTATCTACAGAAACTAACATTCCTAAGTATGACTGGCACAGTGCGTATGAGTGCAGACTTCTTCAATGTGCTGTTTAAAAGCTGCGTTAACCTAGCAACTGTGAATATTGAATCTCCAACTCAACATCCTTGTTCGAGCCAAGTCAGCCGGGCAATACATTTGAGCCCAGGATTGAAAAACTTACGGCTCATCGACAAGAAGACAGATTTCGCATTGCTATTTCCATCTCTTGCTAAATGTAAGACGTTAGAAAATGTACACATACAGGACCTTACTCCTGGTGAAACGGTCGACATTGGCAATCCTTCCCTAATAATAGAAGAATGTCCTAATTTGTATAGCTTGTACCTACAGGCTCCGTTGAGTGAATCAACAAGGATTCGTAAGACACAGATCCTACACAATACTAAAATGAGTCACAACAAAAATCACATTAATCTAGTACTACATGTAAAATCGGATACTCATAGGATATTTTATAGTTATGATCCATATCTGAGTGTTTTTAATTTACATCCAATTAAGCAAATAGATTCTATGTAAAAGTAATAATCTCCTTAGTTTTCTGTACATTAAGCATAGATTAGTACGAAGGTACTACCTGAATTATGTAAAGATTTCTAATACATACTAAATTTTACTATACCAAGGGCCGAAGTCTGTTATTAGAATTGTTTCAGAATTACAATTGCATGGTCTTTATGGTTGTTTTTGAAAGATTTGGTAGTCTAACAACAAATAACTACTAACATTGAGGTCAACTGTGACCAATTGTATGGTACAATCATTATGACACAAAGAATTGACTTGGGCCCCAAAGCATTCCTGATTGTGTATATAATATCTTCTAGTTTGTATATGTAAGTGTATTGACAGAAACACTAAAAAAAACAACATTTAAATACTCTTATGAGCTAAACTAAATCTGTTTACAATGTCCCATCTTCCAGTAACATAGTTTCAAACTGGTGCTATCGCTGCCAGGGCTGAAACCCTCAAGTGGTGCGAACATGCTACCCTTGACAAGGTGTGCATGTTTGTGATATTTGGGGTAGAAATGAGTCAGTGGGGCCACCCACTCTCAACTTCTACCAGGACTTGGGCAAGCATTTGGTGGACAGGACAAGTGACAAAAATGCTGGATATTTTCTTGGTCACAAGATCTCCATCGTGGCAAGATATGGCAATGCTGCCGGCATTTTTGCCACCTTTACCACAACCAACGGGCTTTTTAATAAAAAAAAAGTAAAACTGCTGCCAGTGCAATTTTGGTTATTTGTTTTTGTTATGTTTCATAATGCTTAGCATATTTTTTAAAAAGAAAGATAAAGGATGGTGTCATATGGTACACACTGTACACAGTGGTATGGACACTTAGTGACACTTAATGGTAAATGCAGTACTGACACTAACACTGTATTTTCCATTAAGGGACATTTAATGGAAAATACGGTGCTAGTGTCAGTATTAAACAGCTGCCACCCTAGATGTACTGCCAAAAATTTAAACAAAAATATGCTTTTAAATGAATTACTTCTTAGTAATTTCTATCGGGATTACAGGTTTATTACTAGCTAGTTAACTAGTTAATAAATTTTATAATATTTTATTTATAGTAACAATTTCAGTACCTAGTTACTTAGTTTAAAAAATCTAGTCTATTGTAGTCACTACACTAAAAGTGCATTTATAAATTGGTTTATTTTACTAACATATAAACATTTAATACCTATATAATTCTTGTGACTATCTTTTTCTAGAATTATTATTACTAGTTATTGATAATAATATTGTAATATATACCTAAGTACATCTAGTATTTGTTTATATATATTATACGATTATTGTCTACATGTTATTGTATTCATGTCATTCAATATCAAAACGTTGTCATCCAATTAATGAATGTTACCGTTATCAATAGAGATAGTTTGTAATAAAAGACAAAATAATATAGGAACAAATTTTATTGTTTTAAATACGAGTTTCGTTTTTGCCTTTGGATATAATTTTTGTTATAGACAAAGATAAGATTCCGAGGATAGCACTTCCGCCGCACGCATAAGTTAGAACGCCTCTGTAGTACTGTGGGCAGTCCAGAACATCGGTGCATTTACTGAAAAAGAAACAGATTAATATATTTCGCCGCGCATAAATATTTTTTGTATGGAAAAGCAAAGAGCTAGAGTTGTTGCTTATGGCTATCGGAAGCCACCCATAAGAGGATCCTAGTATCCTATATATATATATATAGTATATATGTGTAGGACAACGCATGTTTTGGTACTTGGGATTGAAAGCTTCAAATTTTTAACCCCTAAAGATCAAGTCTTAAACCATGTGTTGTACATATATACAACGTCTAACAAAAAGGTGTGACAATACTTAAAGGTGTTAGGTTACCTATTAAACGTCTATCATCATGAATATATTGTAGAAAAGATTATATATCGTTCTCCATACAACTTGACCGATCATGTGACCCATTGTTGTATGGAGAACCTAATATTTTTTTCTCGAATTTTGCAAAATTTTGTTCTACGATGGGTTCACCTTGATTGGTAGACCTTTAAGTATGTCACACGTTTCTGTTACACGTTGTATATACACTTCTCTCTGGGCAAGTAGTTCAGTCCTCAGAAGAAAAACCTTGACTTTTCTATTTCTTTTATTGCAGCTTAGACTTGCTTAGCAAGTGATAAAACTCAAAAGTGAGTAAAACTTTTCGTCTAATTTAAATCCATTCATAATTTGCTTTATCCCTACTTAAGTATAAAAGCATTGACTGACTTTTGTCTTGTTTTAGGCGACAGAAAAAGATATTTGTGTGTCAAACCAAAATTGAAGACAGTGAAGAGGTGCTTATAACTAATAACAAAGTACATCTTCTGTGTCAAAAGTTGAACTTACTAATTTTCAATCGCCACCACAGCTATACCGGTGACGAGTTTGTCAGCAAACGTTACAATGGAGTAGATAGCTGCCCCCTGATGCGAATGTGGACCAATCAGATCTGCAGTCACACACAGGCTGGCCACTAGGGTGATAGAACTCCCTGCACCTAGAATTTAAATAGATAAATGTCAATCAAGATCTATTAGGAGTAGGGTAGTAGTAGGTAGGTAGGTAATACATGGGCTCACGAAGTAACGTAACTATTTTTATGAGAGTACCTACATTGATTTTATTTCTCAGCGGGACACAAGTTGTAAAAATGTTAGAATTAATGAGGAATCGACGTTGGTTTAATCAACACATATTTTGACGAGTCTCAAACTGCATTCAATGAAGTAGGTACCATAGAGTACCAAGTGACGGCAAGTGTTTTTCCAAACTTACCTATCAATGTGGCAACTAAGTAAATCTGTATAATGCTGGCATGGGGGTCTATAGCTAATGCTATCCATAGACAGCTGATCAAGCTCAGTGAACTACCCAATAGATAGGAAACCTAAAATGAAAAATACGTAATTAAATAGAGAATAAAGAAACACGAGAAAGCGCCTGTTTGCATTAACATAGCGGAAAACGCCATTACAAAATATGCGTTACATAACACATCAGCTTGACTTTCTCACCTGGTTCCCAATAGTATACATCTTGCTCTTCAAAAGAAGTGAGAAGAAAAATGAAGAGATATAGAGCACCAGAGGAACACTAGCTACCAGTTCAGAGCCTGCGCTGGGGTTAACTGAGAGACGCTCTTCTAAGAATAACGGAACGTAAACCAGGCTCAATGCCCAGTATAAACGGGAAAAGACATATCTGAAAGAAGAAAGCAAACCATATTTACCTTCTACAAACCAATTTGAATTGAAAAATCGAGAACAAGGAATTGCCTGTTAAAGACGACACAGATAGATAGTTTTTTTTTCATTGTAGACATAAAACTACATTTATCATCTTCAGGACGTACTATGTACCTAGGTAGGTACCTACTTCTACTTAGTATATTAAATCTCATTGAAACGATACCTAACGTCATCGCAGTTCTTAATGTTACGCATCATCAAATCGTTAAAGATACATAACCTTGGAATCGATCAAGGACAAAGGACATTTGTCCCATCAAAAAGAAATTCCTCTTTCTAGTAAGCATATCCAGAGTAAAAACTCGTCTATCCCGTAAAACCAAGCAATCAATTGCATCAATTGATCCCTACCCACATTGAATTGAATACCACTTAGAGCTACATCTAGTTGCCACAGAATAAATAATAGTAGGCGTGTTAGTTAGTACTCACAATAAGCTCGTTTGATACAAGAGAGGCATCTGCAGGAAGTGCATAATTTTGGACTTGGCTAGCTTGATTGGCTCGCCCGCTTCTGTGGCGATAGTTCCGTTGGTCGAGAGTCCATTTGCTTTTTGTTCTTTCGACTCTTTCAAGTGGAAGAAAATTTGAAACAGGGTAAAGGTCACGATGCCAATGCCGGATATTATTATTGATACATTCTGCAATAATTAAAAACTATTGAAGTAGGTATTGTTTGGGTTATTTACCTAAAAAAGAAAATCAAACAATATTGAAATAGAGTTTCGACTAAGTTCTCTGCAATGATTGGAATTTAGAATATAAAATTTGAGCTATCAGATGAATGTACGAATGCAACATATATAATTACTTTTCCATAGCGCCATAATTATTACCTCCAGGACCACTGTCCTGTGTATAATAATGGCACAAATAAAGTGACTGAAATGTTAAGTAAGTTTTTTGGATCATAAATAATATATAGACGTTTTGTACCTATTATATATGCTTTCTGATCATGATATAGCGCAAGATATGTGCATATTAATACGTAACCGCGCTGTGTCGTTATGAAGATTAAACATAATCATTATGAGAGCAATCATCCGTTTACATTACAATAACAGCTGCACAGCTGTACAATGCTTGAAAATATAAGAAGTGAAAGCAAACGATGTGAAGAAGAAAAATAGACATGTGTACATAAATGCGTACACGTGGAAATACGATAACTATATTGTCCTTATGTACGAGTAAAGTATGAAATCATTCGATGCTTGAAGTGATCTATGTATTTTTTTAAACAATGCCAGTGCAAATCTACGTTATGCATCATAGTTTACCCTGAACTTGTAATCGTCTGCTGGTCCAATAAAAGTGCTATAGTTCGTTGCCCTCAGCACGACCCAGGTTATGAGGTAGACGGATAAACTCGACATCACTGAAGCCATATATCTGAAAATGGAAACGGAAACTGCTACATTATCGATGACATCCCTATATTGGTGAAATATGTACCTAGTACTTAAAAACAAAAGAGATGTTTCAATAATGTATGTGTATGGAGCCCTGGCTAGGACAGTGTACATGATAACATAAATACGTTAGGAATTATTAATCATGAATATATCAACCAAATTCAAAATGACGTAACTTATCGCAGTGTACAAAATTAGTTTCGAATCAAAATATTTCCACATTATTTACGCAAAAAGGCAATTTTCGCGTTTTTAATGTGTCATTTCAGACATTTATGACGGCTGGTATAATTGACAGACCAATGTGACCATTGGGAGTCAAACTGGGATAAAAAAAATCTTCCAGGGATGATATAATTCCGTTATAATTGAAAGAAATTAGAAACTTTTGTACACAATGACGTAGGCAACTGATGCAGGTTACATTAGCACATAATATTAAACCCATCTTAATGCATTTTTTGGTAGACGTACATCGTCTTGGCCGAAATTAAAACAAGTCCTTTGCCACATATTCAAGTAAAAGAGTTACAACCTAAAATTATTTACCACCGACCTCTATTCGGAAGGCACATTAGATGCAAATATACTTGTAGATCAATTACCTAATAGAAGTTAATTCTGCGCGAACTTGTAAGTTATCAGATATTGCTGGTATCATAGCCAAGTGGGATATCTGCACCACCGCCCATCCAATCTGGAAGAACACAATGAGAACAGCGTAGTAGACTGGCATCCACCAGGTCAGGTACTCTGCACTGCCTCCCATCCAACATCCCCAGCATCGCACGAATAGCAAGGGAAACGTGCATGTTACCAATACAGATCCTGAAACAAAGATATTCAAAAGTTTTGCAGTACTGAAAACAATACTGTGCTTGTGTTGGTTTTTTATCTGTAATTATGAAGTGGGTAAAATAACAAGATGAACATTCATAATATTGTTGTTGCTCCTAACTGAGGGGATTTATTAAAACTCACAACCTGGTAAAACTATTAATAATACATGCATCCCCCATGGGCGAGCTTTGGCGGCTAGGTAGGTACTCCTTGTAACCACTATACCTCTGGAAGGATTGCTAAAAAGATAATACGAATAAAAAAAGCTAACTTAACCCCCACAAGTGAGATACGGCAAGGAAAATGATGATGAATCGGAAGTACATAGACATTTTCGTAAATATATATTTGTCGCCGCGCCGTTCCAAAATTTAGACGATAATGAAAAACTTGGTATAACAAATATTGGTAGATTATAGTTACCTACGTAATTGGTAACAAAAACAATAACCGAACATTACGTGAAGTGGGAAAAACGTTGGCCAGTGTTTGGAACAACATGCGGCCATCTGCGACAACAAAAGAATATGTTTAAGTATTCTTATTACAACAAGTTGCCGATTTTCACGTGGATTTACATCCGTGAACGGTAGCTTTGTTTTGACATCGAATCGTGTGGAAACACGAAAGGTAGAAAGTAAAGGTAGAACATTGACAATCAATTTAGAAACAACTACAAAATGCTTATCAGTAACACAGGAAGCAGTTAAACGCGCCAATCTGCATTATTTAGGTAGGTAGGTACTTCTTTTTGCTTACCAGCTAAATGCCAGGTTTTCTTTGTGCCGTATCGGTCAGCTAGCAACCCCACAACTGGAGTAGCTAGAGCATCCACAACCTGACCTGAAAATAACACCAGTTACTATAAATTAATTGATGACCAATTTAACTAGGTACTATAGATAACAGACATGTTATGTGAAGAGAAATGGCATAAGTATCATTTGGATATGGAGAATTGGAGATCTTACACGGTGATGGTGTACCTACTATTAGGTAAGTAGGTATCAGTCAAAATCGATAATACCGTTACAATGTTATTTCAATTGATCTAGCAGACTCCACGCCCTGATTATTTAATTGCTATATAGCATATAAATAATCAGGGCGGGGCCAGGGGCTGGCAAATAATAAGAATATATATTTTCTAGCCAAACGGGTATAGAACCCGCGACCGCGATCAGGGCCTCCCATCGCTTTGCCCATTTACGCCATCGGCTGCTCTGTGCTCAGTCGCGATCCTTGTCCTTGGTAAATATATAGATACTCGTATATTGACGTTTGTTTGTTGTAAAAAGAAGCACTACGGGTTGGTCAATGAGTTAAAGATGAGCATAAAATAGAATACCTACAAAATTCTGTACTTTACAACATTTTGTTTACCCAACAATAACATAGTTCCGGCCACAGCTGCTCTCATGTCCAGAACAGCTTGAAAGAATAGCATCATATATGAGAACCACATCGCAGCACATAAGTCGTTGTAAACATGGCCCAGCCCGTATAGAGCATTTTGACTGACGGCACACCATTTTCTTCTGTACTGGCCACTGCAATTAAAACGTTTTTATAAAAAGACAAGTATGCTGAGTGCAAGAGTGCACGTATATCTCTACATTGTGAAGTACCGTTAATCGCTAAACATATCTTTTGAAGATGCATCTGTAGGTACTAATTATCGTATCATCTAGTCTATTATATTAATTAACGCGTCTCAACTTTCGCCTAACGTCTTTTATCTTTTGTCGCACGGAGATTATCTAGCGTCAATTTAATAAAAAATACTCTCAACACTAAAATAATGGCTAAAGTCGATCTAAACAAAAGTGTAAATGTATAATAACCATACCAGAAATATACGTCATTATCAAATCAAATAATATCCTGTAGGTAGGAACAGGTAGCTAAAATCTTTGGTCTCTGATAGTGCACTTTTTACTACAACGTTATTTTATTTTAGACTTTATATATTACCTAGTTTGACATTAATTTGAACCGTAACATATAATTTATAGCACACGAGAATTTTATCTCTATAAGTATGTATATAGTACATTATAAAATCTTTGCTAGAGATTCTTAAACAAAGTGTCATAAGCAAACACAATCAACAAACAAATATTATAGTCAACAGGCAAACTATATTTAGGCTTATACGAAACGTCGAAAACACAGTACACGTATGAAAGTTTTTAGAAGCAAAATTGATACCAAGGTTGGTAGGCCAAATCAAACCAAAACCACCAAACCACCAACCAAATGGTACCAAAGTGGGTATGTTGGTAGGCACTCGAAGATTCGGTTAAATATTCAAAAACCCTAAAAAGACCATTTTTGTTTATTATTTTTATGGATAGGCTAGGTAGGATTTTCCGGCTATTTCCAATATATTATTTCGATCATCACAATTATTATTTTCCGGAAACGATTAGTTATTTTTATTACAATAGTAACACATTTCTATGTGTTAGAAAGTGTTAAAATATAATACATATGAACTGAATACAATTCAATGATGTAATTTCACCCATTAACCGCACACAGGCTCTCTCATTACAATAGATAGGTATTAATCCTTTCACCAAAATGTGGCTCTATATATTTTATGAGAAAGTAAGCTCTACGCATAAAACGCCAATATTAGAAAAAAAGTAAGTACTACGAACCGCTGAAACGTAATGAGATACATGATTGTATCCCATTATATATGATCACAGAAGACGCTGTTTTCTTATAATAACAATAATAATTAGATACTCGTTGATACGTAAGAGCTTCGGCCATATCTTGTAAGGGATGTTACTAAAGATTTATTTTTTAACTTTAAGAACTCTTACAATTTTACTACCACGCATCTTAGGAAATTATTGATGTTTCCTTATTTCAAGAAGATTAGCTTCAATTATTTCCCGTTTCGTGTCGAAACCCCGTTAGCAAATTGGATAATCTTCAGCTCTGAACTGAATTCGCAATGAATTAGATAATGCTCTCTGCGATCAAAAGGCAGGAAATATAGAAGAATATGCATACCTTATTTGAACTTCTACTCCATTCTGGACTCCATTTTCACTGACGATTTTCTCTTTACTATCCTTAACGTCTGTGGAACCGTATTTTACACTCATTTTTATGTATATTCAAAACAAATTTAGAACACAATGGTGCATTCGATGCGTCTCACTAACACTTACATCAAATGTTATATTGAGTGTATTATATTAATAGTTGTTTTTACATTTGTTCAAACAAGCTGTTTTTTATAAGAGAATATCATTGTAGTAACGCTCGTGTATGCGTGTGTCATGTGTAAAGACTGCCACATGTATGGCTTAGTGCCAGCCCCATCCAGGCGACAATGTTCGCCGATGGTGGACTTCATCTACCTAATACGACATTATTTAACAATGGACTTACCGTGAAGTTTGCTAAGTTGGTATGTGTTTACATTATCGGAAATATTTTGCTTTTTCAATTAAAATTTTTATGAGTTTAATTAAGAATAATTAGTTTCGCTGTGTCAATATTTATCCACTTTCTTTGATATTTTTAATCGTACTTTT
This sequence comes from Ligdia adustata, assembly GCA_947049295.1. Lineage (NCBI taxonomy): Eukaryota > Metazoa > Arthropoda > Insecta > Lepidoptera > Geometridae > Ligdia > Ligdia adustata. Next base: position 9,153,329 of record OX346214.1, on the reverse strand, counting down.
TCCACCTTTTTGTACATTTTCTAACCTTTAGCCGAATAGTTTGTGTACCTACTTACTTCGTAGAAGATACACATGGATGCTAATTAAATCATAAGTACACCTTTCAGTAACCCTTGCCACCTATCTATTTTCTATCAATATCACTGATTTAACTAAGGTTGTTGGCTATTTCACGATTTACATCATACTGTTCTTCATACATGGTTCCATAGCATTTTATCCGAGTTAATTCAAACAATTATTTTGCATTCATAAGTATATGTAAAAGAATAAGTTGTAACTGTAGGTACTTATTTAGAGCCTTAAGCTGTTTGTTAATATGCTAGCCTGCATAAAAATCTAATAGAGTTATTAGGCAAGGCCTTACAGCCTGAAAAAAATAAGTTTCTGTCTTATAGCTTAGAAATCCAACTTTCAAACCTCTTTCAAGGCCCTGAACATAGGAATAGTATACGTACTTTATAAAATAATGATTTTTGGACCTTGATTTTACAAGCTTAGGGTATTCTGTAACACCTACTTTCGATGTTTTCCCTAGAAATATATTTGTTTACTACGGACTTCCAAAAAAGGGACGTACTTACTTCGCCTGTATTATTATTAATATGTTCGTTACCTGATTTCTCGGAGACGGCTAGACCGACAGGAAAAATAATATATTTTTGTTCGAAAGAAATATTCTCTTCTTCTCGAGAGGTCCCATTTAAATTATATAAAAATCAGTCCCGTAGTTTGATTTTTAATTGGAAATAACTAAAAATGATCTATCAGCGCCTGCGGTAATCACTTTTATTTTTTAAAGATCTTTTATTGTTTTTAGATGCCAAAAATGCAACCAATTTAGCGCATTTTCATCCATAAAATTAAACCTTAGAGTTAGACCTATGGTGGGAGAGAGCAAAACTGTATTTTGTGGGTTCCTTGTAGGGATAAAAAGTACCATAAAGCCACAACTATTTCCCAGATTTGTTATTCATATTGTTTAATTTCGTCGTTATTATTTGGTGACATGATATTTATCTATATTAATATTCTTAAGAGTAATAATTTAATGGTTTGTTTTTATTGAATAGGTTCCGAAACTACTGAACCGATTCTTAAATTTCTTTTAAAAGCTACATTATCACTGAGTAACATAGGCTATAAAAAAATTTGAGATCCGCAAGTAACAGTGGAGCCCATCTAGTGTATTCACGATTCAGGTGACCTACGATGTGGAGGCCTGTGCTATGCTAACTGAACAATCTATTTCAAATAAATTTCTATAGGTATACTGTTAGAATCGATACTCAAATCAAAATGTAAGTTTCTGTATTGTAAACGATCTTTATCCGATGTGCGCCACTCTCAAGATGGCTTCCGTAAATATTAGGTTTCAACCAGACCATGCTTCACTGGGTACGAAATGTTTGAGTGACCGGTGACCCTAATAGGCAGAGTATCGAACCTATATTTGAACTGCTATGTAAGTTGATATCTTATTATTTTAGTACCCATTGTTGACCGAACAAATCAAGCGCGTCTGCTCCGAGCCAATTCTTCCTGTCTTAAATAATCTAAAAATTCGTAGAAAAGCTTCGTTAAGATTGGATGGAAACTTCGATTTGTACGCAAGTACGATTTTTCTTGCGGATTATTATCCATACAGACACATGAAAAAACATTTTGCCTGACTCTAAGCAGAAACGCTCTGCTCGCTCGGTTAATTAGGATCACATCGACAATTATTTGAATTTCCTAAGTTCAGTTTCATTAGCATGGTCGTAAAACCTTGAGCACCGAGCAAAGTTAGAAAATTTATAGCTTCATGGTGAATCTATTTTCCATAATAACTTATTCCTAAGTACACACGGCAGTTTCTTACCTAAGTCATTGATTATTTATATGCTAAAATAATCAAGGCCTAGGTATACTAATAGATTTTATTTTAATTGTTTGTTATTTCAGCAAATTCGTAGATTTAATTTACAAAATAATAAAACAACCCGCACGTTCTTAGCGCTGAATCACATCGCCTATGCGTTTTAATATCTTTAATTTGTAAGTAGATAAATATCTTACCTAACGACTTCTAGTAATTATTTGTCTTACTGTATTTAAATCAGATAAATATTCTAATCATAATGGACACTAACCAACTTTCCAGAATAAAATTGTATTTGCCTATTGAGCAGATGTTTCGGTCCATTTCTTTCACATGTCTAGAGGATAACCACCCCTTTTATGTTTATGCAACCACAAAACCTACTTTAACCAGTAGTAGTATCTTTTTTGAAAGGTATTTACACTATTGAGAATTCTTAGCAAAATAATACGAGTAGCTTAAACTATGTATAATAATTTTTTATGTGGTACCTAAGACTAAGATTTTATCCTACAGCAACATCAACCTAGACCAGGGTAGATATTTTTTAGAAAAGGAAGAGAATATTATAAAAATGAACGAAAAAATAATTGGGGGGTGAAGGGGAGGGGGTGAATGAATGAATAGTTGAATGAATGAATAGTTTAATTGCGATAATTACAACATTACACATATTATTACAACCAAACTATATATATTATAATAAATAAATTAAAAGTAATGAAATATTTATCACAACCCGACTCCAACTCAGCAAAATGCTGGTTGTAACAACCAGCGCTGATCTTCCGCTGGAGCCGGCAAGTGACCTCACGCACGCATTACTTGACAGTAAACAGCAAAATTAACATTAGTAACTATAAAACAAAACAATATAAAATTTAAACTAATTTTAAAACATCATACATATATATCATCAAAGTTACGAAGCAAAATAACAAAAAAATAATAATAACCTAAAAATTTACACATAAGATTTGTTTGGATAACATGTAACATTAACACACAATAACGAATACATAAAACGCATACAATATTATGAACAAATTATATATAACTTAAATTGCGCTTGTGTCTTGGATCAGCTGTTCCTCTCCCCGCTGATGAGCATTTAATGAATATTTTTAGCTTATTCCTAAAACTGTTCAAACAACGCAGATTCCTTATCGGTGGCGGAATATTGTTCCAACACTTTGATGCAGCATAGCGGAAACTACCTCTGAAGGCGGCAGAGTGGTGTCGTTCCATTGCTAGCTGCATCGCAGGTTTACGGGAGAGTAAAGGATTCCGTCCTGTCAACCACTTCAACTTATTGCTGAGATAAGACGGAGTTTGGTATTTAATGATCCCGAACAGAAGACATGCCAGATGGAATTTACGGCGGTGCATCATTTTCAACCACGCATTCTTGTTCAGGAATGGGGTCACGTATGATCTCCACGGGATATCGAAACAAAACCTGGCACAAGCGTTCTGAACACGTTGTACAAGTCTTTGAGTCGTAGCCAGAAGTCTTGGCCCATACACCGTGTCCATATAATTAAGCCTAGATAAAACTAATGATTCTACAAGCTGAATACGCAGACTTTCTTTTAAGAAGGGTCTTAGCTTATACAACACTTTTAATTTATAGAAACAAGTTTTAATACAATTAGCCATGTGTTTTTTGTACCGTAACTCGCCATCCATAATCAGACCCAAGTTGCGCGCTTCATAGACTCGTTCTATGGGTTCACCCAGTAGTGTAACATTAATGGACGGATTGTAACTAGCCAGCTGATGTTTACTACCAAAAACTATATATTTTGTTTTGGTCGGGTTCAGCAACAGGCAGTTACTTGTAGACCAAGTGGCCACTCTCGCGAGATCCTCATTGAGTTTAAATATTGCATGATCGACATCCCTTGGTTTACATGATATATATAATTGAATATCGTCAGCATATATGTGCATCTTGCAATTAGAAATATGTTGGACAATATCAGCTGAGTACAGTATAAAAAGAATTGGGCCCAGAATTGACCCCTGAGGTACTCCCCGGCTAACTGCTAACTTATCTGATACTATATAAGTTCCATCAGATTGGCCTATTTTCACATACTGGAAACGATTGCTAAGGTAACTATGGAACCACTGCACAGCTGCTGGGTTGAATCCGTAGTAACTAAGTTTTGACAAAAGAAGGTTAATATTTAAGCAATCAAACGCCCTAGAAAAATCTAGCAAAGCCAAGATAGTGCACATTCCCTTATCCTGAGCACTATGGATATTATCGGTCACATCTAGTAAAGCAGTTGTAGTACTTCTTCCTTTCCTGAAACCTGATTGCAATTCCGGTAAAATGTTATGTTTTTCAAGAAATTCGGTAAGTTGCATACAAACAGCTTTTTCCATAATCTTCGAGAGGCAAGGCAAAACACTTATAGGTCTAAGGTCTTTCAGTTCTACCGGATTAGAATGTTTCGGTAATGGGCGTACTATTGCTATTTTCCATACATCGGGAAAAATTTGGGTAGTAATAGATGTATTAATCATAGTCTGTATAACATCTATGGTGTACGGAAACGTTCTAAGAAGCATATCTAAGCTTATACCATCCCCTCCTACGGCATTTGACTTCAGACTTTTGATTATTTTAATTAGTCTGTCTTGACTAATCAGTTCCATGCGGAAAATTGCATCACTAAATCTATGGTATTCAAAAAATGAAAGTTGCGAAATGAGAATATTCCCGATGGTAGGTAATGTCAAAAAATGATTATTAATAATGTTCGGGTCATTAAACAAGGACGGTAGTTCACAATCGCTACTAGGAAGTAATGTATCTTTGAGATTTTTCCAAAGCTGTTTAGGTCGCTGTAAGTTATTATTTATATTATGCTTAAAATAAGCTGCCTTTTCGTGATAAAGAGCAAGACTTACAGTCGATTTCAGAGATTTATAGTAAACTTTTTTAGTCTCAGACTTACTTCTATGATACTCAGAGGCAGCCTCATCACGCAATGTCATCATGAGTCTCACTGTATCCGTAATCCACGGATACGAGCGTTTTTTAATAACCACGGACCTGAAAGGAGCGTGGCAGTCGAAAAGAGTGATAAGAATAGTATTGAAATCTGCTACTAACCTATTAATGTCATCATGTTGAGCTAAATAGGGTGAGGTGTAGGGTGAGGGTTTAAGGGGAAAAAATTTATCTCAATTTCCGGAAAAACTAAAAGTCTTATGGAAAAAAGTTATATGGCAAATTGTAGGTAATAAAAATATCTAAAACTTTTGTATTGACACTTGTTTCACATTTCACAAAATTTATGTGAATAATTCAAAAACCTAGTTTTTGGTTTTTTAATTGTATCTTTTAAAAAAATAATAAAAATTAACAACCATGTGCATACAATATTTACTCGTGCATGCATGTAAATAACTCGTATGTAAATACTGAAACGAAGAAGTCACACTATGCCAATGGCATATAGACTTCTTTGTAACCTGAAAGTCAATAATTATATACTATACATCTAAAAACAATATCATACTAGGCATAGATACTAGGTAATATACCTAATGACTAAGGTAGCTAATTTTATTATATTAGACGGACCAGATTAATGGTTCAACATAGGTGAGTAAGTTTTCACTTACCTACTCACGACTATGAAAACGTAAGCAAGGGTTTCTTGTAGTTACACGGAACCTTACGAATAAATAATTATAATACTTCAACTTTCATCGAAAACTTTAACAAGTACCTGCCTAATATTGAAAATTTTGAAACTCACTAACGTATGTTGTGGCAGCCATTTTGAATTTGAAATTATCATAGTGTACCTCAGTATTCTACAAGTAAAGCCCTTTCATATGATACTCGTATTAAGGCAGTTGAGAAAATTTGTAATCCGCCATTTTGTGGCGGTTGCCAGGCGGACCGATTTTCATCAAACAAAACTAACATCCCGACTAATAATACACCTTTTAAACAAAACTAAACTAAATCAAAACCAGTCCATCCGTTTGAGGGCTAGGATGCCACAGGCAGACACACACACACACACAGACACCTCAAACTTATAACACCTCGTCGTTTTTGCGTCAGGTGTTAAAAAAGCTGTTTTAAAATATAAGTAAACAGCGCCATCTAACCAGTTTTACAATCGTGGCTAAGTGAGCTGTAGACTTAATACCAAGCCTTAGCTATGAAGTCGAAACGCTCGCGATGCGCGATAGTATCATGTAGTTCCGCTGAAATAAAAAAGATGTCAGTACATGTCTTCGATGAGTACTTTATGAACATGAAAGCAGTAAAACCAACATTTCAAATTCTAAATAATAAACTTAATAATTTTTAATAAGTGATGTTTAGTTTACTTAATATTAACTAAATATATATAAACTTAATGTTTTAAAATAATTAATTTTATTTCAATACAAAATCTTCAACTATAAATTTATTCTCTATTTTATGTAACAAACCTATTCTATTCATTCAATCTCGATAAAAACTGAACAGTCTAAATAGTGACGTCCCTGCAACTTTATTAAAACAGCTTGATTGCGATCGGTCGCAATCCGTTGCACAATCGAACGAACGAGGGCGAGCTTGAAATATGGGTACTACCTATAGCAGTTATAGCACATAGGAGGGCAAACGTAGGCATATCTAGGCACCCTTGATTTATGCCCTACAGGCTGCACCAGACAGCGGTCTGCAGTCGCGTAATTAAATTCTACATCAATTGATCTACCGGCACTAATTGCGATCACTATTTATTGCGATACCTTCGGTGTCCAAGGCGAGAATGCGCTTTCTGTACGATACGTTTGGCATGTGTATACAATAATTTCTGTGTCTAGGACTAGGATACAGAATAGATAATAGTAGCCTAGATAGATAATTATTCCCCTAGTGTAACTGCTGTGGTAAAGCAAATTGGTATGGTATAACAGCGTATCTAAGCATTACCTAAACTATTAATCTCGCTAACTTAAATACGAGTATTACACTATAGTCTAAAGTTGCTGTAGTACAGCATACCTAAATTAAAACTTGCTTGCATTGTCGAGAAAACCAAGAACTGGACTTATTCAATAAAATAGTATAAAAACCCGCATCATTTAGTCCAAATCTTGTTTTACAGGCAATATTTTTATTGAAGTAACGGTTCAAAACATTACTTTGGTCAATGGGACTTATCTCTTTGCGAAATCACAAAAAGGTACCTACCGGTAATATTATGTTCTTCTGAATGTAACAGGAAAACATTCAAGGGTAAAAAGAGTTTGTGACACGTTCTTCAACTTAAAAGGTCAATAATAAGAATGGCCGATAAAGTTCAAACAGGTTTTGAGAGTTCCAAGAAAGCTCATAACCAGCTCTCTGGGGTGCCAAAACACCAGTATGTTGAATTACAAGTAAGGAAAAACTTCAATTTTTCTGCATTCGTAGATTTAGCAAAGATATGAGATGTTAATTTGTATAGAATGTAATTAATAGTCTAAACAACTAGCAATGACTTGTGGCTAGGCTCGCGAGTTCTTTGTAGGTACCAAAATTGAATGGAAGAAATTAGCTCAAGTGAAACTGACGTTATTTCTATGTAGTGTCACTGATTTATTCTTATCTATCTACCTAATCTAAAGACTACGAGATGTGACTTGGATACTTGTTCGTATTTAGGTCATTTATTATTTCGCTAATTAGTCGTAATCAATTAACTCCCGTTTCTTGCGATATGTAATTAAATAAGTAATTCATTGAATATAGTTATGATTGCAAAGAAAATACAATACTCGTATTTTAGTATAAATCTTCGTACGCTGGGATGACTAACGATGAAGCCATGTGTGCGGTTTCCGTGCTTATTATGACCTCGACACTAAAAACAATGCCTCCATGGCTTTTTTAATATTAACTAATCACAAGTTTCGACGCCTTAGTGTCTAAATTAAAACTGACGAGAATAAACCTGGTAACAAGATTCTGTTATCGACCGACAATTCAGGTTCCAAGCCTAGCTTACTCATGAATCTAGTTAGTTAGTAAGTGTGGCTAGGTAAATGATTAGTTCATAGGAAACAAGACTTTGACCCACTTTGACGATGCTCAAAATTATTAAAGCAAAATTAATAAGTAAATTGCACCCATTGCGGCAGCAACTCGTTCCGACATCAGTGTAGGAGGACCGCATGAATTATAGCGTTTGTCACTATTATGTATTTAGGTCTATTGTATTGATTTATTAGGCCATATGTTAGGTCTTTACGACAGTGTAACAAGCTATTGCAATTTGCACCTGTGTGGTCAGATGGACTGATAGTTGTGTAACTTATTGTTAGGAGTAATAATTGTGTATAATAAATAACACTTTCACGCACCCCACTAAGATCTTCCGTGTGCTGAGGATAATATGAAATTACAGAACACAGTAGATCTACAATTTAGCTATATTCCGCCTTACCACAAAAAATTTGGACATGTAGATATTGAGCAGATGTTTTAGTTCAATTCTTACTACAAATCCGCGGCTAACCGCGGCAGAGGAGTATTTATCTTTAAACAAGTGTTTAAAGATAAATACTCCTCTGCCAGATAGTATTTAAGTTTATACAACCAATTTTGACATTCGATCTTATTTTGTCCTAGTATATTTTTTATAAGAATATAAAAAATTTTACACACCTGTGCCAAATATTAGAATAAATAAGTTTTAAAATTGTGATTACACTGTCACATTTGATTTTTTGATTGCATTCAGCGTCTTGCGCGTCCAGAGTTAGAATCACGAACCTCTAGCTCTAACGGCAAACATGTTTCCACTAGAACACGACACGGTTGCTGGGTCATATCACTTTCACCGGTATATTCCACTTTGTGCACCCACGTGATATCACCCAGGTGAATAACGTTGAAATAAAGTTCCTCAATTCACCTTGGACTTTTTGCACCTGGGTGATATCACCCAGGAGACTGTAAAAAATTAAACAGTTTGTTTATTACTTACATACTACATTTTGAAAATGTCACTTAATATCACTTCTGTATTCTCAAATGCTATGTTTATTTAATGAATTAATATTAAATTCATTTGAAATTTGGGTTTCGTTAAGGCCTACAATCCGGATTAAGGCCGGGCTTTGCCAAAAGCACGCAAAGCCTGCGGTCCTCCCTTTTCAACCTAAATATAAAAGCTAACATTTCTGTGTAGAGATCATAATTTTTTACCTCGACGCAAAAACGACGGGGTGTTATAAGTTTGACGTGTATCTGTTTGTGTCATCGTAGCTTCCAAACGGATGAGCTGATTTTGTTTTTTTTTGTACGAAAGATGTATCAAGATGGCCGTCGCCGCAAAATGGCGGAATTTTTTTCACAGCTCCCTCAATATGGGCATCTTTAAAATGGCTTGACTAGTAGAATAATATACAATATGATAATTTAAAATCCAAGGTGGCCGCCACAACAAGTGCTAGGAGTTTTTAAAAACATTCAATTTTACCTATGTAAGTACTTGTTAACAAACGTATTTATTTAGCTTGGTAAATCTATGAGACAATTTAGACAACACGTTTGTATAGAAAAGTTTGTACATCATCATTGTGGTAACTTTAAAGAAAATTACATATAGATCAAACTATACGGGAGCCGAGGTATATTTTTATTTCTGTGCGCGAAGCAGAGATGAGAGTCAGTTCTTCCGTAATATGTACTAGAAATCATTTAATCTCAGTAAATTTACAGGAGACACGTCTAAAGTCCAACCAATCCCACGACAATCCAAATACTCCGCAACGGTAGGATCGTGCCGAGATTTATTAAGGGTTGCTACACCCAGGAACTCGTCTAGCTGTCCACTTAACTAATCCGACACAAAGGCAGCTTGTAGGCTGCAGTACAATTCAATGCCAACTCCGTGGGAGGACGACTAAAGGATTTATGGGCAAACACTAGCTTCTCCCTGCGGTTTGCTCGCTTTGAAGTTCTTTTAGGACTTTTAACGTAAAATATTTCTAAAGTAGGAATGTTAGGTTGGTATAATGCTTTATTTCAAGTCATCAAGGCGGAATCCAAATTCTGGTTCATTAACTATTACCTATTTCACAGATACTCATCAATCAATTATTAATTAATAACTCAATGTGTCTTTCATCGTACACTCTACAGGAAGTAAAATCTTCTTTTCTATAGGTATTACATCATAATTACAAATATCAAAATGCACCACATTTTTTCGTCGCTTACGGTGCAGTCGCTCTTCCAGTTATTGGCAAAGACATTTCCATAGCTATGAGTTCGTATGTTTTATTGAAAAATCTGATTTAAAGTGTCACAATGGATATAATCTGTGGCTTGTGGTCTGTAGAGAGAGCGTATGTGCGTTCACCAGTCAAATATATTAATCTATACATATAATCTGTGCCTTCAACTTGTCGCTGGACAATCCCTGCTGAGCCTACATCCTACGCGCTCCGACACATTGTATTGGACTAAGAAATATTAAGGCATAGGTATGTAAGTACCTATAGGTACTATCTAATACAAGATGAACGTACCAAAGAGTTTTTACTTAGTTATACATAATCAGCATAAATAAATGTAGTCGCTGTGCTTATCTATTTTCATGAACAACTTTCACTATTACTTACTATTTAAATTTTGCCAGAATTGGTGCAGTGGTTTGAGTTTTAAATCAAAATAACTGAAAAAACTTAACCGAACTGCGAAGTCAGTGGTAAATATTTTTTTCTTAAGTTTGTAGGTACTTATTTTGGGTTATACTGTAATGTGGGTATATTTTGTATATATTACACATACTGGCAGAGTGCCTCACCCTAGTGCCAGAGTTCGAAAGCCAGCCGGCCCTACAACTCAACGTTTTATGACTTATTAAGTTCGCTTTGCTATAAAAGCCACTCCACGGTCACACATCCAATGTCTGTTCGGTTTCGGAAAGGTAAGCTAGTTGAGCTACTATGTACCTACAACGCTCTAATAATCTCAAACACATTCTTGTGATTCCAATCTTATTTTGCTATTATCCGTAGACCCGCGCGTGTCTTGGCATACATAGGGCTGGGTCGCCGTTCAGATACCTAATAGTTACTAAGTACGCTACCTTAGCTACAAAGCGGCCGTAGCCAGACTTGGGGGTCTATGATAACAATTTGATTATTCGGCACCCAACTGCTATAACATAGGAACCATAGTTGGTTAATAAAGGCAGTATCTTAACTTACTTTTGGGAGGTGTGGGTAGAAAATGACTCGATTTGTAACCTGCTCTACGACTCTGATTGAGAAGAAAATAATGTTAGAGTTTGATATTTTGGTAGGTACTTAGATTAAATAATGCGGGCCGCATTTGATCATGAGCTCCTAAATAAGTGATTACTGTCCTAAACTGCTAATTCTTTAACCTATGTATCCTTTACTTAGCATATATATATTGTTAGTCACCGTTAAAATTCTTTATTTCGATGCTACACTCGAAGTATTTTGAATACAATTTCTTTGAGATTACATTTTGGCGCCGAATATGTACCCAGTTTCACTCTTACGACTAAGACAAATCTATTGACACCACTCACATAAAAATACGACAAGGTTTCGTTTAGGCTCTAGTGCGTGCCAAATAAATATACATACATAGGTACATACACTTGAAAATAATAACCCTTCTTCTTTTGCAGTCTGGTAATAACATAGACGAATTAGAAAAATAAATGTCTAATTAAAAGTATATAGATAAACATAATCTATTATTTGGCATAGTGATCTTATAATAAGATATACCAATGCAAATTGTTCATCGAGAAAAACCTATAAAAAAAGCTGAGAGCACTGCCCAAGCCATACGCTTCCTTTACTTATACTGCCCAAGCCTTTAGACATACAAAGTATGGGCAACAAAACCAGCACTGCCTACTGTCATCTCATGACAAGACAGGGAGAATTTAGAAAATAACTTGCATACTTTTCATCCTTATCTAGTCATTAAAGCGTATAATCGCTCATTATCTGCTCTTGTTTAACCTAAGTGATATGAGGAAAAATTACCAAATTAATATCCGCATTCGCTCACGAATCCCACAACTTCCAAAATACTCGTAAATATAAATAATATAGGTTCTCAAAAAATAATATGAACACCGGCTTTAAAAATACCCAACATAAGTTACTGAACCTAAGCTAAGCTTACACCGTATTGCAGTGTTCGCACCGTTTTAAGGTAATCTCAACTAATGATCGCAGCCTCCCTTCTGAAACAACATCGCACCCTAACAATTTAGAGGGAAATTAGTTTTCAGATTGGTAGTTGGGGTACCTGATGTTTGATTACCGTTGACAGGCCCCGTACCTGCAGTGCCATGAATGTACTGGGATGTATCGTAACTAGGTGCGGATGAAGTGGTAAACGTTTTGTATAGATAGGAACCGAATTAGAATATTTTTACAATTAGCTGGCTAAAGATCTGTTCTAGATAATATTGAGCCGTTTTTTTCGCCACATCAGTCCGACTTTTCCTGTGCCTACATCCTCAACTTTACTGCAAGGTAAAGACCTACCCTTGATCCAATTAATATAATTCAGAAGTCGCAGTCAGCAATTCCTTCAGATCTTAATAAATCTCTCCAGCAAAATATATTATAAATAGCTCTCCAGCATCTTACATAAAATGAGTTTTACCAACAAACATTTTTTTCCAATTTTACTAGAAAATAAATCGATTTAGCGGCTGGCATCATTATAACAGTATTTACCTAAAGGGTTGGTCCTCAGGCATATTATTAAAACATTGATGTCTGTTAAATCCGATGTAAATGCACAAAATGTAGGTCATAATCCAGGGGAGGTAATAGCGTCAACTCCACCATTACTATGGCGACCACCATTTCTAGAATAATTGAGACAATATCGATTCGGAAATATAAAGAAAGTCAAGAATTATTGACAAGGATTGTCCTCTTGTATTTTGTTAAAAGGAAATCCAAGGGGACAATTCTTGACTTTCTTTATATTTTCGAATCGATATTATATATTGTAATACAAGATATAGTCTTTTCAATCTTATTTTTCCACAATTTAACACGATTTGAGGCATTGAGTAGCTTTTGGGGTTAATCACAAAGGTTGCGCAAATGGAAAATAAGCTATTTGGTTAAATTAGCAATTTTATTTAATTAATACACACGTGGCTTTTTTTGCTTTATTGTTCCTAAATTGATGTTGTCAGCTTTGGAACCATCCGTTACTATTACAACAGCTCAACAACATTCAGAGAGATACACTCACCACCATAGTGAATACACCTCTAGAAGATTTGAAGGACTTGGCGTACGAAAAATTTTGGCTAAACAGAGTTCAGAGTAGTCATATCCTTGCGAATAGGTGCCCTTTACCAAATCTCCCACCGTTGCTCCTGTGGCGAAATGGTTGATTGTCTCAGCCACCACGGACTATCATGAGTATGAGTAAAACGCTGTTACACACCGTTAGGTGCTTGGCTACAGGTTTTCTACAACTTGAGGGTGGCAGCTAGCCAGGCGAGCGATAGGAAACGCCCTACCACTATGCTATGGTTTCCTCACGATGTTTTCCTTCACCTACCTCAGGATCTTTTTGTATGTTTCGTGGAATCGAACCTCGTATCTTTTGCACGGCAATCGACTCCACTAACCACACAACCATCATCGAAAATTCGAACGACATTCTACGTCGGGCTTTTGTCAGTGCTGGAGTTCCATCAGTTCTGGAACCAAATGGATTGATGAATACCTTGGAATGTGGGACAGCCTCTTGTTTGGGACGCCACTTGCGTGGTCACTTTGGCTTTGTCTCATTCATGTCCTGTAACAGAGGTTCAAGCTGGTGCTGCCGCTGTCAAGGCTTCAAACCTTCAAACGGCGCAAATATGCCACCCTTGACAAGGTGCACATGTTTGTTCCGTTTGGGGTAGAAACAATGGGTCCATGGGGACCGGCCGCTCTCAGCCTTTATAGGGATTTGGCCAAGAGTTTGGTAGACGGTATAGGTGACAAAAATGCTGGTTTTTTTTTTGAGTCAAAGAATCTCCATTGCCATCCAACGTGGCAATGCTGCCAGCATTTTTGCCACCTTTCCCTCAACCAACGGACTTTTTGAGTAATATTTTTAATTGTAAGTAGTTTTAGTTAAGTTAGTGTTTTAATTACTGTTATTTAAGTTTTTGTCACAATAAAAATTATATTAGCAATTTTAAATGTACATCGGTGGAAATACATGAGATCAGAGTCAGCAATTTTTTCTATATTATTGTGAACCCAGAAACAAAGTATTGTCACCGCAGCTATTACGGCGAGAACCGTCGTGCAAAAACGCCATAGCTTAGACGTGCTCACGGATTAAAACAATTTTTATGTTTATTTTTACTACACGTCCGACCCGGTTCGGCCGTGGTAGGCCTATAAACCCGTTTAGGAGAAGCTATTATTTGATAAGTGCGGGAGATGACCAGATGTTCGGGGATTACTTAGGTTGTAAATTATATACGAGTAAGTGAGTATCTCATCGATAATAAGTTGACCCACATAGGTAAAAACATATACCTAGGTTAAACATGTATTAGCAAAAAAGATGATGGTATATTCCAACTTGTCGCCGATGACCACCTGCATCAGTAAAAGACAAATCCAATGACACCTAACACAGAGACATACATACAAATATACGCTCGGTAAACATACCCTCTTTTTAGGCAGACAGATAAAAATTTATAAGATGAAGATGAGGAAATTAATCGTGGTACGTACGCTCCTTGATTATTATAAATAATCAATGTACGTTTTAGGCTATCCTGATATAACAATTGCCCGTGGAAAGGCTCACTTAGGTAATGTCGCTTCATTGCAAATGAAAACATGACCAACTTTTTACGCCAAAATAGATCCGACCGTGACAAAATTGTTATGGTCTATTTGGTGCTACGTAAACAACATAATTATGACATTATTAGCTTCATAACGCTCAAGTATCATGTTTTATTAAAATATTAGCTGCGGCTTTGTAATATTAAATTACGACTTGTCAGCTTTTTACAACGCTTTAATTTAGTTAACGTTTGTTATTGTGTTAAATTGAATTAATTAAAATGATATTGTGTTAGAAGTTTTATATATTTTATTGACCATAACCAAAGCTAAGTTTTATTGATATATAAATTATACAAGCTATGTTTTCGCTAGTCAGCCATCCGTGAATTTGATTTTAGATTTACAATTACGAAAAATACATCTATAGGTATAGCTAAACTAGGATGCTTAATTTAATAACTCCTTTTCAATTATTTTGAGTTAAATGTTAGGTACACTTAAGTCAAGTTCAGTTTTCTATATTAATGTTGAAAAAAGTTACACAAATTGAGGTGAAAGTGTGCCATCTGTTATCTCCAATTCGCAGACGACATCGCAGAATATTAATTTTATTTATTATTATGCGACTTGGCGCCCGTTGGCCCTTTTAAAGGGAATGCTCTGGTTATTAAAAGAAAAGAGAATATTTCGATGGTGACATTATGGTAGCTACGAGTACCTACGTATTGAATGGGAGCACGTTGTAACGTAGTTAAAAAGTTACAGTTCTAGCACCAATTCGTGTTAGGCATTTTAATACGAGTACAAAGGCTAAAAGCGTTTTAGACGATCTGCCCATGTATTGTGAGATCTCTATTTATTCACTTAGAAGCTTTTGTGTAGAATGTAACCCCTTAATATACCCTTACATCAGAGCGAGCATTATAGTTCACTCTATAAGTTTTGCATTTTTGTCATAAAATAGTTGTGCCGCATTTTCAAAAGCGTTAAATTTATACAGGTGTTTACATTTAATAATAATATAGGATTTTTTAATATTAAACATATTTAAGTAATTTATTTAGCTTTATAAGTTATACCAGTGTTTATAATTTCATTAGCATAAGACATTGTAGTTAGCCGTTAGTGTATGAATATTGAAATTCACACAATGCATTATAAATCAAAATGGTTTGGCATTCTCGTAGTTCTTGCGGTGAAATGGCTTTAACTAAATAAGTACCTAGATCGCACGATCGCAATTTGCACGGAACCGGTGAAAAACTAACTTACCGCATATTTCATCGATGTAGGCACATTCTAGCACAACTTTTGTAATATGAATGTTAAGCCTCGCATAAAGTTCGTTCGGTTGCCGTGTTTACTGACGCACTGTAAGTTTTAGTGTACTGAAATTAGCAAAAATTGTTATTACGTTTACTCAAGCAACATGGAACGTAATGTAACGTGTAATGCATGAATTCTACGTAGAACTACGTATCCATCTACTAATTATGCTTCGAAAGCACGTAGCGAGCGCATGAAATGTGCATAGGGGGATTGTTGCGTTGCGTGCTACTCTGAGTAACATACCTACATATTGAAAATTGTCAGAGACACTGTGTAGCAGAATACCTATGAAAAATTTGTCTTATAACGAAAAGCAGAAAAATATAACAATCTACTTAGTCCAAAATGATCATGCTTGATTTAAATGCAAGTTCCAAGAGAAGACTTGTTACTTGTTGTCGCTAAGAAACGGGACCCTATCACTAATACCCATCGACGAGAAAAATATATATCTATGCTAATACCTAACTGTCCCTCCGTCTGTCACCAGGCTGTATCTCATGAACCGTGATAGCCAGATATTTGAAACTTTTTCAGATGAAGTATTTTTTTGATAAAAAAGAATAAAATTAATATTTAGGGGGGCTCCCACAAACCAAACTTGAGTTTTGTCGTTCTTTGCTCGATATGAATAACGAGAACAGGTCATACTTGAACTAATGCTGTATAGATAATGGTACGGAACCCTTAATGTATATGCCTGATTTTGATGAGGTTTATTTTTCAATTAAGTTTCATAAGAATCGATCTGCGTTGCGTCAACGGTGCGGAAGGGAGTATGTAAGTTTTGCGCGTCGATTTGTTGTCGGTTTTCAGTAGTAAAGTAGGTATTACCTACCTAATACTTGTTAATATTAACTAACAACCGGCTAAATCTAATATGCGTTCTTAAGCTTTTATTTGTTATAGTTATTTATTGTTAAATTGTTTTTTTATAAAGAGTTGTCGTACCTTATCCTAACAGGCAAGTGCTGAAGAAAAAGATCAACGTGTTTGTTTGAAGTTGAATTTCAAATGATGTCCCTCGAAATAGTTATCCCATGTTAGCTACCTGTTTTCATTTAGCACTCATTAGTGTAAACTTTTGCGAAAAAACAAGCTATTTCATTAGTTCTACGTGACAAAAATATTAACACGCGTTGGCAGTTAAGAAGGTATACCTATTAAAATCATTGAGCTTACCTTTGTATTCTTAAATAAGATAGTGGCTAATCGAATAGAGTGGGTACAACAATACGTATTGTTTGTGTAGGTTTCGCTTTAGCCCGATTTGAACAATACCTACTCAATTTGTTTGGATCGCAATTTACATAGTTAATTAAAGTATGTAGGTAGTGATTTGCTTCCTTAGTTCCTTCTGTAGGTGAAAATAATTATCCCATATCATCGAAATATTCAGGTCATGGTTATTTGATAACTTTGTTTTTCTTTTTTACGTGCCTACATCGACATTCTTTACTTATTTGCAGATGTTTAACGCACCTTTACCGTAAAAACCTTACCTCACCTTCACCTTAAAAGAACGGAAAACATCCATAACGTTATTTTCAACATGATGCTGGAAGTTCTATCTTATTTTATTTGTAATAGTGAAAAAATGTGAGAAAAGTGTAAAATAACTCGAAAAGAATTGTAAAAAGTGGAAAGTGTTTACTCTTTACTTTGTACATGGTGAACAAAATAAGGAGTATTTGATGGACACATTCTTACGAGTTATGATTTTCTAGAAGTTTAAGTTAAAATGTAATTACTTCTTACCCCATGTCTTCTGATAGTTATGTTAGGGAATTCACTCTACAAGTATTTTTTAAATGATAGAAAAAAAAACAAGTAATAAAGTGACAACCGACGAATCAAAAACTTTCGAAACAAACTACTGGATCGATTTTGACTAAATTTATATGGGATCATCTGGCAGGTACACTGTTTCAAACAAAGAAGATTGTTCTAAATCGGTCACTGAGGAATCAGAGAATATTGAAAAAAAGATTCTGATAAATTGAGAATCTAATTCTTTTTTTATATCGTTTAAAAAGAAAAACATTCACCGTGTGTGATCATATCAGGTTTCTGTGATCACTGCTAGTGAAACCTAGGACTTATATGCCTATCACCAAAAATGTCTAAATCCATTACCTGGATCGTGAACCTGTATCCATAACACATAATACTATCTTTATATCGTGTTATCGTCAAGGATAGGTATTCACATTTAGAAATAAAGTTTTAGTAACCAAGTTCTCTTAGTACTAAAAGTTTATTTATACTGCGTACTTATTTATTTTCCTCTTCTTCATCACGCAATATCAATCCAAAGCGTATCTGTGTATATTCAATGTATATTCATACTTGTATCTTGTAGATATAGGTTCAAACATAATATTATATCGTTTATTTATTGTATAAAATGAAATGTTTGTCGACGCGAGTTTTATAATATTTATGCATTTAGAAAACTTCATTCTTAATAATATTGGGTAAACACACTAGAATTTCTATGTAATAAAAACTATCTATTAGTTGTTAAACCATGTCACTCAGGTGCTGTTTTGATCTTTATATATCTTTATATTTATTATAATTATAATAGTAATTGTTGTGACATAATCAAATAGTTTTCCTAGATATTATATTTCTCAGTTTTAATTCTCAATAGCCATCCCATACAGGTACATTAAGATATAATATATATATTCACAAAGCTCTAATTTTAGATAGTTTTTTATTCTTATTCTTTAAAGTAGTATGAATATGTTAAATTGATGATTGAGAGATTCCATCATATATTTTATGTGGAAGTAAGTTAGTACATTGTATATATTATAGGAGGCAGGTGCAATAGACTGCATTCCCGGGAGCTAGAAAAACAGGATTCTAAGCGGACTCGACCGGACCGAAGGTACATAAGTACATACACATATAAAAGTACACAGTATTTATTAACTTATGCGTTTATCGACATGTGAAACATCTTTGGTGTGTGCAAACGACATGTGAAGCAAAAAACTTATCAACCAGTCATTGCTAATGACTGGTTGATAAGTTTTTTGCTTCTATCAATAAAACTAAAAAATAATCAAAACAGATTTCAATTCGGAAAAAAAAATTACATTACTAAACATCATAATCATCTTCCTGTCCTTATCCAACTACGTGGGGTCTTGACAGCATGACTTTCTCTTCTATTACACTATACCTACATACATTACAAAACAAAATGTCATCAATTTAGACACAGAAAATTAAATACTCATTGATGATAATTCAAAAGCTGCTAAAGTTTTTTTTAACTTATAAAATGACCACCTGGTATTTAAAAAAAAAGTTTTTACATACTTCCATTACGGCATGCGCCGATAAAACTTTTTCACTTATTTCAATGTAAAGATCAAACTTCTGGACTGGTTTTGATATAATTTAAATGGGACCCTACGAGAATACCCTGTTCAACAAAAAATAAATCTAATCCTCGAAACAAGAAAACAGTCGGATTGTGTACCTCCTCTTTTTTGGAAGCCGGTAGAAAAGAAAGAATTAGAAGATTTTTTGTGTTGGTTAAATAACACATTAGGTAGGTACTATAGTGATAGAGATTTGTCACATCAAGAGGCTACAAGTGCACCTAATTAGGTGATGCTCTCGCTGGCTTCGCGATGTAGGTATTACTGTAATTGAGAAAGTCGTACTCAACTCAATATATAAAACACAGCTTGGTATAAACTACAAGCTCGCTCGACCACGGAGGTCAACGAAACTATGGCCCTAGATGGAGCATGCCTAGTCTGGGATACATTGGCTCTCAAGGTAGCCTGCCGGAACATACCGTTAGGTGCTTGACGACTGATTTTTCAACGCTTCTAACGCTTCTTCTTTTCTAACGCTCGCCTGGCTAACTATTGGCATAGTTAGTCAGGCGAGCGTTAGAAAATGCCTAACTTATACTATTAGTCTGTTATTGAATACGCTTGCGGTATGACAAAAGAAGCGCTCAGTTGATTTGTTAGATTTGGGTCTCTGATAGCATACACGTATCGGGACGTGTAGCGAAGTGATGAAGGAGCTCTGGCGTGCTAATAGAGGTCCCAGAGTCGCTCGATATAACAGATTGTGTTATAGATGAAATATTAAAAAATATTTATTACTGCAAAACGCATGGCCAGTTAACTAAACTAAGGTTAAAGATTCTAAAATTAAATAGTTTTTTACGCTAAAGAATAAATACTATTTAATAAAACTACATAGTTTTATGTATGTATCTTGTGGCGTTCTCACTAAGCTCACTAACACACAAGCATGTGTCGAGGAAACCAGAAAATCCAAGT
The DNA here is from genome assembly GCA_947049295.1 of Ligdia adustata. Taxonomy (NCBI): domain Eukaryota; kingdom Metazoa; phylum Arthropoda; class Insecta; order Lepidoptera; family Geometridae; genus Ligdia; species Ligdia adustata. Next base: position 9,132,971 of record OX346214.1, on the reverse strand, counting down.
CAACTTAGAAAATAATTAATACCTCACAGATTCAAGACAACAGCTACACCAATTATACATTTTAGATTTTTTACTGATAAACATTTTTTTAGTATATTATACACTGGCTGTATCTGTGTGCAATCTGGACCCCTATTTTTGAAATCACTCGTATGAATACTAGACCAGGGTCCTTTAAAAAAGGGTGAAACCCATTGGAAAAGGAGGAGAATATTATAAAAATGAAAGGAAAAATGATTTACGGGCGATCTGAGGTCGGAAAGGGGAGGGGAGGGAGTGAAGGGGGTGTTGGGGGGGGTCTCATGGTAAAATATATTTTTTTCACGAAGTTATTATAGTTTACGATATGCAAACATATTGTTCGTAAGTGACGTCATTAGCGAGTGATGAATTCATTCGAACGTTTCAATAATTAGGCCCCAATAAATATGTACTCTCTCTTAATTTAGATTTGCCGCCAACTTTATTGGAGCATAGAATAATGCCGAGAAATATATTTCACACCTCGAATCCAAAGGGCATTTGGCTGTCCAGTGCTGGTGCGTAATTAGATAGGATCTATCTACGATGGAGCTTTCACAATTAAACCCTGTGCTGTGTCATGAATTGCAATCTCATTATGCAAATTTTGCACCGGTTAGGCACCCCTGTTCCAGCCAGAATGACAGCTTTGCCAACTAATATTAAATTGCAGTTCCCAAGGATTTAGCGGACGAAAACCTCAGTGTATTAAAGACAAGGCATGCTCCATCTAGGGCTACAGTATCGCTGACTTACGTGGGCGTGCGAACTTGTGGTCAAACGCCTAGCTGTGTAGGTTAAAAAAGACCTATATTAATAATTGAATATATAGACAAATTGCATCTGCAGTTGCTTTTGGTCTTACCTAAGAAAAATCTTAACTAGTTTTAACCTCAAGTTGACCTATTCAAGCTTACCTAACCTCAGGTTAAGCAGGTGTAGTTGTTGAAACCGGAAAATACATTTAGTTGGTTTTGAGCTCAATGTGTGTCTTTTGTATTCACAGTAATTAGGGAAATTAAACTTATCGTATGGTTTATTCATTACTCACGTATTTTGAAATTCTTTTAAAAAGTTAACTGTAGTTCAACTTGATGCAAGAGCTTTGACCAGAATATTTTGAAGATAGTATCCGGATTAAATTATTATAGCCTTCTTTTAAAGGAAAGGGGGATGGAGCTGGTAAGGGAATTGAGGCTGCTCTCTTATCCCGATGATTGATTAATATTATTAATTAACGATGAAACTTAAGCCCTTTGATCTCAGTGTTCATGACACCGTCGTCCTTGCTGTTGTGCTTGTTCATTGCTGTTTAGGACTGTCAATAAAAAAATATAGGTAGCTTAAGAGTGACGACATAATAGTAATACTAGTGGACATTTAATTTTGTAGTCATATAGTATGCAATAGAAAATTCTGCTATAGCTATTAGGTACTCGTATAAGACCGATCAGAGTGATAATAATTTGAAATAGTGTAGTGACTAATGAAATAGGTAAAGGTTTGGGGCTACCCCTTACAACATTAGTCATTCCATAGTTAGAACCATTTAGGGTTAAAGCTAACATTATTTGACTAAGGGATATGAGTAAGTTTTGAATTAGGTTGAGTCATAAAAAGATTTCAAAACTGATGAGTTGTCACTAGTGTGAAAGCGAAAAAGAGTCATTCAGATTCACAAACAGATTGTTTTATCTTATACAAAACGAAATATATTTTGGCTGTATACCGTATAAACTATTTTGAATGTCACATTTATATACCTACTAGAATAGGAAGCGCAGAACTCGTACAAAATATATGGCTGTCATTGAGCTCGATTCCAACAGAGTTTATAGAGCAATGCAAAAATAACACCAAACTAGTTATATACACGCATTTCTATTCAGGCTGAAACCCGCTCGTATGTGCGTTTCCACTGTTATTTTACGTGGAGTACTACCTAGATAATATGGAGCATGGCGGTGCTGAAAAGCGTACGCGTATCGCCTGAAATATTAAATTGTTAGTGAAAGTCGTTTTTTTCACACGTGTCGTGCTTTGTGCCTATAAATCATGAAGACCGAGGACATTGTCACAGTCACGAGCAGGCATAAGTACGCTGCCGTGACGTGAGCTCAAACTGAATCGCAGTTAACCTCATAATTCGAATAATACAGGTTGGCTGTATAAATTAGTGAGCGACGGGCGACGCGGTGGGGCCGTCGCACTTTAATTACTGGAATTATTTGCTAATTTGTCCTGAACATGACCACAGGTAACTCTCGGCAGTGGAGCCGTTATCTAGTCTTTAAACCGCTTTAGGAACAACTAACAAGGATGTTACAGCTGTTAACTATCTCATGCATCACTGAAACTTTTATTGTTCAAAAACTAGAATGCACACGATAAGTACCTACATAGTCGTATTTTGTGGCTTTTTAGTTAATCACGAAGGCACTGCGCAGCTCTGATTCATGTTTTTATGTTTGTTAATAACTTTATTCAGATTGGAAATTGTAATGAAACGTAGACTGAATAATTAATGTTTTCGTTCATTATTTAGAGCAGCTCATATTCCACTTATTAAAAGTTTATTATGTTTAATAATAAGTAGAATGCAATGCAAAGTTAATTTTATTCACTTTTTCGCTGAAAACACATTCAGATTACAAGATAATTGATATAGTATTTCCTATTTAAGAGCCAAATAGTGGCCAATCAAGTAATCAAATTATTTCCATTGGTCCTCGAGACCTAAATTAAGCTTTGCAATTCTGTAGTGCTATTCTAACGATGGCATTTCACCATAACATTGCAAAACAACAATGTAATTTCCGATAACAGCAATTATTACATATTTACACACACAATTTCCCATGCAAATGTGAACATGACAATGTTTGCCTTTAGGATTAACGTTATTGCGATTGGCTATTATTAGCACGCGTCAACAAATAATGTGTTAGGCAATATAGACACAAAATGGGTGATCAGCATTACGTGCTCTCCCATTGTGGACTCTCCATAAAGCGAAATAATTGTCGATAAAATACAAAATATTACTAATGCGTTCTCTAATTATTAGTACAGGGCGATGTGCGTATGGTACCTACTTATTGCTATTACTTGGTAGTTGGAACAATCGGAACTTACAGAATTTGTGTAACAATTCTATAAAACACAGTTGAATTCAGAACCTCATTTATTTAAAGTTGCTTAAATATACATTCAGGTAAATGTTCAAAAGATTTGACATTAGACTAAATTATTATGAGTTGTATTTAGATGGCTATACTTATATTGGTTTAAATTTTATAGAACCCCACAAAATTTGATAGACCCCCTTAACTATTAAAATGTCTATACGTGTAAGTTACTCACGTTTAAAGGAACATATTAAATCAGACTTTTTTGTGTTAGTGCGAGTTACAAAAACGTAATGTCAAGTCTAACGGTCGCGTCGCTTATATCCGACTAAAACAACCATTACCTGCTTGCATTCTATTGATTTTTGTTATTCTACGTGTGTCGATAAGTGCCCTAACCGTGCTTACCGTAGATTTCGCGTGAAAACGTTAACTTCTGAGCACACGCACGTGCTCCTTTGTCGGCTAGTAGCGAACACTTGCACAATGTGACCGTTTGTGACCTCTTTGAAGTAAACAAAAGCTTCGAGTCCAATTTCTCTTTAAAATGGGCTCTATTTGTTCAAGTGTACTGAAACTTTTTAACATGCGTACGCACGAAAACGTGTTCTGAAAAAACCTTACAAGTGAGTCGTAATTGCGAATCACGAGTATTGTGCTGTTTTCGAAAGCTCGGCTTTGAAAGCTATTAAGTAGGTACCTACATCATCACATAATGAAAAAGCTCTCTCAAATAACAAACGCTAAATGATTCGAAGCCAATACAAAAACAAACGTTTTAATTTTTGTAATTGAATTTTCGCTGCGTTCGTTGTTGACACGTGTTAATGCCACAACGTTACTACGAGTACTATAATCATATAATTTCGAATACAGTATGATCTTCAGTTCACAGAGTTATCAGGGTGATAATTGGTAGAGTGAGCAAATATGTGTCATTTTTTGCGGTTTTAGTCCTTTGTATTAAATACATAAAGTTCAAAGTTGCGTGGTTGACATTTCTATCATTTTGCATAACGTGACATTACCACTGATTGAAGTGCTGTCACGAAAGAGTAACTTGAAGACAATTGCTTTTATAGAGACCAAAAGTACTTATGTGTACCTATTGCTAATGCAATAACTATTAAATTTCCTTCGGCTTTGACTTATTTCTTATATGTTCCTTATAGTATTTTGTACCATCCTTTTTAGTTCCAGTGGCTTTTCATAGTCGTCCAAAAAAAATTACTACACTATAACACGAACATTCTTTTAGGGGCAATTATATTTTACCTTTACGACGACTACACGAACCTTAAGGCTTACAGATAAATTTGCCTTCTGCCGGTCCTAGGAATGGTCCTTCAGAAGATGATAGTAGCAAGTAAGAAAAGACACCTATTAGCGAGGATTAGTACTCGCTAGTTCGGATTCATGCGCAGAAGAGCGACGGGGACGCCCTTTACACTCTAATTCACCTTATCCAGGGCCTGATTGAGCTGAAAAAGCTGGTGACTTGAGTCGAGTTCATTGCAAAAAAAATATATATATAAACATATACTAATTCATAATATACAGACAAAATAAAAACTGACATATTAAAGAAAATTAAATAAGGAAAACCTTATAAAGATCCCAGACAACGTTAGGGGAAAACCGAAGGAGGAGTAAAATCACCTTAACCTAACCCTAACCTAAGAAACGCTCTAATCATTTAAAATAAGCAGATAAATAATTTGTATTGTTTACCAATTAACACTGTTGTAACCTAGTAGAGATAATCACTTACCATCTTTTCCTCGAATTACTTCGTTTTAATTGGAAACGCTTCATTATTTGATGAGAATTCGAGAGATGCTTAGCTTTTGCTGGAATTAAATTGTGGAAGACACAACAGACAAGTCGTTAAACAAATCAAGTGCTTAGGATATTGCTGCAACAGTGTCTGTTATAACTGAAAATACTTATTTTTTAACAGAAGTATCATTTACAATAATTATTGCCTTTAAATATTTTATTAGACATGTATAAATTTTATCAAGACATTAGCAACAATTATGGTGTTATATTTGTATGCTTGCTTGTGCAAATTTTTTGACAGTGATATCATTGCATTCATTATTTTCCATCGTGTACCTAAAACTAACGAATGAATAAATGCTTTATGAAATAATTTACAATGTTTTATATAAGTTAAGAAATTTCTCACGCCTCTATTCATACTTTTTAAGGCGCCATACCTAATATACCATAATGCAAAGAGCAGTTTGAAACTTAATCACCAGTTTCGATCGGTAACCTAGTGGCAGTGTTCAGCGCGATGGTATAAATTAGGTAATGGAATCGCGATCGGTTTATTGGAAGACTAATTACACACTTCAATACACGTGTTACCGGACCGCCTTGTGGTGTGTTCGATCGACGACACATTATTATTATAAGGAACCTACTAGCTTCGATATAATGCATGTATTATATTGGAAAAAGCGTACTCAACGCAGATACGCCTAAAGGATGACTTTGGCTATACAAAATAGCCGAAATAAAATCAAATTAGGTTATCAGTATATTTAAACCGAAGTCTTACTTAGTCCTAGATAGAGGAAGGAGTAAGACTTCTGTTAGTTTTGAATAACGAAAAATACTGCTTAGACTACTCGTGCAATGGCAGGCATGATGATATTTAGAGTGAAACGTATTCATTCTGTTAATAACCCCTCTACCCATACTCTTTACTGATTTATTTACACTTATATGTACATGTGACTATGAAATCTGTAGGACAGCAATTTATAACATCCGATACGATATCGTCTCGTATTCGTTTCATTCATTACCATGTACCAGGCGCTATCCGATGACGACAAGATTATATAAATCACTAGCTGCACCCTGCCATGTTTATTCATTGTCTAAGCTATCTCCGTACCAATTTTCATCCAAATCGGTACAGCAGTTTTTGCGTGAAAGAGTAACAAACATACATCCAAACATTCTTACAAACTTTCGCGTTTATAATATTAGTAGGTAGTGGGATTTACTAATAATTTCTTAGCCACGAGGCATACGTAGTACGTAACGTAATTTAAATTAGGTAAATTACGTACTACCGCTGTCCAGTAACATTAAAATTTAACTTTTTGGTTGTGTTCCGCAAGCCTGTACAAAATAATATTAAAGTCGAATAGAGAATGCGCCGAAGCCAACTTACCCCCTTTTTGGGAGAAATACCCACCAATTTCAAATCCCCTACGACTAAATTCTTTAAAGTTCACCCATATATACACAAATGTTTGTGAAGATTGGTTGGAAACTACGACATGTAAGCGAGTACGAAATTTCTTATGGACAAACATCCATTCAAACAAACAAAAACGTACAAACTGAAAGATGAAAGAACATTTTGCCGGACTCGATGCAGAGACGCTTCGCTCGCTAGGTCAACCATAAGCTACTTTCATATCTTTACACTATCCGACTCGATCTCATCTCGATGGCTGTGTACTTGTCTGCTACCGAACGTTCTCGCCCCGAGCTAGAATCAATTTGTTACACTCTGACCGGAGGTGCTGCTACTATTAAACTTAGTTTGCTTCGGGATTGAAAGTTTAGATGGCGATTGTTGTCTTGTCTCTGTTATCTGATAATAGAAAGTTAGAAGTTTTAATAGTTTACTCGCTGAATTAGTCCACTGCTAAAGTTAAGTAATTTCCACTAGGTATACCCAGTGGATATCAAGCCACCAAGGACATTTAAGTACTTTAGCAGTGAGCTAAGAATATAGGCTTAGTTCACTATTGAAATCGAAATGGGACATTTAGCTTTCTTTATTATCCATCTTATCACTTTAAAGTAGTAACGTTTGCTTTGCGGATTTATAAAATAAAGAACTAGCTAGCGCTAAACTATGCCTATAGCGCTCAATGTTCTCGTATTCGTCAACACAATAGGAATATGTTTTATAAATAAATTTCTTATAAATCTTATTACTAAGTATTAATGCACATTTTATTACGATGTCAGTTCACTACGCATTATTTTGTAACATGCTTCAAGAAAATTTTGGTATAGTTAGTAATAGTAGAATTTTTGCATACGTTTGGAAGCTGTTGCTAGTTTATTTTCCTACTTATAAAGACGTTAGAAACTCGACTACTTCGCTTAAATCATTTGCTTTCTTATATGAATAAGACAACGTTTGCAGCCTTTACTTCTATTTTATAACTTTCAATAGAAAAAACAGTGTTTCGAGGGAACATGTGTATACAAGGCGAGTGCGTCAGTCCACATTCGGGTAAATCCGAACTCGAAGTTAACCACTGCGTTAAGGCGTGTATCTGAGCGTGATGCCACAAGCAAATAAAGCCCGTTTGCTTCCAGTGTTGCTATTTGAATAAACAAACCATCAAGAACCATCCCTTCAAATATAAAACAATAATTACTCTTTGTAAATCCTAAGGAGTTTCACGATTTCGTCAGGTAAATAGTTTTAAAGTATATTTCTAATAAATGATCAAATTGTAGTTTAGAAATAGCTATGATCGACTTAACAAATAAATAGTTAAAAATAGTTATATGTATAATAATTTCTACATAAAACGCATAATAAAAGTGTCACAGACAATCAAAGTCACAAGTTTGCCTTTACTTACTTATATCTAATATAAATCTGATAGGTATGTCTTATCTTCAAACGAGTCAAATGAAGACAGATCAAAGAATTAAAGAAAGATATCAAAAATTTAACGAAATACTAGACAGTTTACACAAATCAGGGAGATTATATCTACAATAATCTGGCAGAACAGGCAATCTTGTCCGAGTTCTGAATCAGCCAGCTACAAACAATTCCCTTCGCACGGTCTATTTGCCGCGTACTTCCCCACCGACCCTTTAAGTACCATTCCGTGTTATCCCCACACATCCACCACACCAACATACTAATAACTTATTTGCGATAAACTTACCAGAAATTTGTTAAGTCACGTACTAACTAATTACGTAAACATAACATAGTTGTAATACCCTGTAACTAACGCGTATTGTATCTTAGATCATTTAGTAGCTTTGATTAGAATCTCATAAAGCAATATTACAAAATTGTTCGAGTTTTAGTTAATGTGTATGAATAATGAAAGAAAACTCCATATGTTTACTGAATTTATGTACTTACAACATTTAACGTAATAAATATAAAGCCCTTACCTACACTTCTTATCTTATTTCTATTTTCCTTAAAAACATTGTTCATTTTCCAGTTATTTTCACACACAGATGCCACTTAACGAATTTATTTTGCTACGTTATGTAGTAAAGTAAAACACAGCAAGGTCCTGGTACGTAAGGTTGTAATTTCCAAAAGTAACTAACCGAGGGTTAATGACAGGGTGTTTACTCCAATTAATACGAGCACCTTCACATAGGGGATCGATTGCACATTGAAGGAGGGATTAACGGGTGGTAGAGGCTTGATATTAATACAAACCTAGCGAGGGAACGCGTTTGTCAGAAGGTTACCTATTGTGTTAGAATCTCCGAGACAATACGCCGCTGATAAAGCGTTAACATGTGTTTAGAAGTAACTTACAGTAACAGTGTGTTATGTGTGATTGAATATGAATTGTGTACACCAAACAAAAGATAACAAGTACAACATAACATGTAAAATAATTAAAAAAAAATAGTATATTAAACGGCTTCACACTTAAAACTATTTCTATCAATAAACATGTGGATGGACTAAAAACGATTGAACGTTGAAAGAAACCTACTGATGAAGATTTCGGCGTATTTTTGAATGTGTATAGTACAACTATATTAGGTACTCCTACTCTTAAATAACTAACGTTCAGCCAAGTCGCTCTTTGAATTGTTAACGTTTAAGAAATATAATATTTGAGCTATGATAAGCTTGCAAAGTGCTCACAGAGCCACTGATGGTATATAAGTTTAAATAAAGTCAGATATAACAGTCGTCTGCTCTCTGACAATGTCATTACCAGTATAAGAGGAAAATAGAAGATGCGTCAGGGTGCCAACTCAGTGCTTATTCATTGATAAAATTGTGCATTACAAACATGTGTGCTAGTACGTGTGTGTATGCAAATGACGCATTGTATGTGCGAGTTGAATCAGTTCTTAGGGACGTGGTAAAATTAGTAAAAAAGATATCGATGCAACCGAATAAGGTGTTTTAACTATTGAAAATTCAACAAATTGCAATATTAATCATAGTTCCAAATATCATATTTAAACTTTCAAACTTTACTTACATAAGTCATTAATTTTGTATAGTTTTTTTGCCAAGATATGAATTTATTATATTTTTTACTGAATTATAAATTATAATTCAGTAAAAAAAAATCTTTGCTTTAGTTGTATGTTCAATTGATAAAATTTTATTAATGTATAAGTAACCTAAGGCATATCTAATATCCTAAAACAGACAGGGTCATCTTAGTCAAAACTTATCGTAATGAACGTCTCTTAGCCTGAATCGGGGTTCCTTCTGCTCTATTTGCTTTAAGATTACTATTCTGTTTCAATCCGTTTTACCCAATTATTGATCATTTGGAAGTTTAACTAAATATACCGTAACAGTGATAAGATACTCCATCCAAATTAAGCTCAATGTAAGTAGAACAAATTAAAAGGATATAGTATTTTTTTTTACATTATTATATTTTTATATATAATACACTTAATAGCATTTTCCTTGCCCGTTCATCATATTTGAAAATGGGCTTGAAACTACAGACAGTACACATTAGTAGAACATCATTTCTTTCTTTCAAGATCCGTCAAAACATGTTTAATTTTTAAGACTTTATCATAAATTTCTTGAGTTAACAAAATTGTTTTCGTTCCTTGTCCTTTGTATCGATATAATTCGTGTGTCCGATAAGTCATGTCCATCACTGGTCGTCCCGCCAGCCGCAATCAGCTGCATCGGCCGCGCCGCGCCTCACCACGCCAGCCGCCCGCGCCGCGCCGCGCCGCAGTCGCGACTCTATTTTTCATCCCTTGACATCCGCTCTGTTGGCGTGAGCGCACTCGGAAATTTATGCCACCACTGTATTGAAGTCGATGGTCGATGCCAATGCTCGCACCAGATAAATAGTCGTGAATTGAAACAATTTATTGCCGCCCGATTAATAGGAACGATTATGCTCGTTAGCTGACCACGACGTGTTTTGGCTCTATGATCGTGAGTTAGATTACATATGTTGTTACTATGTAACTTGCACTGAGCTTATTAAACTGAATGAACTACAGTAGTACAGTAATAGGCACTTTCAAGGCTTTGGCCGTGAAAGAAACCGCGGTGTGAAAACTGTTTCCTAAATGGTTTTATACTTCCAAGTAACTAGTTTTCAAGGAGTACTATGTTTATGTTATTTCAGCCACCTACAAACTAATAACAAACGAGTATTACCGTAGAAATGACACCGTAAAAATATGACTAAGGTAATTCATTGTTTTTATTTCTTTTGACATAAACCAAACTAATGTATAATAATACCCCATACAATATACTTTCGAACAAAAATATATTTTTTCAAATCGGTCTCTTCGTCTCTGTAATGTAATATTTTTATATTACAATGCGGGAACGTACATAAACAAAAAAATTAATACTTCGTAAAACGCCCAAAGTTTGTGGTGGCAGCCATCTTGGACCGATTTTTATCAAATATAACTACGAACACTAATACAGCTCTCATAAAATAACAAAATTAAAATCGCTACGTCGCTACAGATAGACACACATACGAGTATACACATACACGTCAAAGTTATAACAATCCGTCGTTTTTGCGTCTGGGGTTAAAAAAGGGAAAATGGTAATCCAAATAGAAACGCGCTCGTTATCGCCTCAACTGATAAGGACATTTGGAATCTCTTAATCATTTCCTTTGTCCGACCAAACGTTCACCGAGACCACAACGGATACGTCAAATTACGGGTTGCAAGTGCATTGGAAGTACTATTTATACGGCATGATAGCTAAGATAACGCGTTCATATCGGAAAGTGGCGATCGATGAGCACGAACGGAAATCGGCGCTCATTGAGGGTTCCCGTAATCAGGAGAGCGTACAAATGATCGGCCGCAGCCAGCCGCCGCCGCCGCCGTGCCGGTTGCAATGCAGATAATGAATTACCGAGCAATTGCTTGCTTGCAGAATCTAGTCAGAGCCGTATCGGTGAGTAACAAGGTTAGCCGTTCCCGTTCCCCCCTCCGGATCGAGTCGTGACTCGCGATGCCTTCGGGAGCGTTCATGGGCGAATTATCTTCCCAAATGGCCGATATAAATTATATCTAATGGGCTTTATTGCTGTAAAATATTGTATTTGATTCGGATTATTTTCAAACTCATTGAAAGTTGTCTGTGAAATAACGGCAGAGTTTTTTGGAATTTTCTGTTGGTAATCATATTAGGATTAGGGACGTATAGACCAACTCTGGTTTCAGTGTGAACGCAATAAAGGAATTTTATCGAGTATTTTACAGTATTTTCCAACTATCCTTGCTATAAAGGCCAAATCAAATGGAGTTCGCATATCGAAAAATAACTCTATATTTATTTTACCCCATAAAAAGTTCAACCTAAGCCGTTGCCCTTGGGCAAAAAATAAAGATACAGCAAACGATATGCTTCCAATTTGAATACTGCGGCGTAATGCGATAGAAAACACATTTTCTAAATAATTTGCCATCACACGCAGACGTTCATATAGGTACTTACACAATACCATCAAATAAAATTTCTGTTCAAAGAAACGACAGATTATGTTGTAGAGGTCGTGTGTATGATTAAAATAGCCAAGCAAAAATACGAAGTAATGAAACCGAAATTTTTTGTATACATTTTAGGACAAAAAGCCATAGCGGCAGCTAGTTAATATTATACTCTCATCCTCAAAACATCTTTACCACAACAAGAGGGATGTTGAAATGCCGCCGTAAAGACCCGAAACTTCCCGCAGATCCCTTACAAATAGCTTCCTTTCTGCCACTAAAAATGACATCGCACCTCTTTGACCGGGAGGGTCAAGTCGGCTATAAAGTGTGGAATTTACCGAGGCACCGCTGGGTTAGAGAATCCTGGGTATTCCGTAAAACATGTGCCCTGGTTCCGAGAGCGCTACTGAATTACCACAGCACTGATAACGACTGTCTGCGCTGGACACACGAATTTATATGACCTATTTATAAGCGAGGAAGCTATGAAAGATTGAAATAGAGTTTTAATTTTATAGATGAACGAGCTCTCCTAAGTCCCGACTGCCGTTCGATCTAAAGTGCAATCTCCATAGCTACTTAGGGATTTATTAAACGCTTTATAATTCAGCTGAAAATTGGCTGCCGGAATCGTTGACGGTGTTTGGAAAGGCAATCTCTGTAATTTAGACGTGTAAAGTACTAGGGCACAAGTTGTTTATGAAAATTTAAGTAACTTGGTATAACTTGTTTTGTTAAATTCTAGCTATTTATAGACACTTGTAAGCTTTGAGAAGGTTTCATCAAAATACATCTAAGCCTAAAACTTGCGATCGCAATGTACCTTTGTGTGAGACCTGTCTGACTGACAGATAAAAATCAACTTTCAGCCTAAACCGCTGCACTAGTATGTACATATATATAGAGGTAGTTTACAATCTATTTAGAATTTTGTAGCCTTCGTTCAGGATTGTAGCAGGAACATGCGAAACATAATTTTAAATTAGTCTAATTAAAAAGACAGCCAAGAGGTTGTCAATTTTTTAAAGCGGAAATTTTAATGTGGCCGCAGGTCAACAGTTAGCAGAACTACTAGTTGTAAATGTCTTGAAATTGGAAATAAATGTAACTAATGTTTAAATTTAATTTTATTGCAACTCATAAATTTAAGTTTTTTGATAGGTACCTAACGGATTTGAAACCGAAGCCTCAGTAAAGGTTGATTTTATGTATTCGTATGTCAACTTAGTTAACGACCCGAGAACCTTCAGAGGTTCCCGTGATGATGATGTCAGCATCATAGTCATTTTATATACCAGCTTTCCATTACTTCAGCTGGGGCTTCCTTACATTTTTACAGTAAATAATTATGTATAAATATACTACGCTTCAATTGTGTCTGTTGTTCCTACGTACGTCAGAACATAATATATTTTGTAGCTCATAGTATGTCGGTACTTTGAAAACCAATAGGTAGTTAGTTAGTAGTACCATAGAAGAACCAGTAGTACTTACCTAATTATATCTTATCGTCTTATCCAGTATCAAGGCCACATCAATTTATAACATAATCTTAGTCAAGAAGAAACTTATCAGTGCAACGATCGGCAGATTAGCTCAATAGTTGACCCCTTAAGCCGACAACCACGCCTATGGAAATTCAGTTAATAGTCCTATTATCAGAAATGCCAGGCAAACAAAAAGTATTTACTAATTGTTAAGTCACTATTATACTAGTTTAGACGTATCTTGTTCGGAGTACGAGTGCAAGATATTATTTTCGTAATGAAAGTTATCTTATTACAAGGGTCCCGATCTAGTCTTCATTATAAACCTACATTACCTCATAATTATATTGGTTTGGTTCCCTCTGTATTAATTCGTACCAAGTTAGGTACTTATATAATATACTAGCTGCGCCTCGCGGTGTTATTATACCTAAGGATTTGATTATCCCACGGGAACACTGCATTTTTCCAGAATGAAACGTATCCTATTTGTTAATCCAGGACATAACTTATCTTGGTGCCAAATTTCATCCAAATCTGTTCAGCAGTTTTTGCAAGAAAGATAAAAATAGATATATTCATACATACATACAAACTTTCGCGTTTATAATATTAGTAAGAAGTAGCTATAGTCAATTTACCAAAATATGTGCCTATTTCCCTAATATTTAGTTTTCAGTGGTCAATGTGTTTTTTCATAAATCTATATAGGTAGGTATTCGTATGTTTAAATAGAAACGGATATATATAAGAGGCTGAAATCTGATTAGTAATTGACTACAGCCACTGTTAAAAGTAAACTTTATATTAGATTAATGAATACATAATATTTCATATACCTACTTAGTAAGACTAGGCAAATATGTAAGTTGGTTCTCTTAATTACAAACACTAGGTTACTATTCAGGTATATCTAATGCTATGTGGAGACATACGAGTATAAGCTCTCTCTCTGTCTCCTGAGACTGTCAGTTTCTAATAACAAGCATTTGTATAACTTAGATTTAATTTCCTTGTTTTGTGACGCAACGTCAAGCACGTTTCATTACATAAGTAGCTTTTAAGATGGTAAGTAAGTAACTACTTAATAGATTATATACACTTATATTAAATAGTCAAATAAATTTGCATCATCACTTGCCTAATCGCTACTTTCATTAATCTACTAATCATAATAATATTACCAACGCGAAAGTTTGTAAGTATGTATGGATGTACGTTCGTTGCTCTTTTACGCAAAAATTGCTGAATGGATTTGGAGAAAAACTGCTACGGAGATAGCTTAAGATAGCAGGATCTACCCTGGGTTAACACGTAGGCTACTTTTTACACAGTATTAACACGGGTGCAGTTTACCTATATTAGTACATAGGTGTACTAGCACAGGTAATATACAGGGCTATCGGCTATAGGTGTACTAAGCCGAAAGGGAGTATCTTAAAAAACAACTTTCACTATGGGACTAACTCTGAATTCGAGCAAAAAAATCTGCTGTTCCATACAAAAAGTTGATTGGTCGTCGACAAAATGTATGAAACGGCTGATTATCAGTCCCTTAGTGAAAGTTGTTCCTTAGGATGAGTAGAGTGACCTCCTTTTGGCTTAGTACACCCCTAGCCGATAATCCTGTATATGTAGGGTAAGTAATAGTATTAAAGTAAGTGAGGTAGGCTAGACGTTATAAGACGTGGTGTTCTGGTCGATAAACACCACCCCGTTTAATTTTATACAATCACAAAACCAACTAGTGTCTGAAAACTAATTTTACATTAATATCTCAATTTTTTTTGTATGTAAAAATGAAAATTTTTTTTGAAGGGTGTTTAAATTTTCTCTTTTGACGTATAAAACCAATATTATCTGGTTTTTTATTGCATAACGACGCATTTGTAAAATGATGCAACAGCATATTAACCAATTCGCAAATTGACACATTAGTATTTAGACGGATTTGACGCTTAGCGAAACAATTGTTTAAACTATATTTATAAATACTTTTTGTGGTAAGTCCACAAGTTTTTCAAGCGACAGATCATCGATTCGATCTCGATCTCAGACCGGTGTGTACAGTTTTCAGAAATGTGCAGATTAGATTTAATCACCACTTAATTGCTCCAGCGGTGAAAGAAATCACCGTGAGGAAACCTGCTTGTCAGAGATGATTAAAAAAGCAAATCAGA
This sequence comes from Ligdia adustata, assembly GCA_947049295.1. Taxonomy (NCBI): domain Eukaryota; kingdom Metazoa; phylum Arthropoda; class Insecta; order Lepidoptera; family Geometridae; genus Ligdia; species Ligdia adustata. The sequence continues at coordinate 9,117,428 of OX346214.1, read as the reverse complement.
TGAGGCCTCAACCCGCAGCTTGGCTAGTGTGGTGTACTTAACAATTTCGCTGCCGGCATGTTTGTGAGGGTGGCTTGAGGAAATCCTTTTTTTTTCATAATATGCATGGAGCACATACCTAAAGCATATTACAATACATGTTTAATTATTATTATTATAATTTACTATCAAAAAAAAAAAAACAAAATAAAAATCCCGCATATATGCGGGCCCGACACTGGGGTCGAAAATTTCAATCCCTGTGCCGGGTCCGCGGCAAATTAGCGGAGTGGTTTATTTTATGAATAATCGTATATTTATGTGATTTGGACAAGATATATCGTACTTTTCTTAAATTATAATACTCCCGAGAAGAATCACTAGAGTTTTACACATACTTAGCTTAGAAAAATAGAGTAAAAATCGAAATAAAGTTTGAAATAAAGTTCGTTCGCTTATGCCGCGAGGGCCCCAATTTATCACTCATAATTGAACGCTAATATCATCAAAATAAAACTCAATTTTCAAAAACCAACACTTAGCGTACCTACCTCCTATCAAAAAATGTCTTACAAAAGATAGTTGCTCTATAAAATCAGGTGCTGCTTGTAAAAAAGAAACATGTAAAACCAGTCCCAACTGATAAATATGTTTGTGTATCACTTCACACTTCAAGTTTTGCTTCGAGTCAGGTTTCAAAGCAATCTATTAAGTTATCTGATCACTCGAAACTCGCGGCGTGAAGTGCTCGAAGCGAGAAGATAAGAAAAGCGTAAAAAATAGTTGTGGATCTCGCTTCAAGGCGAAGTTTTGATTGCACACTTCAGTTTACTTAGATTTTATTCATAGCTACCCACGTTTAATTTGGAATCTGTCTGAGCAGCTGTGAAACGAAATTGTTGTAAGCTCTTTATTGGCATGAATCTGATTATGTCTTTTTATTTGATCCGTTTCTTTTAATTCAATAGTTTTGTTATTAATTTGTTTCGTAATATTGTAAAATACACTAGAATAACCACAACCATTAAAACGACTCTACATTGCTAGAGTTTTTTAAATACCCACCTGATGTTCCATCAAGAATAGTTTAAAATCATTTACCTAGTTTTACAAACTACTAATAAGCTATACAAAATAAAACCTGTAGAGTAAATTAATAATTCTAAAAAGAGATCGGATAATCTGAAGTTCGGAATAACAAATGTTCAAGAACAGCCAGGCAAGAGATTGCCGAGAGTGACGCGGCCGCGGCGAGGAAATGCGAAAAGTTACAAAGTTGGCCGTTATCTCACAGGCTGTGCCTGCCATCTGCCTTGATGACGTGCCAAATGGATAAACTACAGTTTGATAATACACCTTGCAGTAGCTGCATTAATATTTCAATGATTTGACAATTTAATTGATCGTATGCGTAACATAATTTCCACGGAAGATTGCCACTTTCTGTTTCATTACATAAATACTATGCTAGCTTTTCCGTTTTTGCAACAGTCACGTTCTTTGATAAGAGGTGATACTAAATATAAAAATTAACATTACATTAGATGGACACTTGAAACAAATAACTTTAAATTTCGCAAAGTTTCCAATTTTAAAGCCGCGTCTTTAGAACGGTACACCATATTTATGAAACGCATTGAAGCACGCGCCGATAGTTTAACGCTGTTACAATGATAATGATATAATTACCACGGTCGTTACTTATGCTAAAAGCTATTTATTTTGCATAATGGTGTATGGGTGAACGCTACAATGGCGGTCGCAATGCGGTTGCGGGCAGCGCGAGCGGCGGCGGAGATACGGCGCTCCGGCTCGGTGCCCCGACAGCCAAACTTGACCACAGCGGTGCTTTGTCCAGTCGCCCCACTTCGACCCTTTGTTTATCCTCTCATTTTGACCGAACCTAATCGCCGGCATTAGATAAGCACGAAGACAAACACGCAGCTCTGCTCACACTCGCCGTTAGTTTAATGAATCTATTGAGCAAATATTTGAAGCTTTAAAGCTCGTGCTTAATGTGAAGGGAGCGTACTTATCTTCACCGCAGTACAGTCTGCATTTATTTTCGTATAAGTTTGATATCTGTGAGGGGTAATTTAGATGTCGCCGACATCGGAAGGGACCCTTGGCATAGCTGCGGGCGACCGGAACACTTGGTAGGTTTTGTGACGACATCGTTTGCACGAGAGGACGCTATCTCGGGCTACGAATCGGAAGCGAGGACGTTCTACCGAATAGATTAAATACCTTCTTTGTACACATTGCCCTTTCATCAATTCACTTTCCGAACAGACTTCATTTCTTTTGGCCTGGAAATAATGCCATTGGAATAAATGAGAATTTAATGCTCCAACTGTACCGGTAGCACTCTAATAACCTTAATATAAACAACCTAATAAACCTAACCTAATATTTCACGGCTGGTTTGTTATTCGGCATGATTCAGTGGATTACTGACCTGCGCATTCCATTACAATTATAGTGGCTACAGTTAACCGGAGAAAGATGAACGTGTAATCGTCTGCTGATCAGAAAGAGGGTCATAGTGGTTATCTTTGAGATCAGCTTTTAGATACATTTCCAAGATAATTCGAAGTTCTTTCTCATAATTGTCGACATAACCTTTATAATCTGCTGATTTTTATCCGCGATTTCAGGATAGTAACTTGTGAAAGTGGTTAATTAGGGTCTGTGGTTCTGGTTATTGGTTATTGTGGCCTACTCTGGGCTCAGTCTACTATAACAAGTTACTTGGTGGATATCGGTAACCGTGTCAGATGTAAGATTAATTATGTTGACCTTTGACTGTATAAGCTTATGTTACCTACTTAGCTCAGTATACGAGCGACAGTCGATTTCTTCTATTTCGCGGGTGCCATTAATCAGGTTTATGACGTCACATTAATAAATCATTACAAAATCGTAGAATTTGCTATTAAAAACATTCAGGTACATGGAGTATACATATCAACTTCTAGTAAGTTACTTACTGATGGCGAACAAGTACTGTATAATCGTCACTACTAGATCATGAAAATTTAAATACTAGTAACTCTGCGGACTGATGACCTCGTGACATACAAACGTACAAACTGACAGACAAAAGAACATTTTGCCAGACTCGAAGCAGAGACGCTTCGCTCGCTCGGTCAAAGAAACAATCATAGCTAAAAGCACAAATAATGAAATAAATATAATGTTAATATCCGAGTTGTATAGTTTTTTCATTGAATAACTTCAATAACGTCAAACAGGAAGGAGCAACAGACAGTTTTTTTCAGCAAGACTTTAGGCACAAAGGAGGACAATATTTTTCGAGGTGTTTGTATGTATGTCCTATTCTTTGTGAATCTCTACAGCCTAAACCTGTAGACTGATTTGCAAAGTGTCATAGGATGTTACTTCATCTGTAGATGGTCATGGGATATACCAGTTGTTTCCTATATCATAGTGCAGTCGGGTTTTTTAAGTCGCTTCTAACCACTTGTTACGAGTACTTCAGTTACAACCCAACATAAAAAATCGTTTTGTTTATGAATTTATATAATTTTTAAACTAAAGAAATACCCTAACACCGAAAAATATACCCTAATTATTATACGTATGTAGCTATATTTTAAATGAGCCTGACTTAAACAGTATAGCCGTAACAAGACAATAAGGCGCTCATCGTCGAGGCCATGTCGCAGTATGGTATGGCACATATTTAGGACAAGTGACGCCTCAGCCCCTAGGGATAGTGAGAGACTCAAAGCGGCGCTAGATTGACTTGAAGCTGTTTTTAATTCCAGCTCATACCTATGTAGCCAGTTATAGCGTATATAAGAATATTTTGTCCTAAGTATGTTTCTGAGGCTAAGAGATAGATTCAAATTGGAACGGAGTCAATTCAGTAGGTAGGTAGCACATCACTATTATAACAATACTAAGGCTACCAATTAAGGTCAACTAACATTGGTGTTATTCTCAAAACGAAAAGATAAACTTCTACATCTAAACTATAATACAGCTAAGTCAGGCTAGAGTATTCGATATTCAACCTAGTTCTATAAAGAGAAACCCACAGAATCATGCACTTATTCAAAAGACTTACGATAAATATAATATCTATATTTATATCAGAAAATATACCTACAAGAGTCGAGTATATTCTTCACAGGTTTTTTTTTCAATGTGCGTAAGCAATGCCGTTGTCTTGTATACCAGACGTCAGAAGCAATAATACAGACAAATTAATCATAAAAATATTTCGACCCATATTTTTCGCAAAGTTACATGTCTTGCCACAAAGGATTCCCCAGTTCATTTTAACCAAAGCCCGGAGCGGGTTCATCCATCTTCCATTCTTTGTTGTTTGATTACACCGTCTACTGCATCAATAACTTTACTACTACGTTGTTCTTGAAAAACCTTATTTTATCTTGTTATTAATTTGGCTGCGTGATTAATCTTAGTTCAACACAGTTTTGTAAATCATGTCTCCTAATTTTCATTATTTGCTGGATATCAGTGCTATTGCACTTTAGATTCGTCTTCGGGTCATTAATGACGAATTACCCTTATCAGACCCCATTTGATCAAATGAGGACATCAATAATTATTAACTATTTTTCCATATCACAGTGATACAAGGAAATAAATAATGCAGGTCTGAAAGGGTTAAGGTAGCTTTAATCTCTATATTTACTGCGTGTAATCTATTTTTGCAAATAATTGTACAATTTATTTTATTTTAGAATAAAAAATTTTTTATTTAAAAGTCTACTTCGGTAAGTACAGTAAGCGACAGGAAAACGCCGCCATATCCATATTTCTGAGCTTAATTAGGCATCTAATGACACCATTACCTACATTTTTACAGACTTAACACGCATGTCTGCCCATTTGGGCTCGAATATTTGCGTGCTTCCTTATCCTAAATGGTAGGGCAAGAAACAACGATCTATTGATAAACGCTTTTTGGTATGCGCGCCATCAAACATGCAGATGGAGGTGGACGTAATCAGGGAAAATTGTAAATTTTCAAATTAGTAAGGAGTTTTTGTGACTGGCTTTAAATTTAACATTAATCATTTATTGTTTGATTTTAAACCCAGACATATAATAATAGTATTTATCTGCAGGAGATATGGTTTTGGCGGGATCATTTAATAATGATGATTATGTACCAATATGTGACTTTTTTGCATTAATATTTTTCAAATCTATACACAATTTTAACAAGGTTTAAACCGGCATAAAAGCAAAAGTAGCAAATCAACCTAATATTAAAATGATCATCAGACACAACAATCATACAACTATTGCCCCCTAAATGGATCCGATACAGACAAATATTTCGCACGAAAAAATCTGAATGAAACTCCGAGCTCCCGACGTCTACCAGCTTTTTTTTAACCGCTTAAAAATACAAACCCTGACTCCTCACGCGGCGCAAATCTCATGAATATTCATCGATTGACACCGGCCATAGACGAGGCACAACGAAACGTGTTCGACGAATTGCATTGAATATATTTAATGATTTGCAATAGCTCATTTTATAGCAGGTGCTTTAGAGGTACGAGGAAAACTGCGGTATGTTTAAGTTTGAAAGAAAAACACTTTGGTTTACAACTAAAGAACACTAGTATACAGTATAAAAGGTGCTATGAATGACATCGACAACTGTACTAATTAATAATGTATTAGCGAACCCATTCGTAATGTATTAATTTCTTATAATATTTTTCGGTACCACAATACCAATATTATAAGATCTTCATCTTATAACTGTTATTTAAGAAACTTTAAGGAAACCAGTTACTTGGAAGTATAGAAAAAGCAATTTGGAAACTGGTTTCCAAGCCCTGGTTTCCTTCACAGTCGAAGTCGAAAAATTGTTATAATGCAACGTTTTTTTTATTACCTAACGCCTTATAATAAACACGAGTAAATTTTATGACAAAATATATAATGTTTAAATAAATCGCATGCCGTTAATTATGCAATCAAATTCTGTCAATTGACAATATCTTTTATTGCACAAACTTATAAAACATGATAAAATTTTAACTAAAACTATACAAAGCTATAAACTATATGTACAAAAGATTAATATTAGATTTGTACAATTTGATATGTAAGGATAAATTTATAAAATTTATTATTGGTCATTAGAACAGTAATTAAACATTTGCTACGCGCATTTCTCAGAAATAGAACTGCAAAATCATTTCTTAATTGGTTTCGACGTTTCGTAGAAATTACTTTCCTTGTATAACAATTTACTGATATTATAGATCTTTACCACCATGTAAATAAAATCATTATCTAACCTTTCCGCGCTGATAGACTAAAAATCCAAAGCGAGATCTAAAGCCTTAAACCCACAGAGGCTTCCGTCGCGGGAAAGCAATAGCGATCCAGGACGAAATATTTTAGTTCGTAGAGTTTGTTTGCAAACTGTCACATAGAAACAACGCGTCCGCTTTTTTCCGTGCCCAAAGGGTAAAAACGAGACCCTGTTACTAAGAATTCGCTGACCGTCCGTCCGTATCCAGGCTGTATCTCATGAACCGTAATAGCTAGACAGTGGAAATGTTCACAGATGATGTTTTTCTGTTGCCGTTATAACAACAAATACTAAAAATAGAATAAAATAAATATGGAAGCTCCCTTAAAACAAACGTGATTTTTTTACTGTATTTTGCTCGACATTAATTACAACAGGTAGAAACTTGAGTTTATGTTTTATAGATAATGATAAGGAACCCTTAGAGCGCGAGTCTGACTTGGACTTGGCCGATTCCTTCTCTGACTCGTACAAACTCGAGCATTACATTACAGAAAGATTTTTCTCCCATTCTGGATCGCGAACGACGGTGCTGTTTTCCGCTGCGGGAGCCTCTGCGGGATCATGCTTGAAAAACTGGAAATTGCCTTGTATTATTTGCTACCCGTGCTATTTTATTTTAGTAAGTATACTTTATATACCCGTGCAAAAGAAACACAGAAAACGGTATATATGCAACAATATTCTATTGAATTTGAAAATATATTCCTTGCGCCAAATTGGTCCAAACATATATACTATGGCTTGAATTTTATGCTGTTTTGTGTTACCTATAATAAAAAAAAACAACAAAAAAGAAAAAAAAAATAGTCTTGTTTCATTTAAATTCTGCGAAGTGACTATACACAGTGAATTACTAAGTTTCCATTTCAGTGTAGGTAGGTATTCTATTCCATCCTGCATGGAGCACAAATACGAGCTGAAGTACCTACAAGTAAGAATATTGCTAAGTGGAGTGGTAAATTATGCCCAATTTCCAAATTAGACGTCTAGTCTTGAGATACGAGTAAATTGGTATGATGAAATTAGAAGTTAAGACTAATTGACCAGATGGAGTAATTTATCTAACGGTTTATAAAAACTGAAGAGCTAAAGATGTCTCTAGCAAGTCATCTCTACAATATGCGACCCATTTGCGTTGATTTGACGAAATTGGTGATACTGGAGAGGATAATTTGTTTGACCTAGAGTCTACTTTACCTACGTTGACTTGTCGACGCGTGATACCAAACCGTAGGCGTTTTAAGTCATGATTTAATTGTAAATTGCGCTACTTATGCTCCAAGGATTTATTTCGTTGTTCAATATAATTGTAAGTTCCAAAACGTGAAAATAAAAACAATGTGTGTTTGCTTATCAATTATAAGACGTGAAATAAATGGAGATTTAATTGTAATATACCATCTCTAGAATGCAGGCGTATTGGAATGCCATGCTGCTGTTAGTAAAACTGTTATTGTAACTAAATCATGTAAACATAAGCATTGACGTGTAAAACAATCACACTTATATTATTAATGCGAAAGTTTTTATGTGTGTATGTATGTTTGTTCCTCCTTCACACTCAAACAGCTGGACAGATTTGGGTGAAACTTGGTACCAGTATAGCTTAGGCCCTGGATTAACACATAGGTATTTGTCCCGGAAAACTGAAGAGTTCCTAAGGGGTGATTATATATATACCGCATGTAAAACCGCAGGGCGCAGCTAGTTTACCTATAAAATTAATATAAATAATATGAATATGTTATGAGTCCGGTGTATGTAGGTATTGTTGATGCTTACAATTTGCTCCTATGTCTATATATTTTTAATTAAGCTGTATTAATTATAAGTTCCAAAGTCCAACTTTCCTCCCGGCCCTCCATGCTAATTAACTTTATTTCTATGTCCTGAAACTGCATCCGTGAGAATATTGGAATACAAGTTTACTAAGAGAATGCGACTTTGCCTGGAGCAAAGCCGCACTTTACCAATGGTTTTGAGTGAGGAAAACTAATGAAATAACTCAAGCTACGTGTTGCTACGTAAAGCAAGTGGATTTTAACTGGAAACGATTCATTTAAAAAAGTTATTTCCTTTTTCCTCATGACTTCGAGCTTTACCCTGACCTGGAAATGTGGCATACTCGAAGCTTCAAAAGGGCATTTAAAGTACACGATCGCAATATCCATATAAAAACGTATGTAAGATCGGCGATATAAAACAAAAATATTACAAGTAGTTCTCCGCACTGTTGATCACGCGACTACAATTTTTGGGTTATATTTGCAAGTTATAGTTTACTTTAATTAACTTGGATTTGTAAATATGTTGGTGCAAGTTCTGATACCAAATTGTTAACCATAGCAGGTACCAACCTATTCGGAAGATACTGACACCGATTTCGGCAAAATAACGCTAAAGCCTGGCGAAAGCTAAGTAGTCAATAATCTTTGGATACATCAAATGAAGCGTATTAAAAAACGTCGGTGTCGTCTTGTTTAAAAGCCCCGAATCCGTATATTGTAGATGAAGTTTTATATTTTGTTTTACGATCGAGAGTTTGACAGGTTTTTCTTGTGTTGGATAACTACGATCGAGATGAAGTCTCTTCACTGATGTGTTGACTGACAATCTAGTGCAACAAGGTTTGCTAACATGTTCTTAATAAGATAAAAATCCTCAATAATATCTGAACGATACAATAGTAACATTAAATACCTCTAGCGAGATTATACAGGATTGTCGGCTAGGGGTGTACTAAGCCCAAAAGGGGTCTCGATACCACTATAGGAACAACTCTGAACTCTAGAAAAAAAACTGCTGTTCCTTACAAAAAGTTGATCGGTCGTCGACAGAAACAGCTGATTTTTTTCAAAATCAGAGGTGTTAGTGAAATTTGTGTCTTAGGATGAGTATAGTGAACACCTTTTGGTTAGGAACCCCTAACCGATAACCTTGTATGTAATGTAACTTATTATATTATACGACTATGAGCACTCATTTTTAAGCACAGCAGTGGGTCAAAAAACATTATTTTCAATGTATAATAATTACTGTTAAACCTTGTTTAGTTATTATCGACAAGTTTTAGAACAAATCGGCAGGTATTTTATGTTTGTAAGAGTTAGAGAATTATATAACATTGCAACGTCGAGTAGTTATTTTGAGATTTAATTAATGAATGACTTTAAGATTCATTCTGTACGTACATGTTTGCATTAAAATCATTATATGTATACAACAACACTTCGTCGATTCAGATTACTGCATAGAAATTATTTTTAGCTATGTTATTCTGTAATATAAACTCAACACCTAGCATGTTGTTGTAGTTGGTGTGAAAATATGACACGTAATATCGTCTATTTTTTTCCGTGGAAAAAGTAAATAAAATCAGTAGCGCACTGCGGCATCGCAGTACTTTGTTGTCGGAAGTTATGGGTGACATCCAAAATTGTTATATAGACTAGCAAACTGTTTGGAATAGTGTGCTTATATTTTGGCAAAAAAAAAAAACTAGCGTCGAGGTTGGTTTATCGAGGCAAATATATTAACCAAACGAAAGCGAAGCGCGAGCGAAGCGTCTTCGTTTCAGCTTGGGCAATTTCTTCCGACAGATGTCCGGCTATTCTCCTTTATCAGTCACATTTCTCAAGTTATAATATCTATATCTCATCTACTACTACATCTATAAATCAGAATTTCTGAAAATGGCAGTGCCATCGGGGGTTGAAACACAAAATATAACATACTCGTAGATTTCACCCGCCGTGACATAAAATTGAATTTAAAGAACTAATCTCCTATACTTCTTCGGTGTTGAATTTCCAAAATTCTATTTTTATTATAATATTGATATAATAACCCCCTACACACTATAATAACACTTTACAAATTTACTATCTGTAGGTTCAGCGGTTTCCGCTCTGTGTTGATTCCTAGCGAACATCGGTCACTCTGGCTCTGATTCTTTTATGAGTCGAGAAGTTCAAAAGCTCCTAGTAATATTCTAGTTTAACAATAGATCACGTAACATTACGACCTTTACCGAAACAGTTTCAGAAACTGCTAGTAATTTTCAAGGCATCAATCAACATTAGTAGTTATACATAAGCTACGTTATTAGAGTAACGATGTGAATTTCATACAATTAGCTTGACCTAGGACACAATAAATAATAGGAGTTCATTGCCATGGCAATCTACAGGCAATGACTGATATAAAAAATATGTTCTAAAAGCTTCCAAATCACTATCAAGAAATCGGTTTCCCAACAGAAATACAATATAATACAAAATTCGTTATTGTCACCAAAAAGCGATGACAGAAAGGGTGAATAAGAAAATAATACTGATATATGTCGTCGATGAAAAGTAGCGATGTTCGACTGTTTGACAATAATAATTGAATAAATAATTACACTTACAAAATGTTTTCTTTCCCTAGTATACCCCTACATAAGTATGCCAGTAAAAAATCGGTCATCTGTAAAGTCGGTTTACTAACGATAGTTGAACGTGACAACGTCATTAGAAAATACTGATGGAATGGTCTCATTTTTCAAAATAAAATTTTAGTTTTATTTGTTTGATAGAAATCTTTTATCGAAAGAATCATTACCTTTATCGCCGCAACTATCGTTGCTATAAACAATTGACATCACATTAACTTTTCACTGCACTTCATACTTGACGAAAACATGTAAATGTATTATTGTATAGAGCAGCTGTCCACGCGGACGCATCGCTCACTCAAGTAGGAGAGAGACAGATGTCGAACGCTTCCGAACGCGGAGGCCTATTGTGCCTTTTTGTCGCTCGTTCCGCGCTCTCGCTTGCACTTCAAGCCTTTAATGGAACGCCTCAGAGCGAGGTAACGCCGCATGAGTCATGTTTTTTCGTGTGTTCAGCCGGCTCCATCGAATTATAAGACGTTGTCACGTCAAAAAACGTAGAGAAATTTGAGAATTCTAAAAAGGTGAACTAAAGGACGTTAGTAAAGCAACCTTTATATCTAGTCATTTCACAAACTAATTTGAAGCCAAATTCAATTTGAATCTACGCATATTTATCACGCCTTACGTTACGCATTATAACGAGATCCATCTTTCTTCTAATTTATAAAACTGAGACGGTTTCATTCTTAATCTTATCAAAGATAAAACTTTTCAACGACCCAGACATGTTATTAATTTTATAGAATAAAACACAGACACTAGACTAGATACATTTTTATTATTCATCAGCAAATTCTTTTAGTAAGCCAATTTCGTAAATCTTCTAAATTAGTGTCACGAAAGAACTTGAAGAACAGTCAAATAGGACCTTTGAGTGCAATCCTCAAAGATATGAATTCACTTTAATTTTGTTCTACAATGCGTAATGATGTAGTAAGCGTCTAAAAGTGTTAATTACTCAAGTTTAATTAGAAAGTATCCCAGAGGACGAGCACAAAGGAATGCTGTGAGATGCCAAGGTCCGACTTTGAGAGTTTGACCTCAGCATATGCCTACATTGAAATTGTTAGGGCTACCATCTTGGTTACCATTAGCTACTACAAAGTTCCTGATCCTAAATACTAATGTCTAAAGCAGAGGATATCGTCTTTAAACGCGGTAACGCAAGTAACGCTATAGACATTTATTTCTCAGTCAAAGTTAGCTTGACTAATTTAGTTTGACAATTTATAAATATTGTGGTAGTAAAAATTACTAACCACAACTATATGACTTTTTTAAGACCATTCTTCTTGGCCATCTCATCACAAACATAGCAATATACTCGCATTAGATAACCAATAATAACAGTCTACTTCTACTCTTATACCTACTATCATTTCACCAGTGTTACTTTATAAATTCCCTTAAGTAACATTAATAAAATCTTTAGTATCGACATGACCATTCTATATTATTATTGCAGTTAATTTAACTCTAGTACAGCCATCCTTTCTGTGCATATATTAAACCTTTTACTACTAGCTCTCTTCTTGTCTACAATTTTCTAGTCCATTTACCTGTAGGAAATATTTTTCTATCCGTTGATTTTGATATCGCATTTCTTTTCTTTCAATTTGTAGCCTACTTATATGTTTGGCAAACCCACACAACCTACATACACTCCTCTACATCTTCGTAGTCTTCGAGCTTTAGCTTGATTTAGAGCTGTAAACAGTTACGATCTCGAATGTTTAGTTTGGTAACCCTAAAACTAGCGCAATAGGGTGGATCAACTCGTTAGATTTGTTTAATTAGAAACCCAGCTTCTACGTGTTTTGATTAAATTAACATGGGACCATGAACTCCGCGGACGAGTCGGTAACACATGTAAGGTATGGCCGGTTCGACGCAAAGCTAATTAATTTCTGTACCAAATATTGTATTTGTTTGAAGCGTTCATTGTTTAACTGCTTTTTTTTCTCTTATTCTAGTGTTTAATGTCATTAAGCGTTATTTTATAAATAGGGCATTAAATATTTGCAAATGTATATGTAGCCCATTATGGGATGCTTCAAAGATATGCTTAGATTTGTGCAAAGGTGCTATTGCTACTTGGGCCCTTAACCGATATGTTGACACCTGAAGAGAACTAGTTCTCGCAAACTCAAGGAATCCTACTGTGGGTGCTATATAAGGTCTCATCACCTGTATTATTTATTTATTATTCTAAAATACCCTAAATATAGTTATATTATATTTGTATATATTATTTTGTTTGTTAATTAGTCTTAGAAAGTAACTTGCTGTTTGATTAGAAGCTACTTCAAAAAAATCCGGCTGCTAAATCTTAAACTTAAAATTTCTTATTTCTAAACTCCAAACAAACAGTTATGTTAATTATACGAGTATATTCCTAATGACATTTTAATGATATTTTTTTATTTTGATAGCATAAGTACTCGATGTAAATTGAAAACATATTTTTTTACATTACTTTTTGGCGCTATTAAACCTTTTTTTTATTTTGATGTATTTAATGTCGTTTTAAGGACTAAGATGCATCTATTGATATCACTCACGAAAAATATGACAAGCCGTTTAGGCTCTAGCCCTAGTGCCAAAGAAATATACATACATATAGTCGAATAAAATAACCCTCCTTCTTTCGCAGTCAGGTAAAACACTATTTTAAAATGCTAAAGATAATACAATACTTTATCTGCCAAGGTTATATTTTGTTGACGAAAAACATTAACTATATAAACTAAAGAGAATACTAATGAGAAGGATAACATATTGTTGTTGAAGAATAGGACCGTTATACTAATTGCCTATATCACTAGCGTATGTAATATTATCATATGACCGTGACAATCAAGCATCGTAAGCGTCAGCTCGGTCTAATAACCTCTATGTTCTATGGAATTCTCAATGCATTGACTCCAAATAGCCAGTGAAGCCGTCCATTATTGGAACACCAACAAAGGTTAAGTTTAATCAGATCGATGCGACAATGCATACGGGACAAAGAGAAGCTAACAATTCTAGCTACAGCATTGAACAATGAAGCTATAATCTTATTTAAATTAAGAAGAAAAAAATGCTGTGCATACGATTATATTAGTCAAAACTAGGTACAAAAAAACAAAACTACGTAATAGTCGTAATGAGCATATGAATATAAATAACTTTAAAGAAATTAGAAGTTCATTGAATTCCCAGACCTAGCTGTAACATTTTTCTACCTTTATTTTTATACGAATAAACAGTCTATATTTTTTCAATTTATACACGAAAGGAATGCTCCTATAAGAATTCTCACATATAACTCCACGATCTTCATTGCTCACATATAGATAAAGACACTTTTTTTTCAATGTCTATTCCTACATTGGTCTTTTATTGCACCTGCCACATTTGCATGCTCTTTCGACATAACTAAGTGATTTTCTTGTTTTATATAGGTAGATTATTTATACCTTACTTTATAGGTATCACAAGCATGTAGTGCCTCACTTACTGACCGGTGGCCGATACGTCGAGCCAGTTGTCAAATCGCAGCTAGCAGGCACTTTGATGTAGCAGCTCCACTTATATAATAAATTGCGTAAAGAACATACAAGTAACATTAAAAATATAACAAGTCAGGAATTTAAAAAGGTGGTATTTAAATGGTTTCACGTATTCGACTACGACGAGGTTGAGGATATATTATCCAAAGTTATACTTTAAGAAATAAAACTATACAATTCCTATACTTACTACACTTTTATTAACGTTATACTTACTGAGGCTTCTTACTACCTCACAACTTCAGTCACTTTATCACATATTGTCCTTGCTTATACCGATTGAAAATAACCTAATATCTGGGAATGATACTGACATATCCATGCATACTATATATATACACAAGCATTAATTCACACCCACCCGGAACCACCCTTTTGCTACTACACCACTTCCCTACATTTTATAAATACACCATTCCTTTTTTTTAAATCTTTATTTAAATTCCTGTGTGAACTGAACGTACATTTTGAGAGTATTGCAAGGCCACTAACATACATGGCATACACTCGTACTTACCTGACGTTTTCCAAAATATTGACGCCTGTATTTTTCACTTTATTGTAAAGTTTTTGACATAGGTACATTTGAAATTTACTAAATTAAGTATTGTGTGAAGTATTGTAATGTGACTTGCCTAGTATAACATAAGTGGTTATAAGGCCAATAAATAATTTCACTTCACTTCACTTCACTTCATTTCATTTCATTTCTTTATTTTGAGCCTTATTGTAATGTACATTGTATTTTTTTTATAATTCAATTTTGATATTAAGACTTTATAGCATCAACGTTATACACATTTTGACAGTTTTAGACAATTGAATTAATATGTTTCCTATCGGGAAGACCCTGGTTTCCGTAACACAGTATTAACTAGTCCGGAAACCAGAGGATTCATTGTCATATTCAAAATGTAACAATGTTAAATATGATAAATAAAAAAATAATATAATACCAAGCTTTGTCTTGGACAAATCTATTCACCGACACCGCTGGACGTAGAGATTTGGACAGTGATTCTCGCAAAGAAAAAAAAACCAACGATAATTAAATTACAAATCGGTCTGACATAAGAGTTTAGTTAGGAAGTAGCTCAGTTACATACGAGCAACTAACTAAATACATGCACATATATGTATTCGATCAGTAGGTATAGTTACATAGATATGGCGTAGGATGAGTAATAGCCAGATGTCCCGTGTCTAGAGGCGGCGCGGTTGTGCAGCACAGTCAGTGAAATTTGCGTGTACCCTCATGTACCATATAATTTATACTACTTGTGTGCCTGCTCGTACTCGTAGTTTGATATTATTTACGAGCGGTAGCGGTATCTATGAATTAAGAGACTCACTTTATAGGTTTCACTTTTGTATCGAAATATATTCGAAAAGAATCCCAACGCCTGCTCTTTATCTTTTCTACGACATCAAAATCTTTTTAAGAAATATTTTTAAGAAATATGTTATCCTCGAGGCGAAATTCACTTACCTAGCTGTCTTTGGGTGGCAACATCTCGCTACAGATCAAGTAAGCCTAAGATGTATACATATGAAAATATTGTAACTAGGTACTAGGACAAAGGCACAATCTTTTTTACACCCCGACACAAAAAACGACGGGGTGTTATAAGTTTGACGAGTCTGTCCGTGGCATAGTACCTCCCAAACGGATGGACTGATTTGATTTTTTTGAAAGGTGTATTAGTGAGGTGTTCTTAGCTATGTTTGATAACAATCGGTCCAAGATGGCCGCTGTCACAAAATGGCGGAGCACAATTTTTTCATGACTTCTTCATTATGGGTATCAAATTAAAGGGCTTGGCTAGTAGAATTTTCATGTTGGCAACAAACGGGGGTTCTCCCAATTTTTTTCAATTTTACTTGTAATTTGTGACAAGAATAACACTAAAGTAAATTCCTTAATAGATAAAATAGTATAATGTTAAGTAAATGTTTTTGTGATAACGTAAGTAATAGTTTCACTAGCGATATCGACTTAGTATTTACGTGTTCCCTAACATCATTCACGCGACTCGGATCGTAATTAAATCAATTTACTTACGCAAGCAATGAAATCAGTGCATGAACACGACACTTTTTATTGTGATAAATAATTTTAGTTAGCATATTAAACAGAACAAGTTTTATTGCTGTTAGTCGCTTGTGGGTGAGGTAATTTTTATTTGGAGCGCAAGAAAAAACACTTGACTACCAATACCAGGTTTACAAAGCGAGAAACCAGTTTTGGAATACGAGTTTTGCTCGGTGCAGGTAATCTAGTTAATTCGAAATACATAAAAACGAATATGTGTAATTGTTAATCCTTAAAGGTTATGCCATAACACCTGTTAATGTCTTTATTAGATAGCCAAAACAGGTGACTGACGCAATCGTTTTAGATGCGACTAAATAGAGACCGAGATCAAACTAGTTGTAAAAAAATATTAGAAACGAGGACAGTTTGACCGAGGGCGGCGAATGGGCGGCTCGTGGGCGTCACAAGAAATGGCCGAAATTGACATTCGCAAACTAAATTTAGAAACCTGGACGAATTGATAACATGAAAATGGCTTTATTTTTCTTTTAGTAACTAAGATGTATTCATTAATCAAGATTACGATTTGAAGAGAGAATATAACTGGATTTTTGGTGTTTGTTAAAAAAATATGAAAGTATAAATAGGAAGATAATGGACAGATAACACTTTTGAGAGAAATCATGATTTAACTCCTTCCTCTTTCTCATTGTAGGTAGTTGGCTTGTAAGCATTTGCTTACGTTCTGTACTTAATTTCTAGAATTGTAACTGTCTACTTTTTCTTTAATATTTTTCTGTAACGTAGTACTTATTATAAATTAACTTAGAGGCACAATTTCACTCGTGCGCGTATGTTATGAATAAGTAGAACCATTTGAAATGCTCATTGGGTCTAGTTATCAAACAAGTAGGCATCCTTGCAATGTTTTCATTTACCGCTAAAGCATTATTTATTGAATTAAAGTAATACGGGAGCGAAAGGCCGCACACGTGGCACAAGCCAAACAGGCCAGAATTAAAATGATACAACCGACGCTATATTGATTGAAAGCATTTCCCGACTTATCTTTACTATAGAATAATTAAACTATCATAAACTGCATTATTTGCTATTTGTAGTTTTTTTACGTTGTATTTTTTGTAAAAAAAACTTCTTGTAGATTTTTATTGCTAATTAACAATAAAGTAAGGTGCATTTTACTTGTAAAGTTGTTTATATTAAGACTTTACTTTTTACTTTTTTAACGAGTATATTCAATTAATGATGAATATTCGATGACGTCAGAAAAATTATAAATTCTCCAGATTCTTCAATATTAGTCAAACCTTTTCCAGAGAATTTTAAAATAAAGCATGACGGTTTGCTTAAAATTTAAGATAACATTCGTTAAATTCATGCACTGCAATGCAACATCTATATAAATTTCATAAAGTGTTTTGTTTCGGTTAGAACTCGACTTTGGTTTAGTGCTCAGTCACTAGTACCTAAATGTCTAGTTAAATCAGAAATTCGAGGTCGAAACCACTATCAAATCAGAATGCTATCAGAATCTCTATAAAGTTAACCCACATCCAATCATAATAATATTGTAGTTATATTGGATTGGATCTAGTGCAGGCCGTTTAAATTTTCATGTACCTAATGTAATGGATAAAATGGATAAGTTATATATATTTTCTAATTCGGAATTAAAAACCCTATAAGCTTTTTTTGGTTTATGAAATGGAAATATATATAATTCTATTTACACAATGTACTAAAGTTTATTGATATTAGATAATGTACAATCTACATATTATACATATATACAATGACAGTGGTATAGAGCTAGACAAGTGACGATATAATTATGAAGCTGCAAGAAAAGAGCTTCAATTCAATTGAATTTATAATAATGACAACTATAACTTTGATTTAAAGGTCAACTGAAGGTTCAATAGTATCCCTTTGTAGAACTGTCACTGTATTTATACAATAAAATAATATTTAAATTTCATGATTATTATTTGTGTGTAAAATTATAAGACAGGAAAAGATTACTTATCTATTGCACTTTACAACTAACTTTCAGTACAAATAACTTTCACCAATGTATTCTTATGCGGCGACCAAATGCGATATTATAGAGTGAGTAAGTATTATACGTTGATCGTTGACCTTACTTTCTAAACGTATGTATCGCTAGTCTATACGTAGAATTGTGTCAATGTATGGTTCAAAATGCAACTGTCTCAGTGCAATATCATTTACAAAATTTTGTTATCATTACATATATATTATTCTGTTTTATACATATTACTAAAATACTATTATACTAATAAGTTATGTATTACGAGTACTAAGGAGTAGTAGACTAGATTTACGACAATTTTAAACCAATTTCAAAAAAAAATAGTTTGAAGGAGGTGAACTGAACTAAACTGAACTAGTTGAAAGGAACTCCTGAGGTGGTCTCAAATAGATTTTATCAAAATCGGTCCATTTGTTTTCTCATATATTCAATATAGCTTTAAATTTTCTAAAACGACATTATAGGTAGGCAATGTAAGTTTGAATGCCGAATAGAAGTCGGATAAAACATGACTTGTTATTTTTTAATTTTGTAATATCATTTGAATGGTTCTCCAATTTCAATAATTCAAAAAGTAATCAACAGACATTAAAGCAGTCTTTAAAACGAAATAGTTTATATTGGGTCTGAGTTTTATCGGCATTTCTATGAACTTTTAAAATGTATATAAGTAGTTATAGTGACATAACTACAATAGTCTTACATGCAGATATTAATAAGTTCTATAATATTATAGAACATTTTTGTTCTATCATTAATACTTACACAGCGTACGCAAAGCAAGACATATTATTGTAAAAAAATTACATCTCGGGTTGGTTTTAGTAGGTATTTCTAAGGATCACACTTATTTTTTCTAGTAATAAATAGCTAAATGTTACTCAGACAGAAAATTAGTGTGATGTCACTAAACAATTTTATTATATTATAGAGCGTCTATGCTTCGGGTATGGTAAAATGTTCTTTCGTCTGTCAGTTTGTATGTTTTTATGTATGGATGTTTGTCCGCAAGAAATACCGTACTCGCGTTCAGGTCGTAGTTTCCATCCAATCTCGATAAAACTAGGTTTTCATATTATGAAATTTACACTTCGACTTTTGATTTTTTTTAAAGATCAGGGATATTTTATTAAGAGGAGTTTATCTCCCAAAAATAGGAAAAGAGTTTGGTAGAATAGTTATTCTTTTCGATGCCGCGTATCAACAACACTTTTGTCATTCTCGCAAGCCATTTGGAAGCCGCATATTTTTTGATGTGGTCGCGGGTACAACAGTTCAGAAAAATGCGGGTGTGTAAATTGGGTAGACACGTTTTCTAAAGTTAAATGTCATTCAATATACTCGTAAAATTTCATATCTTTCCTTTCCTCCGGAGACAAATGCTTATTATAGTCGGCAGGTTTAAGACACGGCGCATGGTCTGGAATACATAATAGCCTTACAACAAACTTAATTTAGATACTTACAATCTTTTCAATGGCCTCAGCAACTGCATGTCATATTTGCTCCTTCGATTGAGATCTGAAATAAAAAAAATGGTACGTTATTATTGCATATTACTTCAATGCATGAAATGAATGTTAGTAGCACATATATATAATATTGCTGATATGTGAATAAGTTAAATAGAAACCAAGTAAGCGAATTAAGCGGTTTAAGTCGAAATTTACAAATAGCTATGAATGCTATCTAATCACATGGCCAATAAAATTCAAATAAAGCAATTCGATGGAGTGGTGCAAAGCAATAGTTTCAAGAAAGCCAAGCGTGAAATACCCACATGTGAAGCGCGTCACCAACGAAACAAAACTGTCGCTGGGCTTGGCCAGGGAAAAGTCAGTCGCTCAGCTATGCAATTTCTCGGAATATTTTAGTAAAGTTTGGGTTAATCATTCGGTCCAGTCTTGTTAACACTCTCCGAGATGGTGACGACACGAGCGTCACTCTGTCTGACTCAAACTAACTGTTGTATTGTTTTCATTTTCTAATTGCGAAAGAAATGTCTCTATTATACGTTTTCGCGTGAGTGATCGCCATTGTATAGAAATATGAGTAGGTATAGAATGATAGGTATGGCTCTTGATTTGCGATGGTAAGTATGTCTTAATAGTTGGTATAGTGGCGTAGAATGAAAATGGAGAATATTTAGTAGAATAAAAAACATACCTTTGAATTGAGTGACCTCCTCTTTTTTAGAAAATCAATGTAGCCTCAGGGTCCTACAAAGTACATATTTAAACAGATATTAATATACCAACTAATTATAAAGCTACAACTAATAATAAAGGCGAGATAATGATTTGAATGAATTGAATTTATTAATGGATTCTGCTAATTATAGAAGTTCTTGGTCACAGTTTTATGAAACACTGTTTACGATGCGACATCAAGACCTAAATACATAGATTAATTAATTAAAGTCCAATGTTATGGTCGAATAAATTTAAATAGAAATATAGAAAAAAACAGAATCTAACAAACACAAATAGGTACATATATAAGTAATGGTATCTACGAGTTCGGAATTGTATGTAACAGAAAAAAACGTTACCCTCATTCTGAGCAATAGAGTAATAAGAAAGTGATGCAAACAAGCAGATGGTTTACTTAATGGTAAACAGTAAGCGTCACCTATCGATCGACATTAGCAAACACCCAAGTAAGTTTTATTTCTTACTCGATTGCGTTGGCGTAAACGCGTAAGTTTTGTATAGAATCAAAAAAGCGTTTTAATATCAATTCCATACAAAACTGACTTTACGCAAACGGGATCGAATCAGTAAGAAAACTCGAACCAAGCACTCAGGTAGTCTTCGGGAGCGTTTCCAACCCTATAAGGTTTTATGGCTTTATCTTTCAAATTTAACAATGTTATAATGATCTCTGGAAGATTATACAACGAACAGGCGATAGATCTACTCGTATATGCTCAAACATAACTAGCCAAAAATACTACAATTACGGCAAGTCTTGCATACACGGATCGTACGGAAAAACCAAATCGAAAACAATTTAATAATATTGTCGATTTTGTTTGTCAGTCATATAATAAATGTACACAGAATGATATTTATAAAAAAAAATTGACATGTTACTTCCCGATGGCCTACTTAGGGAAGAGCCATGCCCAGCAGTGGGACGCTAAGGGTTGATACGTACTTCCGTAACACTGGTGTGCAATCGATTTGCAAAAATAATAGGTAAGTACTTAATACACAAAAATAAATTAACATATATCACCTAAATTTTAACATTCCACCATGGGAAGGCATTATTGCAATCCTTAATCGAATTACACAATTTAAAAATAACAATTATATAACACAAAGAAAATAAAACAAAGTATGCCACAGTTTCTCATTTGGAATATAATCTACTGGGTGTACTAGTAAAATAGTTAGACAAAGAAAATTAGTCGAAGTAACTCGATCTGCCAGAGTAAACAGAAATCTTTTACGTCATCCTCTCGTTGTGGCAAAGGGCGGGTGTAAAGTTACGAACTCGTTTTAGTCCTTAATCTATAGCTACCTATAATAATGTGTACCTTGCATGCCGGTGTAGGGTAGCATCGCCAAGAAACTTTACCCTTTTTCCTTTTAGCTCGGCTGCCCAGTGGACCACAGTGTTTTTTTCCAAACCGGATTCCCATCTCATGGCCATGTCCCGTGATGCCAGTATAGGACTCTCGTAATAATATTGAATTTATGACTCTCCGTATATTGTGCGGCTACTCATTTTTAACGGACTTCAAGAAGGAGGAAGTACTCATATTATAATCGCGAAGTTTGTAAGAATATATGCATATGTGAATGAAAGTTTCTTGCTTTTTCACGCAAAAACTGCTGAACCGGATTGGATGAAGTTTAGTACGGACATAGATTAGACCCTGGATTGACACATAGGCTACTTTTTATCTTGTACTAGCTGTGCCCCGCGGTTTCACCTGCGTAGTTCCCCATTTGATTGTCGAGATAATGGGGGAACTATTGTTTTTGAAGTCGGTTAAAAAGTATCCTATGTTCTTTCCCGGGGTCCAATCTACCTGTGCACCAAATTTCATCAAGATCGGTTTAGTGGTTTTGGCTTGAAAGCGAAACAGACAGACAGACAGAGTTACTTTCGCATTCATAATATTAGTTAGGATTAACGCAGGTAACACCACAGAGCGCGGTAGCTAGTTATTTATACGATTTTCAGAAATGGCTGGACATATTTTAACAAATCTTTTTTGTTCAAAAGGGTAGTAATAATACTTTCCGATTGGTTCCATATAAACTATATCAATATCAGTCCAGTAGTTATATTAATTAAATATAACTTAATTTTATTTGAGTAAACACAGATGACATTTTAGTAACGTAAGTTATGCGTTCAAAAATGAAGTCGCTTTTGATTTCGTTTTAAGTTCCTATTACTTATATGTTTCTATATTTTTATTTGGCTTAGAATTCTTTTGTCTCAGATATCATGTAGTATTTTTTTATTTAGAACCCGGTTTCGAAACTTGGTTTCGAATGCGACCCAAGCGAAATTTTGAAACCTGTGACTAATTAAGTTCCGTAGTTTTAGTTACAATATACTAGATCATTGCCGAAGTAGAGCGCTATTGTACGTACCTAATAAGTTAGGGCGGGCTATAAAAAGTAAATTAGAGAACTTATAGTATGAGAATTTGGTAATATTTTTGGGATAACAAGATGTCTGGCAATACTGATAGAGGCCGACCCAAACTATATTGCTTCTTCTCTTTATGATTCTGGTCCCGATCGCCCTCTTTCGGAAACTAATTGAAGATAACAAACTTGTTTTTACACCACTTGCTCATTTTGGAATCGCAGCTGATGGAGTGAGCGATATTGTTTTCTTTTGGCGTTTTTTATAGAAATCTTCAGTGTAAAAGTTTTCCGAGCGATGAAATGAATTTCGAACTGGGGTACGAATTACGTGATCGTTTTTGCGCTGGTGCTAAAGCCTGTATTACTTTTTTCCAGCGATGAAAAAGAATATTTTTACCACGGTATTAAAAAGGCTATCTTGAACTCCCTTCCTATTTATATACAACGGTATTTTAATGCTCGAGTATTAATGTCATTTTACTTCATAAGATCAAATACGCAGAATGGGCGCGTACTTACCTAGCGAATAGTTTTAGAATTGATTTTTGCAATAGTGAATCAAATTCATTCGATGAAATATTTGTTTTTGTAATTTTTCTAGACAAGGAAAAGGTTAGTGATGTCACGGATCTCAATAGATCAATATTTTCTCACTGGAAAAATCTCAAAATTAGGCAAGTCTAATTTTACCAAGTTCGATTTTATCAGAAATTAAATACGATTTTTATTATTAGTTTCTTTAAATGCTGTGTATTTATTACAATACTAAAAGCGCGAAACCTTCAATCCGCTTTTTTTGGTCTCATATGTCACGTTATTTCAGGTGTAAGTACAATACACCGACTTTGGGCTGTACTACACCTACTCAAAAAGGTACTCACCAAAGTTTCAAAAATATATGTATTTAGTAAAATTATCTGAAAACAATTTTTTTTATACAATTCTGCGATTCTGTTACATCATTTTGTGATTTGCTATGTCGGCAATGTTTTTTTAAATCCCAATGCGGAAGAAATCTTACAATTGGTTTAACTCTAACAAAAAAATAACATAGTGTATTTTGATTTGTTGATAGTGCGTAGGACGAAATCGAATTTTAAATCTGAGAAAAACATTTATGATTTTGTTATTTGAGATTTACTTTAAAACAGTTTACTCGAATATATATAAGTTTTAAGCATTTAGCTTTCTTTGAAGAGTTTCGAGAAATCTTGGCCATTGGAATCAATGAGTTTGCTGTTCGTCGGTCGTCGACCCTGTAATTTAGCCGTAAAATATCGTCACGAAACTGTGTTGGTTTTGGTAACAGACGCAACCTTAGGTCAACCACTGGAAGGCTAAGTTTGGAGGTAAATTGTTTGCACAAATATTTAAACAAATAAACTTGAGCTTTTCAAGTTATGTTTATTAAGGTTAATTTCATTTATACATCGACTTAGCAGATACGAGTATCTTACTTGTATGATATTTGTTTATTATGTAATACCTAGTAATAATGAGGATAATAAAGTAAGTAAGTACCTAAGTAATATATAAGTTTTTAGGGTGATACTGTCGAGAGTATTCTTGATGAAAAGTATTACCAAGATGGCTGCAGCCACAAACGGCGGATTACCTATGTATTTTTGTACTAGGTACTTACTTAATATGGGTATTAAATGTAAGAGCTTACGAGTAGCTAGTAGAATATCATACAACTTATTACATGTCAGATCCAAGCTTGCCTCCACTACAAAATACGAATAATAGATTTTGAGAGTTGTTTAAATTTAATTTGTTAAAGTGAATATACAATTAAGTAAATATTCTTAGAATATTTGAAGCGCTTCCTGTTGCCGTTATTGCCGAGCAAATAAAAACAACAAATCATTACGTTTGTTCAATCACTCTGAAATATATATTTTATTCTGTTTTAGTATTTCTTGTTATAACGGTGTACCGTTCTGTAGAAATAGTAAACAGTCTAGCATGGTGACAGACAGACGAACGGACAGTGAAGTCTTAGTAATAGGGTCCCGCTTTTCCCCTTGGGTACCGAACCTTATAAGGTGTCCAAAAATTTACCGACGTTACCCCATTAAATGAATTATCTGCTGGCAGAAGTAAATGCCTGATATATAAGGAAAAATATATCATTAATTCAGTAAACAGTAGGTTTTTTGATTTTTTGTAACCTGCTAGTTTTGAATAAATAACTTCTAATGTTAGTAGGTAATGTACAAATAGAGATCGGTAATGTTTCAAACAAATTAAATAAAGATAACAAAATGTGTAATTTGAAGAAACATCTTCGAAATGACTGATATGTATCAGAGTTAATAAGGTAAAGCGACGACACCAAAGTATAAATAAAATCCAAAGTTCAGAAGAAGTAAGTGTATAAAATGCGTATTATTTGATTTTTGTTACTATAACGTTAACATGTCTTAGATACAAAAATATTATAAGCAGAAATTTACACAACGTATCGTAAGTGCAATTTTTGTAAACTGACGTATGTTTGATTAATTGTTCTCTATAACACGAGTTTTCAAACGGAACTGTTGTTGTTGAAAGTTGAAAAGGTCCGACTACATTTTCGTTCACATTCGAAGAACTTCATCAGGGCTATTTTATTATAATGAGGCGTTTGTGTCCACAACGATGGCATATGTTGCACTGACCTCAGTCATTGAGTACCTTTTACTTACAAATAGCTGAATTTAGCATACCATACATAGGCCCAATCCATGGTTCCACGATTAATATAGTTGGCACTCGTACTTGCCTAACACAGTTACTTTAATGTTGTAAAAGGCTGCCAAACTATGCCACTACGAGATAATTCAATACTATTTCAAGTAATATATTACTACACACCTTAGCAAATATCAAATTATTCGGTTGTAAATATTATCAGTAGATCGTTCGGTTAATACGTATCGAACACAATCAAGATTGTGGATTTTATTGTCCATTACAATGCCAGCGGTAGCGGTATGTACCTAACGATATAATAGATAAGCGGGGACTGAAAACAATCTCATCAATTTACAATTGCGGTACATGATTACGACAACTTTCTGCATTCTACGTGGCTATTTCACGCAGCACTAGGTAACATCTACAAGTATATGTAACTAGTCTGGTCTACCTTCAAATTATATGTATAGCTATGTAATGCATAGAATTTCAAAAAACACATAATTTAGAAAAATATGAAAGAGACAGAGACATTGCTAATATTAAGGCACTTAACTATAAATGTATACTACCTAAAGAAAAGTTGGTTTATACAAATACTAGCTGTGCCCCGCGGTTTCACCCCACCAATTTTCAGCAAAATTGGTTCAGCCGTGCTTGAGTTATAAATAGTGTAACTAACACGACTTTCTTTTATATATATAGATATTTGACCGAGCAAGCGGAGCGAGCTCAGCATCTCTACTTCACATCTGGCAAATGTTCTTTCATCTGTCAGTTTACGTGTTTGAATGTATGGATGTTTTTTGTACAAGTCGTAGTTTCCATCCAATGTTAACGAAACTTGGTATACTGGTATTACGAATTTTAAAAATTGTTTAAACTGATCTTAATGTCCGTAGAACTCGTATGTGATACAAGGTCTAAAAGACTGTGACCTACCTTATAAAAAGATATCATTTTATATGTTTAAGCGACTGTTCAACTGAATCTTTGCGTGCATGAGACTTATGACAGTTTTGGATGCTATTTGTAAACTTTAAGTACCTATTCATTTTTAAATCAGCAAAATTATTGTGGTCGCGAGGTCAAGAATTCGTATAACTAATAGTAGCGTATATACCAAAACAAATTAAAAAAAACAGTTGTCGGTTATTCCGTCCTCAGAAATAACTGAACGGACTCAATTGGCCACTTCGAGTTGTGTGTGAGGGCATTATTGTTTGAAGATCGAGGTGATAATTTCAGTTATTGAATTGAGGACTAATACTTCTGACCCAGTAACCTCTTTCAAAGCAAATTAAGTAGAAAATTAAAGTAATTTCGTGCAATATATCACATTCTTGAAATTGCCCACGTTTGTGGTTAAAACTAGAGTTCGATGATTGTAATGGCTGCCAGTCTTTCACTTTTTTATTGATGGTTCATAATAATCATGTACGGTATACAATTTTGCTTTTCTAGGTATAAATCTGGCCAGTTCTTAATTGTTAGTTGAAAAGTTGCAAGTGTGTCCTCCTCAAATCTGGCCCAACATCATCGACATGTCGAATAAATGGCGTGTTGACTTGTTTAAGTTTATATTAAGTAGGTAGTTGTGTTTTGTGTAAACAAGTTCAGTTTCCAAAGAGAGGAATCAAGTTTTTTTCAACTGCCTGTCCTGTCGTTTATACAACTCTCGCTGCCCATTTGTCGAGTCCAAGGTCAATAAAGCTGAGTATATCTCAGGCGCACTGTTTTAACCGTCATAATATAAGTAGGTATAGCTGACCAAGTACAGCAATACATTACCGCTTGTGCAACCCACGATATGTCTTGAGAATGACCAACAACCAAATTAATTACGAACAGACTTTTTTAGACAGAACTTTGTGATGAAATGAATCATGTTTGCTAAACACCAAATTGAACTTTAACCATTGAGTAACTGACAAAAAGTTGCCAATCGTTTATGTAAGTGGGAGAGGTATTCTAATGGAATTTTGATTACGAACGAAGATTCACTCAGTTGCGCAAATTGTCGTCCTATTTGGGTAATTGTACACGAATATTCTAGAAGTAAAGGAAATATCACAATATCGACCGCGACTTCGTTCATGCAAATTTTAAGCGCAAAACTTGCAAAATATGAAATTGAAAGCTGTTCCTTATTCAGCAAAACGTGACAATTTCAGTTCTTCTGAATGTGGGTCTTCAAATTAGATTTTCAGCGCTGTAATGGGCCGTTTATGCAGATTTAGTTCGTGAACGTTTCGCCTGGAGTTATGAATGAGCGTTGCAGATTTGCGTCTGTAATCGCCTGTCGTGAAGGCTGGCGGGCCGGAGCGGGCCGGGCGCCGCCGTGCGACGGGCCCGTAGACCACGGAAGCGCCTAACTGCCGCTAACGTCGCCTTCATTCCTATGCAAATCCTGCCGCATCATAATATAGACACAATTTGCATGTCCCCATGCCCTCTGTGGTTGCGGAACACTCGACGCTATCGACAAAGTGGGTATAACTAACACATCTTATGAATTACAAACAACTGGCGTTAGACAATGGCTGACCTGCATGCCGTAAAAAGGTACGGTACTTGTGCATGTACCGCCTTCATTGATTGTAAAATTTGTGAGGCAGAACTTGTGCGCTGGGTTACGGCTCAAAGAGAAGCGTGACTTGAATAACAAACTACGTAGGACAGAAAGTTTTCTAACCCAATATCTTCCGCAATTATTAATTTTAATCAAAATTCAGTGCGTGTTCACATGAGCTAATTAATTTTCTTTAAAGAAAAACCATCACGTCTTTCCATTCACTACATTCAACATTGTCAGTTTCTAACCTATGTATCACAGTACCTACCTAATGTACTCTTAGCAGAGCTTATTTCCAAGTGTAGAAATTATCTTGGTGAATAACTATTCGATATGCTAGAAACAAGTTTTTGCAGTAGGACAATTAAGAATATCAGCTACAACTTAGAATCCATATTTAAAAAGGATTGCTTTTTGGTTATAATATGTAAAAATTTGGAAACATTAATTTTTACGACATTTCACTTCTCTCATCAATCAAACAGTATGTATATAGAGATTTCATTATTACACTTTCATTATTTTTTCGGTAAGCCAAATTTATATAGATAGAGTGAGATTACCCTCCGGCTGTTTTCTAATTGGAAAGGAGGTCTCATAAAGAGTAGGGCACAATAATTATACGTCCGAGAAACAGGATGCTCCGACGTAGGCACATCGTCATCAGTTCCCAAGAATTACTTACGACAGGTCGGAGTGAGCTGGCCAGATTTGCAGGTAAGTCGCTCACCATTTCCTCTAATGGGCGGCTTAGGTTCCAACAACACAACCAGCAGATTAGTTACTAGTATCTACAGAGTTATATGCAGAACCTTGCGTGCTAAATAGAATAATATAGGTACGATATAATACTGTATTGTGGTCATGATTATCATGTTTAACTTTGTAATGAACCAGGGATATGAGAAAAATAACTTGATACATAGATGAATGCTTACGAAATATATCAGGAAATAAGTAAAATTAAAACGACCGTACCATCATCTATTATTCTGGATGGAGCTTAATAACATAAACGAAAATAAATAGTTGGACCGTTTCAATGTTTAGGTATAGGTAGTTAAAAGCCGTTTCATAATTCTTATACATACTTTTACACGACGAAGAGAGAAGGCTTATGATTTTAATGGACTATGTATTTGTATGACTGGCAACAAAAATGTAGACTCAACATTAACATAGTACCCCAAAATATTAATGAGTAATTTAAATGAAGATATACGTTTCCGTAGTAAGTGTTTATGGCTATGTCTTTGGTAGTGGCAGTTTAAGTAATAGATAAGGTATAGCAGTATTATGATAGTTTGACGTTTCCTTTTAGCTAGTATAATGCTAATTAGCGAAAAGTATTATACCCCTGTAGAAATATGCCTATGCCACAAACGGAAGATTCACAGCGCAGTAAAAAGTAGTCGCTGTCCAGTCTGGTCACAGACTGATACAAAGTTTCTATAGTATTTTCTGGTTGTGTCACAGATTGTTCAGTAGTAACCCGTAAAACCTGATGATACAGAGAACCAATTATGAGTTTTTCCCTGCGGCGCGACTCGACGTATCCGGTGCCTCTGCGTGTAAGTTCTTATGAGTATACCACGTACTTGTTATTGGGTAAAGATTATGGCATAGAGACTTTGAGACATGAAAGTTTTTTTGCAACATCAATCTCATGACACTTCTGAAATACATGAAGCCGCTTAGACTTTGGGTGCTGTATGGAAATAGAAATATATATCTACAAAAACATACTTTCCTACAGCTTTTCATATTCATTTTTGTTTTTTCTAAGTAGATTATTTTTATTTAGCGTTTTTGTAATCTTGTAAATATTTTGTGCAATTTTGAATAAATAGATATTTAACAGATAACAAAACCTGCTAAATATCTGTCTGTATCTGGTGGGCTAGGGTCTATTTTATACCATGCTCTACCTATACACAGCGTCTCATCTGTAGCATCTGATCTATGCTCCAGGGTACATTCCACGCGTACCCTTTGCTCGCATATTTCCAACTATAAAAATAAGTATATCTTCAGTGGTTCTAATATTTCTAGATATGTTTCAATAAACCACACTGTTTGGAATATAAAACATTTAAATTCTAGAAAATTGCCAAAGATAGGTTCTGTGTAAAATACATATCGCTGAAAAGCTCTGTCTACCGTTTAACCCTGCTACCAACTCAAACTGGCAAAACTACCTACTTACTTATAATTTTCTAGGAAATGAGAGTTTAAAAGATTGAGATTTTGTTATTTTGTTTTTGTTTTCATATTTGTGAGTACTATTAAATTATAGGCTCTTTCACTATAAACGATAACCTATAAGTTCTGCAGAAAAAAATAGCCGTTAAGAGCAATTGTAATGTGGCTTATGGTACCTGGTTTTTTTTAAATATTCAAAACTCACAATTCTATCTTTATTTGATCAGCAGTTTAGGTAATATTGATGAACCTTCCTTTCGATGGCTTCCATGATACATCTTAAATTACACGAAATTCACATTTATACATTTAAAGTACAATTCCTGAATTAAAAACAGAAACAGCCTTTCATGTGACACTTATTTAAATTTCTGCCTCATGTATTTTAATTCCAGTAAAACATACTAGTACTTACGACGAAATAATCTCCTAAAGTATAGATTAAAGAACAGACGTTTTACAAAGCTCTCGCAACACCCGCCGTTAAATATATTATGTTAATGTTACATTATTAGAATTCTGTAAGGCTTACGCATTTCTATCTCTTTTACTGCCGACACTTACCGTTCTATTATGTGGAGTAATTTGTTTTCGGCTCCCGATACGAGCCACGATTATAATCACCGCCGGAATGTCGAAACGACTTATCAATTCGATACGGTTTATTTTTCATCTAAAATACCGAAGGCTTCTTTGTAACAGCCTTTTAATGAGCCAGGAACATATTAGACGAAACATGCCCGGGGCTATATGCGGGTAAGATTGAGCACTGTATAAGTCAATAGCTAAATTAGAAATGCGCTTTTGTTCATACGCTCGGCGTTACTCGCGTTAATACTACATGTTTCTGAGACAGAACCTCATTTGTTACGTTTTAATTGAACTCGGGTTTAAGGGTGCCCCGGGAAGAGTAGCGCCGGGCTGGAGCGTCTTCACCGAAGAACAATCCTCTACCGTAAAATTGGATAACATTATATACTTACTTCGTTCTATGTAACCCGAAAGAGCGAGCGAGGGCTTCGCTCGTATTGTACTGTATATTACAATCTAACTTTAATAATTAGGGAGAATCGCATGTTATTTATCGTAACTTAGACTCATCCCAAACCCTCACACTGTTTGATTACAGCGTGATTGAAAACATTTCAAGGATCAATATTATGTTTACAATAGAACATTAGTAAATAAATAACCGTACCCTATCATTACAGAATCGAGGCTTCAAAGTGAACAAAGGGTTGTCACTTGAAGACGAAGTCCACAAATCAAACTAGAATGAATGTTTAAATTTTGGGTCGGCCTCATTGAGCTGTCATTGGGCAGAAGTAGAAGCGTATTTATAAATCAGAGATACGTCAAATTGTGGTTATCAGTTACTAAGATATACGTGGGATACAAAGCGAAGCTTGTCTTCTCGTATCGTGTGTCAGTCATGTTCTTCATGAGAACTAACGCCCAACGGGCTTGTAGAGGGCCTTGCTATCGGACAAGAAATTGAATTCTGAATATACGTATTACACATGTATTTTCGTACGAATTTTCGTTTGGTCCGTCCCACCCTGTATGAGCTTAGCTGTCATTCGACTATTAATTTCTAGTATTTACCTCGTTTAATAATTGAGAATCACGGGCTTATTATCTTAGTATTAGTAGTGCCATTTTCATTAGCACCCAATAGTTCCAGCCGATAAAAAATCAATTTAGTTATTATTGAATACCTAATACGTAGTATATTTTCGATGTGGTTTCGTTTCATTAAATGCCTGGTTCAGTGAATGTTGTACTTGATACACTTGAACAGCTCCACTATTTGCTCTACTAATTTTAAGCTTTCTCTACTCTTGCATACAAGTAATCTATAAACACAATGATGACAGAGAACACATCAAGTAGGTAGTGTAGAATGATAAAAGTAATAGTATGATAATGGTACTTTGATCGTAGTGAAAGGAACATATATGCTTCTTTCACTACGATCAATTTATGCTGCTAAGTTTTATGTAGAAGTTTATAATAAATATTAAAAGAAGACATAACAACTGACAGCTACAAGGTGTTGTTGCTGTTCTGAACTCACACAATACCTAACATAAGAAAGGGAAGATAATGATGATGTACATAACATGGCTATGAAACGATCCCAGATATGCACAATCATCTCTAAAAGAGTAACTGCGCAACAACAAGGGAAAATGTATCAAGGATTTACGCGTTTATAATAAAATCTTATCGCAAATGAATCTTTTCAAAGGCGACGAGATAGCAGAGCTTGTTTCACAATATCGACTTATATATTCTCACATGAGTTGAGTATAACACTCACGATACCATCTGCGTGTCAAAGCATCGTCATATATTCGCTTTACGTCTTTACGTTTACCGAGAAATATATTCTGGTGGTATACGCTCGTAAACCCTCATAATATTATTGACACAAATCCGTATAACGTAAAACTGATATCGTTTGCAAATAGACTAGAATAGAAATTGTTTCGTGACTCGGTCAAATTGATCAGCTACATTATTCTAAGAATTGTGTGTGCTTTTTTTAACCACCAACGATAAAAACAATTTTTTTTAAATGTAGCGTATGTATCTATGTGTTTCTGTGGCATTGCAGCTCAATTTTAACACTGTTGCGATTGTACCATGTAGCTCGGGGAAGTGTTGGAATATGTGGTTAGTCTGCTGCAATGTACCTGTTAAACCTCGATCTGCATACTATGAGCTGCGTAACAAACGTTTGTTGGCATCAGTTGAACGTTTCGTTCGGAATGTTATCGTCAATGCCTGGCTCACTGACATGCCATATTCTTATACAGAGTTAAAAGATAATCTTCAGGTTATCCAGCTGTAATTTTTTTTATTTGGTTGGAGTACCTAACCATTAAATTTTTAAAAGTATATATTATTTTATTGTAAAAAATTAACATAAAAGAGTTGTTTCAGGAATGTATGGCGCTCCGGCCAGCACAGTGTACCATAAATAAGTAAGGGATTTTTCATTATTTATATACAGCCAAATTCAAAATAACGTAACTTATCACAGTGTACAAAATTAATTTGGATTCTAAATATTTCCACGTTTTTTACGCAAATAAAGCGATTTGCGCGTGTGTATGTTGTATACTAAAAAACATGATAACCATGATACGGTGATATGAATTCTGTTCTGAGCTAAAAAGGTGTTATCGCATTTATCAACGTGCTAAAACTTCTGAAGTACGGATAACTAGGTAGAAGAAATCAAATCAAATATTTACTGTAGGCAAAACTCAATTACTTTTCTCTACTCGTGATGTATAAAGTTACATTACAAGAGTCTTTTCGGTAATACTCGTATACTTCAATAATAACCAATAGCTCAGTAGTACAGACAAAACTGTAATATAGAAGTAGAACTTCAGCTGGCTTCTTTATTTAGCCAGAAAAAAATACCTACTTAAAATCCAGATTTACAGACGAAGCTACGTTACACTTCGAGTTTTGGTTTTAAATTATGATGTATGATTTATTTGAACGCTCAAATTGGACTTAACAAATTAAAATGTAATCCATGCATTTGGAACCCAAGTGTGAATTAACCGATGGCTGAATTGGTATGGCGACGATATTAAGCCGCGTATACGCTAGACGAGCCGAGCACGAGCAGAGCCGAAATTCGTGTAGTGTGGACCGGCTTACGAGCCTTGATCGAGCGCGCTTCGAGCGTTCGGCTCGGCTGTGCTCGGCCTGTTGTCGGTTTTTTTACGAACAAAAAGGGATTTGCGGAGAGAGATTGTTGTAGGCTCGATGCATGTCCACGTTGGATTTCGTATATAATGTACAAATTTGTTATCTACGTTATGTCTACTTCTACTATAAATATTTATCAAAAAATCTGACACCTTACTGCGCTAGAAACGAAAGAAACTTGCACCGCTTGGTGATTTTAAGTTGTGAAAATTATAGCCATATCAAAGACGTCAGAAAATATCCTTCTTTATAAAGAAGGATATTTTCTGACGTCTTTGATACCGCAAATATGGATTTGGGTAAAGTACGTTGATAGTTACCTCGCCTGACAAGCTGTGATTAATAAAAGCTTAAGCCTCGCACACTTCTGCCTCGCTTTACTGAAGTAACCTCATAAAACATCGAAATTACGAAACTTCTACTGTTGAAACGATCGGCTTATTTATTATTTTTCTTTTACTAGAAATGTTTATGTCTTACTAGAGGATTGGTTACTTTCTGTTTATTTGTTTGCTAATATTACTGGAATACGGGTTGTATAGATTTCCAGAGTATACAGTAAATTGTGTTCCCGGGAGAAATGAATGTTGTTTGTTTAGCAAATATCCGATACCATTGAAATGTTGTAGCGTCACTGGGCAGAAAGAAAGTCAGCGTTGCCGACGTTCGCCGTGAACTTTCCGCAAGGGCGGGCGGCGCGAGCGGGACTCGATCCCGCCCGCCCAGTGTAGCGCGCGCCGCCCAACGGGACGAACGCGTGTTGTTCTTCATTAAAAAGAATCGTTTCGTAAACACTGTCGGCAGTTGGTCTCGCACTTTGCGATTATTTGCACAGTGAGTGATGAAAGTGTTGAAATCTAAAACGTTTCTTGTAGGGCGAGAAATAACAATGCAAAATTCTAAAAACTCTTTACAGAGATTTTGGCATTTTACTGTGTTCCTCGTTAAAATATTATTAGGTGACATTATAATTAAAAGTCATTGAAGAGTCGTTGACCCAATTAGTTCCCTCGATAATTTATCCAAATTTGAGCAATTAGATATAAACATTTAATAATAATATAGCTTTTGTTGTGTAGACTTTTTAATATATCTCGAAATATAACATAGTGGTACCGTACCTAATTGAAAAACATATAACATAATTATTGAATGAGTATAGGCAGCAAATGAACATGTCATTGCGGTGCAGTTTGCTTAATAACTTAGATCTGTGTTCAGTAATTTATTTAAAATACCGGTATATGTACTCGTTACATTATTTTTTTCATAACATACCAGAAACAAAAGACACTACGTTCCTTCTTGCGCAGTCGGGCAATAAGAAATATAACTTTGATAAAACGCTTGTTGAAAAAATCCTTTAAACGTTATCTTGTCCTGCAGGTGATTTAAGAGAATGCCTAAATCATACTGACTGACACTAATGGATCATATCTACGTAAATTCGTAAGTGAATAAACTCTTCAACAAACTTTACGGATTTCCCGAAAACTTTTCAAGAGATTTTTTCAAGAAAATACGCACTTTTATGAACTGCGGAATAAGGTAAGACTAGCCTTTAAAGTTAGCTTTTTATATGTACAGGAGTGGGTGGCAGGATTGAAGTGAAAGGAATTTTTATCCCTGTGGCTTCTGTGGCTTAACTTATATATATGTTTAAACTTTTGTGCATTTCATACGTATTTTTAAAGTGTTTTCAGATACTTACATCATCAAAAACCAAAGCTACTTAATTATTAGCACAATCCTCTACAGCGAGAATCAATAGGAATTTATACAAAAATAGATATATATATTATACAGTGACACAAAGAAAACACAGATGGTTTTAAAACTAATAAAGATTTACATCAAGTTACTATTAATATGTAATTCTAATAAAGACATTAGAATAGAGATAATCCATATTCTGGCTACATCTACTGTCTATAAAACTAGAAAAACTTTTTAAGGTTCCATACCCAAAAGGTAAAAGCGAGACCCTATTACTAAGACTTCTCCGTCCGTCTGTCATCAGGCCAGGTCTGTCTCATGAACAGTAAATATTTATCCCATACAAGAAACATGATTTTTTTGCTTTTTATTAATAACGGCAACACGTAGACACTGAAGTATTGACAGAATATTTATTTGTGTAATTACTTTAAGACAAAATAATAAAAATAAAAAAAACAGATGGGCTTCCATACAACAATTATGTTTTTTTTTTGCTCGATATTTATAACAACCGATAGAAACTTGAACGAATGTTGTACGGAACCCTTATTATGCGAGTCCGACTTATCGACGACCAATTCGGATTATCAAAAAGTTATTTTCTAAACCAATTCACGTTATAATTTTTGACAAGTACTTATTTATACAAGTATAGAATAATAATATGTAGGTAGGTAAGCCTTCAGATTTTCTAAAGACCGGATATTAAAAAAAGGAATTGGAAACGGTAGATAATTTGTTTAACTTTGAAGAAAGTATAATAGTAATATATGAATAAACTCCCAAATAAATGATACTAACAAAAAAAGAAATTAAATTCTGTTCAATGTCGCTGGCTTCAGAGATCTAATTTACCTACTTACTTTCAGTCATGCTATTGATTTGATTGGCTCGCAAGACTTTCAATTCTGCAGATTTTATTTTAAATTAGGCACGAGTATTTCTTTATTTATTAATAAGTGTAATTTTATTGGCTTACGATTTATTGAATTATGGAAACATAGGTAAGCATTTTTATTCTTGGATTCATACAATTGAAAAATGAACGGCAAAGTTTTCGCTTACTCGTAGCAATTATTCGTAGATATTTACTTTTAGTTTATTTTAAGGTTACCTAAACTGTAGACTCATGCCTACAACTTCGTCTATATGTATGTCACTTTATCAAATCAGATGACTAACACGTTTAGAGTGTTTTATCCGACAGGATTAATTGAATCGATCGGCCAGTTTATTTTTATATTGTGCATAGGTTTGCGTTAGATACCATCTCGCCTCGTGAAAAGCGACGATACGGCCTAAGATGTAGCATGCTAGCCTAAAAGAAACCGGTTTATTGGCGACTTGAAAAATCCCAGATTATAGCTATCGGAAAATACGAGTAGAGCAGTCGCCCACGAGTTCCATAGTGTTATAGTTCGTACAATAAAAGTTTACGCAAAGCGTTTTGTGCGTGTCTGTGGAACCTCTGCCATGTAATATTACTGAACTAGAAAAAAATCGTGACCGAAACCGAGGTTATTGGAGAGTCCATCTGGTTCAATAACCGTGGCTATCAGCGAAACAAACGGAACGTCAGCATCGGCATCGCGGTGAATCAGTGATGAACATTTAGTCGCGGTCTCCACTGATTGTCGCTCAAGAGGCGTGGGAAAACAAACAACCGTTGTTCTCGTTAACGGCCTCTTGTCCTCTGTGAAAACGCTGCAATTGTCACCGAAATTTACATACCAATTCGGACTTTAAACCACAGTAATAAAACCGCTGCTAAAGAACTGTTTGTCACAGCCGCAGGTTCGCTCCACCGGTTAAGGCTCTACGTTGTTGACCATCAGAAAGTCAATCAGTCAGGACTTAAACTTTTATATAATATAAGTACCTACCTACATAAATAGATAACAAATAATATTTTAAAATAAATATTACGTAAAAAAAGCTTAAATGTTAAATATTTATGTCTAAAATATTGTACGTTTCACTACCTGCGTTTTTTCTCGATCCCCCATTCCATTTTTATAAAACCCTTTCCTCATGTTAAAGTTTATTAAAATGTGATGTCCATTTCCGTTCGCTTACAGCTTCCTTTTAAGCTATACGTACAGTAAAGGCAATCTTACATAAGCTCACTCCAAATGTAGCATGATTATCTATGCATGAGTTTTATTTGTAAGAACTCTACTAAGAAAGCTACAACTAAACCGGTTCAGCGAAGTCAACGTGTTTGGACGACAGCCTGTTTTTTAGGTTCAGTGTTCAGTTCTAAAGACTTCTCCGAGTTAGAGCGAGAGAGAAAATAAGTTTGTCTCTTCTCTTTACGCTACTTTGTCCGATGATAGCCGATAGTTTCCGATGCGTTTGCGCCGGCTGCGTCGCGTCTACTTCACAAGTCACAACACCCACGCGATTAGGCGTTTTTTTGTTCTATGACGTAAATTCATTGATATTTTCGTAGTACCTATTGTACCCCGCACGCCGCCGTTATGTAATACTCTCATTACAAACTTTTAATTGGATTAAACTTTTAATACTTGATTTTTTAAGCTATCGCGTATGACTTTCAATGTTCTCAATAACAAACGACTTGAAAAGAATTTTCATGTTGACATACTTGCTGTTTTAATTAAATATAAACAAGTTTCAATATTTTAGTGCAACAATGCAATAAGCGACAGGCCCGAGCTCTTTGTTCGGACCGGTTTTGGTGATTGAAAGTGGGTGACTGTCAGTAATGCTGTAGGAATAAGGCCCTGTGAATACAAGGCAGTGTACGCACTAACCAAGGTACCTACTGGTTTAAAACTGCACATGAAGGTAAAGACCAGTTAACTTAATTCTGTAATAGAGCAAAGCTTTTAATGAGTGTTTTTTTTTAATATTTGCCTTTCAACTCTTGCGCTAATTACTACGTAATCAAACAGGCATACAAAATAAGTAAAAATGAGCACGCAACACTCCAATCCCTTCACCTAGTTATTAAGCCATCAGCGGCATCAAAGCGTTGAATTATTGCGTGTAAACAAATATTAAATAACAAATAAGGCACAATTTTCCCATTACGAAGTTAGGGTAAACAGAACCGACCGATTCGGGCTAATTTTGCAACACCCAATTAAAAATGTATCGCCCCAGTCGACCGTTACGTGATCAGGATCGGAAAGCTGATAATCTGCGAAGTTAATTTTAAATTCTGCACGTAAAGGAATTTTTAATAGAATCGCGAAAACATTAGGTACAAGGATCTCACGCAGCGAAATGCAGATGAGGTCGGGGTTAGCGCCGACCCGTGACCGTGCCCACCACGCCATGACTCTGAGCTCCTGTTTCCTAATGTTTTCAGGACACGCAGACAACCGCTTAAGTGAAATAAAAATTAACGATTAGATTTTACCACACTAAAAATAATAAAATTGAAAACAAAAGGACCATTCTTGCCCTTTTTCGAAGGTTTCCAAGGTATGTGGCAATTTTACAATTCTGCCAGTACCCAAGTCAAGTGTTACACGCGCTCCATTAGAGGCAATATTATAGTGTCATACGGGCATTGATTTCATACCGTTTTATAATACCTAGATATTCACTGGTAAGCATACAACTTTCTATTGCATTGCCTAACGGGAAGGCATGCGGCACAAACTGGCAGATGGCCCGACGTTGCATGATGCACTCGTTAGGATCGAGCATGCCGTGCCTACCCTCGTACCCTGTATCAGATTGAGCAAAGTATTATATAAGTTAGTACATAAGATCAAAACATTTTATTGTTTCAATTAGTATAAAATTCCTGTAGCTATTTCTACTTGCAGCGAATGGATTGCGATTCGAGTTGATCACAAGCTTGGATCTGGTGACGGAAATACGAGCCATTTTTTTGTTATCTAGACATTGCGATCAGTAATATTCAGTCTTATAGGTTTAATTATGCTTTTTCCACCTTTGACTTTTGGAATACTGATGTTATACTTACGTTACCGTTGCTCTTGTATATAATCGTGACTCGGCATGTTTATAACGCTCAAATACTTTCGCCTTAAAGTTCGCCTCACTGCGATGGACAAATATTGCGGTTTGTTTGAATCACGTCTACGGTGTATCATGGACATTGTATTCCGTGACCTGCGCCTCACTTATCTCACACCAATCTGACCCCGCTGCGTTCTACGTGATTATATAATAATGACATTTGCATAAACACAAAGCTGTGCAAAGCTAAAACTATTTGTCTACACAACTATCTCAGCGAGATAGAAACACTGCTATTTATTAAGGGATAAAGATTAACGTAGACTTGGTAAACTGCACTAAAATGCAAATTGGCAATTTTAAAGTCGCCTTGTAGGTAATTTATTTTTATTTGTCGCTTTAGCGGGCTTTTCATTAATAGACAAAGTTTACATATTATTCTGCAGCGTTGATTTAAGAATAAACTAAACTAGTGAGCATAATGGTCTAGACACTCAAGAAGCCCTAGAAGAAAAACAATGGCAGCCAGATTTGGACTTCAATAGGTGCTTGTAAGAATTCTAGATTTGCTAATTGCTTGCCTTTGCATGTAGGCTGTCTATACTCGATAGTGAATTCACAACACAGAGGAGAAAAGTTGTTGAACTTGATCCGTGACCTTACCGACCGGCGAACGCTTTTTGTAGCTCTCAATACAAATATAAAAGACTTTATTGATCAATTAATTAAAACAAACGTGAGAAGTTGTACCATTATCTGTCACATTATTTAATCAAAATCTTATAACACGTTCCCATAAATAATAAGTAAGATCATAATAAACCTATTTACATTCTATCGTGTTGGCTAGTAGTCTGGTTCAACCGAATAAACGAAAAAAACTAAACGTTGGTGTTCTATATACTTACAAAAAGTGCCTACAGACAACAGTCAACTAAATTATTTAAAAGAGATATGCATGCTGGCGAATTATCTAAGCAGACGGGAGATAGGCAGGCACTCTAAAAGGATAGGTAGTGTTTTACGTACGTTAGTAAGTGGTTACTGTTCTACTTAGTAATTTCGCGACTACAAAATAAAACTGCTTCTAGTCTGTTAATAAACTGTAGAAATGAATCCTGGGTGTAGTCCTAGTGCATAAGATAATTAAAAATGTAAACTATGGTGTTCTATGAAATAATTTGAATTCGATGTTCAGAAATCTCGGAGGATATAAAACATTTTGTGATAAACTTATCACAAAATGTTTTATATTATCGTAGTACCTGTGTTGTAGTCCAAAGTTTAAGCAAGTAAGAATTCGAGTACTAAGTTCTTTTCAATCCATGAATTAGATATTAACCCAGTAACTTATTACCCAGAGATTGCAAAACGATCTAGGTGAGTTAAACACAAAGTAATGTAATGTACGAGAAAGCAAAGCAAATCAAACCTTTGCAGGTAACTCGCTTTTAAACTTCGGTATTGAAACTAGAGCAACATGTAACAACGAATCATTGAATTTAACAAGTTTCAACGCCGCTCCACACATTTACGGAGGCCTGCCAAGTGCTGTGTCACTTGCCGCATACGCAATCGTCTTTATTGTTTTTATACAGGTTTCTCGCCCTAATATAATTTGTTGTTTGTATTATGGATAACTCGAATCACTCCACGAGACAAACTTCGTCAAAGCGTCTAATGCTTCTTTACTACGTAGATATACGAGTATATTGTATGAATAACTTGGATTTAAAACAAGTTTGCGTCACCTACTAAACATAATATACATATCATCAAGCTTTACAAACACGATAGCAAATATTATGTATTATACTAAGCCAATGAATTACTTCGTATATTTCCTTATAGGTTTCTTAAAAACTGATAACTTATAATACATCAAAAATAAATATTTATAGATCCGCCACGCGGTGTTACTCTTTAAAATTTGATTATCTTACAGGAACACATTTTTTCGGGATAAAAGTAGCCTATGTTTTAATCCTTGACATAAGCTATCCGAGTGCAAAATTTTATCAAAATCCATTCAGTTGTTTGAGCGTGAAAGAATAACAAACAAAGATACAAACTTTGGTGTTTATAATATTAATAAGAAGCATGTGCTGCTATGAATGTGTAGAATTTGATACGAGTAGATTGTTATCCGAATAAATATAATCCGATACTTACGCTAAAGTAAGTTTTGCGGCAATGTTTTAAAAATACTTTTTAATCTACCTTGAACGTATAAAATTAACATTTATCTTTCAATCATTGCAGCCAGCGCCTTCTCTACAGAGATCAATAAATATCGATGATAGAACTAGAATAGGCACTGATTGATGCGATAGAGACTACTTGCCTACATTGATGGGGATCAATTCGAGCCAATTGCAGTAAGTGGGTCACGTCGCCGGCCGCCTGCCCGATTTGCGAGCCGAAGACATCGAAACAATTATACTGACTGTAGAGCCCTGAGCTCACTTCCACCCGTTCATTTCCATTTCATTCAGACATTCGTTCAACTCGTTTGCTTCGACGCTTCACTGCAACGAAATTCTAAACGGCGAGCGGTGTCATTCGTTCAATAATCTAGTTTTCACTAAAGCATATATACCCAATTAAGAGTTTGTCAACATCAGGCGAGTTTTCAACTTCTTCGGCTTTCAAAACATTTTTCTAAATGTTGAAGGGTTCTCTACATTAAATAGAACAAAGCTCCTGCCTTATGAGCGAGCTTCGGGATTAACCCTTAGCAGCTTTGTAAAATCTAAAAATAGACCTACTAGCCGGCGTTATTTTTCCTCATTGCCTGTCATTTTGCCTGGGTAAGTAGCCACTTTAGGGCTGAAAGACGGCTCTTTGTGTTTTAATAGACACTCGCAGAGAAAAAGATTGAATTCATTGTAGAGTTCCTTTAAACTGACTTAGACACTAAGAGAGTTAGCGTTAAAATAAACTTTTAAGCAGATGACAAAGACAAAAGCTACGGGCTAACGTCATAGCAAGGCGCGGAACTTTTAATAAAATACTTTGGAATCTGTTTTATGAACGATCATTCTGTTCCGGACTTCGGTTGATTGTATTATCTGGAAGATACCTAAGAACAATTTTCGTTTAACATTCATGATTCAACGTTTCTCAATTGGAACTTTGTGTCTTCTTGCGCAGTAGAGTCTTCGGCATTGCATTTATGTAAATAATTGAGTTTACGACCGGATTAAGTCATGCCGATGCTAGTTGAAAGAGATTAGTGGAAATATATTGTATCTGTTGTAGTAAATAAATCCACCTTGCTTGAGAGTTTGATTATTTTTAATACGTCATCCAAATTCAGACTGCTTTATTTGAGGGGAATCTTAAGAATTATTATTGAGCTATACTATGTTATGTAGAAACGAGTTTTAGAAAATATACAATATCAAATTTCTTATTAATCTCAGCGATGTGACAAGTTAAGTTTCAATTAAAATAATGATCTGAAAGGCTGATATTATTGTCATCCAACCTAAACCAAAAGATGCGTAGAGAACATAAAGATCTCTCTATTTCCTATAACTCAGGACTTTTGTGATTATTAGTAAAGTTGAGTTTTATTTGTTACCTAGCTTTAGTATAGATTTACGTCTTTAAAATCTAAGTGTAACTTAAAACATAACACAATATGAACAACAATCTCCAAAGTCTTGGATTTCTATAGTAACAACCTGGCATGTATCAGTTTTGTAGTCACATTTCATAATTTCCTTACTTTGGAATTATGAGCTAACATAACATAACTGTAACATTCCTATATGATTAGTTCCCGTAGCTCGTAATGCAGACTTTAAAAAAGTACTTGCTAAAAATCTTATAAAACATTGACAAGACCGCTAAACTTGCGCAGTTTGATGTTATCTATATTTGAGGATTTTTATTTTAACATCTTGATTAAATTGATTTTTAAGTTTTTACAATACAAGAGTTACATTAAATTACTAAGTGCAAGTCAAAAATTATTTTGACCCATATAAGGTCACGTTAACATTAAAGAGTCCCCATGCCCACGTACCCATCAGGCTAGCAGCGTTCCCCCTCTGAATGGCCAACGAGATATGTTGGGCTAAAAATTGACCGGAACGGGGATCGCGCCCACAGTTCCGCAAACGATGTCCCAGATCCGCAACAAACTTTTTCGCTTCAGAGCCCCACGGACCTGCTGTCTCAACAGCAAAAGGGATGAACTCATAGCTGGTTTCAAGAGCAGAATACTTGTTGTGTTTACTCAACGCGGCTGATTCTGCTCCTGCACCCGCCGTTCTTTGGGTGGCAGAAAGATGACAGGATGAAAAAGTACTTACACAAGTGGCATCCCATATGAGACATCGGCCTTTCTGCCACGGAACGAGAGTGAGTCCATCCGGGCGTTTGCCATCTGACCGCGATAGGCCGGGGGGCTCCAAAACGCATGGAATGCCAGCCGTGACGAGAGCTCTCCGGACAAGCTCATTAATAGCGTGGTGCCGTGGTCTTCGACCCACACACTTCGCGCAACTTAACGCATGTAAGCCGTTTGCCTCCACTTGCACGCCACAAACGCACGTATGGGGTTCGCAAACAGCACAGCCAAGTCGGAGTCCCGCAGCCACTCTAACAGAAACGTCGTCCAACAGCGTGCCCAAGTGAGGAGATGGTAAGGCATGCAGCCAGGCGCCCGACTCTGGTTTAGAAACGGCGTTGAGACGTGCCAATTCAACCCCCGAGGCACTGCTGCGCAAATGTCCGAGTATGTGCGCTCCAGCCAGCTCGTCCCAACTTCTTTGTACACTAGGCTTTGTGGGTAGATCAGTGTCCGGGTATAACTGAGCCCACACGTTATGAGCTTCCTTGACAAAAGGAATGCTCGTATCTTCTCCCAAATCCGACACCAACCGTTTGACCAAGCCTGCAACGC
Source organism: Ligdia adustata (assembly GCA_947049295.1). Lineage (NCBI taxonomy): Eukaryota > Metazoa > Arthropoda > Insecta > Lepidoptera > Geometridae > Ligdia > Ligdia adustata. The sequence goes on along the minus strand of OX346214.1, from coordinate 9,072,607 downwards.
CATATGACGAGGCGAGGAAAGCGATAGGGCCACTTTCCTGTAAGCGGCGCACTCCCAAACCGCCAAATCGAACTGGCAGGCTAGCCTGACACCACTGCGCTTCACTAAGGCTGATATTCAACATTTCATCTAAAATACCCCTAAGAGTATTATCAAAATTGATTACCTCCTCGGGGAGTTTCCAAGTTGGTGCAGTCCGTATGAGATATGTCAGCTTGGGCATCCCGAAACAGGCCCTCAGAAGTGTTAAGGACACATGTGCCGGAAGATGACGGAAGTGTTCAGCCAGTGATGTCAGGGTCTGCACTTTTGAGTCAAGACTATCTTTTAAGGCCTCAGGGAAAATAGGCGAACCAAGTAGCTGCAAATAATTATTATCCACGATTCTTAGTCCAGGGATTAGTGATGTGAAACTTTCACTTGATTCTGCCGCTACTGAACTACACGGATAAAACTCGCATTTTGCGGTGTTTACTTCCAAGCCCAATTCTTTCAAAGCAGGGAAGAGACATCTTGATTATATTTTTTAAGAAGATTTAGCTGTAACTCACGGTGGTCGGTACCAGTTTGTAGTAATAACATTTGGGCAGGAACCACCTGCCAGACGGGCCGTGGCAATGACCCCGACGAACCTATTTTTGGATAGCAACCGACCGACTAACTCGGCGTTGAATATATCTACTTGCATCAACATTCAACCCTTGACTAAGCGGTCTTTGTTGTGTATGTTAATCTGAAAGAGTTCCATATTAAATTAGCTGCATAGACTGACTTAAAGAAAATATATTTCTTTTTATTTATAAACGTGAAATCCAGTAGTAGTAGTAGACCGGTTCGGTTCTTAATAGAGGAAAAATCTAAACGGCAAGAATACTCCTATATTGCGTAAAAACTTATTTTTCATTCACTATGCGAGTAGGTATGTATTAGTAGAGGTATTTATAAAATGTTATAGCATCTGACGTCTTCTCAAAGATAAATAATGAGTATAAATAGAATTAATTATTATACAGACAATATAGTTAATACTTAATAAGCCATAAAATACTCGTATTATTATTCAAATGATGAAGCTGTACTTTTTAACATTTGTTTACCAATACGATTTGTTTAGCACGCCGCCGTAGCGTCTGTGTTTAGCATTGACCTCATTAAATTCTCGGCTCGCCAATCGGTAGCAAAAAAACTTGAACAATCTAGTATCGTTTCACATTGCGTAGAACAATAGACCATGTCGCGTGACATGACTGTGCAAGACCCGCTCTTCACAACCATGATTGCTGTCGCAAAACGTGAAACATTTTGTTTGTCGACCGAACAAAACCCGCCTTTTTAGCAACACTAAAGCCATTTGGCTGCATGTAAAACGACGTGCTACAGACTATTTCAAATATTCGTACGCTTCGAAGGTTCTTTCAGTTGGTGAATTTTTTCAGACTTGTTACTTATGAAAGACTAGATGGCTAGGTCGGCGGCACAGAGCGCGATGTCGTTTAGAGGAAGTGGTCTCATCCAATTAAGAGCATGCTCGCTGGATTGTTTCCTGCGTTTTTGTCGTTTTTGCAATTGTCTTCTCGCTGTTTTTCCTTTTACAATGTAACATTGGAACCACCTATCTTTTGTTATTCAATTTGCGAGTTTTACATTTTTAATATGCTTTTTCATCGACACAAAAAATAGAGTAATTTGACCAATAAATATTTCAAGATTTGTAAAAAGATTAACCACACGATTGTTTTTTAAAGTAGTTAAGGGTGAATTTAATAATAACACAGAAAAGATGTTTTGCAGAAAAGTACAAACAAATTTTATGCATGTAAACAAATAATAATGTAGTTCAATCTCAAGCATTACCCGTATTCATAGCCCGCTCAAGTCTCCACAATGTATCGCTACGTTCACATTGTACGGGCATGAGATGAGATGAGAACGTCTCAAAGCGGCATGTTAGGGCGCTATATGGTACATCGTCAGGAGGAGCATGCAAATGAGAAATATTGGGAGTAGCGGAGACGTCGCTTGGTGCGCCATTGTCGTCGGATACCCATTGTGTGGGCTGCGGTGATACGCTGGTACTATGCCCCACAAAATGTGCTTAAGCTTTTAAGGAAGCTATGAAGACAACATTATTCCGCTCGGAATACTTAACGAAGTGGGTTTTCAGTTCCGAGAGTTAAGTTATAAAAGGAAAGCTCGTTGTAAACAGTCTGTCGCTATCACTCGACTTTTTCATAACAAGGGAACGTTTTCAGAACAGAATCAAATTTTGTTCGCTTTGATCTTTATATAGCGTAGCTAATTTGACGATCTCTAGTTTAACAATTTTTATTCCAATATTTTTTAGTCTTTAGTATAAATACATACCTAGATATTATAAAATTGAGTTGTGGTAAGTAAAAATTGAGTTCTAAGCTTTAAATTATTTTACAATTTAAGTACGTATTTTTTGGTATCCGTGAAATAACAATTAGAGGCTTAGAGAATATCGTCGATGACTATACGCGAGACGTGTCGTGGGGTCGAGCGACAATTGTTGTCTGTTTGACAAAACGATACCCCAGTGTTGTTTCCAGTCGTGATCGATTCAGACGGGTTTCTTACTGCGTTCTCGTGGGCAGCCGTCGCCCGTGACAGAGTCGTGAGCGCTCTAAATGGACAATTTGACGAGCCAATCCGACAACTGCACTCAGGAATATGACTACAATCGAAATAAAAAATACTGCAACATACTTCGCCAGCCATTGCACTCGCTTTTATTTACCTTTCATTGATATTATTTTAAGTATCAGTAATTGGATTTCCGAGTTACGTGCATAAAATATTGACCAGTTTACACAGCCCTACGGAATCAGTATTTACACGGTTTTCAAGCCATGTCGAATTTTTATATAATAATAATAATAAAATTTCTTTATTGGACGACATGAAAGATCCATTTTATGGTTAGTAAAAACTTAGAATAATACTTAATAGCTAATTTTAGTAGATACAATGTAGGTTTTTAAAATGCACAACTTATATACACAAAAACAAAACAAAAAATACACCCATAATGCTGGTGCACTCCGCCCGAGCCAGGACAAACACGACTCAGGTCTTATCTGACCATAACTCTGACGAAGTGCCTCAGCACGGGTGCACACAGATCTTCGGCCACTATTTTCAGAATGCTATTGTGACTCTCTCTCACCCTCCTGACCACTGACGCGACCTTTTTTCTAAAACGGCATGAAAGCCGTCAGTATGAGCCTCTGCGAACATTGAGGATGCACTGCACCAGCCCCAACATCACTCTGAAAATATTATTGTACTGGACACGCAAGGTATCTAGCGGTCTTTTGGCATACGCAGTCCACAGGCTGCCCGTGTACATTCCGTGACAGTACGCTTTAAAAAGCGTAATCTTAACAAGGTCAGTACAGCGGGCAAACCTACGAGCGAGTATATTGCCACGAACTGCCAGAGCCCTACGCTCTCCTTCTATGTCCACATCGTCCTTAAGGTCGTCGGCAAGATAATGACCAAGATATTTAAACTGGTAGACTCGGTTGATGTTCATGCCATTTAGAATAATGGGTGTGAATGAATAATTTTTAGTTCGTTACGGAAAACAATTACACTTCTCAACTTTCGGTAGTGATATACAGATGATATGCACTGCATACATTATTACTTAATTGTGCTCAATTAAAGCGTCAATTTTAGTGGGGCTATGTGAAACAGAGAATTGTATAATTGTGTAATAAACGTGTTTATCCCGGCAAAGCGACAGTCACCGTTAAAGCTCGTGCAGTCGTGCCAAATCTCTTCATTAAACTGGTTGTGAGGCCGATAGCGGTACATCCCATGTTAACTCACTACTCCACCTCCGCTTGCTTTACTACACAATGCAAACACGAGCCAACGAAACAACACTTGTAAGAGATTTCTATTTGACACTAACGCGACACGAACTTCAACAGTCAAAATGTTATTTTTATTCATACACGAACGAAACTCAATGACTACATAAGTATATAAGGTGCTTTAGCATAATGTTTTAACAACCTACTTAGAATATTAATACCCATAACTGAACGAAGTGAGTAGCCGATTCCGCACCTTGTTTACAGATATGAACGTCTTCAACGCCATTGTCTTAAAACGAATTACCATTGAGAACATTAAACGCTCATTCGTAGGCCGGAGAGGTCGCTGATGCTTATTTGGATGCGCGCGAGGATGCCCCTCGCTCGCCGACGAGTCGCGGACGCGACCTGAATGCCAATACTCATATAAATACATAAAGCTTGCAATTATTGCATGCTGAATTAGCTCAAACTGTGTCAACGCCCTCAAATGCAAAACACAGCGCACCCAGCATGTTATCTCTCTGCTAGAAACCGTAATCAGCTCTCAAAGCGTCGCAGCCGCATTCGTCTGGTTTAAATGCGCTAGGTATATAAATTACCCCGCTCGCGACAGCGGCTGAATAATAAATTAGGGCACAGCTAGAACACAGCCGCGGTAATCGGTCCTCATGATCTCTGTTCCAATCGGCGATCGTTGATAATGCTGCCGGTGTTACCAACTATTAAGTTCTTATCAGTGCTAATCCTGATGCTTAATATTAGCATTTCAAAGTCTCCCCTAAAGCATTAAGCATGCCTTAATAACTTTATATCATAAATCAATATGGACTTAAGTTATATTAAATTTGCTATTAGTAAATTAAGTACAATTTCATTTTTACTCTATAATTTAAACCATTTAACATCATATACATTTAACTTATATAGTTCTTACAAGTTCGTACTCATAAGTTCGTCAAGATATTCCGAAAAAAATCTTATGTTTATCATTTTGTGATTTTTCACTCTTCAACTCTGATTTGTCACAATGAGGTCACATATTATAGAGAAATGGCAGCACAACAAATCATACTGCGGAAATGAGTGTATATTGAATTTTGTTTTATCTTGAGATCCCAGAAGTCTGAAGAGAAGACGTATGGAGCGTTGCATCGAATACTCATCAACGTTTCACCGTCAAAATATGGTTTTGGCACTAGCACACGCCCCAGTGCTTGCTCCAGTTGTATTTGTTACTTGGCAGTCGTCCATCTATTAGCAACTATCGAACGAGGCAAAGGAGTCGAACTGGCAACTGCTACGATGAAACTAGTGATTGTGATTGAATGATAGATATGCCTTATGGAAAAGCTTCAATTTTCCAGTAAAAATGTGAGAGAGTTGTAGTGAATTCTTAACTGTCTTTATAGACGTATTTCTGCAACAGCTACTGTGATATTTTTGATAATTAAATTGACAAGGAATCACAGATCATGTGCTGCCGGATGAATATTGATTTACAATAAATAAACTAGTTTTGAAAATTTTCCGTGAAATTAAATATTACATATACTTGAATAGAATAGACGGAGTTGACCGAAGTTTATAAATATGAGGTATTAATATCTTAAAATCTACATAATTTTTAAGTAAGTAAAACAATTCTATTCGCTTCGTTTGTCTAAGGATTATGATCTTATGTCATATAAGAAATTTATGCGAGAAATAAACATTTAAAAAAAAATACTTATAGAACATTCCAATAAAGTGAAGGAGCCTATAAATGTTCCTTAATACCTATAAGGTTTCTATATTGGTATTTAGAATACTAAAGTCTTACCTATTGAAAGGTTTTTCATATAACATTTCGTGCTCAAGTGGCATTAGTTTAGTTATTTGGATGGAAGGAACATATTGTAATGTTATTATTGAAGTGACCACAGAACAAAACTTACTATTATTTAGTTTTTAACACGAGCAAACTACTTTGAAAGAAAATATCACGAAATCACAGTCAAGTGGTTTCATAGCTGAGCGAGAGTCATTTAAAGACAAGACAGAGAATATATAAGTATAATTCAATATGTGATTCAAACAAAACCTAAAAATAAAAAAGTCTTAGCCTTCTATCGGTACTGCCTATAGTTTTCTGACATCCAACATAATTAGTACTGTCATCACATTAAAAATTAAAAACTCTCGACAAAATGTAGACTATTTCCTCAAATAAAAGAAGTCAAAAAAATTACAGCTTGTCAATTACATTGCAGTTACTGATGGAAAGTAAAAAGAAAAGGATACAGATGATATCGTTAAATCTTCACATGTTCTGTGTACGTGAAGGCCAAAGGCGGTAAGTAGCGCGCACGCTGCATGCTGATCCACGACCTTTGATGAACAATACTGAGCATAGATCTTTCGACATACTATCACACTAGAATTCGAGTAGAACAACCTGCATTGTGTATGACCTGGATTTAAGTGACATTACAGGTATAACCGTCTAAAATACTTTAGCGGGTCTTTATAGGTAGGAACTATCAACGCAAACAGCATTTTAAACGAGAGGATCGTAACAGCAAAGGAGCACTTAGGTATTTCTGACACAAAGTTGAAAAGACCTTGAACAGATTGCCAAATGAATGGAACAGCTGATTTCGCGGTTCCAGTGTTGATCTTATTGCAAAAGTTGTCAACATTCATAAGGACTCCTTGTACACGCTATAAAACGTTCGGAATAAAAAGGGCTTTAATATGTAATGTAAACACCTATTTTTTATTTGGCATCAATTGTGATAAGTAACTTATCACAATTGTTTTAGAAGTAGTTCACAATCTATTGCATCAAAATGTTAAATATGTTAATAGTAACAGGCAAGTAATAATGACTCTTTATCTCCAATGAAACGGAAAATTGGTTGGTCCCATGAGGCTTCTAGTATCCGGCGGCCGACATTTCTGGCAACTGGCAGGCTACGACACCAGGCACAAACTATCGTGTAAATACTAACGGCTCGAGGGCTCAGCCCGGTTTAACGCTCCTGCGTGGAACACAGCCAAGCAATAAAACTTGATGTTTATACAACTACTCTGCAACATGCTAGTTTATGTATCGGGCTTAGCTTAACTCAATAGCTATAAAGCTACAACCACAGCACGGTTACAACGCCCAGCCGACCGGTTGTGACAGAACTAAATATCGTCCGGACTAAATGGGCCAGTAATCGAAATCAGAACGTGTGGAGACTTCCAATTGAAATATTTTATAACCTGATATAATAGAGGGTAGACGAGTGGCCGGCGGCAGGTGAACAGTGATTGTTGCAATAACGAGGGCATTGTTCCCGGGGCCGCGAGAGTCATCCGAGCCACATTGTCTCACACAACTGTGTTTTCAAATCATCCAAATCCTTCGTGCTCGATCAAACGTATTCAAAACTCTATTTTATACAACACCTTTTCTGTAGCGATTGGAATTAATATTCAACTCAAGCTCATTCTAAACAGGTTTACGCAGAGAACAGAGGAAACTAAGAAACATAAAACCAAATTACTAAAGTACTAATGAAATTTCCTGATCTGTAAAGTGTAACGAAGTGTTTAGTGCTATTTGAGAATCTCAAACGTCTAATAAAGTATTGTAAAATGTACGAACTAACACAGTTGGAAATAATCTTAGTAACAGCAACTTAAAACAAGGCGAGGGCTATTTACTGACCGCGCCGGGGAAAGTAAAGTGGACGATTGTACTCCACTCGGAATAAACTGCTATTGATTTCATAATGGGAGTAACGGAGAAAACGGTACCAACACAGAAACATAATGTAGATCACATTATCATAATAGATGAATAAAATAAGGTAAAGCTATTTAAAACATTTCTCAGCGTGTTTCTAAAAACAAATGTCGTTGTCGATGGAATGTTGAAACAATGTCTCTCAAAACCGATTAATAATTTATTGTTCATACGCATAAAATTTAATGAATACGATATCGATTTCTGGTTGTTAGTACCTCCTTGCCAAGGTTTTACGCGTAATAATAAAGCCTCTTATTATTTCATCTCTATTAATGTTTACAATGGTATAGTTGGGTGCGTAGAGATGTCAGCAGCCAAGCCACAATTAATCAACGATAACCTTGGAGCTTCGTGCTCTACATGTTAACACTTAAATTAATTTTCATACACTACGTAGGAGTAGGTTAATCCTACTAGGTATATTCTCAGGTACAGACATTTATTTACTGAAGTTCTAAAACGATGAGATGTTTCAAAGTAGAAACCGCATACCTATTACGTAAGGGTTCTACTTATTTTTAGAATATTAATCAAAGTAAGTAGATACCAATCCACGTTAGCGGTTTTAGCTTTTAACCTCTTCAGCAATTGAAAGTTTTCATTAACGAGGCGAAAACCTTAATATTTTGTGAAAACAGGCACAATACCGTCGTGGGTCGTCTATTAATCGAATCGAAAGTGATTCGATACCATTAAACAGTTTTGTATGTTTTCATAGGAAAAGTTAGAACGTGACTGTTAAAACTTATTTAAAGAAAACTTTTTATTTTATTATGTAGCAAAGTTTTTGTACTCGTAGCTTAAGTGTAAAGTAGAGCCTATTGTAGTATCTTTTGATTTAAAACGAACTTTCTTTTGCACAAAAACCGTCTAGGCAAGACAAATATTTAGTGGAACAAGAAAGTAGAAAAACATTTCATAATATACAATCTATCTATTAATGTTCCCTTTGTTCCCTAAATTGATATGAGCAAGCCTCACAATCACAGATCAGTTTAATCAACGACCACAGAAACTAAAACCAAATCCAATTTAAAGGTTCTAATTGCAAAAGTCCAATAGGCACATTCGTTACCGGAATCCTTAAATGGAAATAGGAAAGGGGATCCTATAAATTGTCAGGACAGTTACAAGATAGTAATTCGAATTCTGTTCCATTTTACACAGTCGCGTAAAACGCCATATAAGCGTATTTTATGTGTATTCAATGTTGTGTAAAGAAATGGTCGGTTACAAATATCGAGCGTTATTCGACAGTCGGTAATGTATTGAGGTGTTAAGCAAACTGGAGCTTTTAAACGGGTGTTTGGAGAACCGATTAGCCGCTGCGTAGGTGGCCATTCTCTATAATTTGTTCCATTCGAGCATTTGGAACCGGTCAGCTCGTATATTTAGAAATGAGATTAGATGCAGCAAATGCAACTGCTATTGACGTAACAACGTTCGTATATCTACGTTTATACGCCATGCTTGGTAACTCTACTTGCCCGCATTAATCATAAATATTTAAATTAAAGTTTGCTCTAGTGCTTATTCTTATACAATGTTGACCAATTTGTTTACTTATTTATCGAAAGTACAGGTATTCGTTTCGGATCTGTAACTCAGAATTTAATAAAAAGATAGATATTGCGCAGTAACCGTAAAATAGAGTATCACTGCAACTAAATATTATCAATCTAAGTAATTCGATATTGGCAATCGATTAGCAACAGCTCGAGCAGTTAGCGGTGTCACTTTACTTTTATACTGATTCGACGCAGATTAAGCGATACAATTTCTAGTTTCTCAAGCTTCAAGGAAAATCTTACACAAGCACACTGAAAAAATGCCTAGATTATCTACCTACTAGCCAACCTCGGTCGTTTAAAACTTACCAACGCAACGTTGAGATCTTGAATAATTATCTTTTTATTTCACGTCAGAATATCAATCAAGTTAATTGAATAGCAAATCTAATGATCGGTCTGAGTTATTTTAGTCGGTACAAAAAGGTCGGTGAGCATAGACATAACATCATCGCGGTAAAAAATGTTGTTATTACGCTTGCTGTTATTGTAGGGCGTATGTGGTGTGGGGTTCTGATATGAAACTTGTGATTTATGCGATATGCGTGTTTATTTCGGGGACATCTGCGTATGTCATCGTTTAGGAGGCACGCTGTCTGCACGCTCAAGGCTATGTCGCGGCGTGACGAACAGCTAGCTGACTGAACACAGTTATTTAACATCAAACTATACAATAGGTACCTACTTTGCTACGAATACCTACATAAAGATATATAGAATATTTTATACCGGCATACGAACGGATAACCTCGCGAGTAGGTTAGGTACTATGTTCTACCTATTTTGTTCTAAAACGAATTGAATTGCAATATATATACAAATTAATACGTAATGATTGTAATACAATTTAATATTCTGTTCTGTCAATGTATTAAATTATAATAAATTACTTTTCTAATATGAATTTTGAATAATTCAATGAAATTATTTTTCTTATGTGAAATTCGCACGTGCTAAATATAGAACAGAGCTCTCTAAACATACTCGGTTAAATGTTAGTAGTGTGAAAAATCTGAATATTTTAGTAATATAAATTATGGTTTCATGAAACCAACAAACCTACCTAATATGCGTATGTTATGCTCTGTTTTTCCTCTACTATCCAAAACAAAGTGGTGTCCATAACGTACAATTAAATTGGCATTTTACAATTGCCGATACCCGAACACAAGGCAACGTACCGGCTAATGTGGAACCGCCCACCACAAGCCACAAGTGTACACTCTTGAGAAACTTGTAAAATAAACTTAAAACTTTACTAGACCCTTCCAGCATTAAACAGTGCAAATATTTGCTGGTAATCCAATACCCTTATAAAGCCTATTTTGGAGTTGTTCTTGTTTTGTAAGCACGCATAGGTGCGAACTCGCACCTTTTAAGCGAAGCACTGGCGGGTAATAAACTTAAGCGCGTTCTAGGCACGTAAATCACTTAATCTAAAAAGGGTAAAGACTAAGTATATCCACTTCTGCAGATTTTAGCACTTCCATATTTTAGGTGGTTACAAGACTAGGATCTGCTACTATAGTTTCAAAGCTTACAATGTTAACCTGAGTTTTATTAAAGAAACTACAATAAGGAGTTGGTTCTCAATTTCGATGTATGCTTTTTTTAACCGGCTTTAAAAAGAAGGAAGTTCTCAATTTATTTATTTTTTGTCTGAATTCTTTAAGGGTACTGTTCAATTATACGTATAAATTTTATCAAAGTCGGTCCAGTAGTTTTTTTCAATATAACTTAATTTAACCGATAACCCTGTATACACAAATGACATTTTTGTAACGTAACTTTTGCGTGCTGCTTGCGTTAGCCACGTTTAACGCAAACAGCTAGCAAAAGACACAAGTTACAGCACTGATTTTCCAAAAACGTATTCATTAAACGTAGAGAATAAATAGTTGTATTATGATATACCTACTACAATCATTTTGGACATTAGATTATTTTAAAATTAGATAATTGCTTCACAGGGACCACCACTTTTTAACCCCCGACGCAAAAACGACAATTGGCAGTTGACACAATGAAAGAAGACACCAAACCTTACCTCTTACGTAATATTATTTACATAATAAATAACGGAGTGTATATATTCAAATGTATCATTGAGACTGGGCAGTTAGTGGGAAGAATGCCGTACCATGATGCAATAGAGCCCACCTGCGCTCGCCGCCAAGCGGTCTTCTGACGGCATTAATCTTTACTCAGGAATGCTGACGACTATGTGTATGATATTAACGCACTAGTATTTGTATAATGTAGCAATCACATAAATCAGTGCCAGTGCCACGTAACACAAATCAGAATCCACCTGCCGCTAAAATTTTTAAGTTGTATAGTTAATGATCAAGTTCTTTACCACGATCTAAATTAATACACATCAAGTAATACTTTGGAAAAGTGACAACCGACTCAAATTAGCAGCCACACATGTCCTGACTTTATAGACTGGATTTCTATCCCTCTTTATCCTTAGTCTATGCATAAGTATAGACTTGCATACTTTATTATTATAGAGTATATTTAGTCTACGGACGAAGAGAGATCGAAATCCCTCGGTTACTCGTAATAGTACATTAGATGATGGCGTATGGTAGGTGTGTAGATTATATTAAATTTAATTACTTTCTTAGCAAAACATATTTCGTCTGTCTGTATGTTTGGATGTTGGTAGTAACGTACGGGTTTTAGTTTCCAACAATATTGCAGAATCTGGTTTGATAGGTTCAACGATTTGTATGAATCCATTAGTCGTGGGTGATATTCAATTATATATTCTCTATAATCTCATTTCCCCATGAAAAAATCTTGTAGAAAAAGCACCGTAGCGTGGTGCTATTTATACAATATATATTACTAATGGTGAAATGAGATTTATATAGCTACGAAAGCTACTATATATAATATGCTTTTCGAAACGCGCCTTACAAATTTATTTCCTTGTAAATCGCGAAAAATATTGTCGTCGCGAAGTCACCAGCTCGCAGACATGCCTAGCATGGCTAGCATAGAATTATGGTAGTATAATCGTAATGTTTTTTATGTAATTATTTTTATTCTGTGGGAAACGGATCACGTTATCAATGGAAACAACGCGCCGTGATCCGTGGCTGACTCACTCTGTCCACGGCTCACGAAATCCGTGGATACAAACCCGTATATAATTCTATGCATGATAGATAGTAAATAGTGAATACATACTTGTCTATTATTTAATGGACTTTCGTACTATCAAAATACATATCATGTTGTTTGAAGCAGGTGTACTGCAACCTTAATTAAAGGCTTTGTGTTTATACCGCTAACACAATTAACAATGCATTCATAAGATTTTTTCCCCGCTGTCTGAGAAAATACCTTATCAAAGGTCTTTTGAAATGTCTGATCAATTGAAACCTTTGCGAGCCCATTTTTATTAGACCTTGATTAACGGGTATTTAGATACTTTATTATTTTCTTTAGGTATTTTCCAATATATTACATCATTCATTGTAATATTTCATACACCATATAAAATATTAAACAATTAGGTAAATTAAGCACTATTACTTAAATCGTAGCCCTCAGAGTTCAATCACTAATAGAAATCAGAGAAATAATCACTGGTTAAATATATATATGGTATATACGGTTTTTCATATGTCTGTAATTTTTGCATACGCTGTATATACCTTTTGATATAATATATATGTAAATGTACCTAATAGAATAATGTACCTAATAGAATAGAACAATCAGATGAGTACAAAAATATTAGTCCTTCGACTCCAACGTTGGAATTAAATTTGTTACATTCTTTGGAGTGGTCTGGTATATTTTTCTTTATATTTGATGACAAAACAGATATAAATATAATAGTTTAATATTTGCTGTGAATAGAAAATTAATATTTGCTGGTTTTTGCACTCGTAACCTTTCGTCTTTCGTCTAGGTAGGTTAGTGCTCGATTATTTCGATCTTAATTCCAAATGCTGTTATCGCAGTCAACTGTATCAGTAATTGTATTTTAAGCGACTCAAGCTCAGGCACTGTATTAAATCACTGGATATCGATAGCAGTCAATAGCCGATAAACAGTAAATAAATGTTTACGAAATGTTAACGATTAATTCGGCATCTATAAATCACACTTAAAACAAGGGTTTACATATTAATGGTAAAGCATGTGTCCAGTATGGCAAATGATTTTCAGCGTAATAAAACGAGGTCGCATAATATTAAAATTTATTTTTATATGACCAAGTATGAGAGCAGAGATTGAAGTTCTTACTGACTTATTCACGAAATATACCCAACTATTTTATATAGGTATTTCTATACGGTACGATCAATATTCGTTCAGTTTAATATTTATTTTTCCATTGTATTTTAAACCAACTAAAAATTTTACCATTTACAACAGTAAATATATGTCCTATTATCTTAAAATATTATTATACTGATTATATACTAAAAATATTATTAACAATGATTGGTAAATTTAACGAATGTTATTTGTCAAATATCGTTACCTATATAACATTGTCAGTGAACTGAATGTTGCATCTATTGGTTTGCCATAGTTAATAGGTGTTGCTAAAATTCAGTTTATATAATTCACCAAATCAAATCATAAGTCTAGCGAAACATCCGTGACATACTGAAGAAAACTCACGATCATCGACGAGAATGTTTTATTTGTCTCTTATATCTTCAATCCTATATCGATGCTCGATCAATACGAGTACTAATAGTGATTTTCAAGTTAATTCTCTTGTCATCACTTGGTTCATTATTCACAAATCGTTTCCTCTTATTAAAACGGTAACTTCAAGCTACGAATACATATTCTAAATTTAAATATCTACTACTCGCGGCATATATTTATTTTTGCTCGTTTGTCAAGCTGTCTTTATTTTCCTGACTGAATACTATCATGAGAAGTTCTTAGAAATATTTATTGTGAAGTGTTTGACTCTTGTGTACTTGTTATTCTACTCAACTAGACGAAACATTAGTTTAAACAAGCGTTGCGATAAACGTGTCTAGCAAGGACTGGAAACTTTCAAAAGCATTTGAAACTTGTCAATGTAGGAATGAAAATAGACAAGCATGTATGTGGACCTTCACGATTTGATGGTTGTTTCGTTTTAGTTTAACTTGTAGGTACCTACCTACTGCCAAACACAACTTGCGACACAACTTTGTTTACTGGGTACGATCAATGGCCCAAATTAGTTTTTGGTAAACTTTAGAATTTAGTACGTACAGTAACGAATAATGTAGATTCATATTTTTCTATTATAGATAGAAATACATTATAACGGTAGCATAATAAACCATGAATTCGAGAATTTTCTGTCGTCAAATCAGTAAACATGGAAGGGATTTCAAATTCGTGGATTCGCAGAATATACTATAGTTATATTTGTAAATTACATGAAATCTCAAAGGTACTTTGTGTACGAGTCTTCATTGAAACTACTGAACTGGCATTAGCAGCGTATAACGAAGAAGCCGTCAAGAATTTGCGCATAGATTGTAATCATTCATGTTTACTAGGAATTCCACTAGTGTTAAAGTAATAGCAACTGGTGTTAATGATTTTTATAAAATATTTCTTTAACGTAACAGTTAGTTACTAGACTTTGATTTACTAAAGAGCTTTTTTGAAAATAAAGAAAGTGAAATATTATTACCCACTCTTAATCGTGTATACTCAATATATCTTCTGTTACCCACTATCTTTATGTAGATTTAATTCAATTCACATAAAACATAAGGAGCTAACTTTACATTACTTACATTCTCAGTGTTTGCAAGTGATAATACTTAGAGATATAAATTCTGTAGGAAGAACAATTTAATAATTAGAAAAAATATAAAAATACTCCCTCGTCAAATAAAAAATATTCAAATCATTTAATTACCAAAATAGGGTAAAGTACAGATCTGAATGAGGTGAAGTACAGATCAAATAAAGAAAAAAATAAATATAAATATATATTTTTTCCTAGTGCTTCTCCGAAAATGTAAGCATTCCAACGATACCCACATTTAAATCAGTGTATATGCATTTAGGAATTATGGTTCTTAATTATATATACCCTTATGTAGAAAATGCAGTACGTAATTATTGAGTAGTAAACAGCAGTAGCTGTTAAACGAACATATGTATATTCATCGATAAAATTTTAATAGAAACTTCAAAAAAATCTAATTAACGAACTGTAAGACATGTAATAAAATTATATCAGCAAAACGGACAGAAACAATTATCACAAGTTTATTTTAAATATTAAAACCGTAAAACGACTTTTGTTTTGTAATAAGGCTACAATTTCGGATAAGTCATTAATTTCGGAATGGTCTGAGATAAACCCAGTTATAAAATTTTAAGCATGCTATTAGGAAGTGAAGGTTGGCTGGTGGCTATCGAGGGAGTCCATTTGGTTTAACTGCAGATTGTGCGGTGGAAACACCTGAGCTAAGTGCAGAGGAAGTGGAAACGAACTGGGAACAGTGGAGCAGCATCTGCCATGCGGTTGTCGCGTCTGGGACACCTAGTTCTTGAACTTGTTAGCTGTCAGAGTGAATTGTTTTGGGAATTCACGAACTTTCCTGTGATATACTGCAGTTTACATTTTTAACGCGGTAGTTAAAGCTTACTATTGGTGGAATTAGATGATAAAATCTCATTTAAATTAAGTTAATAAAGCTGCCTTTTGCCGGCACTTAAAAACTACTATGCTAATGACTAATTGCCATAAAATTGTTATTTTGCAATCTCAAAGCCTCAACGTAATAAAATCGATTTAAAGTAGTATACAGCTAGAGAGAGTTTTAATAAAACTTTAACGACATCATGTGCTTATCTAATGGTAATGGTCATAATCTTGATAGATAGTGACCCATCAGGCAAGTCGATCTAAACTCTCGGCCAAGATGTGAAACTGGCATTAACTTAATTACTAAGAATAAAAGTCGGTGAGACTCTTGACAGGAGGTAAAGTAGAATAAGGTGAGCGTAATAAGGACTGTTTGAGGGCTTTATAAAAATATTAGTAATTATTTTGTATGATGAGTCAACAGAAAATCGCACAACCACAGAAGTCAACGTCACTGTGGCTTTAGATGGATCATGCCTAGTTTGCAATTCACTGACTCCTAGTCCGCCCTAACACACCGTTAGGTACTTGGCGCCAGATTTTTCAACTTGAGATGATTTCCTTTCCGTTCAAATATTAATAATATATGTGGTAATAAACACAAATCACGCAAAAATGGTATCCGAATATCACGATTTTTTCCATAGCAATTTATCATCATTTCACACTTTCGACATAAGATTTGTAAAGATATTCGTGAAGCTTTAATCCTAAGGATATTTTTGATGTATAACACAGGGTTAATAATTAAATAATACTTAGGTACATCGTAAACGATTAAGCACTTCAAGTAAACAAAGACTCCTTTGGTGTTGTTTTGGATAAATTTTACAGTCATTTGTGTTGCCCTTGTTTTAAAATTAAATACCAGTAGAAGCAGAATTTATTACAAAACCGTCTAGCGTCACTAGTTGGTAGCTTTTTCAATGTAAGAACAGATAAGAAAATAAAAAACGCGGCCGGTGAAAGGGCAACAAGTGTTGCCTGGACGTTCTAGTGGTTATCAATATGTCGTGAAGATATAATGGCGCGCACAAAACAAATAAAAAAAAGTACAGCAGAAAGGTTCCGAGTCTGAGTTTTTTACAAAATAAAAAAGGTTGTATGATGAATTCGGCACCATAGAGGTAGAAGTAAATAGGTTGAATGAACTTTTTAATTCACAATTTTAGTGCAGATAAAAACGGCTTTTGCACTCAGATATCAAATAGCAAAAATACTCTTTCCGAGATGGTGTGATGAAAAAGTTTTTTTTTTTGGATTTATAATTTCAGTTAGTCATTACTAACACAAAAATTATTATATCCTTATTTGATTTCCATAAAAAAATTACGGCAACCAAATACATAATCTGTAATTTTTTTTGGATATTCCTAATAGATACTCGTATCAAGTAAGTTGTAGATAGGTACAGCCCATACTCGTATCAATAAAACATGCATAGTCTCGTACTGTTTCACTCGCTAACTTATTATGACCAGCAGTGCGGGCCCAAACATCAACTTCTAAATACGCCAGTACTTGAGTAGGTAAAGGTGAAGTAATTACATTTCTACATGCTTTGAATTTTAATCGTTTGTGGGCATACCGGGCACGAACCTCACACACACTCGCGCCGCTCTAGATCGCAGCGCATTTAATTTATACTGAGCCACTGACTATATTATTAAATTCATTAGATGCACATTTCTATTTATTTAATCGTTAGTCTGCCTTTGCATTATTATCTTTAGAGTGTTAGGAAAACGTTATTACATTTTAAACAGTGCCGCCGCTTTTAATGGAATAACATGGTGTGGATTCAAAATCAATCATCGTTCATCGTCCCTCTATGAGAATGATAATATAAAACGAAAGGTTCAGGATAACGGAGATACCATTAGAGCTTCCCATACCGGCAGGTGTATCACGCCTCGCGTCGCCGCTTCCTATTGGCTGACTCGTGGTGCAGACGCTGATTTACATCGGGATACGCAGCTGCTGCATTTAAAGAATAGGCTCTAATGCTAGGAAGCCACTGTTTAGATATGTCAGATGAAGGAAGTTGTGAAACAAGATCCAAACAGGTGGCAACTTCGTTAGTGTCCAATTTCATCGATCTATCTATAGAAAACCTAGTCTTGTGTATTAATAAACTTAGGAATATATCGTTAGCCTAACAGCTCGACTGTATTGTAAAGCAGACCTGTAACTCTCAAATAGTTAGAAAAGGCATCTACTTATCGGTCTGCAATCTTAAATAGATTAATGTTAACGTGTCCCTCCGTAAGCTATCTGTAGGTATGAGCATTTTAAATCTGTAGCATGCACTCGGCTAAAGTACATTTGTTCTGCAGATTGCAGTTCCGGGGAGTTGGAGAATGTTTTCTTTATGTGTCATACCGACGTACAAAGATGTAGGTAAAATATAAAAAATGCATGTTTCTTATGAAAATATTCATAGTTGAAATGTTTTCACCGTATATCATTGTACATGTACATTTCCCCGGTGTGGTAGGTTGGTGTCGGAGATAGAGTAGGGGAGGGGCGGCGGGCGGCAGCATGGCGCGGTGGCGTGACCAGATACATGACAGCGGTGACGGCAGCCGTACCAAGGTACCACCGCAGTTCGCCTCACGCGATCCATCCACCACACTAAATTGGAATGAGAAAAAATGCTGATATTATAAGAAAATTATGGCCAAACTACGAATTCTGCAGCCGTAAATTTTGGCATTACAAAGAATTGTTATTCCGCAGCGCCATTTTTATTTTATTTGGATTTGTGGTAGCTTTCTGGGTTTATTGCTCTAGACTAGGATCTTCAACTAAGCCTTCAAAACACTCAACGTAATTTATAGTAAACACTGGAAATTCAGGCTAGTTTAAAAAAGCTTACTTATATTTGGCTACACTATAAGAGACTTTGTTCGACTTTATAAATTTACGAATGCTCTTTCCGATGGATAAATGCATGGTATTCTTATTCAAACGAAATCTGAACGAGCGGATGTTACGTCACACAAAACTCACACTCTTTCCATTCTTTATTTGTGACCTTTAATTAACTCACGAAGAAAAGGTTGCCATAGCAGCCTTTGCTAAACGGCGCTGGGTTATTTGTCAGCGTCATCCAAAGAACATTTCGTTCGTCGCGATATCATAACGTAATCCATAATACAAGGACCGTAGTCGTCGGTGGGCGTCACGCACGAGCAGCAGATTCTCGTGGAACAAACATCAGTTCCTGTCCCTGTCACTCTAATTATCATGGATGTGTAAATGAAAGGGAACCTAAATTCGGTTTGGGAACAAGAATTTTGGTCCATAGCTGTGCACTGAGCCGTCATCCACGAGTGATGTGCACGATTACTCCTCCGAGCCCACATCTCGATGATTAATGTTAATTACACCTCGATCTCGCGGTTACCGATTAAGAAGGCTATTATGCTATCTCCTTGGGCGGCCATTACTCGTACTTTTCAAATATCAGAACATTTTCGTGGCCGTGATAACGCCTCAGAAATATTCGGCTCTAATAAAGAATCGTTATTTTCTCAACTGCTTTTCTATTTTAGCTGGGAAGCCCAAGCGGCAGCCGACTGCGAATCTTCAAAACGGCAAAATTAATAGTTACTTATTTGTTCTTGTACTAAAGGTACCTTATGCGAGTTACCTTGTTTGCAAGGAACATCGAAAATTTTATTTCTAACCTCATATTGTATAAAAAATGACCTATTACCAACGACATTCTATCGTATGAACATAAAGCTGGCGGCATGTGACTTAATTTACAGTAGTCTAGCCTCCATTTTGTGGAACACAACTTCTATTTGCTCGACAGATAATTGAGATGTCAGCGAGCTCACATCAAACAACGTTGATGAACGCTTTCGGAATTAGGTTTTGTGTTCTGGCTCGGCTTAGGAAACGTAATTCTTTTGTTGTTATCACATGAAAGTTATTGCAAGGAAAGTTTCTCATTTCTGCCGCAATATTTTTATGTCACATCCTGGGAATTAACAGGGAAAACGGTCTGTCTTGTAATGTTTCCATTAAAGTTTCGTAACAGTCTGTTTCGTAATAAAGGCAGGAGTTATGATTCATAACAGTGACCGACCCCGCGTCGGTTCAGTAGGTACTCCGTCACGGCGCTCATGCCGGCCGACAGCGGTTGCAACTTTTTTCAAAAACCAATAACCGTTAAATTTGATTACTACATGATGTATTTAGATAAAAACGAGAGTTGCCAAATGCTATCACGGTGAGCACATTGTTTTATCTGAATATTCCGTTCAATAACAGCACGAATCCTAGTACTCGTAGCAGTAGTAAGGTAAACGTTAGGTTCTATTGCCACTCTGCTATAGTATGCATATTAATATGGACAGTTTAAACTTAATGCGCTACAACCAAGTATACACTGTCGACATCGATTCGTTTTCCCTTACTGCCTATTGTTTATACAATTAACATCGCACGATCACTTCAGAAAGCATGATGATTAAAACGTGCGGTAATTACTTTGTAAGAAGTAAGTAATTGTTAAATAATAGCCTTTGCATTATTTATAAGTTACTGTTGTTGATAGAGTCGCCACAATTAACAGAAATACAGGTATAACGAGTTATGGATTCGGTTGTGTAGGTGTTTTGTAAAATTATATTTAATTGCCACTAAATTGCTGGTCGCTGATTTATAAACTAGCTAATGATATATTTCGGTGGAATCTTCACAACATAGTGTGCGGCGTGTTTGTGGTCTACAATTTAGAAAATGTTTCACAACAGTGTTAGGTCAGTGATGACCGTGCCAGTTGGCCTTATTAGCACCCACGGACGCGATGCGGCACTATGGGAAATAGAATTAATTGAATTACAAAAATGTGTTAATAAGAAAATTAAGCAACTTAATTCCATGATAAATGCTTTCCTGTTTGACGATACTTGGTGATTTATTGCGAGCTGTAATTCTCGTATTCGATGAATGTTGTGACATTTTGATGAACATGTAATGACTATATAAGTCATTACATGTTCAAGGAAAAAGTAAAAAAAGTTTTTAGTACCGACTAAACAGCTTCGCTTGAACTCGTTGAATTGTAGTTTTAGTGCAGCTGATGAAAAATTTTTTTTTGTAAACAAAGTTTATTAGCGTCGTCCATTACGGCAGGCGCCCATAGAACTTTTTCAGTTATTTCGATTTAAACATCAAAACCGATTTCGATACAATTTAAATGGAACTATTTGAGAAATATACCTATCAAATAAAAAAAGAATTTAACAAATTCGTCCTCCGTCTCCGAGAAATTAAGTAAAAAACAAAAATTTTAATAAACCTCCTATAATAAATACCTCTTCCTTTATTGGGAAGTCGGTAAATAGATAACACAGCTAAAAATAATGATATTGGCGGAATAGAGATAGATATTACCAAAACACAGGACACTTGTAAATTGCTAAAGTCTCAGATTCAAAACTTGTCGTCACAATATTGCACAAGTGGGTCGCAAATGTTGCATAACCGCAGAAATCGAAACTTTAAACCGTGATGGTAGATTCTCCACGGAAATCATACCAACAAGCTCTTCGCATGAGTTTGTCAATATCGATTAGTTGTGCAAGATTATATAGAATGCAATGCAATGCAATGTAAAACTATTGAGTTAACCTCAAAACCGAAATATAAAAATAATTGTTTTACACAAACAAATACAAATTATTCAATAGGGGTCTATTGTATAATTGTATAGGAACATGTAAGGACAACCTGTTTTCGGGGATCAATGTGATTTCGGAGTGTTTCAATATATTAGCATAAAAGTAATAAGTTAAAATACACAAGTAAGTACCTATATGAATAGGCTATGTCTGAAGCCAGATGTTCATTCTGTCAGATCAGTCGTTTATTTAGGTGTCTCTCGAACCTTTATATAGGAAGGTATACCCATAAATAATAATGATATTAGAGTCGGTAAATCATTATTATATGTATCAACTCAGATATAATGTATTTGCCACTGCTGGGCATGGGTTTCACCGAAGGATATAATTTAGTCATTGTCAGCTAAGCTTGCCTAATGTGCGACTTCACTTACCTCCAAAGGGTTTGCTGACAATCACATTTTTCTCACAATATTTTCCCACACCGTAAAGCCAAGTTGAAATTATACTAATCTACGCTTGAGTGAAAAAAAAAGGGCCGGAATTGAATAGATGCTCTAGTACTTGGGAGGCAAGGGTTTCAGGTTACTACTACCTCTATAGGCGTAGATATATCTATATAGATTATATACCAACACATCACAATATCATTCAAAATTAGCTTCGTAAACTAAAAAAAAACTAAATATGTTTATTGGTTAAAATATATTCCTAAAAACTAGCACAGTACAATCACAACGAAATGAAAAAGTGCCATTTAGCCATTGGATAAAAATTGTAACGGTTCTTTATTATGTAAATATTATAATGTAAACTTACTGAGCTGTATCAAACTTATGCAATTTCATGGTTTTCGAAGTTGACGACTTCATAATCAATTTGAATTGACGATTTTACAAATCGTCGAAACATTTTAAACTTTAAAACTTGACTAAAATAATATTGTCTATAGCCTAATGGATGTCTAAAACTTTGTCTACCAATATGACAATTTAAATTTTCGCAGTAGAAAAACGGCATGAAATATTACAATAAAAATATACCTGTTTAAAATCAAATTTCTTCTGTTTCAGCTCAAAGAATAAAAATTCTGCAAGCCGCTGTTTTTTCAACATTCATGAAGTAATGGGTAAGTTTTATTAATATTCTTTTTCTATGGATATTAATTAAACTTCAGTAATGAGTACTGCCAGAGCAACGTCGCGAGTCTTGAGAGCAATTCTGTAATAATATTTTAGAATATGTACAATTAGTACAATATTTCAAATGCTTTGAAGCAAATACGACACGCTCATTTCTATAACGAGTACAACAGCGCTTTCGTAAAAATAATAGAGACCTAGTAGAGTCTGGTTACTGCATTAAATATTTACCCTTCCAGTCTACTGAATATCAAGCCGCTAAACCTAACTGTCCCCAAGTTACGAGTAAATCTACCGATTAACGCGATGCCTTTGATGACTGCGAACACGAATCGGTTATCAGTCAGGGTGTTTGGGGCAAACAGCGCCTTAAGAGGTTTTGCCGCCATCGCTAGGAGTATTTTGTTACTGTCAATTATTAATAACTACACAAAAAGTTTTAATTTCATACTATATTTAATGTACTTGCAAAAATATTGCAGAAATAGAATATATGCTGGAAATGGTTTCATTTGTAGTCGTACAATATTTTTTTTAAACAGTTCTAGCTATGCTTATTGATTCCTGGCAGAGGGTTATTCTGGAATTTACCCATTCAGTTTCAAGAAACGGTCCAATATTTATAGGTTTTCCTAATATCGTCAATGAGTCGACGTGTTTGTATTATCTTGCATATTTTGATTTTTCTGTAATCTAATTAATATTATAATTTGTGGGTGGCAACCAACTGATATAAATTATCACTATTTGGATACATATTTAAAAATAGTATTATTTGAATATCAAAATCAGACAAAATTTTATGTAAAGCTTCAGTATTTATATTCGGCAAAAAATTGCTTTCAGCGAGCGGTGACAATTTATTAAACATTACATTACAAACTTTTAGAAATGTCACATTGGATGAAATCTTCAATTTGTTTTTTTAATATTTAGGCTTTCATTAGGAACCCTTATAGCAACGTACACATTATAGTATAAACATAGAAAAAAATGTTTTTAACTAAATAAAAATATATATGAAGTAAAAAGTAATAGTAACTAAATATACTCGGGCATAATGCCCTAACAGTATACGAGTAACAGGTAAACCAGTATACAGTTTGCTTTATTTGTCATAGTTCGTGTTTATTTGTACTGGTACATAATATTAAGTAAAAGCATATGTTATATAAGCGCTACCAACATTCGACAATATAACGTGCATGAATTTAATACTTTAACAATAACACTTTAAGTGGTTTGAAACAATACTGATTCGAACGGTTTCATTGTCTTACAACTATTATTATTTGTATTGACATTTTTAGCTATATGTGTTCAGTAAGCACCTTCACGTAGCATGACGATAACGATATTGCCTATTGTAGATAGGTACGCAATATACAATATTCTCGAAAGCCGGTGAAGAGATGTGTGGATATAGTTTT
Organism: Ligdia adustata; assembly: GCA_947049295.1. Lineage (NCBI taxonomy): Eukaryota > Metazoa > Arthropoda > Insecta > Lepidoptera > Geometridae > Ligdia > Ligdia adustata. The sequence goes on along the minus strand of OX346214.1, from coordinate 9,048,550 downwards.
CTTCGAAGCGATCGTATATCATGTCACTTAGTAGATATTGTTTGAGATTAAAGGCTATACGAGACGTCGTCGCTCCCCTACGAACCTTTAGACTACCGAGTTCACTGCCGAGTGACATATCGTAAACAATGGGGTTTCCGAGATATAAGCCAATTTGAAGGAGATTGGATTAGCTTCATAGAAAATTTGAATGATGGCAAAGATGACGCAGAGAGGCTTTCGTAGTGAGAACAGAAACCGTGAAATTTCAATGAAAAGAACAACTAACTTTTAATTTTGTTATTTATATCAGAATAATTATGACCACTTAGTTGTTTCATAATCAAAATACAATATACATACAATATAATAAGATAATTATTATGGCCTTGTTATACAAATTCAAAAATCTTATGTATGTTTATCACTTGTCATTTCGAACTACTTAATGAATGAAGCAATCTAAAATCTATTGACATAATGTTCAATTGCAACTAATGTACTCGTAGTGTGCCGTAGAATTAGTTAGCAACACTGCTTCCACGTGCAGTGTAGGAATAAGCCGGAATGTAGACTTCTCAAGGCAAGCTGCTGACATCACCGATTAGGAAAACAACATAATTCACGCAGAGCTAAAGGAAAACTTGTGAATTATAATCTACACTTCGCAGACCGCCAGACGACGATCCACTACTCATAAATTCACTATATCGACCACTTAGTTACTTTAGATATTCATATTCTAAGATCAAAATTATCATAACGTTCAAAACAAAGTTATGAAATCGGTACAGTATTCAAATCTAATTCGATAATTGCAAAAACGTGTCGTACTAGTGAAACTTTGCATTGGAGGACTACAAATGAGAAATTAAAAGTGGAGGTCGCACCGAAATGTCGGAATTAGCATTCGTATTGTTACATGCTCTATGGCCTTCTTTCACTATGACTACTGTGACAAAATTAATGCTAATAAACTAATTTAATATTCTACGAATACCTACCCTAGCTGTGAAGGAAAAACGGAGGCCAACAACCGAGTAACTACACAAACAAATATTTAATAGCTTAACTGGCACCTACCGAACTAGGTGCACAAAGCTGCCTATTTTCTAGGAATGCGGCTGCCACGGCTCCACGAGGTATTCAACTATAGAAAAGAGCCGTTTACGGTTTCCACAGAAGGTTAATCGAACCACACGCTGACATTTATCACCCTCTAATTTAATGGAATTTATGATCATAGGTTTCCGATTCCCCGTTGTGTGTACACTCACGGACACCTCAAGATTATTGCCTGTATTGTTTTACGACGTTAAGTATAGATTAACAGTATTGACGGCCCATAAATCCGTGATCGTACGAGAAAGCGCCGAAATGTGTTTTCTTAGAACGTTTGTGTATTATTGGAAAATGCGGGTAGCGTGAGAATAGGAGCTCTACGAGCCGATATATGGGTTTAAGATGATTGATGAGTGAGGACTGGAAGTTCTGAGAGTGCCGTTCCTAGTCGGTGTTGCGTCATCCACTTCCAACTAATCTTCAATTGAATGAGATATATATTTGGTAAGTACTTAGCGAAGTTTGCTATACGCGTAAAGTAAGCACATGGGATTACTCCCATGTGCTTACTTTACGCGTATAGCAAACAAATAAATTTAGACATCTTACGATGTCTAAATTTATTTGTTTCCTTGGTTCATTAAGACAACACGGGCCTCATTAGCTAAAGCTACTTTGTAACTTGTTCCTGAATGGTTTTTTGTATTGTAAACAGTGTTTTGTAATTTTAAACATTCCAATAAACGAATACTTCATTTGATTTGATTTAAAGGAAATTCATATTTTTTGTTACTGGTATTCGTAAACGTTAATCTTTCCACTATTTGTATCTATCGGTTTTGTAATATCAGCCGTAACGTTAATTTGTCCAGTTTTCTAATTACTAAGTGCATAGTAATTGCCTGTAATCGGCGCGTGCTGGTTGCAGCTGCCAATGCACCTGCCTCTATATCTGAGACCGCTGAACTCTCTCGACCTTTGCACACCTACTCTTTACTCTACTAACTGCATCGCCATATCCGCTCTACTTTATACAGGCTGTTTAATTTTAAAAGCATCCTATATGGAGTTGAGTAATTCATACAAAGTACCTAACGCCTAGAAGAGTTCGTGTCTCAGGTTTTTATTGTTACCAATTTATTTTCATAAAATAACTCAGAAATTTTAAATTGAAGCCATTTTAGGACAGTTATTTCAGTAACTCGGTATCACCCCGCCAATTCACAACAGATAGGCTACAGAAAAACCTAATTAGACAGTTATTCAAAAAAATACAACGAAGTATACTAGAAAAAACTGAAATTATGTTTACATAATTACATACGCGATCACGTAGTAAAATATACAATAGTCTTATAATTTTGTACGTCCTGTAGAAGAGTAGCTTCTTGTCTGCTAACGTAGATCTGCGCTATATTTAACATTACCACCTGATACTCTTTACTACGAGTATGACAGATGTATTGCCCATTCACACATGCCCTTGAAATGTTACGAATGGCCAGACAACCTTCTGATATTGGCTAACAAAAACTTATCTGTAAATTTTAGTTTCATATCAGCTGTTAAATGTGTAATTTCTTATTTATCAAAAATATGTAAATACCAAAGTGAATTATTTAACAGTCTTAAAAAGACCGTAAATACAGTGCATATCATATTTAAGTCGAAAGTGTGTAGAACATTTGCTATATCAGACAGAGAGTAAATGAAACTAAACTTACTTCAAATTTGAAATCACAGCTGAGATTGGTTTATAGATTGGTTAAACTTAAACAAAGCTCGGTCGTTAAACTGTAAGTTATCTTCGGTGCAAGGAACAATAGGACAATAGTCTAGTCACTCTATGAAATACATTACAGAACAGTTTCCCGTGTAAAGCCACAAATTTATGGGAGCAAGTAATAATAATGTACAATACAATATTCGTATTAAACCCGTTGCATTAAATATAGATTCATCATATTATGGTGTATAATTGAGAACATTTTTCTCTGAGAACTTATTTCACGAATTTCAAATATTTGAAGAGGGTGACTTCTGCATAATTCTACGAGTATATCTGATTTAATAAATATAAATGCGAGCACTACAATTTAATACTGGAGTGACTTGAGTCTGTATCGAACCAAAGCATAACGTAACGGTTATTTCTAACCGTATGATTATTAAACACTAACTAGCCATATACATGGCTCAGAAAAACCAGGTCCGTTTACGCACTTAGCTTTGCTATTTTGCCGAGTCTGTCACGGTCGGTACCATTACGGTGGCACTCCCGACATTTGCAGTCATTTGTCCTTTTCCGGGCCCGTTCCGATGGATGCGTGCGTTTAACATAACTCTGGAGCTCTTATGAGGACGTTAATACAGCTAGTTACAGTAAAGTCGCCGTTAGGCCTGAGTAATGACGCAGTGATGGAGGCTGCTAGGAAATGTTCGTGACAGGACCGTTATATTTTATTTTGCTGTTGCTTTTTAGGGAGTCAGCTAAAATGACGCTTCGGATTGGTGCATTTTTGTCTGCAGTCTAAGAACTGACTGTTTTGTTTAAGTAAATTCTATTCCATTGTTCAACACATATAGTTGGTAACACATAAAAAAATACAGACGTACTCGTCTTATGAAAATTTTTAGTAACAACTTTAGATTTATTCTAGAGGACTGAGGCTAGAGGCTAAATCAAAGTCACCGAACTTAGTTTTATCGTTTCGTTTTTTCAAGTTTTTCGCTCTTTAAGTGTTATTGACAAGTAACACGCACTCGTTCAAGGTCTCCGTTACTATTCATTCAAACCTTGATAAGTAAAAGTAGAACCTTTCTTTAAAGTTCATGTTCTTGTTCTTAAAAGTACGTAACAATAAGTGAAAAAACTTCGTAAATGAAATTCCTACAAGTTTTTTTAATTTATATTTATGTACTTTTAAGAACCCAGATATCCAGTTTGTTTTATCTATATCATATTATCGCGACCATAAAATATCTGTATGTAACTGTAAGACCCTTCGTTGAATTTATATCAAAATAGCTTTGGGTTGTATCTCTATTTAATTTATTAAATCTTACAAATATCCAATGAAAGTTTTTTTTTTATAGATGTTACCGAGTTTGACTCTAGAGATAGAACTAACGTGATTGTCAACAAACGTTATTCAATTAATGCTTATGCGATAGGTGTTCATATACCTGTCTATTTATTATTATTTATCCTGTGAATCGATGAGTTATTCTATGCTATGAATCGCTAGGTCGAATTATACTGTCTGTCTATCTGCAAATATTTGATCAATCGTATTTTTTTAAGTTTGAATCATCGGAAAGTTAAGTTAACCTCGGTTATATTAGTGCTTGGTGGTAAATGCGCAATTATGGTATCGTTTAGGGGCGCAGTAAAGCGTGCGTCCTGTGGGGTTGAACTGACCGTTATGAAACCAAGTAACTAGCTATAGCCGAGTGACGTAATTACATCCACACACTGTATAAATAATAACTCACCGTTGCGTACATAGTTAATTAGCAATTTGTGGAAAAATGTGGCATTCTGCACTCTTACTTTAACTATTTGATCTAACAACATGAAATTGTTGAAACATTCATTTATATTCCTATTCCCATGTCTACATTATAAGCATGAGAATAGGAATGCAATAATTTTTGCGTAGAACAAAATATTTCACACAATGATACGATCATAGGTATAAATATTCAATAACAAATCGGCTGGCTGCACTTGTCGTTCTACTTACCATCTGACTTAGTACTGCCGCACACGGGGCACCGGCCACAGCCACAAACGCCGCCACAAGAACCTAGAAGCGGCCACAAAAGTGGTAACTGTCACTTTTTTTCACCATGTACATGCAGTATCATAATGAACTCGGATGAAGAAGGTTTAATTGCGCTGCTTCTGATTAGAAAACTTCGTCGTAGAAGACGAAGTCGTAGTTATTGGATACATCCAAGGGAGAGAGGTGTGCGGAATAGCGCGAGTGGCGTGAGGCGGTGTTTTGTGTCGGCGTCTAGTGGCCGGTGTGGGCCAAAAGAATCGAGCAGCGACGTCAACCGTGTGCGGCGAGTCCGAGAGAAAAAAACACGTCGGTGGTGTACCAATAAATACTAACAAAAAAAATACACAATAACCCTTTCACTACAACTATCTATATAGACAAATAAAAACAAAAAAAGAAATAAATAAAAAAAATATTTGTACCAATGAGAGATGTTAAAAAACATAGAAGTTTCGACTAATAACTTATTGACAGATAGTAGATGTTCAACAAATTCTTAAATATAATTATAAATTTCGCCTGTCTGACCGACAAAGGCAACCATCATCCTTTCTACCCAACTGCTTAAAAGGTAGATAAGGTTTTTCGAGTGTGTGTTTGTATATAAATATATATGTATATCCAACTCTTTGTGACTCTCAACAGCCTAAACCGATAGAATGATTATGAAGTCCAAGTTGTCATTCGATTTGTCTTCATTTGACATAGTACTCGTATGATCATACTACATACTAGTTCCATCCCGCGGTTTCACTCGCTGAGGTACAGTGGTCTGAAGTTTTCGCAGTCAGGTTTTTTTTCGTCGCTTCTAACCACTTGTTACTCTGACATACTTGTAGGCACCACCCAATTAGTTACAATATAGGAATTCTTTGTTGTCACCACAACGATACAACATGATAGCATTGACTTAGTAATATGTAAAACAAATTATTTTCGTTTTTATGATAAGAAACGTACAAATAGATATAATTCAATTCACGTTATGTTAATTCATCAAAATCTACCAACTTTCAGCGAACAGCGATCGATCCGCGATGACTACGTCATTCATACTAACTGCTTCAAAGCACGCTTTAAGCGTATTTTTAGTTTTGTTGTATTATGTATCGTAGAGATATTCTGTGATAGGCCTTTCGTTGCGGCTGTCAGCTTAAAATAAAAACATTGTCATGGCAGACATAATTAAATTAAGAGTATTTTATTTAGTATACAGCCTACATCTATTTACGAGTATGTTTCTGAACACATTGCCGTAAAATATAAGTGACTTGTATATTTGTCATAGTTATGGATATTATATGGAATAAAGTTTTTTGTATTTGGTTAATAATGTTCAAAGTCTGCCTGCTTATAACAAAATGTGTGAGGGATCTTATAGTGGCGTAAACAGGCAAAACAAAACACGAATAGTAGGCTATTTCAAGCGATTCACTTGTTTAAGCGAGCACATATTTGAGACTATGCAGTTATTAGCCTTCAGGGTCACATACTCGTAAAATGCGTTATTTCCGCCATTGACGTGCGCGCACCACAGTAAACAAACTGTACGAGTAAAAACATTCTTAAAGTGTTTTTGCGTCGTGTGTATTTGAAATATGAAACATTGTCAACATCTTAAATTATGTATCTTATATATAAAAATCAATTGCTGTTCGTTAGTCTCGCAAAAACTCGAGAACGGCTGGGCCGATTTAGATGGATTTGGTCTTAAATTATTTGTCGTACTCGAGGAAAGGTTTAAAAGGTGAGAAACATAAATAACTATTAGGCGGTACGAAGTTCACCGGAACAGCTAGTATTAAATAAAGAAATTATGTTAAGTGGTATTAGACAAAACACCGACACCTGCAGCTTTGTTGCTTAAGGTTTTAAAAATTCCCCAAATAAATTTTAATACCTACGATATTCATATATGATGTGATATGAAAATCTGGTTGATACGTTTTAACAGTAGGTACTTACGGTTAAAAAGTATAAACCAGATTTCTCTGATTGACATAGAATATAACTGACCGAGCAACAATAGCGTCTTTGCTTCTTCTCTGGTCTGGCAGTTTGTATGTTTGTGGTAGCTATGGATCTTTGACGACAAGAAATAAAGTACTCGCGTACAGGTTGTAGTTTCCATCCAATCTTGACGGAACTTGATGCATGGGTTCTAAGAATTTTTATATTTTTTTGGTTTCGGGGATTTTCAAGGAGAAGAATTTCTCCATATACTCTTATTTTCATTTGAGTAACTTACACATCATGAATAACACCACCGTGGTTGGGTGGAACGGTTCCTACTAATCCTTTTTCACTGTGGCTCAGCCGCCCGCCCACCGCTAGCGTCCGCCCACATCTAATCTTCAACATATTTAGCAACGGTTAAATAAACACACGCTATTTTCCATTAACATCCATCATCACACCTATTTCCATTCCAACAATTTACCTCATTCAATTCTTTGACATTTTATACCCTCAACAATCGCTTTAGTTTTATTACCATTCCAGAATACTCATAGGCCATAATTTAAACATTGAATTGAAAGAATACTTATGGAAATAGAATTGCGTTACTTTCCTAAGTCTTGCCATTTCAATGTTTAATTTTATTGTCAAAGTTAAAAGTCTACGCGTTCTATGTCATAAAATTCGAGGCACGTGTACTTCGTAATTCATAACACTCAAATACTTTTTAAAGAAATACGTTTTATGACTCAAATAAATGTTGGAATAAGTGTCTCGAGTCCAACATTGTACAGCTATCGACTTGTCCGTAAGATGTGACTTTTTATGTTAGTAGCCAGAGTAAATATCCATTAGGGGTGGTCGAGTAATGGTCGCAGATACATTAGGGCCCGGGTCGTCTTACTTTATTAAAGAAACACTTTTTCTCGACGATAACGGAACGACTATAACATATCACACTTTTAACATTATACTCGGACCTTCTCGGTAAATTATTTCAAATATTACCATTTGTATAGATAATAGAATAATTAACTTCAACCAGTGCTTAGAAACAGAACTGCTCATGAAATTTCAATTAGGCGCCGTCTTCTACAAAGTGGCTCATAATGTATGCGAATAGGATAAAAGAATAAATTGTTTCAGCCAGTTCTGAGCGTTCGTGTAGAGATATGCAAGAAAGGGTTTGTTCACACGAGGCAAGTGGTAGAATGCAAATGGAGCATCGTCAGCGCCGCCGCTCTGCTGCGAGCGTTTCGCGCGATAAATTGTCTCGCGACAGGAGCTCGGCTCGGTGCTCTCTTTGTAACGCTATATTTAGACAACGCGATTAATTTTTATGTGCAGAGCTCCTCGACTATGCTTTTGAAAGAAGACTTACACTTTTAAAGAAACGAGTGAGTTTTAACAATTCTAAAATTACCTACGGCTTGAACCAAAACTAGAAGGATTTATTACACATTTAAATGTCTTTCCGTTCCTTTCTGCAATCACCAAAAAAATACTACATATTTATTAATAAATCAACTTAATAGTTTGTTTAATAACAAGTCTTTACTATCTAAACGGTCTTCTCATGCTATTGACTTGACTATGCTTTATGTCTTACGAGTAACTACGACTTGCCTGCAACAGATTGGCCCGTGCAAGTTCACTACTCTAACAACTCAGTATCTCAGATCGAGATCTTAGTTCAGAACTAAACTGGAGTGTAACTGTTCCGTAGGCTATTTTCCTCGCTACCCTATAAAAGGTCAATAAACCCAGTGAAAGTCGACGATACAGACTTATACACGTACAACGACTAGACGAATATAACTTTACCCTCAAGTTAGGCTGTTCCATTGCAGCTCATCTCAGTCAGTTAATTGTACACGAAACATTTACTTTAAATTAACTTTGAAATAGACCTTTTATAATGTTAAAAATAATACCTTCTCTGTTTAATAAAACTTTATCTATCAATCTTTCAACATATTTACCATTTCAATAAGCTGGCATTATAGAAAATGCTACGTAAAAATAGTATTGGATTATTGACTAAAGATATTGTCCATGAGGCGTAAAAATATATAATTTATCATGTGATAGTTACTTGAGAACCTACCATACGTCTACCAGACCTTTCTGCAACGGTAACAAAAAAAACTTAAAATCAAAATTAGGCATGGTTTATAAGTTCTAAGCAAAACTGAAATTTTTAATCACTGTCGATAGTGATCCTAGCGCTGCCCGACGCTTATTCCATTCTGCTCTGTATTTGGGACCAGATGATTACAATTGTTTTTCGTCCGTCTCAGTAGGTTTTATTGTGAAGTACCCCCAATTCAGTTTGTTTACAACACGAGCAGCACGCGCCAGCCGCGTCTGCTCGGTGCCGCTATATTTGCTTCGAGGCGCCTGTTCTATATAAAGATTGCGAACACCCGTCTGCCGCCCCGTCTCATACAGTTGCAGCACAAATATGCAGACATTAAATATTCATCTTTGTTTCAGAACATCTGCGAAGGAAAATTAACATAAGCAATTCCGAAATTGAGCAATTAAACGAAGTATTAACTTGGATTTTGCGATTAAACGCAATCATTTAACTTTATTCAAATAGAACATAAATGGTATCAGCAAAAACTTGAAATTTTAAAGCCCTTAGCAAAGCTTGATAAACACTTTCTCTAAAATTAAAATTGATTGTGGCTCATGGAGACAGATAATAATCCTTCGACATTATGAGAAAAGCTTTGAAATATACATCGGCGAACTGAAAAATCGTAAGCCTGAGAAAGCGTCACGCCATTTACATAAATACGTATGCTTCTCAGAAATAACAAAAATCTAATTATAAAATGGGTATAACTATTCTAAACTAAAGATAAGTCAAACTTCAGCATTGATAGATTTGATATTACACGTCAACAATACCAGTATGAACAGCAAAAACCATGTTTGCTTGTTGTCAACTGACACTTTTTCTTTATTGTATATTCTATATTTGTTAAAATATATGATTTATCTTGACTATTATGAATACATAAAACTTGAGGTTTGTGATAAAAACAGACCAGAAAGTAAGTTTTCAGCAGAAACATTACCAAAAGTATGTTATATATTTACCTATATATATTTACCTATGTTTTAGTCCTACCTACCAGTTTTACTCATAATATAGCGAGTGATCGTAAGCGTACCGGACGCTTAACCTTTCAAGCGTTTTAGGTACTTCTATAAACTGATAAACTGCCAAGTAGCGCATTAATAATAGTCTAGGTATACGTAACACACAGCAAAGTTTCGCTCTACTCTGACATAATCACTTCTAAATAAGTTTACTTCTAACTTTTCAAGCTGTTTGAAGCTATAGCTGGCATAATCACCATGCATAAATATTATTTAAGAAAATGCAAATATCAATAGAGCATGAGTTTTAATTACATGACTTTGATAGCATGTTTTATAATTACTTAATGCGTGGTACGGTTTCGACAGTCGCCAGCTACAGAGTATAATGCCAAACCACAAGGCGGTCAGAGAGTACCTCAAAGTAATAATATCTAGATGGGGATCGCGGTTACACCGGGTGCGATTCGAGAGCGAGTTTGAGCAATTCATTAAAAATTTATAATTCGTATATGTATCTATAGACCAGATTTTAAAGAGAGGCATTACCTAATTTAATTATGTTAACTTTGCTGTAGCAAAAATTAAAGTAAAGACATACATTTTACTTTCTCATCGATTTTTTTTAAATAACAAACACGGATTTTTACACGAGTGTTCAAACAGAAGTTATAAGTAAGTAGAAGAACTACAAAAATTATAGTGTCTCAATTCATTTTGCAAACAACAGTATATGAACTATGTAAATAAAAATATTTGCAATCGGTACCTCTTACTGAAATCTATATTAGAAAAATAAGTAGATCAATTGACATGTAAAGCTAAAGCTTCTGAGTAAGCTAAAGTAAGTTCTGAATCAGTAGAGTGTTTTTCCTACTCGATAATACATCAAATGCTGTTTAAAAATTTTATTTGGCCACCATCTTACATGGCTTAATTCAATAACCGCGCTCATTTGCATACATTAAGTAACCTGCCTATCATAATTAACCTGCACTTGTGTCACCAAATCAAAACCTTGTAATATTTAAATTCGTCAAAAAATCGGGGCGAAAGCGAAAGTAACGGCTGTCCATCTAGAGCAACAGACCGCTACATTGGCTATTGCGCAAACTAATTAAATATGTATCGAACGCAGCGATCAATGAAACCCTTTATATGCAAAAGACTTCCGTTGGCGAAAATGTATAATTCAGTCGCATTGCCTTGCTTAGAGCCTACACACAAATACCGGTTTGAAAGCAAGGGGGTGAGACAGTGCATGTCCCGGGGACTGGCGCCGTCTCGTCGCCTCAGGATGACTCACTGGACTCTCCAGCATTATGTGTTCCCCTTTCATTACTCGACCATTTTACCCCATAATTGATATGGTAGATGTATATCTATCTATAGGGAGTATCCTGCTGTTAATAGATCATGGACTTTATTATGGACGCTCTCAGCGGTAATTAAATTATTCATTGCGGTTTTACAATTGCTTAGTATATCTCTGTTTCAAGATTTTATTATATGTTGCTAGTAAAATATTGTAGTTTGGTGAGAATAGCATTTAGCAACAATTAAACTGCGTTTTCCGCTTTATATAACCACTAGTTGTTACCCGCGGCTTTGTCTGCGTGGACGATTTAATTTTTCAATAAGTATCATATCATACCTCCAAGAAAATGTGTACAAAGGTTCATGATGATCGGTTAAGTAGTTTTAGCGTGTTAGCGTTACAAACAAACTTACATTCACATTTATAATATCAGAATCGATTGTCGATATAAAATTGTTAGTTCATTAACAGTACAGTCCCCAACATTATACATACATTAACAAACAAAATTATGATTATTTTTAACTTTCGTCATTTTTCTACTATAGTGTATAGTATTCTACTAGTGAAGCCCTTTCAACTGAAACCCATATTGAGGGATACGTGATAAAAATTATACTTTCCCATCTTGTGGTGGCGGCCATATTGGATCAACTTTCATCAAACATAGCTAAGAACACTCCCGACTAAAACACCTTTCAAATAAAAAATACTAAACATAAATCTGTCCATCCGCTTGGGAGCTACGATGCCACAGACAGACAAACACACACACATTCACAAACAGGTACGTATTACACCCTTATAAACTTATATAACTTATAACACCCCGTCGTTTTTGTGTCGGGGATTCAAAATCATGTCTGGAAAATCTTTCAAACATCACACGATTTTCAAATTACAAATACTAGCACAGCTAGTAAATATTAAAAATGCTTCTTGTCTTGTATTTGAAGATCCTTTTAGTTTATAACAATGGTCTTTGGGTTTTTCGAACACAACACTTTTTTGCGCAAGCCATGGTTACAACCCAATACCCTAATCACCGAATATGAATATGTAGGGAGGAGCTGTCAGGGCAAGTCGCGTGACTTGCACCCTTGCATCCCTTCCCTAACCAAACTAAATTACCCACCCCGCTTATTAAAACGTCAGTGTCTGCTTGGCTGAACAGTTGTTTTCAACAGTCTTCAAAAAAGAAGGAGACTTTCCATTCGACTATTATATGTATTTGTTATTTAAATGCGATTACTGCGTAAATTATGAATTGTTTTTAGATGAATCAAAATACTTAGAAACGTACATAATAAGTGCTTCCGAAAGAATTTTTTACTTCAAACGGGTCATTCGATACGTATTTAAGTTATACATTATTGTAGATCCTATTGATACTAATAGATAAAAATAGAGATTATATTTTTACGAACTTGATTTTGAACCCCCGACACGCAAGAACGACGTGTTTTATTTTTATTCTACACAGCTAGGCTTTTGACCATAAGTTCGCACGACCACGGAAGTCAGCGATACTGTAGCCCTAGATGGAGCATGCCTAGTCTGGAATACACTGGCTCTCAAGGAAGGCTGCCGAAACACGCCGTTAAGTGCTTGGCGACAGATTTTACAACTTGAGGGTGGTAGATAGCCGGGGGAGCGATAGGAAACGCCCGACCTCCATGGTTTCCTCACGATGCTTTCCTTCACCGGTAGCTCAGGCTCTTTTTGCATGTTTTGTTGTTGGGATCGAAGCTCGGACCTTTTACACGGCAATATACCTCGCTAATCACTCGACCATCATCGCTACAAAATGGTATTATAAGTTTGCCGTTACTATGTGGGTTTGTCTGTCTGATGCCTCGGATGAATCGATGTTCTTAGCTATAGGTATATGATGAAAAGTGCAACGCCGGAACAAATTGAACAATTCCATATTTTTTTACAACTTCCTCAATATGGGTATCAAATAAAAAGGCTTGACAGGCCAAGATGGCCGCTGCACTAAATCAAGGTTTTAAAAAAAGTTACATGTTAATACAGGTACACATTTTTTAATGTTGCACAATGGTACATAGTTTAATCATCATGAATACCTTATTTAAAATTTACAATAAAGACGTGTAAGTGGGTAACCATTAAAATTTATCGTTTAAATACAAGACGCAAAAACCTCCAGCTAATCAAAATGTAGGGAGCTAAGCTCTCTGAAATAGACACAAGCACGTCCCAATCCCATATCCGAATTCATAAATAAAAGTGAAGTGAGAAATCGTTCACATAATACCCCATGTCAGTGCCGATATAAGTTCGCCGATATTTGTTTCAAGTGCCTCTCCGAAGTTACGAAAAAACGTTTTTCGTATCCGCGATATTTCCTTGGAGATGCAAAGCAATTTTCTGCAAGAGATAACGTCTCTAAACGAGTTTCCTTACACACAATATTTATTTGGGGAAACAAACCTCAACGCTACGATTTTATGGGTCTTTTTTCTTTTGTAACAGCGAATCAAATTTAGTGAAAAGGTTTTTGCAGAACGTTAACTAATCATTAGTTATGTACATAAATATATTTAATTCTAAAAATACATAGAAATTAAAGTAGTTGTATCGAGTTTATTCTACATAATAACGTTATCGTTCTAGACATTTTGCAGGGTACGAGGTCACAAAATGACAAACGAACTAGTTTTTACAATGCAATGAAAATTTATAACAATTTCTCGATTAATAAACTTTACATATGTATAACTGTAAATCGTAAAATTGCTTATATATTATATATATACATGTACCAATTGTCTAAAATTTATTTGGAACCTCTTTTGAAATATCTATAAAAAAAAATATCTCAATCAGTTTATATTGACGCAGTAAAAAACATACCTACACGCGAATTAAGGTCCTCATCCTCTTTTGAATTCGGTTAAAAAGAACAGTTTTTTTAAATGTGATTTTTTTTTTCATTTCATTGCCTGAACACGGCAGACTTTTACAAGTTTATGATTACGAATTTAATGTTATTTTAGACACCAGAAGTACTTTAGTACTATGGAAATCAGGACAGCCATTCAGTTCTACTGTCGTACTTACTTAAACTGCATTTAGTTAGCTCTTGAACCTTTTAAGGAACTGAAGTCGACATGAAAATAATGGTGCTAGCGAAAGTCCCGCTCCGAACACTTTCCAATACCATTTCACGAGTACTCAGTCTATATTTGTAGATCATTGTCTAGCATTCTTTGCCTTCAAATTTATTATCAAAGCGACCTAGTTCTGATTTAAGTACCAAAATGTCTTAATAAAGTAAAGTATAAATTAGAGATGTACACCGTCCTGGCCGAAAATGTAACATGTCGTTCATTTTCGAAATAATACTTTTCTTTTTTATAATACGAACAGCTTAGTAATTACCTGTTAGTCTTTTTAGTAGGTTAAAATATAAATGAGTGAAATGCAGTTGGCCAAATATGGTTGTATCGCATTTTAAAACAAAACATGAAAAGTCAAGTAAGCAACTCCGTAGAACTTCAGACAGTTTATATCTCACTCTGAAACTCTTTTAAACTAAGACAAGTGTAATGATGGAGATTTGCATGTCGATGTAAAGCTGCGATACAAAAAAGTGCTAGAAAACGCACGACTTTATTCTGGCTTAATATGTTGGAGTAACATTTTTCCCCGCAGTAAGTGGATACTTACCTAATTGTATAAAGCAAGTCCAGTGTTATATTAATTTCAAGAATAGTTATTCATAACCCGCGCGTAACTAACAAAAATGCAGTTAAAATGTTTTCTACTAAAACGAAAAAGTGCAAAGTACATATTTATATGGTTCGTGGTTGACAATCTAATAAGACAACGTTCACAAACAACATAACCCCAGGTAAGCGTAGGCACTAGCTAGTGATTGTCTACTGAATAATTCAGATGACAAATGGGTATCGAGGGAGATGTTTAGAGGATGTGCGCATCAGTGAGTGCTTATCAAGGCTGACGGCAGCGCCGCAGCACACTCCGTTCAATACCAGGATTAGCCGAATTAAGGTATTACGCCCGCATCGACACCGACAGACGGCATCCGAAGGTATTTCCCCGAAGACAGATAAATCACGATTTTCATGGCCGCGTTCGAACGGCTTGCGGCATTTAGGTAAAATATTTGTTTTGTACGTAGCGAGAGTACATACGCAGATGAAGCTGATACACCGAATCTTTATACATGTCAAAATATTCTTAGAAAAGAAGCAAATGCACTATATTTTCACGCTGTGTTTCTACTTACAAATGTAAATTCAAAACGTTCCTGCCTTTAATAACAGGCTCTCATATGCGGACATTTGTAAACATTGTTCTGCGCTTACGTGAGTTTTCTCATAAACGACCGACGACGTCGGAAGGAGACCTTGACATTATTTTCTTTT
Organism: Ligdia adustata; assembly: GCA_947049295.1. Taxonomy (NCBI): domain Eukaryota; kingdom Metazoa; phylum Arthropoda; class Insecta; order Lepidoptera; family Geometridae; genus Ligdia; species Ligdia adustata. The sequence goes on along the minus strand of OX346214.1, from coordinate 9,032,912 downwards.
ATTCTTTAATTAGATTGACTGTAGCGGAAAATATTCGGTTTGTCATTCGTAAGTTTCTGGCAATAATATTTGTTATTACTATCGGGTAAGCTATACCCGAAGGCAGCGCACCTGTGATCCGATCGGGTACTAGTAAAATTTTGACCCTAAGCTATAAAACACGGCAGCGTCTGCGATGAAGGACAAATTCGACCATTCGAGGGTCATTCCCAGGGGTACGAGCGCTTCTAAAATCTTGTATTACGTGCCTCTGTGCCACATCAGCGGCCACTGAATTACGAGCCGCCGGCACCGGTGAAACGTGAATTATGGTTTCATTCACGATTATTACAGGACCTCCGCTGAAACTCAATAAACCGTACCCTTAACAGCAAATTGGATGAAGCAAATATCACCACCCACCTACGAGTAGCTCCTTCACGTTGTTGTAACGCGAAACGATTTAAAGGAGTCCATTTCCTAAGCAAATTTTGAGCCGCATTTAAGTTATTTTTTTTTAACTTCCGAAGTCAGATAAGGAAAAAGTCTGCGCATATCTAATTTAAATTCAACCCGATTAGAGTTAAGTATGGTCAAAAACTTTATGATTCACGATTAATAATCCACATAATTTTAATTAAAATTATTCTTTAAACTTCTGGAGTGAAATAGCTCACGCGATATCACAATCGAAATCTCGCGGATAAATCCACGATTTGAAACAAGTACCATTCATTAAGGCATGTAAATTAATACCGTAGTAAGGCTAAAGCCGTTTATTAAAATTAAACTCGGTCTGGCGTGAAACTAGGAAGATTAATGATGCCGTGAATACTGAGTTATGTAAAGAGCAATTGGAGTGGGGCTAGACGGGCCACGGGCGCGGGACACGAGCCACGTCCTGGCGTCATTCCAAAATCACTTATCTCGCTTTATTGTTCACAGGAACTGCGATACGGATACGTATAGATTGTTCAACTGCCGATGCGATTTATCATTTCGAATGTAACGGGTTTATCCTGCCCGGAAATACGGCAGTGGTTCGGAAAGCTTTATCGCTATTGCATTTTGGTTTATGACTGGCATCTCGCTATGTCTGTAAACTCTGCTTCATAACGAGAATCAAACGATTCTGAGTATTGCTTTTTACTTACATATATCTATTTTTATTCCGTGCCTCACTAATATACTTACCCATACTTGCTAGGGATTATTAGAGTGAGGTTAGCCTAATTATATATTCTACCTACTTAACTATACACATACGTCATTATATATTTGAACAAAGTTTATTTTTTCTTTGGACTTTTATGATCGAGAAGTAACAAATACAATGTAGCTACACACATTTTTATATGATGCTCCGGTATATCGGTCCCTATAAAGAAAAATTGCTACAACAGAAATAACTGTTATGAGACCGTAATAAATATACAGAACAATATGAAATTCAAAATTTAAAAAGTCTAGGATAAAGATATTTACTCAATAGGATAATTGATCAAAATACAAAGTATTTTATGGTTGTTCACAAACTTCGAGAGGGTTCCCACAGGACCGGGCGGCGGGCGGCGGAAACAAAGAGGAAACATTATTCGTCACAACCCGCAACCGGACCGACGACGTGCATTTCACAATAGGTACACTTGTTCGCAGAAACCATGAGAAGTTGGTTAGAGTTCGCGAGGTCCACTTATATTGTTCCCTTTGGAGAAAATAGGAAACATGTAATAAAAATAGTTTCGTGTATCCGGATTCCGGGCACGGGGACGGATTCCGAGAGAATTACGTGAGCAAATTAGACATTCCGGGATATTGTCGCTGGGTAATTGAGCCATACTCGTTTGTGCGCAGGAATGCCGACCTGCGCGCCCGCACATTAGCGTGCTATTTTACTACTCAATGGTTTATGAGTACCTAGATACATATTGTTTTTTGCATTATTGCGACGTTGTGTTAGAATGTTGCGTATCGTGTCAGGGGCTATCTATCCCTTTTTGTCTAGTTACCTTAATTAGACTAAGTGCACATGTACTATGCACTAGTAGCTATTTTAGACATTTTAAACGAACAAAAGTTTCATGAGAAAAAGCTATGGTACGAGGGCTAACCACAAAACACAAAGCTTTAGGGGAAAAGAGGGCAAGATGGATAGAGCTGGTAAGATGACTTGAAATATCCCGAAGATGTGGCGAAATTTTACGATCTCGACATGACAATAGCGTGCCTACTCGTATTCCTAGGGGCCGATCGCTTCCTCCCGCTAATTATTCGTCAGTCTCCTGGCCGCGAAAATTTTACCGCGCGTAGAGGCGTGTTTACGTTTTGTGTTTCGGGAATGAATATTTTGAAAGTAAGTAAAGTGAAAATATAAAGGAATAAATAAATATAAAAATACGTGTGGCACTCGGGGACTGCCGCGATAAAGCTATTGCATACGCATACGTCTACTCGCACGCACATAAACATCGTACCGAAGTCTGCCGAACTGGGGCGACGTAAGACGAGTGTTAGGTTTATTTTCGTTACGGAATATCTTGATTCGGTCGTCGCGCTTAAAACCTGCGATAAAAGCTAAGACCACATAATAACTATTTATCTAACACCATAGATGGCATTTTAATATCTTTACTTAGCTACAATATTCTATTGTTGTATGTGATGGAAGTGAGAACTCAGTAACCAACAGAGCATGTTTCCAGACACTTGTTTAAATACGCGGCGACACCGTCTATCTACTTTACATTGAGTTTAAATCTTAAAATCCAAATCCTTGCCTATGGGTAAGAGGTATAATTATGAATAATGTATAACAGGATCGTTCTCATTTCTGAAGATAATAAGTCCATTTAAAAAATCAAGCTCAAAATGTATTATTGTCAGTCATTCATACAGAGGAACAGGAAGTGAGTAAGCTTTGATTGACTCACTAGCAGCGTCGGGTATTTCGGGATGAAAACCCAATATGGCTGGATTTGTGGCAATTCATATACGTTAAGTCCGACGTCCGGGACGATATTTCACGATTTTTCCGCTTTGAACGCATAGAGCCGGACAGCGGGCACGCATGATCGCCCCTAATGAAGACTATCCGACGCGACACGGTCCGAGCCGAGTACCGCGTCCCGTTTCTCACATCAATAACAATGCTCGAAGATCCTAGTCGCCTCGCAAAGCCACGACGACAATTTGTCCCCGGACTTTACTCGACTGTATATTTATATTCAAGAATTCCTTCCTATTTCGAAACGTTTCAGTTATAAATTGCGAGTTCTTTTCTTGTATGTAAATCGCAAGAATGTTCCATAAATTAACCGGTGAATTGAGGTGCAGCGCTTTTCTGCAGAGTTAATTGTAGATAAAGTAATAATTGCTCTATAAAAGTCTTGCTATTAAGTGGGTGGAACAGGAAGTTAGCGTTGCCTTAGGTACTATGTAATTGGGGTAACATGACTTGCTTCTCTGTTTTAGACCATGGTACTGTTGACATGCAAAAAAATATCGAGATGACCAATCAACATAATCAATACGACGTTACATCTAATGTCACTCAGACGAAAAGGTGATTAGTGTTATTTTTTTATTAGCTATTAGTAATACCTAGTTGTATATTTAAAAGCTCCGTGTCTCATATCGTTGTGTGAAAATCGAATTCAATCTAATTACTGATTGGTGAAAGGGTTTTGAAGGCCCTAACAAAAGCTTGTCAAAAGCACATTTAAAAGCCGAAGCCGCCGCTGCCGTGCCGTGTTGCTAGCTCCATAGCAATTTGCACGGAAGCCCGCGGGTACATCGACAGGTCACGACTCCACTCCAAATCTCAAATTGATTAGGAAAACACGTAGCACAGAAAAACCGGTCCTACAGAAAAAACAGACCCTGTAGCCAAATAACGAAATTTATTTAACATTATTATTCTCGACGTGCCTAAAACGATCTTCGAAGGACATTATGTAGAAACGATATTTGCAAAAACTCTACAATCTAAAATTGATAATTGGCGCTTCAAATAAGTAATCTCGTTCGAGAATTGAGATCGTTACGTTAATAACATTAATAGCTTACACAGATTACATTATAGCTATCCATCCATTGACCAACTACGACGATTGCCTCAACCTTTAAAGCTAATTAAAGCTTTGGTGCTGAATTCACAACTTTATCAAGCTGTCATAAATGTTCTTAACTTTATAGTCGCGATTGGTTTGATGGCCAGTGAATTTTAAAATAAAAGAAGCAATAAAAATGTGCCTCGTAAACTTAAATCATCATAATGTACAAAGCAGGTTAGTTACAATTAATTGTCTAGTTTTTTTAAGAGTTAAAACTTTACCTGCTTCAGCTATTGTGTAAGACATTTATAAGTTGAATGTAAGCTGTATTCAAAAACCACTGCAAAGCATTTTCTTAATATAGCTTTTGGATTTAGGTACATTATGAGACTATAGTCGTATATAGCCTATAACACTTATAAGTTAGTGTTAGCCTAATCGGTAAAACCGTTGCCTCACAAGCGAAATGGCGCTGGTTCAAATCCAGGTTCACGCATGCACCTCTGAGTTTTTCACTCATGTGCATATTAACATTAATTACCACTTGTTTAGACGGTGAAGGAAAACGTGAAGAAACATGCTGGTCGGAAAAGATTAATATTTTCAAACATAAATGAAGTCCACAACTCGCAATTTGGCCAGCATGGTAGACTACGCCTACACTACCTTAATAGGGGAGACCCGTGCCCAGCAGTGGGACGCTATGGGTTGATACGTAACTATATATTTTATTTTAAAATAAGTACTCATCAATAAGGCAAGACTGAGTAATAGCACGCATCATGCGGTCGATATCCAGCCACAATACCACTACTGCAGCGAGGATAACGGCATCAAGCTGTCTTCCGCATTTGCGGGGAACAGAAACCAGCATTAGCGTCCACAAACCGCAGCAAAAACCCCACCAGCAGATCGAACAATCACAAATCCTATTACAAAACAAAACAAACTCCACACCTCTAACCTGTAATCGCACAACGCAACGCTACGTGATTTTATGGTAATCTCTACAAACACTTGTTCAATGACAAATCGTGCACCGAAAACAGATTAAACTCATGTATATGGAAATTTATTGCTGTTTAATTTTGTGTTTAGGTCGCCGACGACACAGTTTGGTTATTCGGTCAAACTTACATGCAATATCTCCGCTAAATATAATTTAATAGGGAGGACTAAGGCAGTAATTGTGAGATAAGTTAAGCCGCAATCATCATTATTCTCGGGACATCACGCCCCTAATAGTCGGTCGGTTTAGCCATTTCAGTGGCAGCTCTCGCGAGCATCGTGAGACTAATGTAATTAGTTCATTACTTTGTCCCGGGGCGCTCCTCGCCGCTTTGTATGTCTCCGCAGATTTATGTGAGCCTCCGTGTTTTGCTGTGGCGCGGAATACACAATTGCGTTGTTTTTTGTCCTTCCGTAGATATAAATCCCCGAAATAAGGATGCGGTAATAGGTCCCTGAATGAGGATAAAATTGACACTAAACCAAAATTACTACATAACTTAATATTATTAAAATTTCTAATTTAAAAATAAATAGAGCCTTGACAAGTCAAGCGAGAAAGATCACCAGGTACTTTTTATCATTCCATGTTTTTTCATTCATATACAACAAAACCTTGGCAATTTAAATCACTGAACCTTGAACAAATCACTCAGTTACTAATGCTCATAGAATAAGACATAAAAACAATGCACGACATAAAGGCTGTAATCAATTGTAAGATAAAAAATATCTTATAAGATAGAAGATACGCATATATCTGCCGAGATAAGTTCAAGTTTAATAGGTAAACATGTTTTATGAGGCTTGGGAGCCGGACGATACCGTTAATGACTGTATAATGCTAATGAGCACACCTGCCTCGTTCACAGCGACCGAGAACTGGCCAGGTAGTCGTTCTCTGCCATCATTTCCGTCTTGCTTGTATTGCGCTACTTAAATACACGTATTTTAAATCAATGAAGCTTTTAACCAAGCAATGATTTTGATCTCAAAATCCGGAAAGTTTCCGATACTAGAGCCATTTTGGTTTACGAAACAAATATTTTGTATGTGATGTTACTTAACCTACCTTGTTTGCTATTTCATAAGATGTAACCATAATTCAGACACGCTGTTAACGTTCCGGTTAAAGATTTTCTCTGACTCAAAGGTGTCTTTACCCTTTTGAGTTTATCAATTTAATATTTACGCAAGACTCTCTAATTTTCGCAAGGCCTTTATGAATGTAAAATTGGGTAAGGTTGATAAATTGTAGGTACTTAATTTTCTCTTTACAAATATTGTCTTTCAACAGTGGTAAGATATGGTAAGATATTAAAATAGGGGGTAAATTATATCTTCATATCTTGGCATTTCGGAATACCAGTCAGTCGCCGAGAACTATTTTCAATTAAAGGAAAGCTCACACAATTTTAATACCAGTATCTTTTCTGAACATATCTGCGTAATGCGAGAATTCAATCTGTGTTTGTGTTTGTAATGGGTCGAGTTTCATATCTCAATGCATGGATGTCCACGTCCATCGTACCACAGTCTGTGTCCCCAGCCAATCAAGCGTCATTGTTTTGTTTTGGTGTACATGTCACGAAGCCGGGGGTGGCAGGGCTGACGCGGTGATACCGTCGGCATTAGGGAGTGAAACGTCTATGGCACTCAGATGTCAAGTAGACGAGCACAGTGGAACTCCAAGCTGACAACCAATTAGCCTCATGCCCTCGTGCCCTGAGCACGCTAACGACAAATGAGTGTGTAGATTTAAGCCATTAGGTTTCGAACGGCTGTGGGTATGGCAAAATGCTCGAGTTAACTGTTCATATGTAGAGCCTAGATGATTATGTCAGACCATGGAACAGAACAAAGTGTATACGTAAAATATAAGGTCATGAAATAAAATGTGACCTTTGAAGCTGCGGCATTAAATTAGTTTAAACGCTTTTGCGTTTAAACGACGAATGGTAAAATCATTTTTGAATTCTAATGATTAGCCCTCAACGCAAAACATATTAGTAGTAAGTAGGTGTGTTTAATGTTTCAGACTGTCATCTTGGCTGCCAAGCGGAAGAACCGTTTAAAAGCTAGTTTTTCTTTTATTTGAAAAGTGATAACATAGCCTGATCGACGTGTCTATGCTATTTTCCAGATAACTTTTTAAATTATATATAGATGTAGAAGTTTTTCATCTGAATTAAGGTTTTCTAGGGATATTTAGAACATTACGTAAACAGACGTATGCCATAATATTTTTTCAATATAAATAATATTACTTACCTTCATTTCATGCGAGACTAGTTCTGCGTTCGATACTCGATTGGTTTGTAGCCTACCCCGTTAATAGCATTTGAAGCTGTTTGTTAAATCTGTAAATAAGTAAGTACATAATATTCCAGTTCTCTGAATTAACCTTTTTTCCCATGCGTCTAAACGCTCAGCCGTAACCTCATTTATCTTTATTCGATAGAATCGAACGACGCACTCGATTGCCGTGAATGGCGATGCGATACCCTTCCCGATTCAGACTCCGATCGCTAAGAACTTTCTTAACTCGCCTCTGAGACTGCCTGTGACACACGTACAATGACCGCTTAGATTTACAGCCATTTATAAGACTCTACGAACCAAATGGTGTGTTATTAAACTTAAGGGCTATAATTTTTAATACCTTAGTTATTGCGGCAATAATTTATATTCATCTTAAGCTATTTAGTTTTTTGTAATCGTCGTTATCAGCGTCAGTGGGACTTTTTAAAATAATTAATTATAATAGTTGTATAATACGAGTACTTCGGTACTTATAGTAGTATCTCCTCTTTTTACAAATGGAATATACCAATCTACTAAATAAGATGTCTTAAAGTAGGTGCTTATATCAATAGAGAGCGGATGATTGTCGGTCACTACAGTTCAATGAGCAAACTTTGCGACTGTCAAGGTTAGTTGTTTGCTATTCTCAGAATATCTGTCTGTTAGCAGCTGTGAGTCAGTAAGCAAGTCCTGAGTCATTGTCTCTGCATCACTCTTCGATTGTTTCCCGATAATTTGCTCTATTTGAGATAAGTTCTTTCGTGACTATTCTCAACACTGAAACGCTTATAAATCTGCGAGCTACAAACGTAGCTGACGTATACATATGAAAGGAAAACAACAATACGATTAATTTTTGTTTAATTCGTGAAATTATTAGTAATAGTGAGAAGAAGGTCGTATGACTTTATTAGAGTATACCAAGTAACAATAAAATAATAGGTATATAACGATGGATATGGAAATAAGCCGCAACACTTCACTCATTCAATCCACAAAGCAGAGTGAGCTTTCCCGAAGTTTAAAAGGACGAAGATAAGTCGCAATGCAAATTTAAACTGGGATCGAAATTAGTTTCCGAGCTAAACCCCTAGTCGTTTTCGGTATAAATCTAAAAGTCCTCAGTACGAAAAGCCTTGGAACAACCAAAGCGTATTTATAGACACGCTGTATCGTATATTAGCTTTCCACTGAATGACTTAACAACTTTTAAACTGCATTGAGTTTTAAAGTCCTGTTTATAAATAAGACGCAAACACAAACATGACGTCGATGGTAAAGTATATGAAAAGGATTTGGCCTCGCGGTTGACATTCAGCTCGTACGCAATAAAGCGGGTATTATGCAAAAATCTGAGTGATGCAAGTGGAATGGATGGAGCAGTCTTCAGTAGTATGGCGGACCGCTCGGCATGCCATTCACGTTGAGCCATAGCCGTTGGCACACGCTTGTTGGCTTTAACAGGGTTGCATAGAAGCGCCCTGATTTGCATTCAGATACTTTTACAGAGACACCCAAAAATATATTTTTTAACAAAACTAGTTCCCACTGCACAATACACACACACACCTAAGTCGTTTTGTTTTTACTGTCTGTATTTCATTGCGCACGTAGGCAGAGCTTTTTCAACGGACTTGTTACGTATTATTGATTTTCTGCAAAAATGTGGGAAGATCGACAACCCTAAACGAGTACAGCGATACCGGAGATTAGGTAAACGAAAATAGAACAGCATGTTTATCTTTCTGAGTACCAACATATAAGTATAACGCTTCTTTGAAACTGAATATCGGATGAAAATGAAGTTGTTCTTTAGATTTCTATTGATTGGACTAGGAACATAAAAATTCTTTTAGTTACACATTTAAAATTAAAACTATTTATAAGTACTTATAAGATTTTTGTTATTGAAGTAGGTTATTTAATTATGTGTATAAACTAGCGTTTTGTGCATATATACACAAAGTGCTCATGCGTTATGATTTCACCAAAATCTCTCCATACGTACTTAGGGCACAAGAAATGGCAAAATGTTCCGTCACTCCGTGCATGCATTGATCAAGCAGCGTATAACAAATGGTCGGTCCCGCGGGAACAACGCGCTTGCTTCCTCTGCCAGTGGGTTCGGACCATCATTAATCTAATGATTTTTATCTCGTCCGTGTCACACGCACAACTGCGAGGATAAATTTTCAGCTCTACACATGGCAAAATTATTTCACTGTTTATCCGACATTATAAAAAGGAGGATTTTCCTAATTCGTCGGAATCTATTTTTTAATTTCCGACGATTTTGCGCCGAGGGTTAAAAAATTGATTTCAGAATACTAGTTTGACTGTGTGTGTGTGTGTATGTGTCTGTCTGTTTGTGGCATAGTAGTTCCCGAACGGATGAACCAAGTTTGATATTTTGTTTGAAAGGTGAATTAGTCGGCAGTAGCTTAGTACGACTCCCTCAATCATGGCTATCAAATAAAAGGGTAGAATACTAGTATAATACTAAACACTATGATTAATTTTAATACCAAATGGCCACCAACCACAAAAACTCGTATTATTTTAGTTTGATTTAGTTACGAAGGCTTTTTTATTTTTAAAGTATATGCTCTTCTAGTTAGTCATAGACTATATACATTTTATCAAAATCGGTCCAGTTGGTTTGTTTAATAAATCAAAATAGCTGAGAAAAAAATGTCTGCCGACTTGAAGACAGTTGTGTTGTACTTCTTCATAATTTATAGAGTAGGGTTAGGTAAGGTTATATATATTAAAAACAAAATATTATACATTAAATTTATAAACCCACTTGACCTTTGCAACAAGTTTCTTCACCTAAAAACACGACCTCGGTTCAATAGGCAAATACATTCTGCCCTCTGTGCCGTGGCATCTCTACAGTAAGTGACCGTTACGTGTTCACATAGCGTTTGGTATTCGGATCACACTTCTCACGTGCATTGACATAGTGCCTACTGCAGGTCGTAATGTAATGCGAACTATCACGTCTATGTCGACCGACGCGGGCAGTTACGATGGACTTACTATAGAGTAGCTATACGAGTAAGTTCTTATTTGAACCATTTAGTATAAGCATTGTTAGTTGTTAGTATAAGTTGAGGTTTTGAATTTACAAACTTAAATATGGGGGAAACACTCCTGCAATAAAAAACCGCGACATCAAAAATATTCTAACAATTCGTAGAACCCGTTCACTAAGCTTCAACGAGATTGGTTAGGAAGAACGATCTGTGCCTACACATGTATGATGTTTCTAGGAGACATTCGAACTGACAGATGAAAGCGAAAATTTGCCAAACCTGAAGCAGAGACGCTACGCCCGCTCGTACAAAAACAATAAAAAAATTAGTTGTTACAGACTAAAGACACAATTAAAATTCTAACCAGCCATGAATAAGTACCTACCCCTAAAATATACTTAGAATATGAACTAATTTACTTCTATGCGCACACTACCGCTCGCATGCTTGCCGCTGATATTGCATAACCTTGGCCGGTTCTCGTAACACTTGCTAATTAATGGACATGGATGTAGGTACTTAGGTAGTTAGGTGTGTACCTTCAACTTTTTTGCCTGCGGCGATATGAATACTTACATACAAATGTACGTTAAATGATAAGGTGAAGTGTGAAACCATAAACAGGGAGTGGCAATTGCGTTTGCGTCGTCTAATTTTGCAAACCAGTTTGAAGTTATGGATCAACGCTTTAGCGTAGTCTCAGAGAGTCGCAAGATATAAAAAAATCAAAGCGCTGTTACTACTAAACAACTAAGTAGATATTGCTTGCTACTTGCAATGTCAGTAGCAACTAAGAAATCAAAAGGAGAATGTTTACCGTAAACCTTGCCCCGCGACCGCTCGACGCTTCCTATCCATATTACGAGATCAAGTGTCCCGGTATGAACATCAAGAAATGTTTTATTTTACTTTTAATATTTTCTCAAAACACCTCGGTTATATTTCAATTCTATGTGTCAACGCAGAAGTGAAAATATTTCATTTTTTATAAACTTTGCTTGCGATGCTATCCCCCGTTGAGAAATCATTCTTTTTGCGGGGGCTTGATTGATGACTTTTCTCATAGCGTGACAGTTTTTTGGGCCTTTCCGACTGAGCAATGTTTTCTGTATCCATCAAGAGTCAGTTACATGAAGCACTTGTTTGCTTACTATTTCTGTTTGAACAAAACATTCTAAGTAAAAAAAAATATATGAAGAATAAATAGTTAGCTTATAGACTAGTTACAACTCGTAGGTTACAACTGAATTAAAATGTTATATCACAACATTATGATTGATGATAGTAGCCATACAATTAACGTAAACCATCCTTTATGAGGAAAGGCTGTCGTGAGCGGTCTGACCTTACGCATCTTTACAAAATTCGGAGACTGTTTTGTTGCGGACGTACATAACATGAAATAGCATTTCCACGATACTAAGTTGTGCCTTATGCGCTCTACATAAAGGTTCAATTGAAACGGTATACGAGTATTGTTCATTTACATTAGGTTGATGGATGTGCGTGAAGTTGTGGGCAATATTTACTACAAGTACCTACCTACTTCATAGTTCCATATACAATCCTGAGAGAACTGACTACGCAATCGATTTGTTGTATTGTCATTGATATTATTATTCTACTCGTATTATTAGTATTACGATCCTGGTTAGATTGGAGCGTCTAAAACAATCTATTTATTAGAGTCTACAAAGATGATGCTCGCGTCCTTGGTGTGACTTGTAAGTAGTAAGTGATTTGATTCGGTTTAAAGTTCAATAACGCAAACAAAGTCTATGATTGACATGCGAATCTTCGTATTTAAGTCGTATTGCAATATCAAGTTGTAGGATACCAGCACCTTTGCCAGTTATTCAATCGCCATATGCAACTTATCTACTTTTGTTGCTTTACGGTTTAAAATAGATACAAAAATTTTCAAATTTCAGTAAGTGCAGTTTGAGTATGTGATGACTTATATCTAATTTATTGATTCGTAATATGTCAGGATATGAAGTACCTACTCTGCCAAAATTAGAGGGTTTTGATATTCTTATCTCAAGACGCGACTGCAACATTTATCTGCCAGGGTCAGGTTTATCTACTTCCCACCAGCCTATGACCCATCATGTAATTCAATATTATAAAAATCAAAAGTTTATCTACTTATAATTGCTTATACTTATAAGCTTTTGCAGTTCGATAAACCAAAGGCAAAGTTCAGTATCAGGACTAGCGGGTAATCCTGCTCAGTGATCCGCGGCGGAGGGAAGTGACAACAGACAAGATCTTCACTGAAGCGTACAGAGCTCGTACATGACAATACATCTTTAATTTATTCCCTTACCCGGTCATTGTTCTTTAAATGAATGTTTAACAGTATGAGAATCTGACTAGCCTGTGCTATGTTTTAAGAAATTAAAGGTTCTTTAAGAAAAGCATTTACATAAAACGTTTAATATTGCTACGGCATTCGAGTAATAAGTGAAAAAAAATCAATTTAAATAGAACTAATAACGATCCGCTCCATTTAGCAGCGCAGTTGCTCGCGACCGTTAGGTAGCGACCACTTGTTAAACCTAATTGGCAGATTTTTTTTAACGAGCAAGCAGAATCAAATTATTAAATTGGCGACAGCAAATCATATCCGGCACAAGCATTCAGTCCCAAAAGCAATGGCTTCTCGTTAACAAACGAGAATACCAATCCCGGGGATTCGGAATTATCGTTTGCTAAGGAGACCAAACACGAAGTCAACTCGACTGACAAGTATAAACAATTTATTATAACTTAAACAGCATAAATCTGCAAGGGCAACATTCCAGCACGCAGATACAGACCGTTAGCCATCAATTAACCTTAGAAAAGCACGGTGCTTACACCACAGACATTCTAATACCGATAACGCGGTGGGTCTGTTACTTGCTTTGCGAGTCCCGTTTCAAAGATAAGCGAATCTTTGGCAAAAGACCTTAAGACCAATGCCAGATTAGTATTTATGCGAACATTAGACCTTACGATTACGGACCTTTTTGGGAGAAAAATTCTATGCCTAACATATTAATTAAAGAAGTATATCTTATCCATGTAGGGCCATAATGTTGCTGACTTCTGTGGTCGTGCGAGTTATTGGCTCAAATGCCTGTATCTAACAAAAAAAATGGGAAACTACATTGTTCCGGCAGGTGCATATACAATTCGTGCAGTTATTTTGATTTTAAAACCAAACTACTGAACTGATTTAGATAAATTTCTACCTAACAAGAGTACGACCGGAATTTTCAGAATCGGTCCAGGTATCTTTGAGAAATAGGAAAACATACTTATATTAAAAATCAAAAGAATGACAAATTCCACTTTTTTGAAGTCAGATTCAAAATCAGAAAAATGTGCATTTTTAAATATCTAATTTAGCAAAAGTAGGTGCCTTCGGTAAGAATGTAATTCTTAAAAATGGTTATTTCGAAATACAGGCAAGAAACATGAACAGAAAAGTTGAAAATGATAGCAATCTGCATGTTTATTCACTATCTAAACTAATTTATCAATTCGCTGTACCTAATATAGTGTACCTACCGAGCTCGTAAGTCAAGTTCTACATTTCTCGATTGCTATGTTTAACCTTATTAAGACCTTTGGTAATATGGTTGTATGTATTTAGTAAATACACTTAATGTTACCTAAAGTCAGGAAAAAATCCAAAAATAGCATTAGTCAACGCAATAAAAAAAACAAAAAATTAGAGTGATTGATGTAGAGCCGGCACGAGTACAAGGCAGCAACTGCCTATTAAATTTAAAATGTTTTTGAACTTGACTGGGGCTATTAAAGTGTTATTAAGAAGTGGACGCCATGCCGCCTCTAGTATAGTGTCGGTGAAGCGGGAGGGTGTCGAAACGCGTTTGATGCATAAGTGATCAAATGGACTCCACGGAACTTGGGTCGACGGTCGCGATGTTCCATTGCGCAACAAACCGTTACCTATCTATTTAAATTGGGCTCGGATTGATTCGATGTAGCAGCAGGCTCCTCCGGCCCCTTGGGCGCTCAGGGCGAGATGCACCACAATACCCGACAGATTACACAGCGCTACGTGACTTAAAACCGCTTTTTACAATTGTCGACCGTTACTATCTTCAAGTTGCATTTCGTATTTTATAAACCGCGGAAAGCACGTCGTAAGTCTGGTTTGGCTAAATAAATCCCAGGACTAATATAGTTCGGTACACACACACGACTTTCGCTAAGTAGCAACTTCAGACGTACTTTGCTATTTTATTGCCCTTCCGGATTCGGAAACATCCACAGTACTACGGAAGACCAATGGAAGCAAAACAGAAAAGCGTTAAGTAGCTAGACGACAAAGTTTGCAAGCTCAACTCTCAACATTAATAAGTAGGTTGACAAGCTGTTACTTACCTACTCGAATAGCAAAATTACATTCAAAGCGCAATTAATTGGGTGTCCAACATCGCCGAAGTAGCATCAGCGTGATATTCAATATTAATGTGGCGTGAAATAATTTGAAACATTTTCCAGAGACTATCAATCTGTTCTGTTAATGAGATTCGTCCGGTCGCCGCTCGCCATCGCTAGCACGATTGCCTCCACTAATTTGTGCCACGTTGCAACTTGCTAATGAAATACGAGTATGAAGTTGGAACTAACAAACGCCTCATAAAATGATCTCATCAATAACCAACTGTATACCTACTCCTCTCTCTAGATTAATAGTTAACTTCTATTAGGAACGACGCTGAACCTTCGTCATTTCCACTATGACTCGTCGTAACGCAAAAAATTGGTAAGTCCTTCGAAACGTCTTACAAAAGATCCTTGTCTTTGACGAGACAATCGTAAAACCAACGACCGTAGTCACCATGAATTGCTGACAACGGGATATCAACTTTTATTGGTGAGCAAACCTTTGTTTGCTTTATGGTTTTCAAATAAAACCCTTTATACATTCTAAATGTTGGAACAAGACAATGATGAATACTTAACTAACGAGATAGGTAGATGAATGTTCTTATGGAAACCTAAACTGAGCTGCAGATAAGTAGGTAGACAACAGTTCTATTATTAGGCAATCAGATGACACAGCCCCTTTAGGCCGCGGCCGCGACCTCTGACCACGCTTTCACCATCTGCCCACAGGTCTCTAACGCTTTCCAACCAGTGAATAAACTTTTGTCCCAGACATTTTAAAACAAGTATAATATTTAAATGCATGCCAAACATGGCTTCATAACATGAGTGCATAGATATTCATTAAAGAACAATAATAGTTTATGCGTCATTTGCAAACAATAGCAAACCGGAAACGATGTGGACTCAGAATTCTTAACAACACGTAACTTTCTCTTCAGATATGATTACATGATAGATGCCATTGTTAGGTTAAAAATTACATGACATAACTCAAGCTAAGTAAATCTTATTTACGAATAATGTTTTACTCTTCTCGTTCTCATTTCTTAATGCACGTAGGTAGGTGTGGTAAATTATATGTGTTAAACAATGACTAGATGGGCAGAGATTGTCTAATCCAGACATAATTTTCAATCTGTAAGTTTCCTGCGCTCCTGACGTCTCAATTGGTGCTCTTTTGTAATCAACAATTTGTCGGCACTCAACAAGAAGCTGCCGTCACACACATTCAATAACAAGAACAAATTCCAAGCTATTTTAGTTCAATCGTTATGATAAGCCGTTGTGAAATGTGCCAGCCATTGGTAATGTACTTACACATTGTAGTTGAAAAAGTAATAGTAACTATAAATCTTGCGATCACGCAAGCATATCATCGCGCCGACCTAAATATGTACCTATGTCTTTCCTCATCATAGCTGATATGGAAATAATGCAATGCATTGGGGCCGCTTTTGTAGTCAAGGGCCGATAACCTTAGGGATGTAACTACTATGCGGGGATGTAAAGGAGGGTCGTTGTACTCTTATTTCGAACAACTTTTATTAAGATCAAATACAAGCTGTCTCGTACAAAAAGTTTATTGACAAAATGTTCGGGTTGTCACATAGTGAAAGTTGTTCATCACGATAATTACAATGTAATTATCCGTAGAGTGATTGATCCCTTGGCTTAGTACACGCTAACGGATAACCTTGTACCTATAATGAATTAGTATGTCTACACTACCGCTCAGAATATAAATTACAGCACCAAAAAGTAGGTAAAACAACATTCGCATTTATGTACTACAATAATTAGATTACAATGCAAAAAAGCTCCTTCAATAATGTAGCCACACTGCCTTGAGCTTTAAACGGCAGTAAATCGGTTTAGTCAAGCTTTAAGCACACCCACTTACTGATCCATTGAACATGTGCAACTAGAATACGATCATTAGGCACCCCATTATCAAATGTTTAGCAATCCCTACATAAAAATTGCCTCTAGATGGAAGATATTTTTGCTCGTGTAACAGTGCTGGCAGTTCTATTGTCTTTGCAACCAGCAATTTTATGCGACGTAATACATAAGCAAATCAACACGCGACCATTTGTGCCTATAGGTACACGAGTTACGTCTAATCGGCTTTCCGCTTCACAACAAACATTAAAACTGCATTAAGTTGTATTTAGCGCTACCTAGATAGAGCATGCATAGTTTAAGTAATTGAATAATGTTTACGTTAGCAAAAAGTAGAGTTCATAAATAAAGGGAATTATCTGAAATCATACCCAATCACTTTCTTCCAAAGAATTAAAAATGTCACGGTATGTCTGGGAGGGCACAAGTAGACAGATAGGTCACGCAATATGTCTTGTAATCAAATAAATGGAATTCGAGCACATACGTCATGAAAACGACTTTATATCATAGACTTTATTACGATAGACGTTATACGGACCGGTATAACGTCTATTGTAATACTATCATTTTTTTATAAACGGGACAACTTCCACACAAAGGTCTACAGGTCCCAAACTAGGCAAAGCCTGAGCTAAAGTAACCTGATGACTGGCATACGTACTTATATACATAAATACATGCTTATATATATATAATAAACACATAGACACAGGTCAAACAGACATGTTCATACACACAAATCTTTAAACTGTCCGGGGATCGAACCCGGTACCAACGGCTCTGCGCCGCTGGTACCAGGTTCGATGCAGGCAAGGTTGCTACCAACTGCGCCATTCGGCCAGTCAAAATCCGGGCAATCATTGACTTCTAAGTTTACTAAACTACTAATATACATTTGCGGCATGATTCTCGCTTACTAAATGCATATATTATAGTAAGTAAGTGATATTCATTCAAAAAACTAGTTACCTACCTACAATTCTTACCAACAAGGGAGAGATTAAATTTCTTAGGCTCAATCTTCATTAAATCAGGAATAGTTTTTCAGTCGCTTTATATGTTAATGGCCCTGGCCGCAAAGGAATAGACCGTCTGGATTTATAGAGGAATGCTTGGAACCGGTCGGACTTCCGACTTGGGACTGCGTCATCGAGATGACTCCGAGACTCGGCTCTCTCGTAAATCTGCTAGAGACGCGAATTGCGCCGACATTGCTGGAATAACGCTCATTCCACTGTTTGTTTTGAGAAATTCTTTAGATACCTACCTAACAGTGAAATCCTTGTCACTGTAATGTATATGTTACAGTGCGAGTAGTTAGTTCAACAACCTTATCACTTTGAGGACGGCTATATTGTGTTTTCATTTTTAACCCCCGACGCAAAAATGACGAGGTGTTTTATAATTTTGACGTGTCTGTGTTTGTGTCTGTTTGTGACATAGTTGAATCCTATCAGACGAACAGATTTTAATTTGTTTTTTTTTTGTTTGAAAAACAAGTTAGTGTTCTTAGCAATGTATGATGAAAATCGGTCCAAGATGGCTGCCGTCACAGAATAACGGATTATTTTTTTACACCTCTCTCTCAATGTTGTTATCAAATGAAAGGGCTTGACTAGTAGAATACTATACGCTATGATTCAAATCCAGGATGGCCGCCACCACAAAATGGCGTAGACGGGATTTTTAAAGTTTTACTGCTGCACACAGCGATATAGCTTTACTTTTATCATACGCTATTATCTAGTATCTACAAGTACAAAGTATTGATCTTCTGGGATGCTATTACGGCCATTTTCCAAAATTTGGTCCAGAAAGTCGTGCTTTTTATTTGATTTAAGTGATGAGTGTTTAAAATCTTGTTTTATGCGTAACAATTGTCGAGGAAAATAAATGCTCTTCTGATCTCTACATAGCTGATTTCCAAATCCAAATTCCAGGAACTCAAAATTCGAAATTATTCCTTAAATAATTATTTATTAAATCATTATTTATTCAACTATTAATTTAAATAGTTGAGCAAACTGCGCAAAACACAAGTACATAAAGCTGAGGTCTAAATGCTTTGGTTTAGTAAAACACTGTGTCTCGGCGAGATATAACGCAAGCAAATATTATTAAACCAAAATACTGTAACTTCAATTACAGTGATATGTCAATTTAATGTTTAAAATTATTGAGATATAGTCTTATTTGTAAGTTAATAACTAACTGTGTATTCGATGTAGAAAAAAGTTTGTATATAGGTGTATAGAAGAGATAAAATGAAAGCGTTTGAGCGATGTTAAAGCAAAACACAGTATCTCGATTTACAGTGTATTGGATTCACACGACAGAGCGGAATAAGTACATTCGTATTTGCAATAAGATACAGATATTTTTGGAACGGCTTCTTGCTTCATCATCTATAACAGCTACATGCTGCAATCCTCCTTTCAATAACGGATGCCGTCGATTGTGGATTATTTCTGTCTCGGGAAGCATAAACTGGCTAAGGCAAGTGGCAACAACCAGGCGCTCGATCCGCCCACAGTCATCTTACACGAGGAAACGCGAGCCACATTGACTTATTTTAAGCCTTCTGCGAAAATGTAGGTACAGCTAGAGTTCGCTACGCGTAGTTTTAGAACAACAAAATAATCAGTTTCAGAACAAAATACACGAGTAAAACAAGCTGTAAGTAACTAAATGGAAAACATCCTGCACGCGTGTTTTCCTTCACATTTATTTATATTTTAATATGTAACATTGTCATGAACGCGTGCGAACGACAAAGGTTTGTTTTACAACCCGTTGTTTTACTTATTATGTTATGTTAGGTAATTCTCATTAAATAATCCCCGGGTGGTGTCGTTCGCCGAATACGTTTTATGCAAATAAGTCACTCAGTCTGTTTGTTGAGCTCGAGGTTAACAAACAAAACGTCCAAGATCGTTTTTCTGAGAAACAATCCTCCCAAGTAATCTCAGTAATAAACTAAGTAATTGTTAAATAATATTTATTGTCATATTGAAATGGTAACAATGCGAAGGTGTCCTTATCATATCACATACTACGACAAACACGTCACGATCACATAATAATAATAGTCGATAAAAAAACGTTGAATGAAATGAGACAGTTTGGTGCAAGGTTTTTAAAATGAAGTAATCTATTTTCTGAACTTTGTTAAATGTACCTAATTTATGCAAAGTTAGTGTGAGGTGAGATATTGAACGGGATTTTACAAACTACCTCTACTGTAAATAAAACTCTTCCTCGGAAGAATATCGATACATAGGTACCTTTCTATTTACAGTCGATAAAACATGGACAGTTCAATAAGCGTCCTAGAGGCAATCCGAGGACAGTTGCGCTTGACGGACGTTATCTTGGGATCTCTGGGGTCCCCAGGACTGACGGTAAGGCCAATCATACAATTTAGGTTAAACGTCTTGATCGCTAACAGCCGCTCGCTATTTCCCAAT
The DNA here is from genome assembly GCA_947049295.1 of Ligdia adustata. Classification (NCBI taxonomy): domain Eukaryota; kingdom Metazoa; phylum Arthropoda; class Insecta; order Lepidoptera; family Geometridae; genus Ligdia; species Ligdia adustata. The sequence continues at coordinate 9,012,746 of OX346214.1, read as the reverse complement.
AGAAAACTAGACTTGGCCAGAACGGAACAATATCTATTACATAGTTATCTTCATGAATCTTCGCTATGTTCTAGACAATGCAAGCGATGAACGTAATTTATCTCGGACAAGTTTCTATTAATTTTATCGTCATCATCGTAAGGTTCTAATCATTGGTTTAGAAGTTTAGAGGTTAGACGGCAGACCGGCTGTTTGAAATAACGTGGAAGTGTTTCTAGATTACTGACAAGATTAACAAGCGACGAGAAAAGTCTTACCTTCATGCGGAGTTATTTCTTACCTTTATAGGGTTGTTATATCAAGAACTACTTTTAAGACTTCAGAAAAGGGTTCTTAATTCGACTGTATAATTTATGTGTGTGACCAATTTCTCAGAAGCGCCTGTACCGATTTGCCCGAATTTTTTTGCGATTCTTTTGGACCCATGTAAATCTTATCAAAACCGGTCCAGATTGCCAATCAAAATAGCTAAAAAAAATGTTACTTTCTAGGTAGGTAGGTTATGTACATTATGTTGTAGTTTAAGAAATTTTTTAGAATTGTAATTTATACCGTGTCTACTGCATTAATTTATGACCGAGACTAGCTGCGTATAAAGTAGGTCTCAAAGTTATAATTATACTCTAAGTTACTCAGTGATAATATAGCTTTGTAACGGCAATATGTTCGGATCGGTCCAGTAGTTTTTAAGTTTATTAGTTACATCCAATAATACAAGTTTTCAACTTTATCATATTAGAGTGTAGACTAGCTGCGTCCTGTGGTGTTACTCGCACAAACAGGATTAGAAGTAGCCTACGTGTTAAACCAGGGTTTAAGCTATCTCCATAAAAAAAGATTCAAATCGGTTCAGCATTTTTTGCGTGAAAGAGTAACAAAAATATATCCATACATTATTATAACTGACAATTTCAGCACTTGTTAGAACTTAGCTCAAGACTTAGCGTTTATAATATTAGTAGGAAGTAGGATTAACTTTGTAGGTACATTTTTAAAAGTTAACAATTCAAGCATTAAATATGTATTTATTTTATAGCATGTTTTTCCTATAAAATGTAAATCCATTATTGGTCGTAAGAAACACATGTTTTTTAAGTAACTTTAGTTTAAGGACTGTGGATTTAGTTCAATAAATAAATTAAAATAATACTCCAGCAAGGGCGCCACTACGAGTATGTCTACCGAGTTCCAAAAAGAGGAGGTACTTAATTCGACTGTATTTATTTTTTATTTTGTGCTTATTGTAAGCAAATCAAATTACCTATAAGTTTTTCATAGTCAGTAACTCGGCGGCTATATTAAGTTACAATAATGATTTACCTAGCTAAGCGTTAAATGAGCAACATATTGAATTTAAGACCTGTACTTAATGTGTCTTATGTACGCATATGTGAACTCGAGTACGCTTTCTTTGTTGTTTATTGCCTCTATACCTATACTAATAATCAAATAAAAGTACGTATTTAGATTAACAAACAAAATATGATAACTTGACAATATATACATGTATATATAATGATACAATGTATCTATTATGTACTTACTAATAATAAAAAAAATATATAAAAAAGTTTCGAACTTTGACGGCCGCCGCCACGAAAAAAATATTTAAATATTTTTTCATTTTTTCACAATCCCTTCAATTTGGGTATTGGGTAGGTAATAATGAAAAGGCTTGACTAGTAATATTTATACACTATTTTATATTTCAAATCCAAGATGGTCGAAACGACAAAATGGCGAATTACATATTTTTTAATTTCTTTTTTTAATTTACTAGTAACTGTTCAATTATTATCCTCAGGTAATTAATAACGTGACGATGATTCGATTCAGATGCCCATAATGTACCTACCTATCTACAAGTTACTTTTTTCTAGGATAATCGGTTAATTTTGAGAAGAGTTCATAATTATCTAGATAAGTATCTGTCTATTTTTAGACTAAGTAGGTACAGCTGACATATATACAGAGTGACTCGAAAATTACTATCAATATTTATGTAGAGTACACTCATCACAACTCAATACACCGTATGCAATAAGTACCTACCTGCTCAATAAAATCTAGTTATCTTCAGAATCACAATAAATTATAAAGAATGCTCGTAAAGATGATTGATCGATGATATGGATTTAGGAGAAAATCTAGCCTAGGAAGTGCCTAGTGTGTTGGAAATTGGTATTTGTTATTTTTTATACATTACATGTTACGTGACCTCGGTATATATTGATTATGACATCATGACATCCTCGAGTATTGTAATCGACCTGCCAGTCACAGTTTTTAAATTGAATCCATAGATACAATTCATAGACGTCATTGACGGTACGAGTAACTAGAGCGAGTAAAACAATGTGCTTAGTGAAAACATTTACGTACGGTACCATACATTCTGGCACAGAGGATCACATCTCGCAACGAACCGGACTTCCTGTGTCCGGACTGCACAAAACATCGCAAAACTCTACACAAAAAGGGCACGAGCCAAGCAGGATGTTAAACATTACAGTCGCCCATTACAAATGAAGTTTTGTCACATTAACCGACTAGTTGCTGCTTTATTGTTAACTATGAACCGCGCCAAAATTAGACTCCACTCGGCGAATATATATTTCCAACTGAACGTAATCGTGTACACTTATTCAGCTCTAAATTTGCAGTAGACGTATTTGTATTTGAAATAGGTGTACACAAAGTTCGGGCACTAACACAAGACTTTCACTATCTAGACGAATATTAGATACGCTATGCAGGTATCTATTTCAAACTATTGTTGAAGTTAAATTAAACTCAATTTTGGTTTGTATGTAGTTCTTACAAGTTCTGAAATTGAAATTGGAATTATTTATTAACTTTTGTTTTGTTAATTCTATTCTAGCACTTGTTTTCAGCTATAATAAATAAGTAAGTGCTTAGTTGCTGTTGACTTTATTTTAATTGAACAGATAACTTCGATTGCATTTTACAAAAGTTAATAGATTTTACCAGTTTTATATAAATCTTACAAAACAAGCGGCGGCTTTTTGTACGACTGACGAAGAAACATGAGCACAGTAATTGCGGAATCTTCTACAATTACTGCACTGCGATCAAGACCGATAATGATGCTCATTTGAGTATGAATTACCGATTAGACAAGTCGTCGGTAATGATCGGTGACACAATACCCTGTTTAACATTAGCGATTTAGCAATGAGGTGTCGCATTACGAAGTAACCGCGTAGGCATTGAAATAACAAACCATATAATACTCGATGTTTGACTTGTGTTATGATATCAGTAACGCAGTATAATTCTCATACAAATCGGGGAAAACCGTAACACTGAGTAATTTATAGTTGCGCATATGCGTAGCTTTTTAACTATAAAATCCCGACATGGGCTCAACTGTCTTGAACTACTTACTACTAAACTATCACATTTTTGAGCAAAAAGTACAAGCTACATTTTGTTGCAGCGTTACCAAATGAATCATACGAGTACCAAACTAAATGTCTGTTATACGTTGTACCATTGATTATTTATATGGTTAAATAATCAAGGGTTGTACTTATGGGTAAGTGGTGCGTGCAACATACCTTATATGAAAAGTATGTGTTAGGCAGGTAGGTACGAATGCACATGAGGCTTATTGTAGTGGTTGGGAACCCACCAGCAAAATTGCCCATTGTCCTTATCTCATTCTCGTCCTCACTGATTAGTAAGTAGCTGAGTGTTTTTGCAAAGACACAAAGCAATTCCCAACAAATACTCGTATATAATACTGCCAGTTGTGGGAAATTGTGTTATGCGACGCCCCGCGCCTGCTGCAGCGAGTTTTGTTTTTCCCTCGGTCTCACGACACTCTATTTTTGTTTTTCTCACACTCAATACTTAGTTAGAGATTAATTATTACACGTTATGCGCCTCCTCCGGCTGAATACATGAGATAACATTGTGATCCTGTATATAAGGAAATGTAGCCTTAATTACATACGAAACGCTTCCGTTCGGTTAATGTTATCTAAATTGTGTGATTAGATCCGTACCCACCCTTGAAACAATTGTTGCACTGTGCCGGCTAAAGGCTCTAGACACCACAATGGCCGCTACAATGCTACATAATAGGCATATCTACATATTACACTGTTAGATAATGTGGTTATAAACTGAAATTACGCTAACATACAAATTAAAAAAATGTTCTCATTTGTTAACTTACCTGACACATATTCCTAATTTTTATTAGGAGGCTTTATTGAGTGCTCCACACATCCTGAAAAGAACATAATCAAAAGACTAATGCAGGGACGACACAGGTCAGCTGCAGGAGGTCAGTGCGAGTTGATTATGGCGATAAGGAGGTATAGGTGTGGGAGCCAAGCCATCCGACGACGTCGCGTGACGTCACTGAGTAATTACTAGCGCGCATCCGGGCAGACACCATGTCTATCTACACCCTTGTACTAGCACTAAACCACTCATGGTGAAATTGTCGGTGATATAAAAATGAGAATCAAGGACGTATATAGTATTGGTCCTTGTGGAAGTGGTATTGTTACGAGGCAAATGATACTTGCGGAGCAGCACAATGGACCAGTATCAACTCTCAGCGGTGTGTGGACGCGGTGGACACGGGTCACCGCGACACAATGAGCCACTTCCTGCGACCGACGGCCGAGCAAGGACAAGCTGACTGACACGCAAGTCCGCTCACTTATCTTCAATCGTTGTACCCTAATTTAAACTCTGTTGCAACATCCAAAATCAAAATATAAAATCGTGCAGGGTGTGTACCTATCCAAAACAACTAACACACTATATACATTTTAAGGTAATTGCTTACATATGCTTCACCGACTCTAGCGTGCACAGAGCCCATGCTCGCAATCATGATCTATCTGTAACTGTTATGAAATTGAAGTCTCGATTAGATTTAATTACCTGCATGATTAAATCTTACGGCTGAGAAGCGTTGGCGTTGGTAGCGGGCAGCTTGAGATGAAAGAGCGCGATGGAACCTCTACCTGGTGCAGTTAGAGCTGTGGAGTTAGCTGGCGGTTGACCGCAACTGACCTCGTGCCAATTACCCGTCCATTAGCGCACAGAGCACAATACACGGCTATTAAGCGGATGTCCAGCTCGGCCTACCCGCGCCCGCTCCATTTGCATTTGTTTAGAAATAGATGGCCATTGCGCGGACACCAGCTTTGTCACCTGTTTTGTAGCATCCATACTAAGCCCTAACATTACCACAAACACATTTTAAAATCGTTAGCTATATTCATACGACCTACCGATGTCGCATTGTCCGCACAATTCAAAGCAAGGATTATAGCTGGTTTCAAAACTCAAAAAACTAAGTAAGAATAAGTTAATAAATTATGCAGAGACCATTTCTTTATTAGCGTGCATAATTATACACACTCCAGAATCCTGGTAAACTTCTAGAAAAGACCCACCGGGTTTAGCCCGACGTCACTTTCCCTGCTGAGCTTAAATCGATAATTGCATTATGTAAATATAAACTAAATAAAAGTAATAAAATAATTTCAACCTAATATTTTTAGCCTTATTTAGCACAACATAAAACGCATTTGCTTGACGCAAACGTATTGCTTGGTACAAGATTGATTTCAATTCACAGGTAAATCTTGTTTAGATCATTACATGAAACAATAGTCTTTGTTCATATCAAGGTGGTCCTATAATCATCTCCAATGGCCATAAATGTCAGACTGATTTAAATTATGCTAACCGCATGTTATGTAGTTAATTATCAATCTACAGTAAAATTTAATAAGTGCTATATTTTATTGTCCGACTCTGTGAATTAAATACAGGTCAATTTATAAGAGCATTTTTGTAAGAATTGATGTAACATCATTACCATACCAAAAGCATAGCATTCCAATTCCAAAGTCACGCAACACGTATTATGGACATTATAATAGAAGACAAGAACACACGCGTTCCAACGCTCTAATTTTATCATCGGCGTAGACGATACGAATTTAGAAAATTCGAGTGGATTACACTGTTAGACGTAATTTTTTGGGTTATACTGAAGTGGTGTTTTACTGCCCTCGTTTGTTGAATTCCTCAAATACATTTAGATATGAGACTTAGTTCGAAATGCATTCGGGTATCCCTAGCAATTGTATATTATTTTATAAGAAGGACTAGATATTATCTGATTTATGGCACGTAGCAGAAAAGCGAACGTATTGGAAGAAGTAAACCAATAGACGAGAAATGGTAATGATAAACGGCGTGGTGTGCCTTATCAGGGCGGTTCGAGGTGAAAAGATTGGAACCGTTTTCTACAGAGTAAAAAGCCGCCGGAGACGTCGTTAGTAGAGCCTAAAGGCATCCGACTGATATCTGCGCCACCCTCACGCCTCTTACCACACCGGAGATAACTATTTTCGCGTTATCGATGACATTGCAAACTGCAAAACTTTTCAAATGGTTATTTTCTAGTCAGTCTAGTCGACGCGGCTTATCTGGGGCGAGCGTAATAAAATCAGCGACTTGATTTCGCTCCTTTGAATACGTTTTTTTAGAGACACCGGAGACTAGAATAGGCACCGGCACCGACTGCGATATAAAAGTTGGTCTCTACATGTGCGTGTACTGATGTTCAGTAAGTACCTAAATACTTTTGTTTGGTTATGCCGTGGCACGACGCCAGTTGCAAAAGCACCTTTCTTGGTGTTTCGTACAATAGGCAGAGATAGCGACGTCTTTTGCTGAAATATATTGTCCTGCGTCGTGGCGCACTCGGCGCCCACACCCGGCACTGATATGCAAATAGGCTCCAGAGAGATCGTAAACCGTTTCGTATCTGATAACGTAATTCGTTGCAAAATATAGCGGCACTATAATAATTCAGACAATAACTTATCCAGTGAATCCCACTTTGTTATGTATGCCTTGTCAATTCGGAGTTGTTCTAGATGATTCGGCGAATCAAGTAGGAAACATTAGAGTGTTACTGATACAAAGTTGGATAGTTAGCTCGCGTATCCTAGGTCGGGGGTATTTTATCATAGCTGAATAGCCTGGCTCGTGACAAATGTTCGCGATAACCCACCGCGCGGACCGTACCCGGGGCTCTACTACCTGCGTCGCCTATCTGAACACAGAGATCTCGGACCTCTTCTTACTTATCTTTCGTAATATGTTTTTCAAGAGAAAGTCCGAACGGTCGTAGCCGCAGGGCATCGACTGTTGATTGTTACTTTTGTCTGTTTCATGAATACAAATCTAGGATTAAAGTCGTACGTATAATTAATATGTGAGAAGCGAAATTGAAGCAGTATGTAAAGTTTTAGGAAAAGAGTTGTTCCAAGGCGAACCGTGACTTTTCAATTTCCAGAAAACATTTTACAAATCTCTAGAGCTGCGGATTATTGACTCGAATGCAGGAAAACGAAGTTGAAAATCAAATCGCTTCACGAAGCGCATCAACACTTGGTTACGAATATCTAGGATTTCGACTGCAAGCGCACAGATTTGACAGAAAGCTGTGGCTGCATAATGGTATTACCGCAGGTACTCGGCCCGGTAGCACCTGACACGTACATATATTCCCACAATAAATGTATCACAATTTTGTGGCCGGTCCCAATAATATTCAATTGTTAGGACAAACTAATTTTGTTTTAGAAATCCTGTTAAATATATTTTCAGACCAACGATTTGATAAACATATCCCCTGGCTGTCTAACAGTACACGTTCTTTTCAAAGCCGTTTGTATTTGAATTATGGATGTACCTACAATTTCTCAGATATCATCATCTCCTTCCTACACACAACTAACAAAGAAAAGTAAAATCAACGACATAAATCACCGATTCAATTAGGTATGGTATTGGATTGGGGAATATTATTCTGAATATCTGTAAGGTTTATCTAAGTTTAAAAAACTCATTATTGTCAACTATCATACTCATACAAACAAAAATATCAATTTAAGTACAGGAGAATATTATGATCAATTATTGTAACAATATTTTTCATTTTGCTATTCTAGCTAATTCAAAAAAATAAACCCTGTTCCTACCCGATATTTTGATTTTGTAAAGGGATCCCTAATTTTTACGGCCCCTACCTGGCACAGCGAGGGGTGCTTGACGAGTAATAACGAAAATAAACTGAGTTCGCCACATGTAGCTGTTGCCATTTGCTTTCTGGACAGAAGTTTTGCGTAGATATTTTGATTTTTTTTTTAAATTCTCAAGCACGGCCCATTACGAAATTATAGACAGGAACCTTAAACCTATTCGTATTTTTTCAATTATTATTCGTTTTGGTTAATTGCACTGAGCATTTATACAGTAATATTACATACAGATATTTTATTAGATATCCTTTCTATGCTGTCTTACGTAAGTAATCATTGTAATGCCTTACAACTCTCAGTTCCCTATCTATTTAGTCTTGCCAAGACTATGATACTCTTTGTTATTCGTCGAACTACCTACGACTCTATTTTATGGCCCCTCATTTAGAAGCGTCAACACAAAACAAAAAATAAACGTAGAACTGGCGATGCTTGTATCGACCGAGTGGAAACGTGGCATCGGCGCACACGCATGGTAGAGACGCAGAGAAGCCTGTTGGGCGGGTTCGGGCGACTAGCGGAGGGTGGGCTGAGGCAGGGGGGCTCCGGTCGCGCCCGCACTGCCCCGCACCAGTGCCCCTGCCGAGTGCGCCACGAGAGCACGCGACAGCGCTACTCGCTTCGCTCATAACCGACGCGTCCACTGTAAACAACTATCAAGTTGTTAGTCCCTCACTTTTCAACCGGTTTGCGCCGACTGCCGTGATACTGTGTCTCCGACCGATTTTGTGATTGTAGTGAACGCTGTGCACAATCCGACTGTCAGTCAGGAAAGCGTTGTTGTAATAATTGTGAGTGTTTGTGTAACCAAAATTGGATTTCACGGCCCTCATGACCCGGGAGTTGGAACAGGACCGTAATTGGATTACAGAGCGGAGAATATTTTTAAGTGGTGAGTTAAGTTTAGACTGTTAAATGAATGTCGCTAGCTAACCGTTACTTGGTGTAATGACGGTCACCACAGGCACGACGCGTTGTGGAGGCGGTACAAACAAAACCGAACTAGGGAGAGAAGGAGAGAGCACGTATTGTTGACACAGGGCAAGTAACCAGCGAGCGGCAACGCTTGAACTCAGCAATATATGCAGCTTTGAAATCATAATTCAAAACTGCGGTTAAATTGATCAGTTAATGGCATTCTGTGAAGCTCTCTTTTCATTCCGCGGTCGTTTAACAATAGCAGTTTTGGAAATGGCGGTTAATTAAAAAGTGTTCAGATACCATCTGCTTCTGAGTCAGTTATAGCGCATTCATAAAGAACGCAGGTATACTCTACACTACAATCTTAACGACCGATTCCTCGATAAATTATGAGTATTTAGATATGAGTCCTGTCATTTGAGTCATTAGACCACACTGACGATTCGTAAATAGAAAGTCTGTAACCGAGATAACTACCTAATATTATTCTAGCTGTAATAATTCAATCAAAGAAGAATAGGATCTATCTGTTAATAAAACGAATGAGAACAATGTTTTTAAATGACTTAAACGTACACTACACATAAACACATGCGCATTGTTAGTAGGCGGAAAAATATGTGTGTGAACAAAAAAATCTACGCCTTTGTAGTTTTCGACATTAACAAGACGTGACGTGACCAAAATAATTATCGTTTATACGTACGATAAATAGTAATTTATCTAATCAGTTGACGATATAATCACTAAGGCAAACATGCTGAAAATATACGTCGCAAAGACTGTCAGTCAGTTGACGATATAATCACTAAGGCAAACATGCTGAAAACATACGTCGCAAAGACAAACCATGTTGGTAAGATATCTTACGACTTTCCAATTATTTGTTTATTCTACTCTTTTATAAATAGAATAAATGCCATCACAGTAAAATTCTGTTACAACAATAGCAATGAATGAAAGACGTTATCAACATCCTGGCGTAATTACGGATGCGTCATGTGTCTTGATAATTAATGTAGAGTGGACGTAGAGCTGGCATCATAATTGCATTTTTGACACTTGAACAATCATTATTTTAAAGGGAGCTACATCACTGACGCTGTGAATTTATAAACTTTATATTATTTTTAGTTAAATGTTAACTATTTCTGATGAATATTAAAACTCACACATCAAAATACGCAATGCTCTAAACGGTAAACCTTTAACAGAAAATGTATGCTTAACAATTTCACAAACTGAAATTTGAGAACAAAAAAAACGAGTAAAATTCTCGATACTAAAATATTATAAAATTTACGAACGCGGTGTGTCAGTTTTGAAAAGGCACCGTATTGAATTGAATGCATGACTAACAGAAAAACTCACGGGCGTACACCAGCGTACCTATCTACTCTTACAATTACTATACAATACCTATACTCAATAAACACGCTTTTTGTGAGTGAGGTGAGATTTAGCTATAGACGTGCCTACAGTAATTTGAGACTACATCGTTCTCAAAAGCAACTATTAGGTATCCCTATGAATTATGTTAGGTACATAAATACTAATAAAAAAATAGTGTCAAAGAAGCAAATTAAAAAAACCTAATTTTTATTTATTAAACTTATATTTATTCAGACATCTGACATCACATATTAATTTGTTGTATTATTACGTCTAAAAGTCATGCTAGTATACACTTTATGTACAAACTCAACATAGGTACCCGTAAAGAAGAGTAAACGTAAGTAAGATTTTCGTATAGAAGATAACCGTTTAATATGCTTCGATAGGCACTTACCTAATATTATATTGTGTTTGCCCCAATGTCACAAAATAAGCATAGATACATAGATAGAAAACACTTTATTGTGTACACACAGGAATTAGAAACGAATTATAAATAGCAGTGCAACAAGAGGCTACCTTAACTCTTCCAGGCGTAGTGAAGTTTTGTCGTCATTGATGTCTTATTAATAATTTGAACTAAAGAACCTAGTACTTCTGCATCTTTCACATGTATTTCCGAGATCCACTTAATGTCGAACGTCAATCATCATATATGTCAATAAACAACGTATAAATGCCTGCTTATTAGAAAATGCTTTCCTTCTGTACAAACAACTTTCATCGTGCTCCTTTAAGAGCAAGTATATCACTAGCTCTACCCCAACCAATAATTTAGTCATTATGGTGTAGGTATACGTAATATAAACTCACTATTTAATATAATCTATCTCTTAGATGGAATTGTATATAGGTATGTATATGCTAGTCCGAAATTAAGCCGCTTTCATATTCAATATTCATTAAAAACATTTACATTATGCATAGTCTGCAAGCAAATAAAATCTATAAAATATACATCCAGAATAATAAAACTGAAAATAAAAAGGTTGACTCCATTTACAACACTAAGTCTGATCATCATTTTGTTTGAGTCACGAATAACCGTCACGTTTTCGTCCTTCTATCTCTATCACATTTCATTTGAGAAGCTACATATTTCAGGCGTCACATCGCCGGAAGCGGCTATAAATCGTCCGTTGATATGGAAAAATGTCGCGAAACTGTCTTTATCGTCTTAGGGTAAGCCCATGTAACCCCTTGCCTCTGAAACCCTGTGTTAACGCACCGTTAGCGGTTACGGATTTATTCATAGCCAATAAGAACCGCAGCTTCCCGAAGTGAGTGGGATCGTGTAGGTCTTGGTCATGTCATGAAAGCGACATAAGGGCTCGAATGTCAACCGCATCTGCGTAATTACAGCCTTATCTTGTTTATGCCACACATACAGTTTCTTGCTCTGTAATGCAATCCTGAGAGCCAATCACACTAATGTGTGAAACAATATTGAAGTGCTTTATTTATCTTGTATAAATATTTAACTAGATGGAGATGGCTGAAGCTGAAATGCTTGGTTGGTCATTTAGATCGATATGGAATGATAAATACAAGTTATGAAACGATAAACACCTATTAGCAACACCTCCTGATAATCACTTAAATAATCATCTAGCATTTTTACGTAAATATTTATAGATACCTACCTGATTTAACATTTTGATGCCTTATTATTCTACTACATACTATTCGACCCCGCCATTATTTTGCGTATCAACCCACGTCGAGGGACTGTCAGGGTTGACTTTTTATACATATTTGATGAAGGATACATTTAGCACTATACTATGTTATACCAGGTATGTCATGCTATGTCAGGTAGGCACGTATGTAAAATTATAACAGAGATAATAGCGTGTTACGACCTACGTCAAGTGACCGCGTTGTTTGTTTCACGAGCTAGTTTGAGCGGTGGTGTTACATAAATTGCAGGTTCGGGGTGTAAAATATATGGCCCCGGCAAAGTACCACTAGCAAAAATATTGTAACGGTAACAATGCAGTGTACACTAGGAAGTCTACTCCCAAAACATCAGCACAATCCCAAAGCAGATGGATAGAAAGGAAAGTAATGTCGGCGCACCACCCCCTCGCAATCCTTTTGTGCAACATCTGCGCAATTGTGCACTAGCACGCCTTCTGTTACATGAAACTCTCTACCCTTTGAGTAATAACGCTGCTTAATATCACATGCAAATGTTTTACCTAGTGGCACACATCTGCTTATCTCGCATGCAGCGAATAGCTCGATGCAAAGCAAATATTACATAATTTCTTTTATAAAACTATTCAGACAACGCTCAAAAACGAAAACAACAAGTCAAGTTAATGTATAGACAAGATGTAGCAAATAATGGTAATCTTTTACCTAATGGTTTTGAAAGTAGAGTTAGACTAAAATCGTATCGTAGTATATAAATACATATAGGTAGCGAGCGAAGCGTTTTTTCTTTGTGTCTGTCAGTTTGCATGTATGGGATGTTTGTCGGTAATTACCCACGCAGAGGTCGTGATTTCCAACCTATCTTGGCTTGGTATAATATACATCGATTCTACGCATTTTTTTGCCAAAATAGGATTATACTTGGTAGGCCTATTTCAATTATACTTGGCAGGTAAATGAGGAGCACAGCTGTAAATAAGATTTCTAAATAGGTATGAAAAAATCGGTTAAGAGATATTCTATTTTTCAAAGTCTCAATATTACTGTGGTCGTGGGGTCAGTTTGTAAAACTACTATTATAGGTGATTTTAAAGACAGACGTTTGGATATACTTTAGAGTGTCCTAATAATTAAACGCGCTATACATAGCCATTAAAACTTCTCGACTGCCCAAAAGGATGTTCATGTTTTTCAAGTGTGTGTTTATAAATTAAAGTATATTTGTAAGTAGGTATCTGATACGATATGAATGTCTAACTCTTTGTGACCCTGTACAGCCTAAACCGCTAGACCGATTTTGATGTGTGAGGTGTCTTTGGATTCATATATTGACTTGTAAATGTATATCTTTATTAATAAATTAATCTGAATCTCTTATATTATGTACTAGTAGCTGTATCCCGCGGTGTTGCACGCGAAATAATATGGAATATTAAATACTTTTAAACTTTGACCTCCATTTTGTGTCCTACTATAAAAGGCGACCACTAAAACCATTTAGGGCTTGATTTTCCAATAATCCTTTTATAGTACACCCCACATATAATGAACACATCGTCCAAATTTTATATCCCTAGGTACAGGCGGTTTAGGCGCTTCTTTAATTCTTATTTAAGTTAGTCAGCCAGAGTTAAGACTTACTCTTGATAGAAAAAATATTTTTGCACGTGATATCCTAAATTAATTCCCACATCTCCATTCTATAATCGGACAAGTAGAGATACTGTAAGGCGCCATCGGTTCATGGTAGAGATTCCACGGACTCGCACAAAACGCTTCGCGTCTACATTTATTGTGCGAACTGCCAGGTTGTGGAGTTTGTTGCCAAGTTCTCTATTTTAAGATAGCTATAGTTTCGGTCTCTTCAAATCGCGAGTGAATGGTTTCTTCTAGGCAAGCAGCTCTGGTTAAGCAGGACTTCGCATTTTTCATACCTATTTATCCTAGACCGCATCGTCACTTTACATCAGGTGAGTTGCGGTCAAACGCAAGCCTACCAAACAATAAAAAAAAAACCTCAACGCCTACATTTCTTGCATGTAAATACGTTTGTACGAAACAGTTTCACTTTAAACAGAGACCATCAGATAGAAGATCAAGCAAGTTTTGCTTCTCACGATTACGAAGATGTATTTAAAAATAGTAGAACAAAAAAGGCAATGCGAAGTCCTGCTTAACCAGAGCGAAAGGATACAGTGCGTGCGTCAGACTAGCGTCCCGTGAGACCGAGAACTCACCAGTGAAATAACCAGTTTACTACATCTACTGTCATTTGAAATTATATCCGTTACTATTAAAATGAATCCAGTTTTAGTTCACCTGAGACTAAGACCATAGGTTGGCTGTAACGACGAAGCGTTTATTGGCTATGTACCTATATCATTGGTTTTCCGTTTTCTATGAGGCCTCATTTGTTATACAAAGCAATTAAATAATTCAACTCACGCACTGGGCCAATTAGATAGCAAAAATATTATTTACAGCGTATGTTTTCTTATCTAACAGCGATAACTTTGTTTACACGTACAAGTTATTTATACAAACATACGTATCTACTTGTGATTTAAAAACTGCTTAATTAACGTAACTTATTAAAGTCAGAATAGGTCAAACATGTTTAAGCATTTTAACTTTTAGTGCTTTCATGTACTTATGACACGTCGCTAAATAGGTATATATTGTGTTTTATTAGTATCACGTTAAAAAAGTCTAATATTTTAATTGTTTTGTTACAGAACGAAGAGAAAGGCGCGGGAAGATGGCGTGCGTGGAAAAGAGAGACTAAAACAAAATGGCCGTCGCCCGCGCGGTCCTTGTGTTGCTCGCATCCACGGCACAAGCCTGGATGCCGGACGCGAATGCTAGGATATACGTTAAACTAGGTAAATATTTACTGCATTTAACTTTTACTTACTATTATGTCCGTCCTTAAACATTATTTGTTTGTTATAAAAAGAGATTCCGAGGAGAAAGTATATTACTTATAGCGTGTGAACAAAAAAGACCTATTCATATAGGTTTCGAGAGCATCAGACACATCTGCATAGGCCTAGAACTCCTAATGATCGGAGACGACAGCCAGCATGTTTTCAAGTGATTAAAGAAAAGATGGAAATCGTTCTCTGGTTTCCATTAAACAAAGTTTTTAGTAAAACAGGCGGACATTATGGTGGGTGGTATAATAAATGTTTAAAGTGTATCAAAAAGAATTGTAAAGTCAAAAAGGCAGTTAGGAAATTAGGGAAACACGTTTAGTGTGATGTGGTAACTCCTGATGATAGCCTCTTAATACTATTGATTGTTCTGCTATAGAGGTAACTACCTACCTATATAGGAGCAATGATGGATAACATTGACAGCAATGATGCGTTAATTGCAGGAAGCATAATTTAAATCGTTGAAGTAAAACGATTCCCATCCCATGCAACTGACACTGCAGGTGCAAGAAACGCTATGCTATTTCGGCGACTACAACCACGTGAGAATCTCCCCACCAATTGTTATGAAATCGCGAACGTTCATTGTTGTTTAATCGCTCTACAATAGCCGCATTGTTCGTTTGATCTAACAAAAAGAGATTTCTACAGACATTAGAGCCTTAGAGCCTACTATTATAATTATTTCTCAAAGGCGATTGACGTCAGAGAGATTATAATCTTAGAAATTTTAGGAATCCGTACTTTGATTATCGAACATTAAGATCTAGCATCCTCCTACTAAGGAAAGGGTTTAATATAAGATATCGAATATGATGTAAACAGATCTTTAAACATGGTCGTATTATATTGGCCAAAACGATACAACATACTATTTGCGCATAAATGCAAGAAAAGGGACAAGTACCTAAAGGAGAAACGAACATGGACCTGTGATCTTTACTAACACTGTTTTTTTAGAAGTGAAATGCATTGGATCATTAAGAGTTCATATCCATAAAGTCAAGATTATCGAATGGCAATCGTGTAAAAGTTTTAATGAATTGGTTTGTTACAGGCGATGAAACTTCAGAACAGTTCGTGGGTAACGCGACGGCGCCAGACCACTTCCGTATCTTAGACAAGGATGACTTCTCTATTATAGTTGGCGGCAGGTTAGAAACTTTCCTTTACACTACTGTGAAACTTTTTCCGCAGTTTTGGATTATGAACAGCAAAATTTCGCATAAATTACTTCATCAACAATGGGTTGGTTATATTAAATCTTAGTAAAGTCAAGCCTTGAGCGTAAGAAAGTCTAACGTTAACAGAGACATTATAAAAACATAACCCGTGAATTTCTAGAAAGTCATGATAATTTTATCGTAATTTTCGCACATTTAACGTAATGACCCATAACGGATTCCTCTTTCCTTTCAGAAATACGGTGTATAACCTCAGCTTGTACGACTTGTCAGAAAACACTGAACAGGTACGTTTTATTTTTCTAAATATTTTATATACTTACCTACCCAGACAGAAATATTACTTTTATGCATGTATTGCACTTTGCTACATTACTCAGTAGCATGCACATTAGGCGCTATCCACAAACAACTGGGTTGAACAAACATATACCTACGCTGATTCAACACCAGAAGTTGCCAAGCTATAAATAAAGAGAGACGAAAAAGCATATAGTAACTTTGATAAGTATAAAAAATATAGAGCGTTCACACTGCTATCTGATTCAGTGAAACTGTAACCAGGTACTTACACCAAACTGATAACAGTGATAATTTTTTTATTAAATCCGGTCAGTGATAGTTGTCGCCTACCGGTCGGTCGCCGACCCACTCCACAAACGTTTCCTTATACTTCTAATAGGTCTCGCACTCGACTACAGGTTTTATGTATCTAATCTTGCGCAAACAACAACAGAACCCCGTTCCTTATGCTGCACTTACAGTGTTTATTCTTAGTTACGACCCATTTCACCCGGCGGACTGTTTATTTTCTAAATCATGTTGGTTTTATTTACAATAATATCTGCAATGAACCTACTTTTAAACGCGAATGCTTTTAGCATCGAGAACATCCTGTGAATCATTGAGGTTATGCAACTTACCGAAGTGCATTATTGGCAAGCAGTTAATCTACTCTTTCTAAGCATTTACCACGTTTATATAGCTTGCAAATTGGTTTAAATCACGAACAGCTAGTAATACAAAGCTTATAGTTAAAATTCAATGAAATTAAACGAAACAGTAAAACAAAATGAAAAAGCTAAGTACCAACCAATTTTCAGTAGAAAAAAAAACATTTTGTCTACAATCGGCACTGAACAATTTGACTCTCTTGAGAGCAAAATATATAATTCATCGGAGGCTACGATTAATGGCATCACAATCTGCGCATGAAATAAAAATACGATGCCGGCGGACATAGGGCCGGACCAACATTTGGCTCCCGGCCAGAAATCGCTAACGTTTCACTCATCAAAAAAATGTTCAGATATTTATGCTGCAGGCGTACCCGTAGTAAGGCATTTAATGGAATTACGTTCAACATTTTCTGAAACCGAATTCTTTTTAGTAATAACACTGTCAGCAATTAGTTGCAGTTTTACTCCTTTTTAAACAAATCTAACCTACAAAAAGGTCATGACAAAACTGTACTTACCACAGTTGCGGTGTAAATTAATTGATAACGGACCTTAATTATTTCATTAAACAAGAGCAACGTTTTAGCACATGTTTTAAGTTTGTTATGAAACCTGGATTAAATTTAACTTGTAAACAGGAACATTGAATCAGAGGCGAATGCAAGTTAAGAATAAAGCGTCCGATGACGAAAACCGATGTTCGATAATAATCGTAGCGTTTAGAAAAACCAACAAATGTATTTTCGTGTCAAGCTGATGTTTTAAATTACTCGTCTCCATATTAGAGCTGGCCGGAGGAGCGTTGAATTATTCAAGCACAGCGACGTAGGGCGTCCAGTCGCGTAGTCCGAATACTAATCGACTCTACATAGTTACTTTTCTTCAACTATCCTGCCGCGTACGGCTTTTTGTTACTGACACTATTTTGAATTAAATAGGGAAATTAGTTTGCAGCTAGCGTTCGTACATTATGTAGGAAACTATGTTTTCTGTACTTAAGTAAATACATAGCCACTACGCACGTACAAATCGCACGTGCGTCGTCTATCATTCACGAATAGTCGCACTCGAAGATAGCTATCTTGTCTTAAACAATAGCTCCGAAAAGAAATAACGTTTTGTTAAGTAATACAATTTAAGTTAACTGTTTATACTTAGATATTTTAAAATTGTCTACCGGCTCACGATTAGTTCTGTTGTCCTCAGCGAATAGAATGGCAATCGACGGATGCCCACAGAGAGCTATGTCAGCTCAAGGGAAAATCGGCCGACGAGTGTCAGAACTACCCTCGTGTAGCTGCGCGGTCTCACGGCCGCTTGTTGGTCTGCGGGACCAATGCCTTCAAACCTCTATGTCGGCGATACGCCAGACATCCCGCCAACCATCACGTCGAAGAGTTCGATGGTTCGGGTCGCTGTCCGTATGACCCTCAACACAACTCTACTTCGATATTTACTGGTAAGCATATTAACACAATTTTGACGATCTCTTTGGAGGCATACACGATGGTGTGAACTATGTACAAGTTAAAAAAAAATTTAACAATATAAGTAGGTAGCAGGATTGAAGTTTCCGCACACCTGCTACCTAGTTTACTTTGTACAAGTTATTTAACCGAAATGTCACTGATCTTATAACCTTTATTTTACTACCTACTTCCTGGTACAGTCGTGAACACACATTGTGAAGATGATCTAAAAACTAGGCACGAAGCTGCGCTCGCTCCGCTAGCAGAGGGGTTGCGCGGAGCACGACCGAGCTAGACCTCGATATCGATCGATTTATTACCTTTACCGTTAAATACAACAGCAGACTACCTAAATAGCAAATAGTTTATAGTGATTAATTTATGGCTTTTTCCTCTTGCAAAAATAGCATAGGAACATTTGTACTCGTAGGAGTTCAACTTATACACCATTTTTATGATTGAGGTTTTACCAAGTTTCACTAGGTGTTTAAATTATTGGTTGTTTAGGTACCTATGGGTTATCAAGTTTAAATTGAAATATATTAAATATGTTTAAATTATCTTTTCAGATGGTCAACTATTTACTGCAACAGCAGCTGACTTCTCTGGCACAGATCCACTGATCTACCGAGAGCCGGTGCGGACTGAACGATCGGACTCACTACTTCTGAATGACCCTTCATTCGTCAGTGCGGTGGCTTCCACGAGCCACGTATACTTCTTCTTACGCGAGACGGCAGTCGAGTACATGAACTGTGGCAAGGTAATTAAATTAACCAGAAAAAATAGGTGATAAAATTAGACATCATCGCGGTTATCCGTTCTTGACATATTGATAGAAAAAAGAAGGTGTGGGGGTGAAGAAGTGAAGTACCACAACACAAATGCAAATTTTTTTTTCCGATTACTTCGATCTGATAATAAAACGAAACGGAAGAACACTAAAGATTCATTACGAAACACCTTTTATATATATCAGGTAGATATATTTTTTTATATATTTCCTCATTTCTATTGAGGATAGTCTAGCTCGATATGAGGCTAAGAAAACTTTTATACAAGCCTAACCTGAAGTGTTTGTTTACAGGCTGTCTATTCAAGGGTAGCAAGGGTATGCACAAACGACAAAGGTGGTCCGCACACATTCAGCGACCGGTGGACATCGTTCTTGAAAGCTCGCCTCAATTGTTCCATACCTGGAGATTATCCATTCTACTTTGATGAAATACGTAAGTTTAATATTAATAGAAAGAACCTATATAACACGCTGTAGCCCCTTTTAAACTATGTGTTGCTTACATGTTGATGATCGCGCCTTAAGACAAATTTGACTCGATTATTTCGAACAACATCACAAATATTTTTTTATTTCAGAGGCCACAACAGAACTTATCAACGGGGTTTATGGAAGTGGCGGCAGTAGGAATGATATCGTGTACGGCGTTTTTACGACTCCACAGAATGCCATCGGAGGTTCGGCTGTATGTGCGTTTGCGATGAGAGATATTTTAGATGCGTTTGAAGGCTCATTTAAAGGACAAGAGAGCATGAACTCTAATTGGTTGCCAGTGAGAGAAAAAGTTCCCGAAAAAAGGCCTGGATCCTGCGTGGAAGACAGTCGAACACTCTCCGATTCGTCAGTTAACTTTATAAAAACGCACTCGCTCATGGATAAGGCGGTATCCACATTTTTAGCACGACCGATTCTCATTAGAGTCAGCTTGCAATATAGATTTTCAGCCATCGCCGTTCATCCACAAGTGCAAGCTATGAACGGTAACAAATACGATGTTATGTATGTCGGCACCGACGACGGTAGAGTCATTAAGGCTGTGAACGTAGCTTCGAATGAGGGCGTATTCGACGCAAGCTCTGATGAGTATAGCAGGAATCCAGTGAGAACGGCTGTCATTTCTGAGATGCAAGTTCTACCTCAAGGAGTACCAATTAAACAGATGCAAGTAGCTCTCACAACGGAAAAACTAATAGTGTCATCAGGAGATATTATTAAGGCTGTAACGCTATCTCACTGCGGAAATGTGCAATCTTGCAGGTTAGTAACGTACTAGTATAAATATAAATGTATTTATAAATATTTCACCTAGTATAAAAGTACCAAATGGAATGTGTTGTACCAACTAACATATAAAATTATTTGACAGGGAATGTGTTTCGCTCCAAGATCCACACTGCGCGTGGGATTCTAAGCAACAACAATGCTCTTGGGTTGGAAACCGGCAATTTCCAAATCCCGAGAGATTTCTACAAAACGTAGAGTATGGAAAGACTGAAATATGTAATAAGCTGCCAGCCCTCTTGCCGGGCGACCGACATAGTAACAGAAATCCGGGCACAAAAAAACCTACGCAATCTGAATCCGAAATGCGTCAGAAAACAGATGATATACAAAACGAAATTTTAATTGAAGTAGTCGAAACGAACGTATTGTCTGAAGAAAAGAATACGAACAGCAACAATCACGAAACAGGTAATTAAGAAGTTTATAAAATTCAAGCAGGTCATTAAATATACACATAATTGATATTCTAACATAACAGTAAGTTCACAGCAAAAAAGTACAAATTATTCCATTAATTTCCAGATTTATTAACGGTGGAAGCGGCTGAAGGCAACATTTACAGTGCACAAGCTCTTCTCACAGCAGTTGTGGCTTCCTGCCTTGTAACTCTCATGGTGGGATTCGTTATCGGATATTTATTCTCGCGGCGATTTCGGCACCCTTTTCTCCAAGATACTTCGCCCTTCAACGAACAACACAACCGATTGAACAGGTACAAAATCTCTAACTTAATAAACTTGTCTTTCCACTTCTAATAGTAAGACTGATGCTGCAGTTTTTTTTTACAGACGAGTTTTTATAATATCTGGAAGTGAGTCCAAAATACAGACACTCAGATGATCACTCAGTCCCTTTTTGCACCACAATTAGAATTACGTTTAATGTTCTATCGTTTCGCTTCATTTCATTTATCGTTAAAGCACCTGAATGTTTTATTCAAAGTACCTCTGAAAATGTAAAGCAAAGTTTGTAACTATCCGCCGCTCGATGTGAAAGCTTGACCTGACTTAAAATTTTCTTTTCAGATGTGCCTTAGAAACGCCGCTGAATGCCAACACTACATACATGCCCCCGCGGTCGAAGAATGTAAACATGGTGGCGAATGTGTGTCCGAAACCCGATAACTTGCACCTAGAGCTTGGCAAGGAGCGCACACTCGACTTGCGGAATTCCACAGAATCCTTAGACAAAGATCTCAAGTGTGGCACATTGCAAAAAGTGAAAAAGACATACATTTGAGAATTACCCAAACAGACTATGTACGGGTCCATTTCTAAGTGATTGGAACGATGAAACGCGTCGCGTGTGCCAAGTCTTCCGAGCGAATCGGCTAAGGCAATGTTAGTTGAATTGTGTAGTGTGCGTAAAAGGGCAAAGTTCTGGTTTAAATTATGTAAATATATCGCTGAATGCGTGTACAGTATAATATAGGTTATATATGCCTTAGACTTTTTAATGTAAACAACAGTTAAAATGCATTTAAAAGTAGGGTATTAAAGCCACTATCCCTTTAATTCAAATCTTTTTAAATGAATGTAGAAGACTAAAGCAAAAATGTACTCGTAATAACATATCACAGTTATTTGAATATTTATCTGTGGAATACAAGCTCTGGATTCTTGGGCACAAATTCAATTGATGTGATATTATGTAATAGTTTATGATGATGATACTATGATGTATTTCTGCTTTAGTCTTTATCTACATGTAATATTAATTTGTTACATTCCATAATAAATATAGTAGATAAATATTGAGGTGCAGCTAATTTTGTAAATATAAATAACAGGTGTATATAATGCTAGCGTAAAATTTAAAAGCCAAAGGGCTTAGGAACTTCGTTTGACATAGTCAAACATGACGCAAGATGGTCAGTTATTCAAAACATTGTAGTGTCGGCATTGTCATTTATTGTTTAAAATTATTAATGGAAAGTATACTGAACTATAGCAATTAAGAGCTATGTAATTTGACTACATCCATAATTAGACTCATCATACTAGCTATTATACTATACTCCAGATAGGCTATGACTATTATATTTTTAATGATGCATTATGCAACAACTCATTGATCGATCTGTGCTCTCAACAGATATTTACAAGCAATTTTTGAAGTTAAGGGCTGACATTACAGTTAATAGAAGTTTATTATAGCAAGTACATAATATAAAAGTTATTAGATTTTGTTGAATTATGAAATTATTATAGTTATGTATAGCATAAAATTACTGTGCTAAGTGCATAGTGCCTTGTAGGTTGCCAATTTAGTGCCTAATGTTAGGACAAAGAATAAAATATATAACCTACAGTATAAATGTCCCATTACTATTCAAAATGTATGAAAATTAAGTTGTTTAAACATATGTGTTGCACAAATAGTTTCCCAATTGATGTTTCCACCGAGAGGATGTTATGCATGTTGCATACTCATGAGTATGTTTGGAGGATTATAATATATTTTTATTATTTTAAATATTAGGCTGCAGTGACCACCAGAGATCTAAAAGTATAAGTGTTCCCACCGTGTATAAATCAGTCCTAATGGACATATATCGGTTTCTGTATATATATTATTTTATAAAATATATAGGCATTAGCAAATAAATTAAGTTATCAACATCATGTTTTATTGTAATGAAATGTTTCTAGACATTCTATACAGTAGTATTATCATGATTTATCTAGTGATCTACAAACATTTGTATAAATCATTTCCATTTCTGATAAATCAATATTGACAAAAACAATTTTATTTATATTTTTATATTACAATAAATTCATTGAATTAGGATCTTTATTAATTTCCCATATTAGTGGAGAAAATATAAGTATTACAATAATATTATATGGTATTTTTTCTTACCCCTCTAGGTCTTAGGTCAAACTATAGGGATGTAATTAGGTACAAATAACTTAGAATAATAATATCATACTTACCAATGGCCTGCTAATAAAAATAATTAATTGATATAATCCACAACAGTCCTGGTTTAATGCTCACCTTGATGGTAAAGTATCAGAATCTGAATCTATGTAACTAATATAGTTACAAAGAAATTGTCTCTTTTCACTTGCAGTTTGAACAATATCACTGTTGATTTCAACACCATCATCAAATATTATAGTTTCCTCTTTGACTGCTGGATTCCCTTCATGCATTATGATAAAATTGTGTAAAACACAAGCAGATATAATAATTTCATTGATAAATTCTCTCTTAAAAATTGCTAATTGATTCAATTTGCACATTTTGCTTTTAAGTACTTCAAAAGCATTTTTTATGTACGATAAGGCATTCCAATGGACTTCATTAAATTTCATTTCTTCACTTGTTAGTACTTCTTCTGTTGTGAATGGAGTAATTAAATTCATGTGTAATTTGTATTCAGAGTCTCCCAATAAATAGTTATCATATTCAATAAAGTTTTGAAGCTCATTCCATAGGGAGCTGTCCTTGAACACTTTGCTTTTCTTAGTTTTTCCAATCTCTCCAATGTGAATATGTGTGAACATAAGAGATTCATCGCAAACTGCTTGTAGGAGAAGTGTCTCATGCTTATTGCTTCTCTCACCAACTTTCAGACGGCAAGCATCAATGAATCCCACACAGTTTGGAATTTTAAATCTACTATTCACTTTTATCCTCGTCACATGCTGCTCTTCTATAGATGACCAAATGATATAGTTGTGACAATTACTGGTAAGTAGTGATGCAATTTCACGGCAAATTTGGCTCACTGAAGATTTATGGAGGCCAAAGAACTGTCCAACATCATTGTAGGACAAATCCGTCATTAAGAACATTAAGAAAACGTGTACCTTTTTGTCCAGTGGGATGTTACCAGGCTGGTTTAGGCCTGTTAGAAATTTAATTAGTGCCTGAAATAAATGTTTCAAATAGTATTATTGTGCTTGTGTGAATGAATCAGAAAGTGCAGTAAATCATATTCTATACAAGCTGAATATATCGCTTATGCAAAAAATTGCAGCTGTTTTGACTGAAAATAGTTAATATACATATAGGTAGGTAATAAGATACACTAGACACTAAATTTTATTAATATGCAAACTTGTTGTAGGTGATATTTATGCTTCTAAAAGTATTTCGAAGTGTAGAAGATTCCTGTAAAACACTGGGTAAATAAATGACGCTTGTTTAAATACCAATATAACTACATAGGCTCACCTGGACAGTACTTTTTTTCATTGTGAATGTTGCCTCATAA
Source organism: Ligdia adustata (assembly GCA_947049295.1). NCBI lineage: Eukaryota > Metazoa > Arthropoda > Insecta > Lepidoptera > Geometridae > Ligdia > Ligdia adustata. The sequence continues at coordinate 8,987,804 of OX346214.1, read as the reverse complement.
TATTCATCATTAAACTGTTGCACTTCTTTTTCATAATAATCTTTATACATCAATGAGGTCTGAGAGTTATTAAAATCAGTCTGCTCTATTTGTGGATCGTCTCCAAATTCATCTCTGATCACTTCATTGAAACAGCACAAATTGTCGCTATTTTCATCTATCACATCTGCTACTGCACCAGCTATTCTATTTAATGTTTCAACGCTATCATTGTCCATAAAGAACCCCATAACGAATTCCTTTTGAAAATTATTCATATTATGCCACACATATAATATACAAAAAAGGTTTTCAACAACAATATAAAATAAAAAACATACAATACTTTTTCTGTTTTGGGCCTAGAGAAACTATCAATAAGTTTAGACCAAACCATTTTTTTTTTCTTATTGCCTTTGGTTTTAATGGCTGCCTTGTTTTCTTATATAGTTAATAGAGTCAGGAATCCATACTGCGCATGTATAGAAGCGGTCTTCCTCACTTAAACATAAAATAAGAAGTCCAAGAGTGACCGGATATTTGTACAGAATCGGAATACTTACAATTAAAAATAAGAAAATTACAAGTTTTGATGTAGATTGGCTTCACAATAAAAGACAATAAACAAGAGTTTTTAAAGGTGGCAAGTGCATTTGTTAAACTAAATGACTAACTACGACAACAACAAAAAAATAGGAGAAAGATTACCCATTAAAGATGTACAGATAATCAACAAGAGTTGATGTTTATTCGGAACATCTTCTAGCGCATCTGCGGGCGCCGCGCCATATTGAAAATGGCATTAGGTGCAATAGTAACTATAGAGCAAGGGCGGTAATTGTATAGCATCAATGGAAAAAAAAACATTACTTTAACAGGTAGTTAAAATTTATTGCACGACTCGGTACAAAAAAAAATTAATCATTAATATTTTATATGTATGGGATTTTAATTTAATCCGATACTTTTTTAGTAATTTATTTTTATTTTAAGTAAGAGTTACTAACTATTACTGACCTCGGGGTTAGTTTAACTCGATAATGTGTTATACAGTGAAAATCGATCGGTCTACCTCTTTTATTTCTAGGGACCATAACTCTCTTATTGGCCTTGTTATATGCATGTACCCAGTGTCTATTATGTTCTCAGCCTTCGGTTTGAATAGTAAACTTAATTATATACAAACACATAGGAAAAAAGCGCGGGAAACTTCAAAATTAGGTGGGCGCGTTTTTTCTTGGGAAAAAAAATTATTTTGGTTTTTTGTGATATAAATTGATCAGATAATTAGGATTGTGTAATATTATAAATAGTTTTTGTATATATTTTGTTTTTAGTGTAAATTAAGCCTCGGTAAGTATTTTTTGTTGTTTTTGCTATGGAAGACCTTCCTGACCCGGGGGACCCTGTCCATCCGGCTGTTTGTTTTGTTACAATAGATGAAACAGAAAGTAATATACGCTCCCCAGTGATGTTATGGATATTACTTACTCACAAGTAGAATCATCTGATGCTTCAAACCCTTTGAAGACTAAAAGAAGGAGGAAAAATCATTGAGACATAAATTTTGATAGTAATAACGATGTACTTAGTGAAAACACTACGACTCCAACTTTAATATTGCAAAACAATATTGAATTAGCTAGGGCTAGGCCTAATTTTGTTCCAGTAGGCAGAAATCAATATAACAGTACAGACAGCGCTCCGTATACTGTACATGTAGTCAGAAAACACAATGAGATAAATGACGGTTTTACATTGCACCCGATCACTTTCGGCAGATTCCTTAAAAAGTATAATATTAGGGATATAATTAATGGCAGTATTAAGCGTATTGGTCGTAATAGGATCTGTCTCTTATTTTCAAACCACAATGACGCAAATCTGTTTATCAACAACAACAACCTAACAAATGAGAAACTCAAGGCATTTATACCAACATTTAGTATAACGCGCATGGGGCTTGTTCGTGGAATTTCGAAAGACTGGTCTGATAAAGAAATTATTGATAATATCAACGTTCCACATGGATGTGGTAAAGTGTTAAAAGTTCGCCGAATGAACTACAAAGTGAATATAAATGGTTCACCAATATGGAAGCCATCACAAACGGTGGTTTTAACTTTTGATGGAAAGATTCTTCCAAAGCATATCTTTGTTTGTTATAATGCAATTGTCGTTGAATTATACACATTTCCGACCATACTCTGCTACGGCTGCTGTCATTACGGCCATACAAAAACACAGTGCCGCTCTAAGGTAAGGTATCATAAGTGTGGACAAGAGCACTCTGGAGACTCATGCCAATGGGAGGAAGATTGCGCCATATGTTGCAATTGTTCTGGGTCTCATTTTGCGACTAACAAAACATGTCCTGAATTCGTTCGACAGAAAAATATTAAATTGTCTATGGCGCAAAATTCAATTTCATATGCCGAAGCTACAAAGCTTCATGCACCCGTAGGTAAGTCGTACGCTGAGGTAGTAACATCAATTAAACCAACAATAATTGAACGACCTTTCTTACTCCGAACCCCAAGTTTGGACTTACTTATTATTACTTACTTAACAATCTTGCCACGAGAAGACACCACGGAAGATGCCAACATCTTCCGTGTAAGTAAGTCCAAACTTGGCAAGATTGTTATGTCTAAACCAAGACCACCACCTAAATTAATAAAAGGCTATGACCGAGCACATCAACAGTTTATTAAAGATTATAATATGCCGTCTAGTTCTGTTGGCTGTGGTTATGCCAAATCCAGCTTTATCGAAGAAGATAACTTTTTGTCACAACAAAATTTGAAAGAAATTACACACAGAATAACATTCTACTACCGTCCAACGTTGCCCCTTTACTAGATGCTCTCAAAAGATCCCCACCTAATCTTCCAAATACCACATTTCGGCCAAGTTCCCCTGGACAACCTATTGAGGATTGTCCAGTGGAACTATCGCAGCGCGGAACATAAAAAAACTGAAATACTTTACTTAATTTACAAATATGATCCATTTATTATTGCGCTGTCAGAGTCATGGTTAAAACCAGGCTCTGTCCTAAAAATTAAAAATTACTTCTGTCTTAACGAAGATAGAAATGACAACCATAGTGGTGTCGTACTTCTTATTCACTCTTCGTTTACTTTCACTTGCATATCTTTTCCAGCTCATAGTGATGGCTTTTCCATTGTAGGTGCAACAGTTGAAAATATTAGCTTCATATCAATTTACATTCCTCACCCTTCTGTATCCATCCTTCAAGAAGTAAATAGTATTCTTTCATCCATTCCTAAACCTTTTATTTTACTTGGTGATTTTAATTGTCACCAACAGTCATGGGGAAGCTCTGACAGTACATGCTACGGGAATACACTAATGGATATCATAGATCACCACAATTTATGTGTATCAAATAAAGGATGTCCAACGAAAAGAACTAAACCTGGCTTAGTGCTGTCGATTTATCGATTTGCACACCAAGTCTTTCTTCTATGTTAGACTGGTATATATATCCCTATGCCCATGGAAGTGATCATTTTCCGATTATTATAAATTATTTGGCTAAAAGTATACCTCGACCTCCACCTCAAAGAAACCTCGACTAAGGTACCGTTTAGCTGGTGCTGACTGGGCATCTCATAGCTCTCGAGTAGAGAAAGTTATTTCGAGTCTTACGCAACCAAATATATACAATGAAGATACATGTGTTAAAGAATTTATTGAAGTAGTGACAGCAGTAGCAGACGAAATATTGCCTCTTAAGAATGGCACTCTTGATAGAATGCCTTCTCATGTTTAATGGGATGGAGAATGTTCTGATGCAATAAAGAAAAGAAAAAAAGCTGAAAAAGAGTATAATAAAAACATGACACCGTATAATTATCAAATGTTAGTTAACGTAATGGCAGAAACTAAAAAAATCCTTACGGACAAACGAGTGGCTGGTTGGAAGAGGTATTACACGTCAATATCTCCTCATACTCCGTCCTCAGTTGTTTGGCAAAATATCAGAAAATTCAAGTCAGCTTTTACGCCTTCTACAGTCTCTATTCCGTATCAATTGTGCGGTCCATATTGCGGTCCATGTAAATAGCATTAGCTCCTCCTTATGTTTCTCAAAAAGATATAACTGAATCAATATCTCTGGGTAATACAGATTTTACTGGTCTTAACTCACCTTTCACTCTTTATGAATTAAAGGTTGTTTTATCAAATACAACTGATTCTTCTCCAGGTGAAGATGGTATCCCTTATTCTTTTTATGGCCACCTTGAGGATAAAGCTTTATTTTATTTGTTGGACGTTATAAATACCATTATGATCTCGGGTAACGTTCCTCTTTCTTGGAAATCGCAAACGATTTTGCCCATTTTAAAGCCTAATAAACCATCAGGAGACGTTACTTCATATCGTACCATTGCATTGTCAAATGTAATGGCTAAAATTGCGGAACATTTGGTAAAAAACAGACTTGAATGGTACATAGAGTCAAATAACCTCATGGCTAAAACACAATACGGATTCAGAAAAGGTAGAAGCGCTATGGATAGTATAAGTATTTTCGTAACAGATATTCGTTTAGGTTTTACATTCGATAAATCGACTGTTGGCGTCTTTTTGGATATAAAATCAGCTTACGACAGCGTTATTTTGCCAGTTCTCGAAAAAAAATTAAATGAACTTAATGTACCCTCATTACTGACTAGATTTATAATTAAAATTTTAAATGGAAGATCCGTGAAGATTTTTCAGATGATTACAGAATTCTGTGGAAAGGTCTACCACAGGGATCTGTATTAAGTCCTCTTCTTTACAATATCTATACGTACGACTTAGAGAAGTCTATTAAGGATTCTGTTAAAGTTTTGCAGTATGCAGACGATTTACTTATTTATTGTACCAATAAGTCTACAGCGGATGCGTGCGATCAAATTACAATTACTTTAAACTGTCTAAATACGTGGTTCATTAATCACAGATTTGAACTATATGTTGACAAGAGTATCGCAGTATTATTTTCAAGGTCACGTAATCCTCCCCCACTAAATATTTTCTACGATGGTTTACTAATCCCTCAGAAAAAAGCAGCTAAGTTCTTGGGAATAGTACTAGACTCTAAACTTACCGGCATCCCTCAGTGTGATTTTGTAACATCTAAATGCGAGCAGCGCATTAATATGCTTAGATGTCTTGCGGGGTCTGGTGGGGTGCATACCCATTTTCTCTCAAACTAGCATACAATGCTCTTATACGATGGATTATGGTAGCTTTCTCCTTGAACCTTGTAGAGTCAGCGTCGCTAAAAGATTCAATAGTATTCAAGCTAAATCACTCAGAATAATATCAGGTGCCATGAAATCTAGTCCTTTAAATGCGTTGCAGATTGAATGCGCAGAACCGCTACTGGATATTCGTCGCCAATATCTTGCTGATCGGTTCTTTTATAGAACTGTACAATTCATCGATCATCCACTAGTACGAAAACTATTAGAACTGGTAAATCTTTGTTCATCATGTCCTTACTGGAAACACAAAACAAAACCACATCTTGTATTAAGTATGAAACATTTTCTATCCTTGTCGGCTCACACTTATCGCTCAATAAACCTCCCTATTTTTGACACCGCATATGAAACATTACTAGTCTCACCCAACATCGAATTAAATTTAGGCATCAGAAAAAACGATTTTAACGCGAATAATGAATTCAACTCCCTTATTAATGAATGTTGGAAGAGATGGCATCACATTTATTGTGATGCGTCCAAACATGGTTATAATCAAGCTGTTGGAGTGGGTGTTTATCATCAGGAATACAAAATCGTTCAAAAAGTTAAGCTACCACCAGAATCATCTACCTTTACCGGAGAATTCTTTGCAATCCTAAAAAGTTTACAATATATATTTTTAGCAAACTTAAACATACTCTTATTATACATTTCCGACTCTAAAAGTGCTCTTCAAGCTTTAGAAAGGTTCCCATTTAAATCTAAATCAACTATACCTGTTATTATAAATGCTAGAGACAAATTACATAAATGTATGGAATATGGTCTTTCTGTTAAATTCTTGTGGATACCAAGCCACTGTGGTATTAAAGGCAATGAGAAGGCAGATCAACTTGCCAATGAAGCAGTTCAATGTGGAGATCTGTACCCTTATATTAATTACTGCCATGACTTAGCAACTTTACCCAGAATTTCTATCCAAGACTCTTGGAATAAAGCTTGGAACGAGTCATCTCAAACCAAAGAAAAGTATTACTGGTCCCTACAACCCACAATTAAACTTAAGCCATGGTTTTCCAAGACTAAACTTGGTAAGATGGCGACGTCATCCCTGATAAGGTTACGTTTGGGCCATGTTTGTTCCCCAGCACATCTTGCTAGGTTCAATATTGTTGACGATCCTTCATGCGAATGTGGTAATCCATTTGCTGACGTCAATCATAAACTTCTTGGATGTCCCTTGAATGATTATACTTCTTTCTATGAAACGCTTGTATCAATTGATACTCCGTTTCCAATTAATGTTTCTTTTCTTCTTGCCTCTGAAAAACAACCAATTTATGAAGCTATTACTGATTTATTAATTTTCAATAGCATTAAGTTGTAACATTTAAGAAAATAGATTAGCTTGTAAATAATTTTGTGTAAATATGATTTTGTCAACTTATCTGATCCGAAATAGTTTTTAGTTTTATCTCGTCGTTATTTGGGTATTAAAAGTTTCCCCGTTTTTACTATAAAACAAACAAAAAATACATCTCAACAAGAAAGTTCACAATAACAATTAACGAAGCAAAGAATCTGTAGAAGAATTAAATCTTTGAAGACGCAAAACTGGAAGTTCAACAGGAAGCTCTAGACAAACTTGAAAAATAGCACAATACACAGAACGTGTGATAGCCAAGTAAAAAAAAGGAAAAAAAAGACATAGAAAGGAAGATCCAAAAGATTTTTTAATGACGGTCTTTCCCGGATATTATACTCTGCGTAACAAAAAAAAATGGTTCTTCTGTCTCTTTAATTTCTGTAAACCTGTACACCGAATTTCCTCGAGGTTGGATGGAAACTACGGTCTACGACCTGAACGAAATTTCTAGCTGAGAAACTTCCAAACTTGTACGTTTCTTTGTTTTCTTCGTCTGTTGGCGTAAGAATATTTTGAACTAGCAAGTGATAGTCGGCAGCCTTGAACAGAATAACAGAGGAAGTATCACTACGTTAATAAGAGACAGAATTGGCCTTCATTCGCTGAGCTCTCTATGAAATTGAGTAACTTTACACACACTAGCACATACACGTTCATATAGTAATTTACACACACTTATATACACTCTAAAAATCAGGGCTGCCAACATACACACAGTAATAAGGATGAGCTAGGGTTTATTGAAATTATCGATAGTGTCGATAAAAATAATTCTGTGCCTATCCAAGTTAAGCTATTTTAATACAATATTTATACTTGAAGACCAAAATTGCTTTTGTCTATGGGTTTTAAATATTTAATTGAATGCTTTATGTAGATCCATGCAGTAATATCAACAAAACACTACTAGCCACATGCTATAAATTATGTTGCTGTTAGTGTTTAGTAAATAAATAAAATATGAAGTAAAAAATATGTATTTTATTCTAAAGAAGTCTGAATCCAGGCAATTTTTTTGACCTGCAGGCTCATACTGAACATAGCAATATAAATCTGAAACAATAAAATAGTTTTATTATTATTTTAGCGAACTTAAAATATAATGTAGGTGTTCCAAACTGCACATAAAATTAAACATAAACCCATTTTTGCTACTTTTTGTATTTTACCTAATCAATATTAATAAGTACTTGCAATAATGACTACCTAGTCAAGATTGGGGAACGCGAGATTTGTTTTTTAAAAAGATTAAAAATTGATTAATAATTATTTAATGTCCGATACATTGGCGAGTTGAATTATAACTAACTTAAATCTAACTTAAAACTAAGCATGAGCATTCTCCTTATCAGCTATGCGTCCGGGACGACCACCGTGAAGCCAGACGAAACTCAGCAGTTCTAACGCCTACGCTGGTATCTGTATGGTTTCGGTACGGGTTCCAGGATGCATAACTCCTCCCATCGCAAGATCTAAACTAGCGGATGGATTAGAAGAATGCTGACTCCGATAATTTCGATTATAACATTTTAACATAAGATAACTAAAAACTATCCCTAAAATTACATATAAAATCAATGTTCCGATACTCATACTTTTCACATTTACGGCACTCACTATTTTTGACCAAATCACTATCACTTTTTCTTAGCACATTAGCCAGATGTTGCAGGTTAGTCAGGTCCACCCCTTTTAGGCTTACTGGAACTTCAGGATACGCCGTCTTCGATGGGATTACCGCCGGAAGGTTTATTATCGGTAAGTTGGGCAAACTCATTCGTTCATAACTTCTTCGTTGTCTTTTCATGGTATTTTTTATAATTTCTGCAGTACAGTCATCATCTGCTGTTACGATGTAGGTTTCCTGGACATGGTGATAAGTTATGTCGTCCTTACAATTTTGGGTTAGTATAAAGATGTTTTTAGAGAAAACTATCCACCTGTTGCTCTGTATCTTCTCTACTTTTACGTCTTCCAGATCCACTAGGATTGGGTGGCATTGTGTTATATCTGCGGCAAAGCTGATCAGGTTGGTGACGCAGGCATCGTTGATCAGCGCGGGTGCGTAATCTTCTTCACAAAGGAACAGGGAGTCTTCGATTTCCTTGCAGGGACGTAAGAGTGACACTGTTTTCAACCTTTTCGTTAACAGGTAAGGGAATTGGGGTAAAATAATGTGAGTTTGGTTAAGGGTATTGGTGATAGGCAAGGGGAGAATTCTATAATATGTGTATTATCGTCTTCAACTAAGGGTATATCCATGATAAACGTTATTTGATTTTCCTTAGCGTAAGCTATCATGTCTATACATAGTTCTAACTTTAACAAATTTTCGGAATTTACTGGAAACATAAGTTTATTTTGTAGTTCAATATCCTTCAGTATCAATAATAATTCATTAGAGTTTACTAAACGCAACAAAGGTTTCAATTTCGTCCAATCTAGTATAAAGAGTTTGGAAGTTGTGTAAGAATAGGTGATAAACGTTAATGATCTTAGAAATTTCTCGAATTTTATTTGTGTCATTTAGTTGTTTTCTGATTTCCCAAATTGCTTTATCCAATTGAATGAAATTGTATTTAGTATTATTAGTAATATTCATTAATGATTCCATCATTTCGGCGACCACAGTTATCTTTTTATTCATTGCATTCTGTTTTGTCTTTACATCACTTATTAACGCATCATACTTAATGGCATCGTTATTGTCTAAATTACCCGAGACTAACTTAATAATAGAACCTAAAGGATTTAAAATTCCACGTTTACTTCTTTTTACCGGTAATAATTGGCTCAACTTTTGCACTGTTATATTTTTTATGAAATCTGTTTGTGTTCTCAAATCGCTGACATCAGAGTCAATGGGTTTCTTTCCAAAGTAGTTTAATAAATGTTTATTCAAGTTTGAATACCTATTTAAGTTAAAATCTAAATCGTCTCTAACTAAACTTAAATCTAATATCTTAATAATAGACCACTTATCGCTACTTATCAGGGCTTGGCCTTCTCTAATTGGGAGAACTCCATGATTGTTCCTGATTCGCTGAAGTAGAAGGGCCAGGACAGCTGTAGCCTGTACCAGGATCAGGAGGCACCTGTGAAGGACGTTTAATGTCTTTAATTGGCGCTTTTGTTTCGCGGCCTTTGATGTTAAGTGGTACTATGTTTCTAACTATATTTCCTTTTACTTCCGCTTTCTTGTAACGGGGTTTATAGTTACTTCTTCTTTCATTCACGCCTTTCATATATACTGCGTCTCCTTCATGTATGTTAAACTGTTTCTCGCCTTCATACATTTTCTTGATCTTTTCTTTTCTACCTATTGTCCTGTTTGTTATAAATTCATATAGGTATTTTGTTCGTTTTTTATGGTCTTGGACTAGTTTTTGACTGTAATCTTTATTAAACTGTACATTGAAAGGGGTTGTGGCATCGGTGTGCCCAAAAACAACCTCGAAGGGAGTTAAGCCAGTTGTATTATGTATAGTTTGATTATAAGACATGAGGGCATACGTCATTACGGATGCTGCATCGGTGAATTTGTGTTCGTAGCTAGCTAGTCGGTAAATTTCTATTATTGTCGAGTGGAAACGTTCAACTATTCCCATGGAATTTGGATTGTGGGGCTTGCCAATGTGTAAATCTATTTTGTAGAAATTTAAGGTTTCCTTGAGTAGGGCGTTATTGAACTCAGCCCCTGAATCGGCACTAATTCTATGTGGTACTCCATAAATCGAAAAATACTTGATAAGGGCTCTGATGACTTCTAGTGTTGTTTTGCTATTAATTTCGATTGCCTGTCCAAGCTTGCTAAAAGCGTCTACTATTGTTAAGTAGGTTTTTCCTTCTATACTGAAAATGTCCATGAAGAGTTCCTGAAACGGTTTTGTCTGGGTTTGCGTAAGCTGTAGTTCAGGCTTAAGAGGTTTTCTTTCGTATTTCATTTTTTTGCATCCATTGCAAGATTTTATAACTGTTGCTATGGTTAGTTCCATATTAGTCCAGTAGTAGATTCGCTTGATGTGAAGTAGTGTCTTTCCATTTCACATTTTCGGCACCTTATTATAGGCATTGTGTTATGCCGCTACATGCACATGTGGCAAATAAGCTTAATTATTCACTATTTAAAACGCAAAACTGATAATAATACATATTTTTAAAGAATTTCCCGTTTCAAAATATTTGTATCTTCTCCTTTTTATGACTACTTAAGCACAGATAAAATAAAAGAATAAAGGGTAAGTGAAGGGCGAACGAATGGTACATATAACACGCTTAGAATAAAACGACTCGTGAACGTATGTAAATACATGAAAAGTAGGATATTTTTAACTTGGACGGGTTTTCATGACCGAATGCACTTACTTAATTTTTCGTACGTTGGTTTTCTTCCTCTGAGCTTCTCCAGACTGGCGATTCTTTATCCATCCTATGGAGTAGATCAGTCGGTAGTTCTCAGCCCTATTCTCTCTAATGTATATAGGTACCTCTGATATAGAAAAATCGATTGGCCTTTGCCGTATTCTTCAATACGCAGATGATATTCTTTTATACACTTCTCATCATAATATTGACATTGCTAGTAACTGCATCTCTTATTCTCTTGTTTGTCTAAATTCCTGGCTTCATCTCAATGATTTAGACTTTTCTCCTTCTAAAAGTAATATTGTTCATTTCTCTCGGAAGCGTGACCTCCCCGTTTTGGATATTTTATTTATTGGCGTTCGAGTTATGGGGACAATGAAATCATTCTTTTTCCGCTGTGTTCAATTCTCCCTCCATCCTTTAGTTCCCAAACTCAACTTACTGTTTCGTTTCTCGCTGACTTCTCGGTTTTGGCGTAAAAAACATCCTCCTCTGCTCCTGAAGAGTTTCGCGTCTTTTAAGTCTCTAAAAGATCGTGTTGTCCGTCCCCTTGTTTGCCTCTTTTTTCGTCTAGTTTTGATATTGTTATTTCTCGTCCCACTATTATTTTGGATTTTGATATTTGTGCTGGTGACCCTTATGCCGATGAATATCTTCGCGATCTGTTAAAGAGAGATTGGCTTGGTTGGCATACTATTTATACGGATGCCTCGAAATTGTCTTCCGTTGGTTGTGTTGGGTGTGGAATTTTTCATTCCCAATACAATATTGTGCAGAAAGTTAAATTTCTGGTGTATCCTTCTTTTTAAATTACGTAGTTGTCTTATTTTTTCTGATTCTCGGAGTGCCCTTCAATCTCTTCTTTCGAATCCCTTTTCCTCCAAATTACATAATCATATTGTTATTGTAATCAAAGAATCTCTCAATTTGTCTCGGTCAAGAGGAAGTGAAGTTGTCCTAATTTGGGTCCCAAGTCATTCTGGTATTCTTGGTAACGAACGCGCTGACGAGGTTGCTAAGGATGCAGTGGAGTGCGGTGACAAAGTTCCATTTTGCATTTTCCCCCACGATCTTATGTCCCTTCCTAAAATCCTCTTGTTCAATTCGTGGGCTTCTTGCTGGAACTCATCTAGCAAATCCAGAGGATCTGCCTTTGCGGCTATTCAGCCATCGATTCCACGTCAACCCTGGTTTGCTAAGTGTCGCTTCAGCAAGAAGCTTACGAGTTTGTTGATCCGTTTAAGATTGGGTCATTGATGTATCCCTCCTTTTTTGAAAAAATTAAAATTAGAGATTCTTCCCTGTGTGAATGTGGCGTTAAAGAAGGAAACCTTAATCAAATTTTCTTTGTCTGCTCCTTTCTTGATCATTCTTCCTTTCTTTCTTCTCTTAGTTCTGTTGTTCCTTTTCCTACTTCCATGTCAGTTTTGCTTTCATCGAATGACTATTCCATTTTTCATATCATTTGTTCATTCATGTCTGTAAACATTTTAAAGTTTTGATTTCCTTTGAGTTAATTCATATTAAATTAGTTACCTTTTAGCTTTTTGTAAATAGATTTTATGTGTGTTTGTTGATTCGCTCGTCATGTTTAAGTTGTTTTGGTTAATTTTATGATTAAATTTAAAATTTATACTAAAAAACTAAAATTTATACTTTATTTATATTCTCGTGATTATATTCTTGACGTGAAACTGGCACAAGTGTCCCATGGACGATTGCCATTAAAAAAAATAGATCAGTCGGTAGGAAAAAACAATACTTATGTAGTACATTTCTACATTTTTTTCGGTTTTTTCATCTCCTCATAAACTGTCTGTACCACATATTAATTATTATATAGTGGTCTGTACAGTAGTGTACCTACTATTAAATAATCAACCCTAGCGATACCCTAATTAAACGCATTGGGTGGCGTTCTTCTATTTACAGATTTTTAGTAGGACGGTGTTTTAAAACAGCAAAATTCGTTTCGCAAAAGCATTATCGTTAGGGTATCTAAGACTTTCCATGTCGAAGTCGCACGATATTTCAGTAGACTTTCATTCGAATGAAAGGTAAGCTAAAATAGTATATCATCAGTTTTTTTATGATTTTAAGTGAAGCAACATGTCATAAAAGAATACTGTGTATATCAAAACAACATGTGAGCTACATGCTGAATTCAATAAAAGTGTTTGTTATTTTTGATATTAACCAATGTCATATCTTTTTTTTAGTATTAAAAATGAAAAGCTGATCTACCCTGCTGCCACAAGAAATCAGGAGCCTATATTACAAGTCCTTAAAAGACTCATCTTCTGTGATGAGGATGATGAAGCTGAAAATCCACTGTTTGTGGAGATATCTTCAGGTTCCGGACAACACTTAGCACACTTTGCTCCGCATTTCCCAAATGTTACTTTTCAGCCGACTGAATATGATAAGACATTACTTGGTAGTATAACTTATTATGCAAATAATTGCCCCACTAAGAACATAAAGCAGCCTATTTTAGTAGACATAAGAAACAAAATGTCTGATTATGGTTTTAAAGAAAACTGCATAGATTACTTGTACAATGCAAATATGATTCACATAAGTCCATTTGAATGTACAATTGGACTTTTCGAGAATGCTAGAGATTATCTTAAGTCTGATGCTCTCCTCATTACTTATGGACCTTACAGTAAAGATGGAGTTATAACTCCAGAGAGCAATGTACAATTTAATGCTTCCCTGAAAGCTAGAGATGCTTCTTGGGGTCTTCGTGATATAAATGAATTGGTGAAATTAGCGGAACAGAATAATTTAACTCTGATAGACACAGTAGAAATGCCTGCGAACAATCACATTTTGATATTTAGGAAAAACTAGTGAAAAAAGATTATGTTAAAATAAGTCAGTAGTGCAACAAAACAGTTTTATAGCATGCATAGTTTTGCTTCTAACTTTATCTTTAAAAGGGTAACATTCCAACAACCTTATGGGCGATTTTGGTACCTACATTAAAACCAAATAAAGGAGCACCTGACTCAATTCAGTTGCTAGAATGTTAGTCATTATGTAGTCATGGACAAATGGGACAGTAATTGATTGCTATGTTGTAAACTGGTCTCTTTATATTGTATGTATCAAAGATGTGTTAAAACGGTGGTTTCTAAGTTATTAGTTACCCTGTACATATACTAAACAGTACAGTTACTAAACTTAAATATGTCATTACATGTTTGTGCAAACAAAGCAAAACTGATTAATTATGTATGGTGGTCTGTTTTAGTACAGTACTCGGCAAATGTCTTGTGCTATTACAGTCAGCTATTTGATAATGAGTGTTATTACTGCCGCCAACAGTGTAGTACAGATATAACTTCATGAAATATATTTGCTTACGACAAGAAAACATCTGTTGTTGTTTATTTAAACCTAGTATCAGTAAAATTCGTCAATACCAGAAGAACGACTACTATTATTTTGTTATACGCTAGTTAAACGAACCGAAGCCTGAGGTACATTGTTTCATTAATTATCTTGAGCTGAATAAAAACAAACCATTTTAGGTCAAAATTGTAAAGAAACTAATCAAAGAGCGTTGGACTCTTTTTGTAATTTTTTTTTTCTGAGCTTTTTTTACCTGAAGACCTTGAGGTTATTGTTATGAGAAACTAATGAATACAAAAGGCAAAGAGAGTTGGAGATTTGTAAAACTTTTCTACAGAGAATACGCTATTGCTATTGGGGGGCACGGCTTTGCCCCCGCCGAGCTAAAAAAATGTAGATATATAGTTTTACTTGCTGTAAAAGAGAAACCATTTTTTTTACTAGTATTTATAGTAGTTATAACAGTTATAATTTTTAACAATAAACAATGACTTGATATTTTAACATATTCCTAACACTGGCAAATATTCGAATCATACAATGTCATATTTAAAAGTAAATAAAAAAAATTGCTCTAGAAGACAAAAAGAAATTCAATAATGTCCAACTAGATATTGTACGTGCATGGGTGGATTGCATTGGATGTAAATTATCACCCCTACCGTTAAATCACGGCCGGTATTGTCCGACCTGATAATTAGAAGATAATCACAAACAGTTAAATTATTCGAGTGTGGCAAGTTGCAAAAGCATTTGAAGTATTTTTACTGACAGAACCGTAAGTAATGTAAGAAGGTTCGGGCGAAGCGTAGCTCCTGCCTTAACATGGGTGGTTATGTTTTTTAAGATAGCCCAAAAAAACACGGGTAACGTGACTTTGTAATTAAGCAAGTTACAGGCAACACTTTCGTGGTCACAAAATATCGGATGTACATTATCATCATGAGACAATATTTCCAACCAGTATTTCACGGTTGATATTGTCAGCCTTGTGTATCTGTACATGGCTTCGAAATATTGGGCGTGTTTTGTCCTTATCATCAATTTATCGCCCTTTCAAAATCGGTTCAGTAAATTTTTTGATAAAACATGGTATACAGCCAGGATTGTCTAATCAACTCTGAAAATTTGCTGTACAAAATTTGGCCTGCAATTATTTGACCGTGCGACGACCATGCAATGGAATGGAAAAAAATGAGAATTATTGAGAATAAACCAAGTTTAGCTTTGTTTGCTTGTTTCAATATTTTTTCAAATTTTATTATTAATATTAACTTCGGGTATACTGCTATCTTCTTATACCCTTCATTTCTGTACTAAGATAATCCGCAATCAATTCAAATAGTACGATGGCTAAGCGTTCGGCCTCAGCCGCTTTCGATGTTGGAGAAGAAACCATCAAAAAGGAAAAGAAAGTAGGCAATAAGCATTCGTTAGATTCTGACGAGGAAGATAGCGGAGCTGAAGAGGAGAAGAATAATGTTCTCCACGCGGATGACATTGAAGGCGAGGAGGATGGTGTCGCAGGAATGGAAGGTGAAGTAAGTGACAACGGTTTAGTGGGTCATTGAGGTACCTAGGTATTATAAACATAACGCGATCTCTTGTTGATCTGTTTTAGATGTGAGAAGTAGTAGGCATTAAAATGGTAAAGCTATAGCATTGCCATTTCTACAATTTCTGCTTTGAGAGTCAACATAGCAATTTAACTTCAGATAAATTAATGTTTATTACAGATCACTATCACACCTTTCAACATGAAAGAAGAGTTGGAAGAGGGTCATTTTGACACCCAGGGTCACTACCATTGGAAAAAAGAAAAGGAAATCCGTGATGGCTGGCTTGACAACATTGACTGGGTTAAAGTTAAAGGAAGGCCTGAAGACAAATACAAAGTCCATAAAAATGAAGAAAATAAAGGGCTTGGTGATGAATCTAGTAGTGAAGATGAAGAACCTGAAGAGAAATTTGATTTGATTGAAAATTACAAAGAAATTGTGCAACATATGAAACCAAAAGAGACCATTGCTAAATCTTTGCAAAGGCTTGGTAATTCAACTCTAAAAAATTTATAATTATAATTGTTTTTTATCAGACATTACTACTATAACCAGGTGGACCTTCGGGATCACTATAATGTATTCTTAAAATACCTATGGAATTCTTAATTAGTGTATGCTGGTTCTAGTAGTATAATGGTAAACTTGGCAAGTTTTTTTTATAGTATATTCTCCACGGTTTCAGCTGTATTTATAATTACAGTAATTGGATTATTTCCAGGTGCGAGTACTAAGATTTCAAGTGCAGAGCGCTGGAAGAGAAAGAAAGCAGGACTTGTAGATGAAAGTGGCAAAGTTGTAACAAGAATAACAGAACTTGCCAATCAGATACTGACCAAAACTGGTAATATGGATATTTATCAAGAAACCTATGAAAAGATATCAAGTGTCCTTACCAAATATGAGAAAAAACATGAAGATGCAGACTTAGACATGTATGCGGATGATTTTGATCAAAAAGAGAAAGCGACTCTAGTACAACCACACTCTTCAGGACAAGAAGACAATACAAAGGAGGAGGAAGACGAAACAAAAAACTCAAATATAGTTAAATGGGAGTTTAAATGGAGTCAGGATGACAGTGCAGAGATAATAGGACCACATTCTACTGAACAAATGCACAAGTGGTCAGAAGAAGGGTACTTTAAAACAGGAGTGTGGGTCAGAAAACATGGTGAAGACAGTCAGTTTTACAGTTCCAATAGAATGGACTTTGAATTATACATGTAGAAGAAACTTGCATGTAAATCAATAACATACTTCTGTTATGTAAGAGTTATTAAAATTCGTATGTTAAGTTCCAAATTTGTTTTATTTTAGTTTTCTTTACATAAATTTGACATACAAAGCATGACTAAATTGATTTTAGGTACAATTTTATACTTAAAGACATCATGAATTAGCTAAGAGATCCTCTAACAATTTTCATGATATAGGCATATTCCCATCGGCCCAATTATCTGACCCATCAACGGGGCAGATGGGAATTTTTATTATTAGGGTAAGTAATTCATAATAACTTAATCCATGGATTGCAGTTCCTCTAGTTCCTCATAAAAACAACAATAATAATCATCAAACAATATATTTACTCATTTTAAATGCAATTCTTTGTTCTATGTAGCAAAATAATTATGTATTAAAAATGAGCAGCCTTTGAAAATGTACATAGCACATCATTTTAATAAATGCGTCTTAACTAAGAGCGAATTTATCTCGTTTTATCCAATAGAGATTGTCTCGCGCTAATTCAAGACAAAAGATATTCAACATTGACACCCGTTTATCAACAAGTCCGAAAATCTATAATAAAATATAATCTCAACTAAAACCAGCAAAATATTAAACATATTTCTTTATATTTTTATAAAGTTTACCAGCTATGCTGACATCAGTGTATAATTTAGCTATCTTATTGATAATCACAATAAACACTGTTATAAGTTGTACTATAACAAACTGGGATATTGATGTTCCGATTTCTAACCAACTGCCTGTGTTCCGGACATTATAGAGAAGCTGTATACCCATGAGGTTTGAGTAGATGAGGACTATGATATTCAAACAGCCAATTGGAGCCTGAAATTGAAAATAAAGTCAATTTTTTATTGAAATGTATCAATAATAATACATTTCAATAAAAAAAAAATCATACATGTGGTAATGGATCAGACAGATTTTCATGACACATGAAAATCAGCTCTTCTGTTAAACCCTTACAGACTTGGTGGTCAAGTCTGTTATAAGAGACTTGACCACCTGCTCTTTTTTTCATGTATCACTGTTATATTTTTTCTTGTAAACGAAGTGAAATATGATACATAGAAAAAAATTAAAACATGTTTTAAGAGTATGTAGGGTCTGACAGGGTTAAGAATTGAAATGCCCAAAGATCACGGCAACTCCCTTAGTACGATACTACCATCTTTAGAGATACCACATACCTACAGAAATATCGTCTTTGACACCCAAATCTACCTATAAATCTATATATATATATTTCAAATCGGTCGAACCGGCTCCGAAAAATCAGGTAGGTATCTAACAAAAATGGGTCGAATTGAGTACCTTATTATTTATTGGGAATTCGATAAATAATGGGCGTCGGTACATAGTAACATTTAAAAAAAATAATTATTTAAAGTATCTTAATTAAAAAGACCCCCCCCCCATGTGGCCCCATTCTCATTTTATTAAAATTTTGTATCTATACAAGTACCTAAGTTTATTTTACATCAATATAACTGATTTTTTTTTATTGGCGCCTGCCGAATTGAATTCTGTAACCACTTTGATAAAATTAATAGAAATAAAAAAAAAATTGACCGATTTTGATTTGATTGACAGTAAAAAGATTTTTTCAAATCGGTCCACCCGCCTCCGAAAAATCAAGTACCTACCTACCTAACAAACATTTAAAAAAACTAGTAGCTCCTCTTTTTGGGTGTCGGTAGAACGTGTAAACTGACTTCAATCCAGCAGAAAAAATGTACGTTACAAGAATACTCAAAGAAAGTTAAAACTTATACTGGTTAAAAAAAATATTCCAACCATCTCTAAGAAAATAGGGAACATAATAAATAAGGCTTCGGCGAATTGAGAACCTCTTTTTTTGAAGTCTGTTAAAAAGACCGGATTCGCCGGTGGTTTTTTAAGGTAACAAACATAATATATAATAACCTCTTCCTTTTTTGGTTTTTCCAAGTCGGTATCTTTTTAATTGTTTTTTTAAAGGTGTTGTATTTTTATTGGTACTAAGTAGTGGTGCAAAGAACCAATTCTCCAAAACCAGGGACAATCTGTAGTACCATTAAGGGCACAACGTGAGAGTGAAACCTCCTTAGATTAGGTACGGGCAAGGCAATATAGTTTTACCGTGTCGTGGAAAAGGAAACTTTCATCCAGTAAAAATGCGTACCTCAGTCAACGTTTGCACAGCCACGAAGCCACACCCTACCACCATAAACGGTGCAAATGTCTTCAGCAGAATGAGAGTTGTTATGAGAAACGGATGGAAAGACGTCACGAAGCATGTCACCCATCTGATTTCGAATGAGTTCAGAGACGCTATGTTACCCGTGCCAAAAAATGCTAGAATAATGTAGAAAACCTGAAAAAATGTTCAGGAAAGTAATCTATATACAAATCTATATTTAATCTATAGTCACATTCAATGCAGAGCCTAAACCGCTGAACCTAGAGACATAAATTTTGGAGGGTATATAATAGGGTGTATGGGTACAAAGAAATTGTACCCCTAAGGGGGTCTTTAGTGGGTTCAAAGTTTGAAACTTCTTTATATTCCACTTTACGCCGCGGGTGACAGCTCCTAGTACGCTATAATTTAAATGATATTGAAAATATAGTCCTTTTCTGTAAAAATGTTCTATTCTATCATTGTTTATAGCCTCTATATATAAATAAACCGCAAAATTTCATATATTTGACATTTTTAAATAGTTTTTCCGTAAAATTCCTGCTATCCCAATTCCCTAGCTACTATCAACCAAACCTTAGCAAGAGATTTGCAATTACAAGAATCAATATGGCATTTCTAGCTACGAATGTACATAGTATTAACATGTTGATTGCATTAACTACAAAATTGCTCTTTCAAACTTTACATCATAATTGTCGTTAATGCGCATCCTCACGCATACCAAATCGAGTCTCAAAACTTGTGAGTGCGGTAACTAGGTATATTATAATTATAATTTGAAACTGTCAGCATAACTCGTACGTTTTGTTAAAAGGATACAAAAAAGAAAGCTCTTCGAAAGTCCTGACTAGTCAGACTTCTTTCGATGTATATTTCATTTATGTTTTTGTGCTTTCCTGGACCAAATGTGCACTCCACTATCTGAAAAACAAAATATAGTACACCTTAGACGACATTTTACATCTGAAATTCGGGTAAAGGAATTAAATTTTATCCAAGGTCCATGTCAAGCTACTAATATTTTAAATGTTATAGAAATTTATTTTCATTGAAAGGGTGTAGGTACAGAAACCAAACAGTAGTTTACGAGTTCCCCAATTTTTTTTAAACTTTTCTACAGCATTAATAATTATAATTACTGAATTTTAGGTGCCTAATATTGTTTCTTACGACGTTTCAGATGTAGGTAAATGATAAGAATTTTTTTTTTACTTTATTTTTTTGTAAACATTTTGCTTGTGCCTGACCGCAACTCGCCTGACGTAAAGCGACGATGCGGCCTAGGATGTTATTCCTTTCGCTTTCCTAGTAGAAACAGATTCATTCGCGATTTGAAAAGACCGATATTATATAGGTAACTATCGGAAAATACACATGCACACCGTTTTGCCTCGCGAAGCATTCTAAGTATATTATCAAATATCATATAGGTACATCCAGGTAGATCCAGGTAACATGAAAATGTTACCTGGATTTCCGATCCGAAACTTTAAAATGCGATCATTTTTCTTGTTTAGATCTATTTTTAATGTCATAATTTTTAACATGATTTGTGTAATTCGAGTTATAAAGTTTTCGATTCTGGGCGGATAATATGCGCCACCTGAATCAGGCGGCTGGTATAACAATCGCGATAACCTATAAAATCTTACTCACCTCTGTCTTTTCCAAGCTAAGGAGAGTGAACTCTATGGCGATCCAGCTCATTACGTGTACAGTGAGAGTGACCATGAACAGCCCTTCGTGTGCCACCGACATCATCAAGTAGAATGTCACCAAGGAGGTGTTGATGGCAGTGAGACGGGACACCATCCTCCTTGAATACAGCATTGGGAGTAATGGCGATACAGCTGTAGGAGAAACAAACAATTTTAATATTTAGTCTCAGCAACATCATCGGTCTGGGATATAACGTATTTTCTACTTCGACTATATGTTTTTTTTTTTCTGAAAGGAGCAGCTAGTTTACTAGATACTATACGCGTTATACTAGTTGTTACCAAATTTCATCCAAATCGGTTCAGCAGTTTTTGTGTGAAAGAGAAACAAACATAAACACATCCATACATTCTTACAAACTTTTGCGTTTATAATACTAGCAGGATAAACTGCTCAAAATTAATCTTATTTTACCTGCTATAATCCATGCTATAGTCTGGTCTAAGTAATTGACAGGAGTTGCTCTTTCAAACCTCTTCGCTTGCTCGTATATATTATACAAAGCCAACATTAATATTCCAACTTGAACTGTTATTAATTTGCGCTCTCTCATGTTTGCATCTTCACCTTTCCCTCTCAACGGCATAAGCACATAATAAATGTATATGCAGAGGATGCATATCCATACTAAACCAGCAAACAATCTGGAAAGTAATACGGATACTGGTGGAAATTATAGTAGCTTGATACCTAATAACACCTAGGTTAGGAAAACTTGGTTTTAACGGCCTAACCGCTGATCCCCTGGGGGGATATTGACCCCAATTCGGCCAAGCACACTGACTAAACCATAAGTTCCTAAAATTATATCCATCCTTTTCTCACTTTTGGAAACAAAAAGAGAGGAATTTTAGAACTGTTAAATAAGGTTAGTTTAGTAAGTTTGGCCTGACCGAATCGGGGTCATTGTCGTCATATCGTCGAGGATATAACGAGAAAAACTCTCCTTCGACATTTCTCTGCTCAACGAATGGATGAACATGAAGACTTCTTCGCAGTTTTTTTATTCTTTTTAATAGGTGTAGCAATATTTAATGTACCTACTCCGCGTGTTTGTGCGACTGTAATCCACGGTGATCAGCATAATGGTCAGGGTAAGTCTAAAACCAGCATAACGCTACTCAGCATATATTTCAATATATACGCTGCGTGGCGTGAATGAGTCGAGAAGCGAAACGTCGAAAAATACGTACAGACAGTACGCTATGTGGAGTCGTTTGATTGTAAATGAAAATAACTAAAAATATTTAATCGGTGACTACCGAATTGAATTTTTTTTTTTTATTATTTTTAAATATCTTGTAACATTATTAATTGTTATTGAAATGACAGTTTTACTTACACCAAAGCAATAAAGGTATCCTTTCCCACCACAGGCATAAAGGCAAACGCGCTCAATATCAAAGATCCAATACTCCACAAGCATACCATTGGTTTGGAAATATGGTGCCGCGTCGAAGAGAAAAATGGCCAAAGGCCCATCCCTAGCAACGGAATGCTGAGTGTCCATCTATATGTGAACGACATGCCCTGAAACAAAATAAAGCTATAAGTACATACTCTACTCTGGAAGAGATCGCTATTAGCGATAAGGCCGCCGCTTGTTGCACGTAATCATAAGTTTTATTAAGTTTATTGTATTATTTATATGTGCATACAATCAAGAGTTTTCTATTCTATTCTATTCTTTTAGGTACACCATCTTTTAAGTAGGTAGTAGGTATCCGAGAGCTGCTTGTGGAACTACATTTTACATTTCTCTTTTTTGGGTTCCGTACCCAAAGGGTAAGACGGACCCCATTATTAAGATTTCGAAGTCGTACTGAATACGTACGTGAACCATTACAGCTAGGTTGAAATTTTCCCAGATGATGTATTTGTGTTGCCGCTATAACAACGAATATTAAAAACAAAATAAAATTAATATTTGCTTCGCTTCCATACAAGAAAAGTTTTTATTGCCTTTTTTGCTCGATCTAAATAACAAAAACAGATAGAAACTTGAACTAATGTTTTATAAATAATGGTACAGAACCTCATATTTTAATGCAGGAGACTGACTCTCATTTGGCCGGTTTTTTAATGTTAACAAACTACCAAATCTGCAAAAACTAGCATTATGACGCAATGCCAATTGTAATTCTGAAACAATAAAAAAACAGACTTGGGCCCCAGCTGCTCAACTGTACATACCAACGCCAAGCAGCCTACAATGTAGCTTATAACTTCTATACATAATCCAGTAAGACTTCCACTGCTGTTCAGTTGTTTCAATGTATAGATCCAAACATTGAACGGAAATAAAGCCTTAAACCACAATAACAACGGCATATGGACATAAATGTAATACTGGATTGGTAGATTTTGCACTGAAATATATATAATTGATTATACAAAACAGTTTAGTATTCTTAATGAATAAAACTGTAAATAATTACATAATGAATGACACATATTATTACCATATACGAGATAGGATCCGATAAAGAATAATATTAATAATACTGAACTTCTCCCTATCATTGCTATGCTTGCTGTAAAAGAATTAATTTTATTGATAGGTGTAACAGTCTGTAAACTGAATTTTTGTTCAGCTAATACTCTTAACAACCACACTGCCCATCCCAAAAAGGATGAAGTGACGAGAATAAGTAACGGCTTTTGATAATAGTCTTGATAGTATCTTAGCCCTGAGAGACTTAAATCAACTATTTCTTTACTGAATACTATAAGCTCGCCATAATCTTGATCTTGCAACAATGATTCTGTAAATCTGATCATTTCGTCATATTTTATCTTATTGAATGGTTCAAATGGCTGGTATAACATTGGGAGAGCATTTGACTCCACGTCTTGCCTTTTTTTATCGTATTGGGAAGCGAGTTGGCGACTTATGCTGTAGACAGCTTTGGCTTGGTTTGATACGGTCATGTTTAACAAACCATATATCGGTTTTCCCTGAAACAAATAAATCGATGGCATATAAATAACATTGTGATTTTGAATTTTAAATTTACAAGTAATTTGGTGCTCATTTATATTGGTAATCACGACGTAATTTAGAGACTTGGTATGTTGACCTCGAATCGCGATTAGGTGTCTAGGCGATCACTTGTGTAGCGTGCATTTTGTAGTCATAGTGTAAACTTTGTGTCATGTTTTTAAGTTGTGTTTTTACAGACTTCCCAAAAAACGATGAGTTTGTTGCTTGATATTTCAGCAATAGCTAGATAACTTTGAAAAAATATTTTTTTTATCCAAGGGTATGCTTTATGTGTGTTCCCATTTAAATGTTATCATAATTTTTCTACTAGTTTGGTTTTTAAAACCAAATAACTGAACTTGTGATATATACTTACTATTGAATTAACAGGCACAGGTATAGATAAAATGGTTGACATGAGTGGCGCCAAGTCTACTTGGTTGATATCCAGTCTGTGTTCCAGAGACATGTCAAGAGTATTGGGGTCTAACCGGCCTTGCTTGGCTTCTTGAACCCCTGATCCCCAAATAACATAAGGTGTTTCTGTTTCGTGATTATCACCTGCACCATGGGAACCTGCAGTTTAGATATTAAATATTGTAACATACATCATCTGAAGGTAATATGTTCATGCCATGTCTAAGCTTATGTTAATGTGTGTAGGGGGGTAATATATAACACACTGACCCACAGACATCCCATTAGATATTCACTGTTATCCTGATAAAGCATTACTATCACTAACTCCCATCTCTTTCTATTTCAGAAATGCTATATGTGCGATGCACGATCATGGACGACCATTATCACGCATCACACCTTGACAGATTTATAATTGGTAATACTACTATTAAACTAATAATGGTATAGAAAACACATACAAAACTAACAGCTTAGTAATAAATAATTATTACAACAGTGTTTCTGAAATGCTTAATGGGCACTATGCAGTATACATTATTTTCTTACAATAGAAAGGCATTATCTGTAGCTAAGCATAAGTACATATGATATTAGACAATGTCAATGCAGTAGGTACACATAATAGAACCTTGCCAAACATGTGATCACTCATATTAGTACCAAGCTTAATATATTACAGTATGATAGAAACAATTGCAATGCATTAACATAAATACAGTAACACCTTTATTAGGGCAGGATGAACTAAGTACTCTAATCAGACGGTTCTAAAATTGTCTCTTGCGTTTATGTGTTTATTTTGTTGCCATAAATGAGAAAAGTATGGATATAATTTTAAGACAATATTAACTGACAGTAGTTTAGTCAGTGTAACAGCCCAAAATGGGGTCATTGTAATATTGCCTTGCACATGATTACAAGAAATTTTAATAAAGGTTCTCTCAAATTCCTAGTCTATCTCATAAACAAGTAACTTACCCCAATCAGTCATCCCATGATCTGATGTCATAAGAAAAGTTGTCTTTCCATCATCTCCATAGTAATTTCTTATGACTTGTTCAATCTCTTGTATGCCTGCATCAACATGGGCTAATGTTGTCAGAAAATTCCTGCAAAATCAAACTCATTTCAAGACTGTTCAAAAATATATTTTTTACCCTCAACGCAAAAACTACAGGTGTTATAAGTTTTAAATGTCTGTCTGTGGCATCCTGAAAGGATCAAATTTGATTTATTTTGATTTTGTTTTGTTTGAAAGGTGCATTAGTTGGAAGTGTTCTTAGCTATGTTTGATAACATCGATCCAAGATGAGCAATGCCACAAAATGGTGAATTAATTATTTTTTCATAACAAATTAAACAAAAATATTTAAAAAAAGTCTTTTCTGTTATAGTTATTTATAAAATCCAGAGTGCCTTTGCAATTATGACAAAAATATGACTAGTTTTCACTAGCATAACAACACCATAATCCACCAGAATGTTTGCCATTAATCTAAACACCCTCTACATTTGCCAAACAAAGTTATGGAAAATGCATTTACTTACGAAGTCTTTGGTTTATGAGTATGACCGGCAGTGTCAGTGCCTAGCAAATGAAGAAAGAACACAATCTTAGCTTTTTGCAGTTTTTCCTGATTATTTCCATAAGTTTTAGCATTAGCAAAGAAATTCTTTACTTTATTGAACACCCATGCATCCAGCTGTGTTGTATTTTTATCTGTACTAAAACCTTCTGAATATGGATCAAAGTCTTCAACTGCTATGTGGTAGTCTGCAATGCCTTTAATAAAAATATTTACAATATCATAGGTCCCCCAGCTCCATGTATATGCAGTCTGATTAAACACAGAGTCAAAGTCTACTGGATTTTCTTTCCATCCTTTGAATACAGCAGATGGATCTTCGTAGAAGCCTGCTATTAGAGCTACATGTCCAGGTCGGGACTCAGTGGGTACTTGAGTATTAGAAATACCCCAGCGACCATTTGTATTTGCAACAGACCTGTGTAATACAAAACTATTTAATGTATATTCAAATGTTTCGTAGAATCCACACGAAATATACTTCATTTAATATTAATCAAAGAACTTCTACAAATCAGATTTTTTATTCAATTAAAAACTTTGGAGCTATATGCTGTCATACCTGAGATATTTCATTGTACTATGGTTAACGAATGATTCCGCACGTAAGCCATCTACTACAAAAAGCACGAGGCGGTCAGCCACTGCGAGGTGTTGAGGCTGATAAGGAATAACATTCTTCACAATCGGCGACTTGAAGTAAATATCGAAAATAGAGTAAAGAAACGTAAGATGTATTAAGATGCCCAGAACAAACATTTCTGCTCAATTCTATAGTACTTAAGTCAGAATTATTTTAAATACATCTTTTCTTAATTAATATTTTGTTATCATTAGCATTTCCGTTTGTTTTCATATCAATAGAGTTTATTTATCTTTGCTTATTTTGCAGATGACATTGACAGTATTAGAGTGTAGTTGATGGGTTGTTTTTTACCCTGCCCGTAGGTACAATACGCGTTAGTAGAATATTTATATTCTGACAGCCACTCAACCTCGCACTTCACGGGAAAATAGCCTTTATTGCTGTAGCCATGTATTGACAACTGTCAGATAGTGTTTTTACCGAGCCGTTTTGATCGTTAAATAGTTGCACCTAACAGACGCTCCGAACGCGTCAGCTGCAAGTCAGTTATTATTAACACCGAGGCCGCGAACGGGAGAAGAGCGAATAATTACACCTGGAGTGTAGGCATGGAACGCACCCTTGCGTTCTGAAGCATAGATCAAAATAAACATCTTTACATTGATAGTAATAAGTTCAATTGTACCAGAGATATGTTACTATTAGATCCTCAACGCGCGTGGCTACAAAACTATAATACTATTGGATAACGGTAATTTAGTGCTGCAATATTTTTTATCAATTCATTTTCTGCCCTGTATTGTTTCCAATTTTTCTCAGATTGAGACAGCGTGACCGCACATAAGACAGTTATTTATATTAGGAAATTGTCCCTATCAAGTTAGATGAAACATAACGCTTACTACGTAACTTATTTATTACGATAGATTTATCTGGCTCACAGATGGGTCGATCCCACAGCCTCTGACAAGGTAGAAAGTTGGGAAAATTGGTATTAGTATAAGCAAGCCTCAAGTTGTTTGGCCAACTTCTGTCAGATTTGACAGACGGCCAAGCAAATGTCTGAAGGCTAGTGCCGTTATTATCTTATACAAAATGACTAACTACAACTACAAAAAAAAATATACCAGAAAGATTATTATTCTTCTGGGGTACATGATGTGACTTGACCATTTGATGTGACTTTGTAACTTGAATAAACTTGTCGCTGGCAAATAAACAAATCATACGGTTTCAAATATCAAAAGCCAAAAATATGGCGAATGCCAAACTTTTAACTATTAATTAGCTATATTTTTCCAGAAGGTATCAATTGATCTTCATTCTCTTTCACAGGGGGATAACCCGCTGATAGCAAATTAAGAAGCTCTATTTCTTGAGCCTGTTCTAAACTACTTAATACGACATCAGTTGACACCTTGTCTTCAATTTGTTCAACTGGCGTAAGCCCTAAAGTCATGTAAGCACGACGAATTTGACCAGCACTCATCCATCCTCGCTGACCTGGGTCAAAACTTTTTACTACTGCTTCCAAATGTCTGAAAAAATATTATTTTTTTGTCAGTATCTACAGGGTTATCGGTTTTGGGTGTACTGAGCGGAGAATGCCAACTACTACCCATGATTACTATCCTACTCTGAAAGTTTCACTTCAAATAAAGCATATTTTAGTTTCCATACAAAAATCTAAAATTGATTATTCGTTTTAAAATCGCATAACCCTAGCCACGTACTAGTACCATAATTTCATTCATATGTGTTTTACTCGACGTACGCCTACACACGCATACCAGCCCGGGCGGCAGGCACGCACACACACACACACACACAAACGGGAGCCGGCGCGAACGCGGGAAGTTTGCTCGCGTTGCCTATAGGTAGGTATATCATTTACTGGTTAATAACTTACTTGGTTTCTGATGGCTTGGTTGGTACCCTTCAGCCACTGTTCGTGGATTTTTAATGTGAAAAAAATCTAATTTTCTTCGATTTTTGTAGACTGTACCACGCGCGATGCCGGGAAATTTGAAAACGCTGATAACTACGTATTTACGCGGAATTTTGTAAGCCGCCTCTTAATTGATATTTATTACAATATTAAAAAAAACTTGTTAGCACGTAAACGTTTTCATACAATGCAATATATATCTCAATACATGGAACAGGTATCATATTTGTATAAGTCTTACAGTTCCACATTGTTATTACCACGTATCCGACTGTCACGCGTATCATGATACTTTTTTCTAAATATAGTTTAAATTATCTTTAACATTATAATTGAAACTAGATTAATTATGTTAATGTACGAGTACATTGTTACGTTAATTATAATTGATGACTAAGATGAAAGCTGTTTGATTTTCTTTCTCCTGACTTGCTCATTTCAACTGTTGAGAATAACGTAAAAAGTTGTTCCAGCAAATGTCAGTATTACTGGTTAGGAATTTGTTTTAAAATAATTTTCTCAACGAGTAACACCCCCCATTGTCACAGTGTTACTCGTTGGGAATAACATAAAAAGTATTCCCAACGAGTAACAGTGTTACTGGTTAGGATTTTTTTTGATTTAGGTGCCAACCAGTCACTGTTTTACAGTTGGGGGTGTTACTTATTGGGAAGTACCCAAATTTTCAAAGAAAGCCGAGTGCACGTGCGTGCCTTTCTGCGTATCACTTAGATTAAATAAATCTTAGATGTGACAATTTTGCACAGTTTTACTTGAGGATCAATCTAGAAAATTCTATTCTAATTCTATCTGTGTGTTTTGCTACTACCGATAATTGTATCCTTGAATTATTTTATTAAGTGATATTTTCAATCATGTCTCTGTAACAATAAATTAATGACTTTGCGCTTTATAACTAATTTCGAGCAAAATGTTTCACATGAACATTATAGTTTTACGAATACGCCAAATTTGAAATATTACATGCGTGAAGGATTTAGTGCTAAAATAATCTATTTTACTCTTACAAAAACATTGGCATGACCTCGTAGATGCTTGAGCCAATTAGGCAATAAATTAATTTGGGTCATCTGTGCTCATTGACATTTCTATGTGTACGAGTTTACGTAGTCTCAGTGTTAGTTGGTGTGTAGATTGTGTATGTGACTCGTTTAGGGCGATGTTACACGGTCGATAGTAGACAGTACAGTTTCTGTTACAATTTTCAAAATGCGATTATCTAATCTCCATAGTTTATTATACCAGGCGGTTTAGATATTATTTGACCTACTACCGAAAAAATGTTTAGCAATGGTAGTGTCAGCGGCGTTTTAGAAACTTTGTCACTCGTGTTACGAATTTCTCATTAAATTGGAAGACTATTTTTGATTATTAATAATCAAGTAGTTTTGTTGAATATTAATATCCCAACGAATTTTAGAAGTAGGAACTTGTAATTTTGTCAGTTGGCATGACCGGTGACCGACCTAATGAAACGAATCAGTGTGTTCGTGGTCTTATTGTATCCGTTAGACAACGACCTCCGCGAGCAAACAGCTGTGTCTAGGGTTGCGAGATTTATTTTCCATGGAAATTTTGAATATCAATATCTCAAAAACTATTGGACTTTTTGGAAAACTGCAAGGACAAAAGTTGTTTGGAATTATAAGCACTTTTACGTGTTTTTGGCTTAGTACACCCCTAGATGATAACCTATAGATAGATTTTATATTTAGTCAGATATAAACTAGGATGTCTTACTTGCGCTCATACAAAACAGGAGCCAATCCATGGCCTGCACGAAAAAGCATGCAGTCGTCTAATAGTTGTTCAAGGAAGGCAATCGGCTTAGACGAAGCCTGCGCTATAACTTTGGTTAAAAGAAATCTGATAAGTTCAGGAATGCGACGTTCACGTAAATAGCTTTCTGTTCTTGCAACAGTTGAAAGTATTTGCTGCTTACGAGCAGATACTTCTACTTTTTCTGAGGATTCGTCATCCCTCAAGCACTTACAGACCGATATTAATTTTCTTTCGGCAATAGGCTCATAAGCTTCTTCTTCCATTATACCACAACAAACAAAGGATTATACCGCAAAGTGAACAAATAAATAGCTCACAAAGTAGAAAAGACAACGATGAACATTTTGTTATATTTGTTTGACCGGTTTATTTTTCTCCATGGGATGTCAGTTTGCTAGAGTAGATTAAAATCTTCCTGAAACCGGAAGCTGTTTGACCATTACAACCTCTTCGATTTGAATTTAGACATGAAAAATGCATTTAGGTAGGTACAAACACTAAAAACATTAAAAAGTATACTACTAGAATCTTAACGCGCGGGACCATTATACTGCTTCTCATTCTTCCAAAAGGTAATGATATAAAAAAAATCACTTGATAAGGGATTTAGTGCTAAAATATTCTATTTTATCCAATTTATCTTAGAATGAGACATAGCGTGACCGCACATAACTCAGTTATATATATTATATTGGGAAATTGCCCAAAATTAGGATAAAATCAGGGAAATGCCTCTAATGAGTACTCCTGAATTTTTATAACACCCACTACATAACTTTTTTATTATTATTTACTTATCTGGCTCATATTCAAAACAGCAAGCTCCCCATATCTCCATCTTATCAGGGTACATGATGTGACTTGAACTCGATGACAATGACTTATAACTAGATATTTGACTCTTGTTTGATTAATAATTTAAAAAATTATATACTGGACGCTGAGAAATATCCTAATCGTATTGTGCCATATATAAAAAGAAAGAGGAAACTTGTGACATGACATGTCAATATCAGTCAAAAGAATTTGAGAACTGGCGCAGTACACAGAGCGTGGTGGCCAATCAAGAAAGAAAAAAAAATCTGTCATACGGCTGGGCTGAAACGGCCAAATCAAAACATTTCAAATAGTAACGAACGAAAAATCGAAAATAATTTCAGATTTCTTGCTTGTGATGAGCACACTCTATTTGACTGAAATATA
Organism: Ligdia adustata; assembly: GCA_947049295.1. Taxonomy (NCBI): domain Eukaryota; kingdom Metazoa; phylum Arthropoda; class Insecta; order Lepidoptera; family Geometridae; genus Ligdia; species Ligdia adustata. The sequence continues at coordinate 8,956,197 of OX346214.1, read as the reverse complement.
AATGGTAAACCAATTGAAGTTATTTCTGACAAAAATTGCGCTTTGTCCACTATGGGTAAAGATGATGCTGACGACATACTTATTGGAAAAATCGACGACTGTAAGTATCTTGAATCAACAAAAATCTGCGATAACTTGAGATTGATTTATTGTAAAGAATATACCATCTCCTTTCCTTTACTAAATTAAGTTTATACTTTAGGTGATACAGACATACGAAAAACTGGACAAGAGATGGATGTTATTCGGCAACGAACCATCGCATATGAATACCTCTGCCGGTTAGAAGAAGCTAAAACGTGGATGGAAGCTTGCTTAAAAGAGAAACTCCCTCAAGTCACAGAGTTTGAGGAAAATCTTCGAAATGGAGTTTACTTGGCAAAGTTGGGGAATTTTATTGCACCAGATTCACTTCCACTAAGTAAAGTTTATGATATTGACCAAAGACGGTACAAGGTAAGTTAATAATATTCTGAATTGTATGATTAAATTAAAATTAAAACAAAACTACCAATTTCGAGCAGAAGTAAAGTGTATATTTATGTAGATTGGTATCTTGATAATTAGCTTTGCTGCATCAATTGTGTTATTTACTTTGTGTTGTTACTTACAGCTAATGGGTCTGCAGTTCAAACACACTGACAATATAAATAAATTTTTACAAGTACTAAAGAGAACTGAACTTCCTATTGTAAGTACCTAATAAGTAAACAATGTATGCAGAGTTACAATTCGGCAAAGTAATACTAAATTATCAGTTATTGGTAAAAACCAAACTGCTAGTTTGAAACTGATAAAATATATAGGACCGCTGAGAAAGTACCCTCTTTGGGAAACCCTTTTTCCAGATTATGTAAAAAGAATTGAAATGGGTGTAGAACTTTGATTGTTATATCAAAATAACATTTTAATATGTATATAGATATATTAATCTTCATGATTAATTCTTTAATACAAATCGTTAAAATAAAATAAAATTACAAATAAAGGCACATCAGCAAATAAATAGCCCACCTTTGATTGTACCTGGTGCAAAAGTACCCATCACACTGGCTGCATTGCCCCTCTGGTCTTTGCACCAAGTATGAACCTGAGCGGGGGTCTCCAGATTTTTCCCTTATTCTGTGCCCCATTTCTGTAATAAATCTTTTTGTGTCACTGCCCCAACTGACCATTGTCTCCACCGAGGTGACTGGTGTAGACAATGGTTGTAAATCTCATCATCTTTTAGATAGGTTAAATAGCTAGGTGATTATTTGAGTACTATATGTACCACTTTAGGTACTCCCATAAAAATTTGTGACTGAATGCAGATAATTATGGCAAATGGTTTATTTTCTTGAATTAATAGTTGAAAATTTTTCTTTAAATTAGATCCATTTTTCATTGCAAATTTTCAGACTTTCCAGCCTGAAACAACAGATATTTATGACAAGAAAAATATGCCAAGACTTATTTACTGCATACATGCTCTCAGCTCCCATTTGTTTAAGTTAGGAAAAGCTCCTCTAATACATGATGTCTTTGGAAAAGTGGTGTTTACAGGTACTGTCATAAATTATTATTTTCTTAGAAGCATCAAAGTGAAAATCTAGGATAAGATTGTACATCTTTTAACATGTTTTATATCCTAATTTAACCCTATTATACCTCCTTCTATAACCAGATTATAGATTATTCATTTACAGAAACAGATTTTTTTTCTGAGATGTCTATCTAGAATAATCTCTGAAAAATAAGATGTGTACTCTAAAAAAAAGTTTAATACAATTTCATTTTATAGTATTGCAGCATAGAAAAATTTCAAACAAACTAACAAATGCACTTTAGCATTCATAATATGTGTGGAGACATGAATACATTGCAAGTAATCTATTATTTATTTATTTTTCAGATGAAGAGTTAGATTTAGTTTCAAAAGACCTGCAAAACTGCACACATCCTCTACCAATGTTTCAAAAGATAGGAGGAATCCTCTCCAAAAATAACTCTGATGACAACACACAATTTCAAAAAGCAGTTGTTGAGCTTAACCAATTGTTAGACACAAAGAAATCAATAACACCTGCATTACTTAATCCTAATTTAAAACTGAAACATGTGCAAAATGTTCTCATAGATGCATACAAGAAAGTATTGCAAGCAGCCAAGTATGACAAAGTGCAAGCAGCTCAAAACCGATCGCTGAATGATAGTTATGTACCAGATGAATACGATGAATTATTGACTGTGGTAGAAATACAGGGCCACATCACTGCTGTGAACTATAAATATTCATGGCAGAAGTTGTGCAAAGCATCCCATGACAATGACATAAATACACTGCACAAAATATTTACCGAAGACTGGATTAAAGTAAAGAAATATAACAGCAAAAACATTGATTTCTACTGCGATGTTGTTAAACAAATTGTAGATTGCAACAAAGATATTGATATAGATACTGTGACGAACTGGCATAAGATTTTCCAGAATATTATAAATGAGGGAAACAGGAAATCTCTGGAGCATTCGGAACACAAGATAGCCATATCAAAAGTTAACATGGCTTTAGAAGAAGGCACTCCTGAAGATCTCTATACTGCTTTGATAAATCCTCATTTGGAGCTGAATTTCCAGATTGATAAATATGCAGTGCCTTTGCTATTTGAAGAAATGAAATTGGAAAAATATGAATGTGGCAAGAATCTTAATGAAAGTGAAATTGCTGCTTCATTGTCTTATTTGACAGCTGTTGCGGCTATTTCTCAGGCAGTGGACAGAGGTGATGACACTCATGTGTGGAATTCCTTAAATTCCAATCATGTACATTTAGATGGGTTGAGACCTCATTGTCGGAGGCGCTACCTGACTGCTCTGTCAACTGCTTTGCAAGTTAAAAAAAGTGAGGAGTTTTCTTGCCCACTTCTTACACTGGATGATATTAGAGATGCTATAGAAATGGTCAATGTTAAGGATGATGTTAATGAAGAATGTAAGTCTGTTGTATTATACTAAAAAAAAGTCTGAACATTTTCCATATAATTATTGCAATCCAATCTATAATACACACTTTAAGAAAATACAAAAAAAAATTGTTAACATACCCTCATTAAATATTTTTTGTCCTGTTACTTAAATAAGTAAGTTTTAAGATGCTTATTAGTTACATTCCTTTTGTAAATTTTATATTACGAGTAATTCTGATTTCAGTGGTAATGGTTATTGATGGAATTAACAAGGCAGTTACAGAAGAAAATTTTGATTCGCTCATGTCTCTTCTAAAGAATTCTTGCTTGAAACTATCAACACCTTTGCATAAAGAAGAAACCCACCTCTACATGCGTATGCTAAAAAAACTTTTAATCTTAAAAGAATCTCAAAATCTATGGTATGATGATATTATCGAGACATTTAACCAAGTACATGAAGAATCACTTAAAATAAAAAAATTGACAGATGCACTGGTTCAGTTAAATTTGGCTTTGATAAACAAAAGCGTGGAAGATTTTTGGAATGCTATTTCAAGTCCAATCCTTTCAGCAACTAGTCTAATAGAAGCCTCTTGCAAAGATGTGTACTTCCAAATGTTTTCTAAAGCTTTGAAGAAGAGAGGCCATTACAGTTGCCCCTGGATTGTGTGCCATACAGAGGCAGATAACACCGTCTACATAGATGTAGAAACATACACTTATAGTTGGACAACCCCTAAAGATTTTGTACCTCATGCAAGATATTTGACAAGGAAAGATGTGTATGCTATTATAGAAAAAGCTAACAAGCACCACATCAACAAATACAAGCAGATGACCCTGGAAAAGTCTGTGGTCACTTTACAAGCTCACTGCAGAGGCTACCTTCTAAGAAAGCGGCTTATTGCCAGACTTAAGTATTTTAAAGAAAACGAAAGGTATGTCGTTAAAATCCAAGCTTGGTGGCGAAGAGTTGTCGCTGAAAAGAAGTATGGGACTCTGATCAAGATGAAAGCTATTGAAGCAAAACTTAAACGGGAGAGAAAACAGAACCCAATGGCCTGGTATAAAATTCAGGTCTGTATAAAAAACACAACAATCCAATAACTTACACACTAATATTAAAGTTTGTCTTTAATTATTTCTTCAAGGGCTGAAGCGACTTATGAGAAGATAATCTTGTTAAACAACTAGAAATAAGATAACATGTACTACATACATACAAATAAAGTCTTTTTTTCAGTGAGTTCAATAGCAGTTTTATGGTTGTTTAGGTTACGCCTAAAAAAATATTATTTTCAGGAATACAAAATAATCAAAATACAGGCGTTATGGCGAGGAAGGCGCGCTCGCGAAGCGTTTACTTCTCTATTCCACTCACAGAACCCACCTCTAGGTGTCGTAAAGAAGTTCATACCAATGCTAGATTTCTCCACCGAAGATTACGACCGCGAAATAGAACTGCAGTCTTTGAAATCAGAAGTAGTTCAATCAATCAGAAAAAACCAGGAGCTGTCAAAACAAATTGATGACATGGACTTGAAAATCGGACTTTTGGTGCAAAATCGTATTGCATTGCAAGAAGTAGCAGCTCACGGTTTGAAGCTTAACAATCTAGTAAAGCACAATTCAATGACGAAACTAGTATTTCAGAACGGGACGGAACGTAAAGGTCTCATGACTATCACAACAGCAGTGAAAGGCCTCAAGTCTTTGACAAAAGAGAGCAAGCGTCTATTGGACGGGTATCAGCATTTATTCTACGAGTTGCAAACGAACCCGACTTATCTATCGAAGCTTTTGTTCTGTATTCCGCAAAACAAGACGAATTTTTTCTTGCAAAATGTTGTGTTGAGTCTTTACAATTTCGGTGCTTACGCGAGAGATGAGTATTTACTTTTGAAATTGTTTCGGTTCACATTAGAGGAAGAAATTAGTTGCAAGGTTGTGAAACCGTTTGATATAATCGCATCTACTCCATTAGTGTTGAAAATGGCTGTGAGCCTTTCGAGACAGTTGTCGGGTCTTAACAGCTTGCAGACGATAATTGGACCTCTGGTGGAAAGGATGTTGAAAGATAGGGACCTGAATATCGAAACTGGACCAGTTGAGATTTACAAAGCCTGGAGGAATGACACTGAAATGAAAAGTGGTGAGATTTCGTAAGTGTTAGAAAACAATATAAAATATTTGTAATTAATCACAGTTCTGATATGACTCCCCTTTTATCTTTAAGTGGGTCCTAGCTTTTGGATGGCCTGTGACCTTGATGGGTGCATTATTTTTGATTAATTATTAAAAAAAGGAAAATTTTGTAATTAAATTGGTCATAATTACTCTACCTTCATTTGAAAGCTTAAAATCCTTTGGAACATGAGACAATAAAATGAGTGATTTATATTTCAGAAAATTGCCATACAATGTGACTCAAGAAGAAGCTCTGACATATCCAGAAGTAAAATCACGACTTGAGACTGCTCTGAGCCAGTTAAAAACTATAGTTACATTGTTCTTGGACAAGATAACCAATTCCATTGAGATCCTACCGTTTTGCATTACATATATGGCAAGGGTACTGCACAGGGCTCTCACATCTAAGTTCCCTCATACTCCTGAAAAGGACATTTTGAAGGTTGGTCACCTCTTTTCCTAATAGAAGACAAAAACCTGAGAAGCATAAGTTTCAACATAGGTATACTTCTAATGACTCGGTTTCTATATTTGCTACAATTACAAACAATAGAAAATAAAATAGTTTTTATTGGATATGATTGTTATATTTATAATGATTCTTTTAATCATCGCCTTGCCTTAATCAACCAAATTTATATTATATGTTCTGGATATTAAAAGCCCTAAAGCGAATGGTTTTTTCAATGTAAATTGTCGGCTATGAGCATGCATCTCAAAACATTTTGCGTACTAATAATTTTGTTCTATTTCCATATGTAAGGTAATTGGCAACCTGGTATATTACCAGTTCTTGAATGCGGCGATCGTAGCTCCCGACGCATTTCACATCATAAATCTGCCTAATGGAGCCTCTCTCACCACGGACCAAAGGAAAAACTTAGCTTCTGTGGCTAAGATATTGCATTTTTCGGCTGCCAAGAAAGGGGTAAGTTAAAAAACTGGAGACAAAGGACAGACATCATTAAAACGGTATTTTTTTGTTTCAAAGAATAAATATAATATAAGTAATTGAATTGTATCTGAGGTGCTCTTTTTATATATAATACAAGCAGCTGTCACTATAGTACTGGTTGGTTCATTCACCCGCTTAAAATACGCTTATTAATGTATTGTAGGTTTTGTTTGCAATCAAAATAACTAAAACATGTGTAAAGGCGCCTTTTGAGTGGAAGTTAGTTATAACATTTATTAAAGTATTTTTTAACTGTTTTAATATTGTACCCATAGTTCGGCGAGGAATCGAGCCACTTGCGCTGCTTGAACCCGTTCATTATCGAGTGTCATGAGCGCATGAAGGCATTATTCCGGAAGTGTTGCCGCGGTCCCACGCTGGAAGAATACTTCGCGGTCGACGAGTATACGGAGGCCACTCTACTCAACCATCCGCATATCTACATCACTGTTCAGGTAGAAAAGCTTGACTTCCACTATACTCGAGTGTCACGAGCGTATGAACCAATTATTGCCGACATGCATGCGACATTATTGCCGACATGCATGCGACACACGAGCGCATGAAGGTAATATTCTTCAAATTTTGCCGCGGTCCCACTTGAGAGAAATGTTTCGCGCTGGACGGGTTTCCAGAGGCTACTATTCGCTTATCCACCATCACTGTTATGTTATGGTACTGGTAAAAGATGTGCTAATGAGGTTTGTCTAGTCATTGGAAAACAGTTGGGATTAAATAGGGTTCTTAGCTTTCCCAGTTACAAAACACAGTAAAAAAAATTGTAACACCGCGTCAGGAGCAGTATTCTACACGCACTGTCCCGCACCCTCCTTCCACACTGTTGGATTCCACTGTTGCATGCTATATCTTATGACGACGTAGGTTATAATATTCTTTTCTACAGGAAATCGTAGATACGCACGCTCTTCTAGTGGAGTACCAAGATATAATAGCGGCGGAACCTCGCGATCGTCTGAACGAGTTACTAGACGACCTGGGAGAGGTTCCTACGGTAGCTGCGCTGGCTTGCAGAGATGTTGACAACGTAAGTAATTCTATTATTTTACAGTTACTGACGGTCTAATCTAGTCTAATCTAATCTATTTAAATTATATATTCAGGTAGGTTGATGTCCAGAGCGTTGATACGAGACTCAAGGATAAAGTTCATAGTGAATGGGTCTTTGTTTGGGAAGCTCTGTTCCCCCAATCTCTACAAATTGTAAAATTAAGTACTATTCTAAGCAATGGATGAGTTTGTGTGTGTCTTTTATTGGATGCGGAAATAATAGAGTATCGTACAAATAATGCTATCGAGGGCTGGTATAGGAGATTGAACGCACGTATGTCGCACAAACCTACTCTGGGTTTTTTTATAAACTAAAAAAGATGCGAAATTTCAAGACACCAGAATTATAAATTCATTGTTTAGTGGTACCTACTACTAGACGATGGCGTGACATTTACTTGACAAGAGCTACAAAAAATAGTTCATTGAGTTGCAATACCCGGTAAAATAACTGAGATCCAATTTTTAGAAAATATCGCTACTTTAAAAAACCGTTTACACTAATGTAGCATCACATTCATTTAAGTATTGTAAGATTTGAGTTTTTGTTTCGTTTGACTATTATTTTTAAAATGTGATTTTATTGTACCTTATATCTTAAAAATAAAGTGAGTGACTGTACATACATTTGCCAGGTTCTTTTCCGACATTTAATAATGAAGATCTATAGAAAATCAGTCATTTCGGGAAAAGTCCTTTTTGAAGTTCGTACGTTAGTGATCTAACGTACTAACTTCATTTATTTTGACATTCAGACCAAACCACCCGGAAACTAAATCGCGGGAGTGTCCGCGAGATAATGCCACTAATTATAATATTGCAGCAAATGGGCGATTGCACCGAAGAGAACGCTCGGCTAGAGGTGTGCTTGGCGCTCGTCAACAAGTTTCAAGCCCCGTCCGACGACATGACGGATCTGAACAAACTATTCATCAAGACCAAAGAGCTCTGTGTGGCTATCATACCGTTCTTAAATGGTGAGTAAATTTTAAATAGGTTAGAAGTTAAAACTGATATGATATCCCCTTCTTTTGTTCCACTCCTATCAAAGGTAGGACAAGATTAGGGCAGTTCTTATTTCTAAAGCTGCTGCTCTACACAGCAAGGTGGTGCTGCAGCCAAACTAGTCCCGCAGGTTCTCTACCAAAGAGTGCCGCCTTCGTCCGATACTTTTGTTCCCAGCAATCTTTCTTTTCCATTATGAGTTGGAGCAGTTTATGCTACTTAGAGAGATATATGAGAGGCCAAAACATTTTTTGAAATGTTTCTTGCGAGTTCAACCTTTTCTGGGACGTTGTATCTCGAAAATCTCTTGACAGATTTTGTTCATTTTTAGAATATTTAATAGATATACTTCCCAAATCGAAATCAACAACGACATTAAGATTATATCGTCCCTTTTTAGGCGAACATTTACTAGAAGCCCTTTGCATCGGCACAACCAAAGAGCAACAGGAACAATACGCAAAGAAGATACAGAGACGAATCTACTCGGGCCAAGCGCGGCAAGACGAAGCAATGACTTTACGAGAACACATCGCAAAACTACGGAGAAACCTTCAACTTTTAGAAGATGAAGGCTACGTAACCCGAGAGGATGGCTACCAAGCTTTGATAACGTCTATAGCCCTAGATTTATGCAATAAAGGGAAATACAGACAAGCGCAACGCAGGGCTTTATCGACGCTAACCAGAACTAAGCAAAGTTTGACGGAAAAGACCAAATACTATGAAGAGAAATGCAAGTCTTACGACCAATATATTAAGTCTTGCTTGAACAACCTTCATGCTGGAAAAAGGTAAGTTTACAGTATATTTTTGCTTTGATTTCAGCATAAACATTGATATTACTAACATGTTTGGGATTTACTAAGTGCGAAAGTTGTCATATTGGTCGCAAAAGCTTTCTTTCCGAGTTTGTGGAATAGCTCTCTCTTATGTCAGAGTACTTTAGCCAACCGAATATCCTCAAGAATAGTTAAACAAGTAATTTAAAGGCAATCCTTAGTTGCTATAATGTCTTATCTGCGATCACCCAACGACTGCCTGCGTTGAAAATCTGAATAGTTGCGATCACCCAACTTAGTTGTATTCGAAGCTAGTCAAATGCTAAAATCTGCTCCCTTTTTCAGGAGCGTTCACGCCTGCCTCCGACGATCGGGCAAAGACATGCAGAAGCTGAAATCTAAACTAACGGTTAAATATTCTGGCGCCAAATTAATGGAACGAGGCGTTTTACTAGAAATAGACGGCTTATCGACATCGCAGTTTAAAAACGTACAGTTTGAAATCACACCAACAGACCACAATGGAGTTTTCACCGTAAAGGGAAAATTCATGGGAGTCGAGATGGAGTCTATCGACATAGACATACAAGATTTGCTCCAAAAACAGTACGAAGGTTGTGCTATAATGGATATGTTTGGTAAAGCCAAAATTAACGTGAACCTTTTGATATTTTTACTCAATAGCAAGTTTTATGGTAAGTGTAAGACATAAATTTAACGACTAGATTAGGGCACCTTAAGTTACAAACGTCTAATACTCCGTTTTTTTCGATTAGACCTGCAAAACAGATTGAGAGTTTCAAAATGTGGTTTTCAGCAATATATAAGTTTTGTGCGCCGTGTAAGGTTTCGAACAATAATTTCTCATAGGCTGTTTCAAATTCTTGCTTTTTCTCTTTTTTAATTCAAAACCTGCGATATCAAATGACTAAAAATTTTGTTACAAGTCATGGCCCAAGCGAAATTATCTACATCGTCGAGCCTTATTAACATGGGTAAGCTGTAATATCTAAATAAATAACTCTGCATATGCTACGACCTTTTGACTTGGCAGTTTGATACACATTTACTCTTGTAAATTTGCCTCTGTAAAGATGTTGTGTTTATTGTTAGTTAATAGTTTAATCTTCTTATTTCGTAGTTGGAAGGGTCCTTGATTATTGTTCCGCAATGCTAATATCAACTTGCTTAATAAGTAACATTCAGTCTGAGTAAGCCTTCGAGTATCTTCTCAAATTTTCTCGTCATCTCATTCGATTAACGCTGCAGTGACAGAATCGTAACCTAGAAGTTTTCTTGGTGCTACTGTTTCAAGCCATAGATAATATTCCTAATTGTTTTAATACTTTGCCAAAACACTATTAAACATTTACTCAGTTTATCACTTGTGCTGCGGCATACATATTGTAAACTCTAGTGAGATATAATATTATCTTTTGATTTTAAAATGTTCCGTCTAATTCGTTCCAAAAATCGTTAGGTAGGTTTAGGTAATTTTTTGTTAGTATTATTGACGTACCAAATATTTTAAGTGTCTTTATTTTATTGAATTGAAGCCTTGACTTTTATATTTAATGTATTTTAGCTATAAACGAAATTAATCGTTTGTTTTATTTTTCATGGATTGTGATGTAAACTAATGTACTTATGATATAATTTAAGGTAAAATTATGTTACATATTGGAATTAGTGGTTACTAACATTTATTTTTATTTAATTATAGTTATGATTGTAAGATATTTGTAAACATATTTGGAGCACCTAATGTATTGTGACTTTGATTGAAATCTCATATGTTCTAACAATGAATTTAATGATTTTTGCCTCAACGTGTATCTCCTTAAAAGTACAAGAATATGAATATTTCGACTACCCATTGTGTGTTAAATATTCATTGTTGTATCCTGCGTGAGTGTATTTATTATATTAAAACTATCAGTTAAAATAATATGATAATTAATTTACTTTTACAAAATAAATGAGGCTTATATAATTAGTGAATTTATTTCTATATATCGTAATGGTACCTATATAAGTTTATAACGTACGGGAACATCTATCTATATGTACATAAAAGAAAGTCGTGTTAGTTACACTATTTATAAATGAAGAATGACTGAACTGATTTTGCTAAAAATTGGTGGGGGGTTAGCTTAGAACCAGGAGAAGGACATAGGATACTTTTTAACCGACTTTTAAAAAAAGTAGTTTGTAGTTAGTTTTAGTAAAATACGCGGGTGAAACCGCGGGGCACAGCTAGTATATCATATTTCTCACAATTTACTCCGATACTTTGCTGTATAAACCAAATTCTTGACTTACATTTTAAATAAATACGTAATTTTATTCTGTTTTACCATTTATTCCGTTAACGTTACATAATGTTTTACGTCCTCATGTTCACTATGGTCTAAAATAGTTTCTATGAATGTCAATTGTCACATCACATGTAAGTAATCTATGGAACCTACGTTAAAAAAAATACAGAAAAAAATCGACACCAAAGACAGGCAGCAAATAATATCCAAGCAGCCAATTCTTTGACCTGGCTATAATAATTTTATGTTAATAGATCAGTGTCGCCAATCTATTAACATAAACATGGCAACTCGATTGTTGTGACAGGACAATTGTCCTGTCACAACAATCGAGTTGAAAAAAAACCGGTCAAGACATGCGCCATTGTTGATAACGAGTTGATAATAAATATTAAATATATAGCCAAGCCTATGCCGAAGATAAGTGTATATCTAATCTTTTAAAATATCTCTTGTACCAGAAATACTAATTTGTATTACGTATCATGTTTCACCATGCGCCGTATTACGAAAAAACTACTTGTGTTTCTTCTTGGTGTTCTATTCACCGGCTTTTATTGTGAGTTTGTGATTTATTATGTAGTGATATCACAGGTAAGTAACGGTTTTAATTCATCATTTCTAAAATAATATTCAGTCGACTTAAAATGTTTCCATTTAATACTTTTTTTTTACATAAGGTTATAATTTTTTTCGTAAAAAAATAAACTTACAATAATTGCTCGAGGTCAAACTACTGAACTATTTCCTTGACCTGCCTACACTTGAGTAAGTAAGCCTATAAATATTTGTAATAGGTATATATAATGCTAGCTGAGTTATTTCAGGATAAACAGTGTTAGTCCAGGGTCAAAGCTATCTCCGTACCAAATGTCATCCAAATTGGCTCACCATTTCTTTTTTGTGTAAGAGTTACAAACACATCTATATTTCCACACATTCCTATAAACTTTCGCGTTTATAATATAGGTAGGAAAGAAGAAGGATGTATACCTATTAAATTTATTTTTTGTACAGCATTGATATTTAAATATACTATTGCAGTGTAGCTGGCCCCATGTAACAACCAGTGGAAGCACCGATAGTGTCCTAAAGGCCCTTATTATAGCAGACACTCATCTCTTAGGGCCTAGAAGAGGCCATTGGTTTGACAAAATGAGGAGAGAATCGCAGATGCATCACGCGTTTCAAGCTATTATGACACTGCATAAACCAGAAGCTGTGTTTGTTTTAGGTAACTTGTCTTTTTGCATTTTTAGGATTTGTCTAGTTTCACAATTTATAATACCTACCCATGCCAGATTACTCAGATTGTTTGAAGATTCGAATTATGCTCGTAATTCCCGCAATAGTTAATTTTGTGCTCATTATTTTTCCTAATATTCTTGTATGTCAATTTTATATATATATATATCTGATCATTTAAACTTTTGACTTCTGAATTTCAGCATACACATGTCTCAGCTTTGTACATTTTATCATACAGATTGCAGTATATTATATAGCCTAGATTTTCTCAAAATAAATTCTAGGTGATATTTTCGATGAAGGAGAATGGAGTAGCGACAAACAATTCGAGGACTATGTAGAAAGATTCTACAAACTGTTTGCGGTGCCTGCAGACGTCACTATGCATATCGCTGTGGGCAATCATGATATAGGCTTCCATAACTAGTAAGTTACCATTCTCCAAAAAAATTGCTTAGTGCTGATTTGTCCTGGAAATCAAGTACCATAAAATATTCAGGGTTGAACGGAGAAGGTTCAATGTCTAGAGAATGTTGTATGGTTGATTTTCTTTTGTTGAAATTGACTGTTCTATTCGCGATTGGCTTTGAAATTTCGTGGTATTTTTAGTCCTTATTGTGTAGAATTTTGTAAGCGATGTCTTATAATGTAGTATGTAGGAGAAATAGGTACACTGACAAAAAACCCTGGTCTGCGTACGTCTTTATAGATATTGTAATTTTTTCATTAAACTATGATCCTTCAAACTACATTGGCCGGTAAACATATTAAGTAATCTGACAGCAGTATTTTGGCACTCGAGATTAGTAACTCTAAATACGTATACTATAAATAAGTCGCAGTTTCTTTTCGAATTGGTTCGTTTAGAGGGGGCAGTATTTGGGCAAAGGTCTACCTTTGCCCAAATACTGCCCATAAATAATAAATGAGCGACTCATTCTACGTAAAGCGGTTGTTATAGGCATTCTCACGATAGCACCTAGAATTTATATATTAACACAAATAATACAGGGTGAATTCCTAGCGATAGGCACGGCACGGTACGTAATGCACTATTTGTATAGTACATATAGTCCATACACGCTTAAATTATTTATTCTTTTTATTTTCAGCATGAGACAAGGTTCCTTACAAAGGTTTTCAAAAGCTACGAACTCTTCTTCAGTGCAATTCATAACGTTGAAGGACAATCATTTCGTACTGATCAATTCTATGGCAATGGAAGGTGATAGATGCAGCATGTGTACTGAAGCTAGACGAAGAATTGATAGCATTTCAGGTAAAATTAGTGACATAATACATTGGGACACAGTTGGTGTTCCTAAACAATCACCCATGTTGGGCAATGTTATTTCTGGTCAGTTTGTGGATGGGTAACCGTATTTACAGCTGAGTGCTACCGTGGGTCAGATGACCCGTTAAATTGTAGGACCCGGTTGCTTACCTTCGGAAAATCAATCGTAGACATGCTGGAGGCCTAGAAACTCTGACAACAGGGCTAACCACTCCCCTACACAAAGAAGAAGAAACCAGCTTTAAAGGTCTTTAGTATAGCTAAATATTATAAAAGTTAGCATTTACTTTCTTAACAGGCGAGTTTAAAATAGGCAAAAGCTTTTAAACATAATTTGGTATGGACTTGTTCTGAAATATTACCACCCACCTTATTCAATATACTGTAGGTTGTGCTTCAGTCAACATGAGACGTTATGATTCCAGAAAAAATGAAATGCTCGCAGTTTCCAGATCAGTGCCATAGCACTAGGTTTAAAATAGTGAATTATAGCCGCCCAATTTTAATGCAGGTTTGTATTTAATCTACTTACATTAATATTATAGACAGAACTAAGAAAAGGATTATGTAATGTCATAAAGTAACAGTTATAATTTTGATAACCTACATCCGCAATAGACTTTTTCAAGTACGTAATGGTAACCATTGTCGTGAATTTTCAGCATTTCCCGTTGTATAGGAAATCTGACGCTGTATGTACAGAACCCGACGCGCCACCTTTGCCTGAACGCAACAAATTATTTAGACTGAGAATTGATGCTTTATCTAAAGAAGCAACTGAATATTTAATATCTAAGATTAAGCCTAGAGTGGTGTTTGGAGGGCACACGCATCATGGATGCTTAATCCATCACGTGGGAAAGGACTATGAACTCTTTGAGTATTCAGTGCCTTCATTTTCGTGGCGGAACAGACCGGATCCGAAGTACATGCTAGTAGGTATTTTCCTTACATTTATTTTGTGGATTTAACTATCTATATACGTAAATACTCATTCTTGTGTCTGCATACATTTCTATATTTAAATATAGAAATCTTTGCCTATACTCGTAGTTATGCTAGTTAACCTCATGCTACTCTCGTGTTAGATGGTGTCAGTTTAATCCTGGGACAGATATGCATCTCTGAGTTTTTACTTATGATATCATGAGGAATCCTGCTTGTGTTTTTCCCTTCCAAGATATAAGAACACGGATTTGGCCAGTGTGGTGGACTATGCCTTTCACCTATACGGGCCCAGCTGTCGGAAATATATATTTTGGTTGATACTTAGTGATTGTATGTTCTGCGTAAGCAATTGTGATGTAATTATTCTCTGCATGCGGCTTTGGTTTAAAAAATCAGTTGCAGTAGTAAAATCCTTGTTCTTGCGTCTGTGTTACTAGTCATTAGTATTTCTGCTTTTATTTTCATGTAATCTTTGTCAAATAAATTGTTAAAATAATTTAAATATTTTTTGATAAAATTCTAGCCACATAAGAAGTATTTACATTTTGTGAGTTGAACAATTCTAATTTAATGACATTATGGTCGGAAAGTTTATATCCTAAAAATGATCCTCTACCACCGCTAAAATTTACAGTAAAGTTATCAATGCATGTAGAACTGGTTTGGTTTCTTTTATTTGTTTCAGTTCTAGTAGGTTCATTTAACAACCATTAACAATAACATTTCTTTAATATTCTGTCAAGTTTCTTTATCTTTTTGTCTACTTTTAATAAATTTAGATTGAAATCACCTGCTATAACAATTTGTTTCTTTTCTTTGCAAAGTTTATCTAGTAGTTTTGTTAATAATTAAAAAAATTAATTCATATCATATTCTGGTCGGTAAAGACCCATAATTACTATCTTTGAAAACCTTAATTCTGTTGCTGCTAGTTTAAAGTATGTATGTTTCAAATGAAATTTTATTTAAATCGTTTCTAACTTTAAAATCTAAGCCATTTTAAACATATATCGCGGTCCCGCCATGATCAAAAATATTATGTTAAAACAAGTCGCCAGTGTGTAGTTCTCGACATTCATCGCCTGCATCTGATAATTTTTTCCCAGGTCTCTGTCAAATACAACACATCATAATCTTGCTCATTGGCTAAACTTTCAATTTCTAAGTACTTTTTGTGTATACTGCGAACGTTGGCATGAAGAATTATCCTTTTTGAATCAGTGTTTGTGCAGTTTGAAAACATATATTTCTCATCATGAAGGTATCACAACTACATCTGACGCAATATGGGTGTAACTGTTGTGCCAGCGACCCAGAGCTGTGCTTACTTTAGGGTGTGTGTGGACTTTTGGGGAGCTCGACTGGTTGGGTTAGTTATTCGGGGGTAAATTCACAATACACCCCAAGTGTTACGTTGCTTTATATATGTGTAGGCTTCAAGTATTCGTTTTTATGTGAGCATGCACTCAAGTTATGAGGTTTTGGTCAGTTGACCTATAAGGCTTTTTACTTTTTTAGGTATCAATCACTACTGACGACTATGCTGTGCACAAATGCGGTTTACCATTAGAGACAACCATCGTCCTTGTTGCTGTGATGCTACTGTTCATAATCGCGTGGTATACTATCACTAGAAGAGACATCGGTAGGTGATAATAAGAGACTGTTATAAATTAATCTCATTATTATATTGACAATAAATATATTTGACAAGATCGAGCACTTTTACAAATCCTATACTGTACATCCTAGACCGAAAAGACCGCAAAAGAAAAAAATATTGCTATTAAGTACTGATGTTTGTTTTTAATTTAGAATCCAGTCGTGATCGTACACGAAGCAATTTTTACTCTTCTATACGAGTCGTTTCGGTTTACACTTACAAAAATTAATTCCATCCTTCAACAAATTATCACAAAGCATTACCTTATAAATACCATGATGTAATAAAAAATACTAAGAATTCCAATGTCAAAATAAGTTATCAATACACTATGAAAGCAAAATAAGAGGTAGACATTACATATTAGAGATTCACTCATTAAACTTATTAGATAAAGAATACTGGTATTGGTAAATGTTTTAGTGAAAGGATATTAATAAATGCTAGACATCTGATAAAAGATAGCGGTCATATTTATCGCACATGAGTAGAAAATAATTGTTGGTAATATTCTCACAATGTACAAAAATCTATTTGTTGGAGCAAATCTTACAAAACGAAAATGACATTTCTGAGATCGTCGTACTCTTTTATGAAAGGTGTTTACCTTGTGTGAAAGGCAAGAAAAGTTGAGTATAATTTTAGATCATTCAGTTTAGTTAGTGTGGCATGCCCGAATTGGGGCTAATGTCTTCGTTGTTAGAGCAGAATGATCACATAGATACAATACGATAGGCAATAGTTACAAGATACGTACAATAAAATTGCTAAATTCATTAATCTATTTATAGATTATACGATAAAAAGGAGTTCCGTATACCCACCCAAACAAAGTACTTAAGTAAGCTGCCCCCATGGAAAGTATTTAAACTTGGGAGGTAGATAGATAGATTAACTGTAGATTCACAAAACATAAAAATATAAATGTAACTGGTTTACGATATCTTCCAGGCAACCTTAGGATGGAGACTATTGTCAATGTATGGGATTGGGTCGAGGTGTACTTGAAATAAAGAGATAATAAAATATCTCAATGCTTATAATATAATAACTCAATAGGTAATTTTTGCTGCTTATTTCGAATCAAGACAATGTCGCATACGATTATTTTCTACCACAAGAAATAGTAAAATGGACTGTGATATAAAATGTTGGCTGATTATTTAGGGCATTGTTTCTTTAATATTCTGTCTGGAATGTTGGAGAGTAGTCGTCTCTCTGTATCCGCCTATTTTTGCTTATAAACCAACAATTATTTTCGTCAATTCATGAAATACCACCAATTTCATAGTAAGAATAACAAAGTTAAACTATCGTCTCCAAGCACCTACAAGTAACACTTAAATCTAGAAATCAGTCTGTTAACTCGAAAATGAGTTTACGAAATTACTCTATCTTACTGAGCATTAAACATAGCAGTTTACAGATCTTGGGAATAAATGGTAAAACCTATTTTACGTACATTTCTGTTCAGTCTGACAGAATTAAAATATATGGGAAATCATGACAATTCGTTTTGAGTCAACAGTGTTGACTTACAACAGAATTATGAAATTTCAAACGTCTAAACGGAAATGCCTAGAAATATGATACCAATGTAACATTACACAATTAGGCATAGACTTTAGTAAAGGCACTTTACACAGACATCTATCTAACAATGAGTAGGATACAATGGCCGAAGCGAATACAGACATAGAAATTACAAGTAATATCAAATACAAATTTTAGCTTTTGAAGACAAATACCTTATATAAATATTTGAGCAGTAACTACAACTTTATTTATTATTATTTCTATCTATACTGCAGTTAATATCTCTCTCTACGAGTAAACACTCGTAATGCAGTGTTGCAATAATTTTAAACTATACAGTCTTACCTATAATCATGTCATGGAATTTTCTGCAATTAATGTGTTTATACTTACATCCATATCATAATCATACATAGCAGCTCAAATAAATACTGGTTACTGGCTAAAGTTACATTTTACAACAACTTATTTACTTCAATCGGCTGCAGTCATTATATAATAGTCTCAGTTTAACACTTGGTAACTCACAATACATCGACACTCTCTGCGCACTCGTCGTAGAAAAGGACATAACCTTCGCCGGCGATGCCCTTTCTCAAGTTCTATAAGAAGATTATTTGGAGCACTCTAGGTTGTTGTGAAGTTTGGAGTTGGGCAGGTGTGTCGTGGGATCGCGAGCGGCCGTGTTGGTGAGGCGGCACCGGACGCGCGTCTCGAGGCCGTGGCGGCTGCACCTGCTTCTGATGGTACCCAGTATTGGCATGCCGAGTTGATGAACAGATCACCGCGTGTAAGTACCGATCGTACCTACACAAATGTGAATCCGCCCCACTTGCTAAATCTAAGTACCCGTTGCCGCTATTCTCCGTTTTCATCTTGAATGAATTGACAGGCTTTTCGCTGATCGTGTGCGATCTATTCCGAACCTTTTGGTACTTGTGGGCTGTTTCTCTTTCTTCTTCATAGACAACTGGATCACAGGGCTTTCTGCAATAAAATTTAGTTATGATTAGAATTTCAAATCTCAAGGCAACTTCTTCCCGTCTAAATTGCTATTGAAATAGTAGTGCTAGGAAACAATCTTATTATTATGAATTATATAAAATCTCAGTGGAAAAGCAAGCAAAAAACAAATTAAACAATATGCCTAGGCATAATAAAAACTAAATCCAAAGATAGAAGCTTACCTTGAAGCTTGAAAGCTCAGATGATTTTTCTCCATGTTGGCTTGAATGATTTCGAGAAGTTCACGCCTCTGCAGGCTCCCGGAGCGCTTTTTAGTGTGTTTGCGATCGCGCTGCTCCCGCCGGGGGTGGCGGTGAGGGCGGGAGTGGTTGAAGGCAGGACGCTGCACCGGACGACGGTCACCGGAACGCGATGACTTGGAAGAGGCATCGTCATCAGGAGACAGGCGGTCGCGCTGCTCTTCGTCTGAATGCTCGGCACAATCGGCTGCCATCGCCGCTGCGGCAGCGTTTTCTCTCCGCCGTCGGCGCCTTGTCTCCCGCCGCTCCCTCTGACTCCGCGATACCCCATCTTCCGGCACAACCGTTAGTCGTACTTGTATTGTTTTTGATCCGTAGTGGGGAACCGTAACTGACTTTCCAATCGACTCGTATATTGTAGAGACGATACCGGCTATGTCCTGCAACATAGGAAACAAATTACTTATAATAGCTGTTGTTGTGGCAAATAAGAAACCCCGCATTACATTCGTTTCCTTCCGTATAGCAAATAAGTAGGTACTTACATCCTTTGTCATGCGACCGTGACCATCCAAATCGTAAAGCGTGAAGGAGAACTGCAGTGGCTGTTGTTTGGAAGGTTCAGGGTGCTGCAACTCGACGTCGCATGTCAGCTCCTATAAAATGAAACGGCTGAATTTAAAATATCTCAGTCTAAAAATAGTCTCTCATGCTCGCAACATTTTAACGGCTCCGCTATCTGAGTATCAATAAATCAACCGAAACATTCGCAGTTAATGTCGCAATAGGAAGGGAACGACTCCGTGCACTGGACCATAAAACAATGACCCCCATTCGTCTGTTTGTTAGTGGGCACTGAGCAATAACAGTCTATTATATTGGACCGAATATCAATCGATGGCGATAAAGGATACATAAATATGAATGAAGCTTTATCTGCTTAAGAGTGCTTAATCTGCTAAAGAGTGCTTAATCTGCTGCGTTTAGTTCAAGAGTTCCAGCGAAAAATTGATCTCGTCGTCTAATGATATGAATGCTATAGAAGGTACAGACCACGTCTGGGCTAACACAGTTCAGTACCCAAGCAATCACAATCCATGTTATAGAAACCGAATGACTAATACAGATCTTAATGACTTTGGCTTTCCTCCAACGAGGTGATTCTCGAGGCAGTTAAGAGTTCTTTATGGCATATTGTTATGGGGTTACGGTCGAGAATAGTAGGTATGCAAGTTATGTAGGTAGGTAGAAGATATCCGAGGCGCCGGACATGGCGGCGCGGCGTGCGGCGGGCGTCCTCCTTATCGCAAGCTTTAAAAGGAAACTAGCAACGCCTTTACGATCACTAAGATATGAGGCAAAGTGGTGCCGCTCGCATTGCGGCGCGGCGGTGTACGCAAGATACAAATAGATGAGCGTCCATTATCTTACTGTGGACGCGAGACAATAACGTCTCTTTCTTACGAAACATAAAATAATTGTTAAAGAAGTATGTACATAAGTATATTTATAAGACGAGCTCGTGTTTTATGAGCAAATTCAATACTGGAAGGTAGATGGCTTTTAACATTAGGTAGGTATAGCACATACCTAGATAGGCGACGGGACGAGGGAGAGTAATGAGTCGTAAAACGTGATCAATCATCATTTACTGTGCCAAAACCAGTCTGCTGTAAAATTCCACAGCATTGAAAGTAATGACTTGACCAAAAGTGAATAAAGTAAGCACGTTATATCTATAGAAAAAATGTATATATGTAAAAATGGCCTTGATTCCTATGTTATTTGCTTGAGCAATATTGGCTTTTCTGGAAACTTAATTCTGTGCAAGCAGTTGAACAGGTACTTAGAGATTGTATAAAATTAAATTGACATCATTTGTAACTGGGCAGAAAAGTCAAAAATCTAAAATCTTTGTCAAAAATCGCAATTCATGAAACCCCTCTCAGGTTCATACTTAAGAACTCAACCGCGTCTCATGTCCTTCCGCATTTTATCCTCTTATCGTAAAATTTTGCCATATCACGTAGCTCGTAGCTATAACGAGCTGGTTGAAAGCATCGTTTTAACTAAATCTCATATCTCAAAAACCGAGACTATAACTAGTAGTTACGCGCATTTTCAAATTTCAAGAGACAAACAACTTAACTCATAAACGAAAGAAAAATTTGCCAGAACCGAAGCACTTGGCTCGCTTGGTCAAAAAGCCTCTTAAACAACAAGCCACAATTTAGTCTATTTGATAGATTCTTCCTGACGGAAACATTCTTGCTCAGTATTAGGACGAATCATGATCGATATCTATGTGATGAGATCGTACCTCGAACCGTAGTCTCGGTTTGTCCTCATCTCGTACCGAAGCGGGGGAAGGTGGAGGCCTGGTCGCGGGCTCGGAGACCCTTGTGGGACGGGGCGGTGGCGGCGGCGAAGGCGTCTGCAGCAGGGCGCGCGCCTCGCTGGGAAGCAGGTCAGGCGGGGCGGAGCACTGGGACGCCGCGCGGCCCACCAGCTCTTCCGTGTCGGTACGCTCGCTCTCCGTGCCGACTGCAATGAAAAGTTGAGGATCGTTTAACTTTACTTCTATGTTTTTGGCTCTATTTCTCTCTATGCATCTATTACCTATATGTCTTGTATGTGCAGAACGCTGCTGAAGAGCAGGTATACGTTTATTAACCGACTTCAAAATGGGGTAGGTTCTCAATCAGTCTTGTTTTCATTTTCATGTATATTCCCCGCTTACTAAAAGACGCTCATAATTTAATCGTTTTGAAAAAAAGGTTTTATTAGACTGGGACCTTTCCGATTGGTCTCATATAAACTTTATCCTTATTGATAAAGTTTATATGAGACCTAATAGTCTACCTAATAGTTTTGTTTATAAATACAACAACTGGAAAGAATCTCTTCTGAATTTAAGACAGTTGTCATTTTTCTACAGACTTCCAAAAAAGAGGAGGTAGCAACTCAATTCTTCTGTTTTTTTATGTTGGCTACTTACCTGATTTTTCGAAAACGGCTGGACTGATTTGAAATATTCTTTTTTTATCATGTGGGTGTCGTGGTCCCATTTAAATTTTATCACAAAAGGCCCAGGTTTGAATTTAACTCGAAATAACTAAACAATTACTATCCATGCCTGCCGTGGCTAATAGGAGTCGGTAGGTAATCACTTTTTTTTTGTAGTTTCAATGTGATGCTCTAATACTTGACACAGCCAATTTGTGTGCCTGAGATAATCATTTTCTTGAATAGTGTGTTATTACCTACACTGTCTTCAAGCTGTACCTATCAGCCACTATATGGAGATACAGAAGCTGAAGACTGGTCCAGACCAGCAGAAGTTGTCGCAACATTTACTACTAACTCAG
Source organism: Ligdia adustata (assembly GCA_947049295.1). NCBI lineage: Eukaryota > Metazoa > Arthropoda > Insecta > Lepidoptera > Geometridae > Ligdia > Ligdia adustata. The sequence continues at coordinate 8,933,666 of OX346214.1, read as the reverse complement.
ATGGATAAAAAATCGAAGCTTTCAAACATTATAATCTCATAAAATGTATACAAAAAAAATATTTTTACAAAAATCCTAGTAGATACATTGTTAATCCAAAACTCAATAAATAATCCGATGCTTTGTTTCAGATTACCGATGCTGCTGCGGGCAAGTTGTGAAACCAGTGAATTAACGAAAGGTAAACCTCAATCCGAAGATAACGTGCAGCCTACAGGTAAGTTACTCATGCTATTGAAATTTCGTACCATTATTCGTTTTTCACGCTATTTCGATTATTGTAATGACTCCAATGGAGATAATAACAAGCGTTCACAATGGCGGGAGAAATACGGCGAACGCCGCACGGTTGAACCGAAACTATTTTGTCGGCGAAGCTCAAAAAGTTTTTCTGAAACGCAGCGTCCGACACCGGGCGAGATGTAAGCGACACGAGGCCTGCCAGAGACGTTTCCTGGAAGGCCTGAGGGGCGAGACGGCCTCCGCTTGGGATGTGCCGTGCAACATCTGCCCTTATGAAATTAGGTACTGTGCTGGCAGCCTCGCCCTATTACATCTGCCGATATCTCGTTTGGCAACAGAAACATTTAAGACTACATAAAAATGCCAATATATGTTTAAATACAATAATAGTAGGTATAGTTATCGAATTCCAATAATTGAGGACAAAATTATTTGACATACATAGATATATTTGGTAAAAAAAACTTCAAGTCAAGGTGAGTAGGATGTCCACGTAGCAATAAAAAAATTAAGGACGTTGAGGTTAATAGTAATATGACTCGCTACAGTAATCTTCTGAGTGCTTTTTTATGACTTGCAGAATATGGTTGGTTTTATGGCATATGGTCCTGAATTTCGTCGTCCTATCTAAATCAATTTAAAAGGCAAAGAAAACTTACGACAACGTGTTGCATGTTCATTATTAGGTGGCTATGTAAGTTTTGTTGAGGATTGATTTTTAGGAAATTCATTTTAACAGTTTGCTTTTTATTAATATAATAAATAGTTAACCACTATACCAACTACCAATGGAAGCATTACGAGTTCAATATAAAAAAAAAAAACTATTTATACATCGAATATACAATACAATCTTTACTAAGGATTCCTTCATGAGGTGTCGACCCGTAAATTCTCCCACTGCTAAACACGACTCTCCCCAAAATGTTTTTATACTCATCTAATTAATCATTTGATGTAAAAAGTAATAATAATTCTTACAGCTCCTTTCCCCGAGCGCGTAAACTAATCCTCTAAAGATTTTAGGTTCGTGTAAGTTCTGTAATGGCTTTGTCGATTAACGATAACGTCACTCGTTGGACTAACTTCATGAATAGTTCCAATCATATTTACATATGCGACTTAAAATGGCATCTAAATTAAATACTCCAGCAATAAGTTTTTTATGTATTACCTCTTCGTTCTCATCGCACCGCAATAATATGTTGTAGATTTGTGTGTATGTGATTAGCGTAACCTCAACTATAACGTTACGAGTACCTACATTCATGGCCGCATCAGCAGTCACAGTACAACTACATTCCGGCGTTTTAATTTACTAGGTATTTATCATGAGCTTAGTGTTGTATTACTTGCGTAGTATTGAGAAGACCTTGTTGAATTGTTCTTCTTTGTAGTATTTTAGAGGCCTGCTCTTCCCAGCCTGGTCAAATATCTACAATCCGTTCGCTTTCTTTTTTGCTAGAATTAGATGAATCAAGTTCAATTAATGAACAGTTAGTAAAGAAAAACTTTGCTAAAACATGCTATGTAATTTAGTCATTATTTTGACAACCTTCTTTGAGCAAAGACGTCCTTGCTGGTCTATTTCAGATGCGACCAACAAAATTGTATGGAATTTCATAACTGTTGTTGCAATCTTAAAATATTATATAATTTGTAAATTTTTTAGTGTCATCAAAGTCAAATCTTCAAAAGAAACCCAAGAGTACCACAATCCGTGGCGCGGAGTTTTTCTTTGATATCAAATAAATGGTATCATTGTCTTGGGCTCGACGGCAACTCAACGTACTTCAAAAGCTCCCTTTGAAGTAGATCAAATGAGCGGCGTAACTCCATTTGCATTAAAAACTTGATTAACAAACTCCGCTTCACAGATTTTAAATGCGTGCCATGCTTGCATGAGAGTTGAAAAATGGAGCCGCCTTGTAAATTGAAGTGTTCAACATTCGTTATTTCATCATTAAATAGAACGAGATCAAAGTGATATTTGACTGCTTTGAAGTTATAGGAACGGACTGTTAATACTCTTATATTGAAATCAACAGCCCTGCCTGTTACGTGTAATAAATGATTCTTCTTCTCATGTCACATACCTACGTTTAGCACATTTGAGAAGTACATGAAGTTTTTGTCTTATTTATATTTATCATTCTCGGGAAGTATATAAAACAACATTTTTATTAGTTAGTATTCATTTGACGATTCGCTAGTAAGTTATTATTAATAAGATTGATTGTTTATCTGTAATAGACTAATAATTATTGCTGTCCATAAAATATATATTGAATTATTTTTTACTTTGCCATATACTTAATTATTACTTGAAAGCCCTTAAAAGTGTTTACTATTATTATTACGAATATATAATTATAATCAAGAAAAGAAATCTGCCATTAAAATGACTAAAGAAACTTTCTCGTAATTGTTGTTAGTAAAACATTTCTGCGAGTCATCCGAGCTAAACTGAGAAGGTAATGGGGATTCAGCTCGTTTTAAATTATAATAGTTTTTTTTGTTTTTGTCGTTAGCGCGGTCGAGGTCGTGCCGGCAAGCCCAGCCGGCGCGGCGGGCCGCCCCTTTGATCTCACCGACTTTTGATAACGGCCGACTGAGATCATAAAATCTCATAAGCTCAGTATGTACCTATCCATTTAAGTACCTCCAAACAGGTATTCCAAATGGGTTGAGGTAAAATCAGCGGGCATATCAAAAGATTTTAATTGTGGAATAAAGTTATCGGAATGTATTCTAATATCTTTGATAATGTATTGAAATAGTTCTGTCGAGTCGGTATCTTTGATGTTTACCCAATTACTGATTTTAATATGAGTATTTATCAGCAAATGTGCTTGTAATGTTTAGTTAGTTTTAGATTCGCGGTCCATTAAGATTTGTTGTTAGATTTGCATTACTGACGTCCAAAATAAATGTGATAACTATTTTATCCTTGACCTTTGAATCATCATATATTCAAAACATTCTATTGCATTTTAGAAAAAAGAATAAGATGCATATGAAAGAACCTACATAAATGTATGTCTTCGAATCATTTGCTATTTCTCCAGCGAGATTAGTCACGACGATATTAATTTAAACTTAAACTTAAAGAATAGGAATAAATACTTATGTTTTACTACTAGTTAACTATTTTTAGTATTATATGATAAACACAACTAAGGAATTACAATTTTAAGTTTGTTATTTCTGCTGATCTGTATTTATTCTGGTCGAACTACCCTTATGCACAATATAGGTAAGGTAAAAAAAACAAAATATTTTATTTGGAATCATCTGCCTAGATTTATATATATAAATCCCTAGGTATTCGAAACGTTAAATAGTAAAGCAAATACGTTCATAACATTCCACAGCATGTGCGTTTGTTTTGTTTTTGCTGCCAACAATTTGTTGGTTGTCAAGAGGCTACATACCCTCTATTTGGGAAGCAATCTAGTTTATTTTAAGAAACTTTAAATGGTATTTCGAATAACTTACTACTGAACTTCTTGTATCCATTTCTAAACTTGTTGCGCCACCACTTGACGAAGTGGTGTGCCATGGGGGCGTCCGCGGCCGGTGCCGGAGCTCTCAATGTTTCGTAGCACGTCATACGCTGCGCTCACGCACACATCCCATACACTTCAAAAGAGCCGCAAGTCGCTAAGGTCACGTAAAACAATAAAGCCACAACACTGCAATCGATCACAACACAAAACTCATCGGGTCCGGCACACTTCGTTTGTGCGTAAAGTGTGACCCAGTTGGCCGCGTGAACCGCAGTTGGCGGGATTGAAGGGACGAGCGTCCTACTCGTATAACGTCTAGTGACTGACTGATGGATGAAGAAGGGAAGGGTGAAGGTAAGGGAGGGGCGCGGGTCGGCGCGGTGTGGCGCCCGTCTCTCGCCTCGGTCCCGTAGCGTGGCGTGCCGTACGGTCGGCAGCATTGATGTGATGTTTGGGTACTTTTCATTCAAAATAACGAGACGCACTCGCTCTATACTAGCTACTTTCTCTACCTTACTTGTAAAGTGCGTATAGTATAATAAATAAACATATAAAGCTCTGTTTAGAATTTTTGCGTATGCTAAATCGTTCAATTTATTTTTTACAATTTTTTGGAAAAGTTATATGTACCTACCTATTTATGTACGAAATTAATCCCGCATGCATCTGATTTAATACAAAATTCCGATAACTACTTATTCTATGCGATACAGACATTTAAATAGTCTGAGGGAACAGATTTTAAATTTCCGACAATAGTTTTGGAGGTGATAGGAGATTAAAGTTCCTACGTAGGTAGCATTAAAGTATTTGACATTATATGAACATACATATTCATATTATTTACAGCAACGTACATAAATTATCATTATGAGTAATAATATTGACATGGATGGATGTTTAAGTTACATATTAGGGTGTACCTTATATAATAAAGTACAGGCCAAGACAGTGTTTTTATAGTTAGGTACTTATGCAGGGTTATCGGCTGGGCATTTTGTCGACGACCAATCAATTTTTTGTATGGCACAGCTGTTTTTTTTCCCAATTCAGAGTTGGTCCCATAGTGAAAGTTGTTCCTTAGGGTAGATACCGTGACCCCCTTTCGGCTTAGTACACCCCTAGCCAATAACCCTGTATATGATAACTTACAACAATATTAGGTAAGTACTTTAGTTATTCTTTTCTATTTTATTACATATACTAGCTGTGCCCGCGACTTTGTTCGCGGTTGCTAACCTTGCATAAATATATCAGTGGGCCTTAAAAAGTTAGAAAATGTACATCAGTGGTCCTTTTGAAAGTCTTATCATTGTAAAAGATACTATACGATAGCAGCGTTTTGAACTGTACATTTGATTAATTAAATCAGTACAGAATTTTGCACTATTACGTTCACCATGAGTGGACAATTATTAGAACTAAAGATTCTGCATAGCATTAACGCCTATTTCATTTTGCAAATTCAGCACTTATTTTAACCCATAGTTTTTTTTTGCTAATGTATTTATGCCGATGCCGATTGCCATTTATTATTTATTTTTTATTCAAGACTGGTGGACATTTGACAACCAGCTCGCACGATCACAGAAGTCAGCTACACTATGGCCCCTAGGTGGAGCATGCCTAGTTTGGAATATGTCTAAAGTCTCTCAAAGAAAGCCGCCACAGCATACTGACAGAATTTTCAATTTGAGGGTGGTAGCAAGCCAGGCAAATGTTAAAAATGCCATGTCATCATGCTATTGTTTCCCCACGATGTTTTCCTTCAACGGAAGCTGAATCTTTGCTTGCGTATTACGTAGGATTAAACCTCGAACCTCTCGCACGGCAATCTACCCCCATTAGCTACTCGGTCACCATCGCTACAAAAAATTAGACGCTGTGTTTAACATGGACAGTCATACAGATCCAAAAAACATCACAAATTAAAGCACGCGTTACCGAGCTATAGTAAAAGACGACTTTCATCCCCTTTCTCACGGGAATCTCCACTTATTTTCGCGATTACATCATTTTAGTTTGACCTTTCCACCAAAAAAAGAATCATTCAAATCAAAGCACGCGTTACTGAGTTATAATTAAATAGGACTTTCATCCCCCCTCCCACGGGAGCCCCTTGGGATTTTCGGGATAAAAAATAGTTAAGATCCTACCTCATGCGATATGAACCTTAGCATACCAAGTTTCAGAATCTATATAGCAGTTCCAGAGTTATGTAAAGTCCAGAAACAGACAGACAGACAAAAATGAAAAAAAAAAGATTTGGGGTCTGTATCGTTAACAACTACCCCCGAGAAAGAATTTTTTTAAATATATTCAATGTACAGAATTTGACCTGTTGCAGTTTTATTTATAAATATAGATAGGTAATAATATGAATAATATGGGACAACATCCACACAAAGGTCTTCAGGTCCCAAACTATGCACAGCCTGTGCTATGGTAACCTGATGACTGATGTACATAGGTACTTATATACATAAATACATACAATTATATATAATAAACAGCCAGACACATGTTCATGCACACAAATGTTTAACCTGTCCGGGGATGGAACCCGGGACCAGCGGCGCAGAAGGCAGGGTCGCTACCAACTGCGCCAGTCGGCGAGTTAAACATATACTAACTATAATATACTGCGATTTTTTGCAATATCAATATAAATTATGTCAGAATTAATTTCAGTGCTACTTCTGAAAGTCTTATTATTGTAAAATAAACCCATGAATTAGATAGCAATGTTTTGAAAAATGCATGTTTACCATAAATGACAAATTCGGAAAAGCTAAAGATTCTGCATTGTATTAACGCCGCTTTTAATAGACTTCAAAAGGGAGGAGGTTCCCAACTCGTCTGTATCATTTTTATTAGAGTTCCGAATCCAAAGGGTAAAAACGGGTCTTTATTCCTAAATCTTCGCTGTCCGTCCGTTTGTAAGTCACCAAGCTGGATCTCATGAACCGTAATATCTCATGATCATGACGTTTTTGCCGTTTTTGTTTCATATTAATAACAATGACAGTTATAATCTTAAACCAATTCTGTATAGATAATGGTACGTAACCCTTGGTGCGCAAATCGGACTCTCATTTGGCCGATTTCTTCATTTATGTTTTTCTCCGATTTCTTAGATATGGCTTTGAAAATGTCTTCTTTTGTTCAAAGCGATAATTCTTTCAATTGGTCCTCTATATATATTTTATCAAAATCGATCAAGTCGCTAATAATATTCATGTAACATTTGTTTCGCCTGCCGAATCGAAATCAGTTTTCTTATGGTAAGTAAAGAAAGTACAGTCTAAGTTATCCCCATATTTCGTAAACCGGGTAATATTGGATTTCTTCTTTGACTATTGAGGCCTGATCCCGCCTCTTACTCCTTTTCCCTTTGCCCATATCCGCTCCCCGCTTTCCCCTCACACCTTACTTCTTACCTCTTATCCTGAAGAAACCTGCTTGTAGGAGTACCTAGGAAAAAGTGAGCATTTTACGCTATTGACCATCAATAAAACTGGCGTGGTGGTCAATCATTTGATAAGGAGAAGCCTATTTGATTCAAGACAGCTTCTTTGGACAGGCAATTGACAACCAGCTCGCACGACCACAAAAGTTACTGCATTATATACTTACATGCATGCTTAGTGATATTATACTGTCACTCTAGAAAAATACTGCCGCCGCAAAACACTTGGCGACAGATTTTTCAACTTGAATGGTAGCTAGACAGACATTTGAAAACGCCCTACCATTGTGCTATGGTTTTATCACGAATTCACCGGTAGCTCAGACTCTAATTTTCGAGATAACATTAATTCCAGTAAATAAGTGAGTAAGTAATAAAGAATATTTCGATTTGATTTGAATTTGCAGCGGCCTTCTTTGAGCGCCAGTATATTTCAGACAACGTTCTCCATCTAGGTGTCACAGTGTCGCTGACTTCTATGGTGATGCTGGTTGTCTATTGTCTGTCCAAAAAAGCTGTCTTGTAAAAATTGGCAGGAGTCTCCTTCTCAGAGAATAGGCTACTACGCCAGTTCAATTGATGGTAGGTAGCGTATATCGCTCTTTTTTCACCTTCTCCTACAAGCAGGTTTCCTCAGAATAAGGGGAAAACAGGTTAGAAGTAAGGGGTGAGGAGAATGCGGGGAACCTTTATGGGCAATGAGAAAGGGAGTTAGGGGCGAGGGTCAAAGAAGAAATCCAATATTTACCCAGTCTACGAAATAAGGGGAAAACTTAGAACGAATGAATGATTATTGCTTTATTGCACACCAAACAAAATTAAATATACAGCAAGACAAAGCCGTACTACCATCAAATCTAAATCTATATAATTTTACTTTTTAAATCCGTAAATAAACACGAAATAGGCAATACTAAAAAAAGAAGTGAAAACAAAGATCAATACGGCAGGCAAAACTTACGTTATAAGAATGTCATCTATGTAGTCAATTTAACTTATTTTGACTAAAAGAAGAGCTACTGTACCGATTTTATATGAATTGGAAATAATTATCTTTTCACACTAAAGAAGAGACATTAATGCTATTTCTAAAAATCGAAGAAAAAAACATCATGACATCCGCGAGTGTGTGCGAGTCAGATTCGCGCACTAAGGGTTACCATTATCTTTACTACATTAGTTCAATTATCTAACTGTTCTCGTTATTAATATGGATCAAAAACGTCACGATTGTTGAATTGGAGCACCCTTTGCATATTTATTATATTCTTTTTTTGAGCAGCAACAGAAATACATCATCTGTAAAATTTTCAACTGCCTACTTAGCTATCACGGTTCATGAGATACAGCCTGGTTACAGACAAACGGACGGACGGACGGCAGCGAAGTTATAGGAAAAGGGACCTGTTTTTACCCTTTAGATACGGAACCTTAGTAAAAAGATTCCCACGAATTGCAAACCTCCTCCTTTTTGAAGACTATTAATGTGCTGAATTCACAAGTTTAAAAAGGTGCGATACTATGCAGAATCTTTATCTCTTCAGAATTGTTCACTCATGGTAAACATGCATTTTTTCTGTATCGCTTCAATGAATCAAATTCACAGTTTAAAACAATAATATCTTATTCATGGGTACCTTTTACAATAATAATACTTTCAGAAAGATCACTGAAATTGATACTGACATAAATTATACAAGCATATTGCGAACTAAGTCGCAGGCACAGCTAGTGAACAATAAGAATGCGCCTTTTTGAATATCGTTCGTAAGTGATGTTATAAGCGAGTGATGAATTCATTCGAACATTTCAAAAATGAGGCCCCTGCGCCAACGCAATTTGCAGTGAGTATACCTAGACGGCACCACGGGCGGAATAAGGTAGTAGGTATATGACAAGAGTTTGAGCGGGTTAGAACTAGCACTTGCCTTGCAACAGAACATTCATTTTAGCAAAAAGTTCAAAACATTTAGTTTATTTAGGAATGGGTGCTAATAACACCCATTCTAGGTATATCTACCCGAGGGTGCAGGGTTTGAGCTTGCAGTTTGAGTTTGAGCAACTTTCTTGGAACATTTTCAATTATCTTACCAAACAGAGCCAGAGAGTAGGTAAGTATTCTCATCGTCTTCTTCATTCACAGTTAAGTAGGTATCAAATAAGTAATTATCTACAGACTTCAGCAAATTACACTAGAAAATTGTCATTGATGAAGCGTCATTATGCGTGATTTATGTATGTCAGCCATGAGACGGTCACAGACTGATAATGATCATGACGGCAAACACTCATTACGTATTAATGCATTTGAACCTTCAAATGCCGACGGGAAATTTACATACTGACTGAATTACCCATTGTTTATAGCCTGGTAGCTAGCCGTATGTACCTCACCAGCTTAGCGCCACTATCTAATGTAATCATGGCATCCGCTATGTAACTTTTACTCTGCCAAGAAAGTTAAGTAGTAAATACCTACAGGGCAAAGCAGTAATAGAGAGAAAGGTGCCGCGCATCCGCTACGTTGGCAATGCCAGCCTCCATGCGGTCGACGACCCTCACTCAGCGATTACAAAAAAGATTATGAAAGCCAGATATACCTACCTGGTAGTAGCGCTGGGAACTCTGCCGTGTACTAAACTTTAATTCTCATAATCATTTTGCCGCCTTTACTGTCGCACTTATTATAAACTTATAATCTTAGAAAGAACAAAGCACGGATCAAAGTAAGAAAGTAGCCCCTGGCATTTTATTGATACCTACTGCCATTTTGCATAAAGTTAAAAAAGATGGAGATCTATAGAAATCGGCTCGTAAATAGGTTGTATTGTGCCTATCGATGTATTGTTGGGTATTCTCAGAAGGCTGTGCTACGGCCACGGCCCAGTGCATGCTTGGTATCTTTTCTAATGCCAAGGGTGTGGGCATGGAACCGGAGCGGCGCGGGCGCGTCGGCGGTTGCAGGGTGACGAGAGCCGGCTGAACCCGCTCTCCCGGCGACTACCAGGCGCTTTGAATTTGGATTTTACGGCCTCTTCGTGTTAGGTTTACTGTCGGCGAGTAATCCCCGACCGAGATGAGGTCGTATTCCAAAACTGACTTACACAAACCTTGTTTATGCAAGTTTTATGTGAGTAATAAAGAAATCTCATCGACACCGAAAAATAGCACACGCATCGTAACAATGCGCCTTGAGGTAATTTTGTTTACTCGATTCGTGCTAGTGCTAGTCAAATAAATACACTTTCTATGTTGAGGTCGCTGTTATTTTGTTCAAAATAGTTCAAAGGGAGCGTCTTATATTTGTGATGGATCAATAAAATTGATCCCTGATGATGTCATTAGCGAATGAACACACATAGCGGACTGGGAGACTGGCCGAGGCGGGCGCAGGCGCTTCGGCCGGCAGGTCGACGTGGGTGGCGGTGTGTTCTACGAAATAGTGTTGATGGCCAGTCTTCAATATCAGCCATCGATAAACTCTGGCACTCGATATTCAATAAAACGCATAGAAACATTATACCTTTTTTTATGGTAAAAGCCTTATAGTAAATTATAAAAAAGTAAAATTACGCCTTAGGTAAGTACTACTCGTACTACGTGAGGCGAGACTGTCAAATTGGTGACCACCCTCATCGACGTGAATATCTACGATACGTTTCGCTAATGGTCGGTTGGCGAAGTAAAGGTTGGTGCCAATTTTCAGAATGTTCGTTCGATTCGTCTCGTATCTCATGGCAAAAAGAAATCAATCGTAGAACTCGTCGTCGTATACCTATTACATCTTTTGTTGTACCGCTTAAAGATACTTCCTCCGAAAATATTATAACTTGAGCCAATTTTAAATTTGGTCTATAAAAGTAAAGCTTCCATTCACAATTGTGTAATACCGCAATTTGTAAACCCGAGCATATATCTGGAGATACTAATTATTATTCAAACGGTCTAAAAGCGTCTTAACTGCTCCTTCGCTGGCGTTCCGTTTATACTCGTATTTATACAACCCATAAGGGGATCAAATCTTTGTGTACGATCTTGTAATAAAATGATAATCTTACGAAGTGACCTGGAATGTTGATAGTGGCGTTATTTCTGCTATTTAGCCGGCTGGCACGAGGCCAGATGCGGTCCGCGGCCACTACCTACCGTATAACTATAGCGTGGGCAATGCCCACTCACGACTTTTGACCGCACTCATCCAGTCTTAAGCTTTCCTCTAAATAATAATAAATATTTTTGTTGTTTACGTTACAATCAAATTTTTTGCATCACAATGAAAATGTCATATGTCGGAATGGGATGGATTCTGCAGCGGAACTCAGTGGCCAAAATATTTCGTATCACCATTGATCATATTGTGACTCTATATATCTATCGTGTTTTAAATATACAGTTTATTATATATTAGCAGGAGAGCAAGCAGGGTTGTGAAGAAAGGACGGTGGAGACTATCATTTTATCGATTCAGTTTTAAGAAATTTCATATTTACAAATTATAGTTAACTACTTTTAAAAATATTACTTACCTACGTGAGTTCTAAAACATAAATAACTCATATCATATCCAGCAAAGAGTGGCTCGCGTGGTCTACTTACATCTCGCAGTGCCACTGTTGGGTAGGTACTAGAGGTGTATCCTTCGTGAACCCATACCATACTATGTATTAGTGATTAGTAAGTACATAATATATAGTTTATGGTTCACGGGAGATACGTGCGCCCGTGGCAAGTCCAGCCGTTACGCACACGGACAGAACTATGCAGCTTGCTGTAAACGCGATCATTATCGTCTGGCGGCGCTTTAAAGCGGTAATAACCTACGATTATTGTATCCCTTATCTGAACACGAAGTGTTTCTTTAACTTCACAAACTCTTCTTCAGTGTTGCAAACATAAGCTATTCCCGCGATCATGCAGGAAAGTAATCTGGGATAGTGTTGCTGTCGATTAAATAACTACAAAACGAATAGGTAGGTATTGAGTATCCTCGAAGTACCCAAAAGCTGGGTCAATAAAAATACTCTACCCAAAACTTGAGTACGAGTAGGAACTCGTCGTGTACTAAGTGAGGTAAGTACTTACATGAGATTCGGATTAGCAAAAATATTGTAGCGCTGAAATTAAACGAATGATTTTTTTGTATTTAATTATTCGAGATTAAATCCATTATTATAATAAATCTTTTTCATTTCCGCATTAAGTTATTTTACTGTAGATCTGGCAGCACTCTTGCGCATTCACCTACATCAAACCAGTTCTTTCCGACCGTGTCGAAGTAAAAACTAAACCCGACTTAATAGCTCCAAGGTGTGATTACCGCTCTATGCACTCTCTAATAAAACTTAATAATGGCTGATCAAGCTCTTCCTTCTTTAATACATAATTGATGCATTATATTATGTAAATGGTGATTTACTCAACAAAATATACCTACGTACAGCTGCCTGTAGTGAGCGCATACTTTAAAACAATAATATTTTTTTGATAGAATAGATGTAAAGCTTTCATAAAACTTTATTTTTTGTTCTCGTCTCATAGGGGATGAACGCATCGGCGACAATCAAAGGGATTTAAACGATATCAATACCTTTGTGCTACCGCTGAGCCCTTTGTCGGCACATTTGAGGCGGCGACATCACAGGCGACAGCTCCGCCGCTGGCCAATCCATTACTTTACAAAGCGAACATCAAAAGAGCCGCCGGTGGTTGCGTCACGTGCCATCATTTGGCAATCTTAAGATAATGTTGCAAGAAAGGCTTTCGCATTAGGTACTGCCTGCTGCACTTATCTCACATTCGCAACGCTTTTCGTGTTTAAAGCTTGTATTATTGGATTGGATACAAATTATCTTTTAAGAAATGTTTATACATGTTCAAGATGAAAATAAGATACTTATTGAGACAATAATTTTATTCATCTAAAAACAGAAACTGGCCAACAAATAGTACATTTACTACTTTGTCAAAAGCAAAAAGTTATATCTTGTGTAGTAACTATATACTTATAACACCAGTTTGTGTATGAGGTGTGAGAGAACTAATACATAGGTATAGGTATGATACTCGCCATTATTCGCATAAGTTGGTGCATTGTCTACGAAAGGCGTCAAGTTCATTTTCTCCTATTTTCACACCTGAGACGTCGTCGCTCGCTATTTGTAAATGAGGAAACGTAGGTACGGCTGTTAGTTGTGAAAAAGTGTACAAAAAACGTAACTGCCCTCGAGTTGCACCCGCGGCGGTCTCGCTGATCCCATCTCGGCGTCTTTGATGTGCTGCGAGAGCCGGGCTCTCGCTACACAAGCGTTAATTACATTCAATAATAACATTTGAATCCAGATATTTATGTTAGCGTGATGAACAGCTGAAGAGTCAGCAAAAAATATTGAGATAATAGGTTCCGAGTTTTAAAAGCTTCAGTAGAGTTTTGACTTGTGAGTGTTTTATGTACCTATGTATGTGTAGCCTGTGTAGGTACTATTGTAAAGTAGTCGTAATAAGGGTAATTTAGCTGTTTTAACAATAATCATCGAAAAAGTGAGGTTTTCGAGAAGCTGAAGAAATAATGACAAAACATGTTATGGTGTCTTTTCTTGGCTGGCTTGATAAGAATTCATACGAAAGAATGGATAACAGGATCTAAGTTTGATCGGCATTTCTATCAACATTTAAAATATAAAAGAGTAGTTTTAGTGATACATTTACAATAGTTGTACATATGGTCTCGGGAATTTTTTTACACGTTGGGTTAGTTTTAGTAAAAATTTCTAAGGATCTTTTAAAGAAAATTAAAAACAGCCATCCATTCGTCACGCAAAACTAACGTTACCTACTGATAATGCCGTCAACATTTTTTTAAATTATATTGATTTAAAACAAAAATTACTGGACCGATCATGATAAAATACTTTATAATAACTCCTCTGAAGTCTTTCGAACTAATTTTTTTTTATTAATCAGTTCACAATTGACAGAAATATCCATGAACATACACAAAAATACATATTAGTTCTTCTTTTTGGAAGTCGGTCAAAAAGGATTAGGTACAGTTCTTACATTGTCAAGCTCATACTAATCATTGACTGTCAATCAATTGCTCACACCAAGCACACACTCTATTATAAATATACATATAAAGTCGCTTTCGTTTAAATTTTCACAGTACAACATGTAATTAAGTATTTTTACTGTCTCAGGTCGCTACTCTACACTCGTCATAACTATAACTAAAAAAAACGGAGAAAAATTGACTATTTCGAGGCGTGGCCAGCGGAGGCGGCGGCAGTCAAAGGCCCGGCGTGATCAAAAGCGCCGCCAGCGGACGGCCTCGGCTTTGATCTCGCCGCGCGAAGTGCAAATTATGTTATAAAAGACAGTGAGTGGCGCGCCCGCCGCTTGCTGCACTACTAATTAATTCAACTCGTTGCGTTACACGTACGGCACCCGAGAACGGGCCACGTTTGATTTGATTACATCACTGGCTTCTCATTTGCCGTCACTAAGCAACTATAGTTATACTCACGACATTAAGAGTCTAGATTTAAACGTTATGATATTTATACATTAAGCATGATCGCTTTCGATATCATGTCTTGTAACTAGAAAAGAAGCCTACCCACTGATCTATATAGCCTACCATTACTGAGCACATTCAAAAACTGCAATATCAAATCTTCCTATGGGCATTGAATAAAATACGGAAAGATCACGTTTCGCATTTCGCAGAAGAATATAAAACGAGTGATATTCGCCGACGCAATTTATGGACATTAAACAGTGTTCGTCTGTAAACAACAACCGGTTTCAAGATGGTAGGTTTTGTTTGGGCATTATTTTGCGGCCTGAGTGCGGATAGGGCGGCATTGCGGCATCGGAAGTCGGACAAACGAATTGAGGCCTAGGGACAAGAAAACACAACCTGTAGATACGGCAACTCAGATTCCATCTTATTTATTGCACGCAATAATGACTGAAATATACCGTACACCCGTTTTTGATTTTATAGTTTCTGACATTTAACCTAGCTTGCATTATTACTTTATTTTCATATGCAACTCAGTTTTCTCATAGAATCAAAGAATAGGCAAATTTTTTATAATAGGTAGGTACATATGTAGGTATGTACCTATTGACAAACTCTTCTAGTTGCTCTGATCTCTTGTTATGTATTTAATCATAACCATTGATTTCTTTAAATTAACAGGTGCCGCATCTACAAGATTCATGTCTACTAGCGAGGTTGGTTGTTGTTGTGTAGAGGGGGAGGTGGGGCGAGTGCGGGACGTGACGGGACGATCGCAGCCGCGTGCGTCGACCCGCAGCGAGCTTTGATCTCACCGCGCCGACCGGCCGCGCGCCGCCCGTCGACCGACTCCGGCGAAGTCTACTCTACACGCCCTCACAACTGCCAAAGTTCCTTACAATGCCATGCCACTCAACGAGATGCACTCAAAACTTGGCAGCATGGTATGAATCAGAACCACTTTCGTTATAATCTCTTCTCTGTCCTTATTTGAGTACTTTGTGATTACGGTCGCGAGGGATATCGTTGTCTTGGAAAACGGAATTAAATTAAGTCAGAATGCCGCCAAACTCAATTTAATCTGAGCTTTTACAAGAAGTAAATCGGGGATGATCTTTATCAACCGAACTATAAGTTAATCGGAATTACGGGAGATTCCAACGAAGTGACCCTCTCCTATTCCAAAATGTGATTCAGAGGAGAAAGCGCCACAGGCGTCGATTTCAATACCTATTCACGAAAGGATTACCACGAATCTGGCACAAAAAGATCTAAATCGTGAGAAAGGTTTTGGCTACATGAACAATATGAAACGAAATTGTTTAGTTAATAAACATTATTTGAATTTATTATGATTGGAATAACATAGGGTTCTACTGAACATAATACATTAAACGTGTCAACAGACGTTAAAAATGTTTCATATATTTCAGCTCATTGATGATGTTAGCAGTCTTTATGCTTTATACAGACCACATGAAAATAATCTATCTAATCTAAAAGAGATGTTTTAATAATGTATGGAGCCCTATTATTATTATCTTATTTCCGCAAAAGGGCGATTTTCGCGTTTTTGATGCGTCAATTTTGACATTTGTGACGGATGCTACAATCTATCATGATAGACCAATGTGACCATTAAGGTCAACCTAGGATATAAAAATATTCCATGATGCCATAATTCTACTGTAATTCACAGAAATAAGATATTTTTGTTCACTATGAAGTAGGCAACTAATGAAGGTTTCATTAATACATAATATTAATCAAAACTTAAGGAATTTTTGGTAGACTTACATTGACCTTAGACTTACATTGAAGTCCTTTGTATTAAAACATATTATCAAGAAAGCACACGGGCGGTTGCATGATTTTCTTTACGCATAAAATATAAGCGTTAACATCACGACACAGATTATCATCTGAAAGGAAGTGCGTGGTAAGTAATTATATTGTATGGTTTTAAGCTCCGTCTCCTGACACAACAAAAGGATTGACGATTAAAGACTGTTATTCTAGTCGTGGCGGTTGCCATCAGATTACAGAAGACATTATAAATAAATACCAAGCGAGGGTTGTCAAGTTTTGCTCCGTAAGATAATGCTTAGGTAAACTGATTTGATATTAACACTTGACACAAAATAAAGGTACTTGATAATGGTTTTCATAAGCGCTATTTACCTATTGCATTGCTAATAATATTACATTGGATTTAGTAAAAAAAAACAACTGACTTACATGCCTTCGTCGCAGAACGTCTCTTTCTGTAAAGTCCCTCCAAAATGTTTATGCAGACGTAGGAATCTAAGTATCTGAAAGTTTGATAATTTGCTATAAAATAATATTTAAAAAAATCATTTTCCCGAAGGGTCTTTTTTTGTCAATGTCCCTTACAAAAACTACGGGTGTTATATATATATATATATATATATATATATATATATAAACACACACAAAGGAACGTTTTATATATATATATATATATATATATATAAAACGTTCCTTTGTGTGTGTTTTCCGAACGGATGAACCGATTTTGAGTTTTTTGTTTGTAAGGTGAATAGGGAAACATTTATATACTTAGCTATGTTTCATGAACAGCGATCAAAGATGAAAAATGACGGATGAAGTTTTTTACACAACTCTCTGCTAAAGGTATCAAATAAAATGGCTTGACTAGTAGAATACCTACTAGTGACAAATACACACATATATATATAAACTTTGATTGTAATAAAATGTGAAAAAATCATGATATCACGCCATTTATTTTCTTTTTTAATTTTACATGTATTACAGAATTGTTTGGTCATAATGTTTATTACGGAGAACCCTACCTGAGTCGTTGGTTCGCCAAGAGATCCGATACAAGTGTTACTCGGAAGCGCTATTTCCGACATTCTGAGAACATGTCCTCTCAGCAATAAGAATAGACAAACACTGATTCGGTGACGGATGCTCTCAAGCATTATTATTTTAATATTTGCCACAGCGATATAATGATTGAGTCTCACGACCTTGATCTTCATTAATTAAACGTCGGAAAGCAAACACGTCACGTCTATGTACAAATTTATAGCAGTTTTGATGATGCATCACATCCTTAGTTTTTGTACACCCATTAAATAGAAACAAATATTTATCTAAATATTGGTCTGTGTTTAAATTACACATTTATTTAATTTAGCTCTTGCAAAATATGAGTCCATCTTGCAATGCAAATTTATATAACATAAAAATTATATTTGACTTCCAATCATAAAGTTTATAATAATTTAATGTAAATAATTATTTTAATACCTAATATCAACCACATTAATTATTATAAGTACTATTTCCAGACATTATAATAATAATATCTTTTATCTTATCTAAAAAAAACATTTATAGATCGAGAAAAATCATCCCCATTTGAATGTGCATTTCATCCTAAATTTCCAGCTCGAATTCCTGTTATTATAATCAGCTCTTATTCCAGGTATATATAGTAACTTAAGTATCAACTAATTAAAGCCAGCAGTTACTAAAGTAGAAGAATGAACTAAAGTGCGAAAACTGAAAAAAATATAATTAATAATATTTGGTATATACAAACATGAGGAACACAAAATTAATAAAGGTTCCTGAATATAGTAAAGTAGTTGTTAGTTTTTTCGCAAAATAAAACATAGTCATAAATTAATATCGGGCAAGTCTCGTATTGTCGTTGCAAGGTTGACAGCAGCAACCACAGTATTTAGCTCGCGGAACGCCAACCTAGGTAAACCTGTAAATTTTGGCTTGTCCATTTCTGCGCTTTAATATTATCATGATCGTTGCTGATTGTCAGATATAATATCATCGTTTTAGCGTACTTATTACGTACGCTGATATTGTGAAACGCTTTGGAGAATCTAGTTACCAGTTTCCACATGGAAAGGCCCGTCCAACCGTCGCGTCGTCCGAACAAAGTGACCGGCTGGCCGCCGCCTTCCATATTCAAATACAGGTTTGATTTGGTATCCAGACGGCTTTCTTGCTACTATGTCCGATGTCTCAAACCACTTTCTATGAATTCTCTAATAAGTATTTAAAAATCAGATTTGTTAGCTGGCTTTTTATGTTTATGTATCTACATCCGGAAGTTCCTTCTCATCACTTTCGCTTCTTTATATACGCCCTTTACACTTCGCGGGCTCTACAGATATCGTTTCTCTAGAGCATCCTACTTTCTGCTCAATTCAGCCTATTTTGGTAGATGATTAAGATATTGTCATGCGCAAATGTTCTGTCCCGTCTGATTCTCATCTTCCTGATATAAATTGTGTTTCATATATTTTACTATATTGTGTGTTCCGGCAGCCTTTCTTGAGAGCCAGTGTATTCCAGACTAGGTATGCTCCATCTAGGGCTACAGTATCGCTGACTTCCGTGGTCGTGCGAACTTGTGGTCAAATTCATAGCAATGCAGGATTTAATAAAAATTGGATACCTAGTTATATTTTACTTAGGTATAAGCTCACAGAACAACATCCTGATACTTGCTAGTCAGCAAAGTTGGTTATGTGATCACACTGCCCTTAACGCCTACATAAGAATCTAAAATATAAATATCCACAACATATTCGGGATCTCTGTGTGGGTACGATATACCACCACGTAGGTGCACTAGAAACAGTTATCCGAAACTGACCTAATGTATATCTATGTCTGCGGTTAGTGAGCAGGTACGATGCGCCATTACTCAAAGTCAGAGCAACGAAATTCAATTACTTTTAAGATGATATAGGCATAGTGCCAAGAGCGCTGCGTTGCGACTGTTTCCTCCCCGGATCGCGACATTAGGTAGCCTTTGATCTGTCTAGGAAAAACATCCAACGTCGTGTTTTAGTTTCGTTCCATGTTATTTCGTATCTTCCGGCTACTGACGGACTTAGCTGCTTGTTTAATTTAAACATGGTCGTTTTAGTTGAAATATTTAATTTTAGTACATATCTCGTTGTTTCTTTATCGAAGTAACCTCTGGTGTTACACAGCCGACTCAAGAACAGGATTCCTTTATTTGTTTACTTTTCTTTCTAATGACAAGAGCGCCGCTTCACTATCGCACTTTATCTACCACCTCGTGTAAATAAGCCGTAACCATTGCCTCAAAATAAATAAAGAAAGAATTATTATCGGGCTAGTGTAAACTCCGAGGGAATTATAGCGGGTAAATAAAAAAATAATCGCGGTAAATTATAAGAGAGCATATGTTTTCTTACGCGGTGTTTACCGTACGGAGCAATGAAATTTTTATAAGATTGAAGAGGCTATCCAGAGTGGATAGATAAATTAATGAAGCGCTCGCTTGGCTCTTATTTAAGAGCTAAAATAAACAGAGTTCGAAAAGTAAACAGGATGCTTTGGAAAAGACTTTGTGTGGTTTATGTAAGTTGATTGAGTTCTCGATGGTAGGTATCCCCGCACCCATGCACGCTCCCGCTCAAAGCTCCCTTTGGTCGGGGAGGCAGAGCAAACCCTTAAGAAGCCTTCAAGTATAATTGAATTTACCAACCACTTGATAGGAAATTGCTACCGTACCTATTTGAATTTCATCTATGGAAGTAAAGGGGTCTGTGAATAACCAATTTCTGATTATTACTAGAGCTTTACGTAGGTTTTTACTTTGAATATCTGAAGAAAACTTGATACAAAACTTCACCTATAGATCGAAAATGAAATTCGTGAGACATGATGACATCATGTCTCACGAATTTAACGGAATCGTGATGAATAGCGAAGGGATCGGATTTTGCGAAGGAAGTGCGCTGCCAGTTCAATGCGAACTGTTGAATCGGAATCAAACCCCGGGGCTCGATATCCGATCCAATCTATTGCATTGAGCTAAAAAACTGAGTATTGTTATGACAAGAGAACGCTGAGAACGCACCAGTTAACATGATTCCGTCGAAAATCGCATCCTGTTCTTACATTTATTAGCGCCAGTGCGCTTTTGCGTCCGGTCGTGCGCTCTCCCTAATCATTTCTGTCCAAATATTGATCTTTTTTCGCTTCCGCTGTATTCGATCAACCGGAAAAGGGTGGATTTTAGTCGTCAACCTCGTAATCAATACTCTTTAGACACCCCTTTATTACGTTTTAGTGGGAATTACGATAAGATTTGTATGCTCGTCGGACACGCAACCAAAAGCGAGCCTTTCTAGCTTTCTACACTTTGTGACGTAATAATGTTGCATCGGAAAGCTCTTTGTTATACGTAGTAATATCATGAAGATGGAGCCATTGTGAATCCTGGCTGTAGTTGTTTTATAGTTTATATTTAAAGCCTGCCATAAAATATTTCTTTACGGCGTGAATAAATCACTAAGTTGTATAGAAGTCTTTGTTATATATCGGTGGTCATAAAACAGAAAGCATTAAAATGGTGATTAGGGGTCCGAGTGTCTCATCGTTGGCATACCTACTCATCATTTATGATAACATATCGTTACGTTTATTTGAAGATTCTAAGTCCATTTTGTGTAAATTTTAGTTCAAAGTACCTAATAGACTGCGCTCAGTCATGCAGGTAAGTACCTACATATTATCATTATCGAGTCAAGTAGAGAATTAAAAAGAACCGGTTAAATACGATGAGTGCAATTTAAGATATATTTAATATATAAGCTTCCTATCATTGTAAAGAGATTATAAGAAAATATTCAAGGCGGTAGGCTAGTAAGTCAAAATTCGAAGATTTACGGTTATATTCAGCCGTATAGCTTTCTATAAATCCCATTAATTCTAGAGCACTTTACGTTTTATGAATTTCTGAAAACGCCGTGTCCAATGCAATGCGAGGGTTGTTAGAGGCGATGTCAATGTCAAATGAAGCGACCGAGGATGCGAGCCAAAGCGATGATAATGGAATTTCTGGGAACAGCCAGAACAACCCCTGTGGGGTGTGCCGCGGGGCGGTTAGAGGGGTGGGGGGTGCTGCGGCCCATCTATCACACAGCGGGGGTGCAATTAGGCCGAATTGGATGTGCTGACACGAACGTGGCCGCATCCACGCTGCACCGTGTCTCGCGCTGCAGTCGGCGCCCGCTTGATGTGCACTTGCCCATGCATAATGCATCTAATGCAGTTTTAATTACTGTTCTCTCGATATCGCTGTGGCAAATTTCCTAAAGATGATGATGATGACAAGAAAAACTTCAGGGGCATAAAATATCTCATTTTATTCTGATATACTTAGGTTTGTGATGGGCCCTATGTACCTATAGAATTCATGTCATTCTATAGATACTTTATCTGAACTCAAAATTGTATAAAAGCTTATCTAATTTGTGGGCTGCAGACATTTGTTGGATAGGGAATGGGGCAGGCAAGCACATACCAACCCACATAGTCATGGCTTCCTTATAAATTAGACAGGCAAACAAATTTATCTAATAGCTGCTCAAAACATTATCTGCCGCTTTAAAACCCTTAAATAGTCCATTTAGCGAGTATCTGGAGAAGCCAAAATATCTACCTTAATCATATCGATTCGTTAAGTTTAATTCACATAAAAATCTGACAAAAAGTTAATGTCCATCTAGAGCAGGGCGGCCCGATTGGGGCTGGGGGAGACGTGTGGTGCAGGGAAGGGAGAGGGGTGTAGTAGCGCAGTAGCAGCCGCCGATTATCCACCGATAAGACGTAAAAACAACTTTTTGATTTATGAAGAAAGCTGGAGAAGCAGCTACCGGGTGCCGCCGCCGACCGACGGTCGGTTAGTGAAGTAACTTCGCAACATTTGCTAGTTGTTATACATTTTATAATGTTTTTGACCAGTCATATATAGGTAGGTAGACCTTCGCTTGATTCATAATGTTATAATACACAGATCGCTATTCTTATTTTCGTGGTTAACTTTAAAAGAAAACTTAAAGGAAGTTTGAAGAGTTCAACATACCTCTCGGGCGGATGATAATAAGTTTTGTTATTGTCATAAAACAGAAGCATGCAATTGAGTTCAAAATACAAGCTCATCAGTTCATCTCATTTGTAAGCTTAACCGCAAACCGAATCGGAAAGTCAAGATTGCTGGTAGACCACACATTTATTTTGTGTTCTACATTCTTAGAATATTTTTCAACAAAATACTGCAGAAACACTCAGGGAACATCAGTGCACCTGAAATAATTTTCCAAGAAGAATGGCCTTAAATGATAAGTAAGTTCCTACTTATTATTTGGCTACATTATGGTCTTTTCAAAAGGTCAATACTTTGATAATCATTTAATTAGTGGAAAATATTAGTTAGATACACCTACATAATAATTTTGACGTTTATTATAATAATTTTTATTTGTCGACTGGTAAGGACATCACTAGCGCAGCCCAGAACCGACAACTCGTCCGCGGTCAGATTTTGAAACATGTAAATGAGCGTCGGCGGCTGAACCTCAAAGAAGCCGCGCCGAACCCCGCGAGCCCAAGCCTTTTATTAGCTACGCTTTAATTTTAAAAACATTAGGTATGTCTAAAGAAAAAACTAAATGAAATATTGCAGATTAAGATAAACCCATTGAATATTTTATCCGTTCGGCGTCTTTTGGCGACATGTGACATGCTGATTCTACAATTTATTGCTACCTTAATGGGCTGTTATCTAAATTAATCAAAACTTTAATGAATGCATAAATAAAGTACAGTTCTTTGAAATCAATATTTTCTCTTTATTTTAATGTTAATAACAAAATTAAATGGATAATCACCGCCAACGAATATGCATTACGTATACCTAAAAGATACTTCTAAGTCTTAGGTAGGTAGGTACATTGATGTATAGATACGTAGGTACCTATGCTGCGAGTACGAGTATAATTTCTGTCTAAGGTCGTCGATTTTTATGGCTTTAAGTTTTATGCTACAATCCTAGTATTGTTGCTACATAAGCACATAAGCTAGAAATTAATTTAGACACAAAACGACTTAATTTAATTATCTCTACCTCCAGTGGAGAAATTCTATGCAACCCAGCTGAGTGTTAGCTTGGCGCCACTTTGGCGAGCCAATGTTTGTGCTTTCAATTCTCTCCCTCTCCTTTAAGTGTTTAAACAAGGTCTATCAACTAAAGTTTACATCCTACTCAGTTGATCAACATAGAGAACACTGTTTCATTTCTAATATAATCGTAATAAATGAAATTTACGCTTCTCAAATCAGAATAGATCGCAAATAGATTTCTACTTATGATTTATCCAATAAGTAGGTTCTCGTTACTGATGCTACCCTTAAATGTAATATTAGCAATTATAAAAATTGTAATGCCAATGTAGGTATTACAATTTTTTTCATTTTTACCTTATCCTAGATAGAATGATCTAGGATAACGTGAAATTATAGTTGGGTATACAACTAGGTATATGTTTAATAATAATAAATAACATTCGCAATAGTTTTAAATTATTTAAACCTAAGACTGGTAAAAATACATGAGGCTTAGAAAATTAGAGAAGTCGAAGTTATTCGAGGAATGTTAATGAGACTTGTCTGTAGTGAGTCACCTTACTTGAGAAGTACAACCCAATACACTGTCGCCCGCCACCCCCTACTGATCTAATCAATCAAAGAAAACCACTAAGGCACTGAAAGAATACAACTGGGCATGGAATATGGCAGGCTTTGCCTAGTTTGGGACCTGAAGTCCTTTGTGTGGATGTTGTCCCATATTATTATTATAATATTATTATTTATTTTTAAGGAGAACTAAGTGTAGGGTACCTAGTTTTTTCATCTTTTCTTCCAGTTAAAGTAGGTAACTGTTCTGCAACAAACCCTCCTTCAAACAATATAGGTGCCGTAAAATGGCTTGTTATTTAAGATTTAAAACTTGAATAAAATAATTTAAAACACAAAAATATAGCAATGACGATTCACTTTACACAAACGTTTCCTGAAGAGTTAGAAAATATCTTGTGGGTTATCAACTCTATGGGCGGGGTCGCTTTGATTGATGCTTTTTTTTCGACTACTAAGCAAAGAAACTAAGCACAGGAGTAAATTAAAAACTTGAGAACTGGCACAATACATAGAGTGTGGTGGCCAATCAAGAAAGAAAAAAAAAGGAGTAAATTAAAAAAAAAAACACTTAATAAAATTTGCCACTCATGTTTATTGGTGTCTTTGATTAAGGATATTTTGATCATCTGTTATAAATCATGAATTATATTAATATGTATTTAAGTAATTTATTGCTAAATATACTTGAATAAACACACACCTATGTTGATCTTACATACCCAAATCAACACATAATTAGAGGATATTTTAAGATCATAAAGCTGTTATTTAATTGTTGTCGCGATGACGACTCGCGATATTTCCGAAATGGCAACACTAAAGATGTCGCCAAAATAAATGTCAAGTTGAGTGACAATCTGGTTCAATTTGCCGCGTTGATAATGTCCTTATAAAAAACTTAACATTTTTAAAGTATTGTGAAAGAGCTCTGGAAGAGGATACGACGGCTGTCTATAAGAAAAGCTAAGTGCCCTAGGTTTACTGAATCATCAAACTGTACGAACACTTGCATAATCTTACCTTGTTTATCTATCATTCAGATTCTCCAACTTGCAAATACTTATTATTATTTAAGGATGCCAGATAGGCACTCTCGAAGTGTCAAGGTAGCATCTTTAATGCAATACTACAGGCACAGCTGCACTATCAACTATACAAATTCTCTTAGAGGTCTGTGATTGACCATCGGCATGGTGCCGAACTAGTGTAGCTGGCCAGACTACAAAAGACGATCGATCGTAACTAAGAGGCAAAGGACAGTGCGTCGTTCTGGCATAATCGCAACTAAGAGGCACGGACAGTGCGTCCGTCTTGCATGAAGGTAACTAAGAGGTATGAGACAGTACGTTCGTCTTACATGAAGGTAACTAAGAGGTATGAGACAGTACGTTCGTCTTACATGAAGGTAACTAAGAGGCCTGCATTGGTCACGAGGAAAGGGACGGTGCGTCCTTCTTGTATAATAAGATTAACTATAAAGTCTGTGCAATGGTCATATCATACACTAATAACATGAAACGTTTTTTTATTTTTCTGTTTGATATGGCGTTAGAGATAAGCTTATTTGCCAGCTGATGCTAAGCTAAGCTACAGATTTTTGAAATTATACAAATATAAAGTCAAATGGTAAAAAATAAGAAAAATACTCGTTCCGGTCAAGTTTAATGATATTTCGTAGCCTAGTAACGTGATGAAAACTTTACTAAAGATATTATATATGCCATGCTAATTCAGTAATGCAGTAATCGACATTTCTAGGGCTTTTTATCATCAAGTTCCTTATTACAAACATGGGTTTTAACTAACAAGAATCGCAGTACTTGCACATAAATATTACTTCTGCTAACAAGATCTGCAGCATTCAGCATGTGCTAGACAGTTATGCAGTTAACTACGGTTACTGCTAAATTCATTTGTAGGTTATGTTTTTTGCAACAAATGCTAGTAGAAGCCAAACGCAGTAGTCTTCTAGTCCTGCGTACCGTTTTTCACGTTTGGGTATGGATACTTAAAAACTATAACACGGCTACGACGCAATTAGGTTTACATGCCGTCATATAAAATTGAGATGACCTATGTTAGCCGAACCATTTTTAACCTCGAAGAAAAGTGTGATATAATAAGTTTGAAGGCTATGTGTGTTTGTTTGTCTGTCTATGGCATCGTAGCTTTAAATAAACTTTATTTAGAAAACTAACGCGTGTTTGATTCTAATTGTTTAAAAAACCCGACGCGAGACTTGTCTTAGTTGAAGACACGAACGGCTCATTTCATCACTGATGAAGTTCACCGAATGTGAACGAAACTATAATTGGACCTTTCCAACAATCAAGTACGCGTGAAAACCTGTTTTCTTAAACAATATTTAAATAAACTTTTTATTTATACCTACTTTTATTTTTACTTGATTGTTTACTTTTCAGATCATTTTTATTCAAAACATCTTTAAAATTAAATATTTGAGGTAGAAAATCATAGATTGATTATTATAATAGTTGCTAATATTATGTGATTGTAATAATTCGCTAATTTAGAAATATAAAAATAACTTATCTATAATTTCCTATCAATATCTGATAAAATTGAAAGCTTACCAACACTTAACTAGTACCAGCCATAAAAATAGGTCACGATTGCGAACTAGGAATACAGTATGAATACTGCATGTGTGCGTAGTACGAGTATCAGTACACGTGCTAGTTGATTCTGCAGTAATAAACACAATTACTACATTTGGTCTTAGTGATTTACGATTCTCAAAAGTCGCATACTAGATGAAAATATAGTAATGCGCATTTTCTCCAAATTAAACAGTCAAAATAAAGAAAAAATCATATGTTTAGAAAACTTGATTTTAATACTAATTTCAAAAATTATTTAACTTGCGCTTATTGCTTGGACATCAAAAATTGTTTAACCGCGCTTTTATCGTAATCAGCATTTTGCAAGTAGGTACTGCGTTTGCAATGAGGTGAGCAGATATTATGTATATCTCAGGTAAACCGAAAACAAAGTCGCGCCATATTTTCGTTGGACGCTGGAAAACTTCCTGCATTTTTTTTTCTTTTGATTAATGGCACCTTACGTTCTGTATATTTGCCAGCGTCACGTTTATCAATTTTCGAGTTTTTAATAAATAAAGTTAAGTAAATATTTAGTAATAAGTCATCGTACTCAAGTTAAAGTCACATCATGTACCCTCGCAAAGCGGTGGAGACTTTACCAGGGTTTCTATGGAGATTTCCCGCGAACACGAAAACTACGTTTTCCGTCTATATATCGCTTGCCTACACTTGTGCAAATACACAAGACATTAATGGTTAATAATCTACCAATATTACACATTAAAGACAAAGACAGACAAAGACGCCATTTTCTCAGCGAACGCGGTAAAACTCTCCTGCATCATTGCGATATTCAAATGTGACAGTTAAACGTCAATTGAATTTGACAGGACGAGACGACGAAAAGTTCATTCAAAACACCGGTCATGTGGGATGTAATTTTTGAGGGCTAGAAATTTTACTGTGTTTTTTTCATTCTAGAGCTTATTTTTTATACTAACTCGGGGTCGGTAAGTGTTATTTGTTCGGGGGAAATGGAGTCTATTTCCACTGAACCGGCCGAGCCGCCGAACCTTCCTCCGGTGGTTATACCGACAAAGTCAACTGATTCAGCGCTAACGCCTGGTAATAACAGATCAAGAGAACCCATGGATGAAGGTCCTGGTGGTCCACCTGGTAAGCTTCATATTACTAATAGGGATGCAGTGATGCCTTCAATTTAAACTGTCTACACCCACCCGTAACTAACTATTGTAGGCATCAAAGAGTACGAGAAGACAGACGCAGGTCCATATATTGTCCGTTTGTAAAGAGGAGTCTGACCCAACTGTTGGCACAAGCTTCCGACCCATTAAGTTTGACCAATTTTTGTACTCTAACAAAAAAGAGGACATATGCCGGGATGAGATCCAAAGATTAGGCAGAAATAAAATGGCTGTTAAGTTTAAGTCTTACGAAGCTGCCAATAAGTTCCTAAATAACCTTTTTCTGACATCACAAAAGTATGAAGCCTTTATTCATACGTACAATGTTACAAGAATGGGTGTAGTACGAGGGGTCCCTGTGGACTGGTCAATGGAAGAATTTGCCAACTGCATTGAGATTCCAAACAGCTCAGCCTATGTAGTTAAAGCTAGACGACTAAATAGAAAGGCTCGGAATGACTCCACAGTAAATTGGGAACCACCACAAACTGTTGTTCTTACCTTTAGAGGACAACAGCTACAAGCTGCAAAAATTTACTGTTTTTACTATGCAATGAATGTGGAAACTTATGAATTTCCAACCATCCAATGTTGATGGACATTTGCATTTTGCTGCCGATTTGAACACATAAAACCCCAATGCCGATCTACGCCTAGATGTGTCCCTGATATATCAGCATCCTGTTTGTACTGTTCTGCACGTCACTTCGCGACTGACAAAGCTTGTCTGAAACGGGCCAGGCAAATATCCATAAAAGCTGCCATGGCTCGTGAAGGTATTTCATACCAAGAGGCCTCTTTGTTGTACAGACCTTCAAGACAGTTCAATGAAGTGACTAGGTCTATTCCACTCATTTCTCAACCTGACCCTCATCCTACCATTCCCCGATCCGCCACTACCCCGTCTACATCTTAGTCTCAACCCTCAATCTCCTACAGGAAAACAATCATTCGTAACCCTGCTTCTAGACTCCTTCTGGGCAAATCATATGATAAAACAACCCACCAATTACTTACTCGTACCAATCCTCATTACCGAATGGCACTGCTTTACAAATGCTTCAATCTGGGAATTCTCAGAATGATTTCTTAGTCCAACTCCTCCTTACTCTACGTCATTTCTCAAAATCCTTCCCAATTACCGAACAATGTTGCCCATGTAATATCTCTAAATCTCTAACTTACTGTCTCACAATGGATCAGTTCACCTTGCTCCAGTGGAACAGCAGGAGCCTTCGACAGAAGGTCCCTGTACTCACCCAACTCATTCATAAATGCTGCCCCCTTCTGGTGGCTGTCTCTGAGACATAGTTTGTACCGGTGGGATGAAAAGCTGGATGTGCAATTTTTCTAAAACGTAACCTTGTCTTTTCTCATATTACCCTTCCTAACTTCAGCCCTAAAACTAATGCTGTAACGGTCCGCTCATTTAATATTTTCTTTTTATTATGTATATATATTCCCCAATCCCACCCCAATCACATCCCTGAAATCCATTCAATTATATCTGCTGTTCCTCCTCCTGTTATTGTGATGGGAGATTTTAACGCCCATAACACTTCTCTTCTTGGGGATCTTATCACACCAACAGAGTCGGTAGACATTTACTGGATCTCATTACAGAGCTAAATCTGTGTTTATTAAATGATGGCTCACATACTCGCAGATGGTATCCCAACTAAAATCCTAATTCTGCAGTACACGTGCAGTATGCTCTCCATCTCTCTTCCCTTCTGTTTTATTGAAAGTGCATTATCTTGCTCGTGAAAGTTATCACTTTCCTATAGAGATTCAATTGTGTCTTGTGTAACCTTTATTTTGAAAGGTTTTTCTTCACCAAGTTATTTAGATCAACACTCGGCCTGAAATTGCCTTCGTTTATGCGTATTTTCGCTTTTGTTGTTGTTGCTGTTTGAACGTTGTTTGCTGGACTTACCTATTTGATACACTGACTAATTTGTATCTTTATTTTGATTCATTTTACATATTTAGCCTTCAATTCACTTGAAATCGTGTTTTCGCTTCAAACCATGTGTTTACGTTATTATGTAGATTTTTTCTTTTGTCGTAGAACTGTCAAATCGGAGATGACGTTTCGTTTAAAATCGTCTAATTAATGATCGATGAGTTGTAAGGTAAAATCTTTATCGTTAGTTTTTGTTTCCGATCTTCTTGGATAAATCAATATTTTGCTGTTTGAAATTACATTGTAAACACTATTCAAATTATTCTTATAATCGTTTAATTTGGCCGATTACGACGATCTAATGTCTTGTATTTTTTGTCGATGTTAAGTCGATTTTTTTTCACTTATTGTTCTGTGCTTTTTAAACGTTTTGTTTTAGGAAATAACTGGATTGAATTTGTGGTTCCGGCGACAGTTTGCTTTGTCTTTTGGTGATGGACGCCGAGTCCTAGATATAATTTATTGCAAATGTGAGGATGTTTTTCTTTTGACCGGGATTGGAACACCACGTGGCTGACCAGGATATTGGTTCTAATGTCTGTTTTGGTGTCTGCCTGTGGCTGAATATATCTTCAGAGTGCGTGGTCGATCCTCCTCGCGTGTTAAGGCTGATTACTCCTTGGATCTGCTGTGCAGATTGCTGGTTGCATTGGTGTACGCGTTTTTATTCTCACTACACGCTTCATTACCTCCCTGGACGGGAGGTGTTTCCGAGGGGCTAACCTTCTCTTGCCAAACTGTTACCGGAGGACTTACTCCTCCACCCTGAGCTGTTTCCGGGAGTCTTAAATCCCCCTTACTGCGCTGTAACTGGGAGACTCAATTTTCCTCACTGGATTCTGGTTTGCCAAGGCATTTCTAAATTTCCTTTAAATATTTAATATTATAATTATATAAATTAATATTGTATTAGATTAAATTAGTTAAGACAAGCGAATGGTCCTAACATTGCCCCTTTTCTTATCTATGTATTCCTTAACCTACCAAATAAGGAGTTAGAAGAAATAAAAATCTTTTAAATCCAACCCGGTAGGCTACACTTGGTATATCCCTCTCTCCTCCTCCATCTCCTCGTCTTAAATACAGGCTTTCTGGTACAAACTGGGACCTCTACTCTTCTCGCTTAGACCAAATATTAGTTTCTAGCTCGATAACAAATGTAGAACCGCCTCTCACTATGTATGACAATTTGGTAAACAGCATGCTGTATGCAGACAATGAGAGCATCCCAGTCAAAACTTAGCAAAAACATATGTCTCCTCTCTGGTGGGATGCTGAATGCACCCAAGCTGTGAAAAAAAGAAACCAAGCAGAAAAAATTACAACCAATCTATGACCTTAAGCAATTTCCTTTCTTATAAAACGTCTTCAGCCAAATATAGAAAAACTCTTTCCTCCAAAAAACTGCTTGGTTGGATGAGATTCTGTGAAAGTCTGTCACCCACAACCCCATCAACACTATGGAGTACAACCAACCATCAACAACCCATCAACAGTATGGAGACAAATACGGAGATTCCGGGGCTCTTACATTGCTTCTGATGTTTCTTCAATGGAAATAATAATTCATGGAAACCTCAAATTATAATACCCCTACTTAAGGCAGCCTCAGCGTTTAAACTACAGACATTAGGATATCTCACATTAAGCTAGAATACCTTATAGTCGCTTTTCTGGATATTGAAGCCGCTTACGATAATGTCATTCTTCCAATTCTCAGAAGCAAACTGCTACAGCTGAGAATTTCAGCGAAGATTGTCAATTTTATCTTCAGCCTCTTTTCGGAAAGAACCATTTTAATTAGCCCCCGCTGTGCTCATCCTTTGACCAGAACCATCTGAAAAGGTTTGCCTCAAGGCTTTACAGATTATATACAGCAGATCTAGAAGATGCTATCAACCCTTATTGCCAAGCACTTCAATGAATTGATGACATAGCTTTGTATATCTCCCCAAACAATATATTTCATGCTGAAGAAAATATTAACAATGCTCTGGTATATCTTGACTCCTGGCTTAGTGATCATGGGTTGTCTAACTCAGCTGCAAAATGCAGTAAAGTTGACTACACCAAGAAAAAGACTATTCCTGATATCAATATTATATATATTACAATCAAAATATTCCCCAAAAGAACTCGGTTAAATTCTTAGGAATTTGGTTGGACTCAAAACTTACAGGTGTACCACATTTTGACTTCATAACTATCAAAAGTGAGAAAAACATTAATAAACTACGGTCTCTCTCTGGTGTAAGGTGGGGCTCTCATCCTTTTCCCCAGAGGCTGTTGTACAACTCGATAGTGCGGAGTCACTTGGATTATGGAACATTGATTCTCGAACACAAAAACAAGACTGTTCTTGAGAAATTATCAAAAATTCAATCCAAGTGTCTCAGAATTATACTTGGGGCGATGAAGAGCTCTCCCATGAAGGCCATGCAGATAGAATGTGGGGATCCATCCCTGCATTTGCGTAGGCAATTTTTGGCTGACAGGCTTATATGCAAAGTTATTCATAATTTAAATCACCCTTTAATATTTTCCTAGAGAAACTGCACAATTTAATATACAACAGTTAAATATGCCTTCAAAAGGCCTGTCTTGTCAAAAGTTTTACCAAACACTCATATGCTCTCCCTTTCCCAGTTTGTCAATACCCAGGCAATCCTTTATTCCTCACAAACTTCAATTCGCTTGTTTTCCAATCAAATGTTCTGTTAGATTTTTGGATCACCAAAAATGCAGTGGAACCAACAAACATTTTCTTGTACAACATTGATATTTTTTGGAAGGACTGGCTCTCTGTCTTCACTGATGCATCCAAACTAAATAGAGATGGAGATGTAGGATCGGCTGTTTGGATCTCAAAGTATGGGATTATTCTCAGCTTTAAGTCCCCTTCCCTTGCATCTGTCTTTACCGGGGAAGCTATTGCCATTATTGAAGCCATTGTATACGTTTCCTCCCATAACATCGACAATGTCATCATTTTTCCGGACTCAAAAAGCTGCCTTCAAGCAATTATTGCTAACCCCTTTAAATCTAAAAATTAATTCCCTATTATTCTTAAGATCAAGGAAGAATTACTATAATTTCGAATGCTAGGTCTACAAGTAGTCCTAGCCTAGATCCCAGGACATGTGGGCATCCCGGGAAATGAGTACGCTGACGCCTATGCTAAGCAGACGTCTATTACTGGCAATGAGGATCATTACCAAGTATACTCGCATGATTTATCTTCCTCTTGCAGTCCTGCTCTGTTTAATTCATGGCTGTCTGACTGGCAGAAGTTGAAACGAGTAACAGGGGAAGTTTTATGGCCAAATTCAAGAAACAATTTTAACTAAACCATTGTTCTCAAGATACAAAAAAACAAGCAAACCAGCAACGTCACGCTTGCACTCCTGTGTTTTTAGCATAAATCAGTACGCGATCACTCACTATGTGAATGTGGTCTAGCTATTGGGACTACCGAACTTATATTCTTTGAATATCAAAGGCTTCGCTGCTCCCTTTATGACATGAAAAGTTAGCTGGAATATCTGCAGGAATCAGATATTCCCCGCCCCGCTAACTTTTCCTCTCTGCTTCCCCTTGTCTTCACTCCTTTTGTATATATTTTAAATAAATTTATTACAATTAACAATATTAAACTATAAATGAAGCCCTGCAATTTGTTGTATATTTCATGTTACTAACATTTGTGCTGTTTTGTACATGTCCTTGTGTTTGTTTCAGGTTTGTAAAAAAGTAAGCTCAGATACAAAATTTTCTTTCATCACCGAACACCTGCTCAGTTTTTTAAATGGCGTTACTAGCCAATCTTACTCGTATCAGCGTCTGTCTTTCTAGTCACGCGACATTGGCAAAATTGCAGTTATACCGCAGAGGCCATAAAACAAATGTTGAATAGAATTGACCGTTCATGCGCGGTATCCGCTTCGGCCATTATGGAAACCGAAGTTTGGAAACTGGTTTCCTAATGGTTTCAGTTTGGGTAAAACTTCTTTTCTTTTAGTCTATAGGATAACGCCCAGTAACGCACACATGGCAATGTCTACACCGCTTTACGAGGGTCTCTATAATACGTAAAGTTATGCAATTACAATAGTTTTTATTCTTCGATCGTACATTTTATTGATACGTGTTAGTCTCAGTAGTTCCTTTAGTCCCTTTGAGGGAACTTCAGAGACAAAAAAAGCACTGTAGTTCTTCTAAAAAAACTGCAGAAGGTACTACTTTGAACAAACGGGCGATGGTACGCGACGCAGAGAGAATGATTCAGCTTTTTTTTTAAATAGTGCAATATGGTTTTTTTGTCTGTAAAAACAGGGTGTAGCAAAAGAAACCCTATTAGTGTTATAGAAGTTAACTCTGCACAGCAGCGCAAGTACGGTTTTATTCCGATCGGTAGATTAACATAGATTTTAAACGTTCTAAACGCTTTATATCGAATATTCCGATCACTGTTGTGGACTCGACACAGTCGGTATAAGTTATCGAACGCATGGATAAAGTTGCCAATTGTGGGGAATTGAGGCCTACCGCGAGCAATGCACTGGGAATGGCAAATATCTTGAAATGGCGGGGAATCCAGACCTATTAATTTTTAAGTACCTACTTTAATAAGAAATCTAGTTAGAACTTGGCGGATACAGGAACACTACTACTAAAATAATGAATGCAACATCACTCAAAACCATGCTGGACAGTCATCTAAAAATGTTTTTTTTTCTTTCTAAAGCTTAAATACTATTTCTACATAATTGTTAATAGTCTAGGTTTTTTTTATTCGTGTAATCGCTTGAAATTTTTTACAAATTATGGTGAAGTCAGTGTTTTTATTCTAATAATGTCATTTTAGTTATTTTGTGATAAGCATCCTCAAGAAATATAATTTCGGGGATTTGACTACAGTGACGCGGGGAATCGAGTTTTTTTAATAGCAGCACTGCGCATGAATTCAAAAACGTTATACTGACGTTTGTTGTCAAGTAGATGCGATAAATGAAATCAGATAATGACATCTAAAATCTTCACTACAAAAGATATAAGAAAGAGTTTCTTATACTAGGACTCAATCATTTATTGAATACGAATAGATAAAAAACAATGAGTTTTCAGTTGTAAATTACGCAGGCGGTATGACTACAACTTCAAACTTCTCCTCCTGGCATACAATAAAAAAAAAAACATTACGATATTATGTATTGATGTAGAAAATCCCTACTGATAGAGAAAAATGTTTATTTTCCACTTATTACTACTAGGGGGGATACGTGGATATTTTACTTCCACGTATTTCTACATATGATCAAGTACAAATGGAAGAAAAATTAAAAGAAAAGAATGTAAAGACGAATTAGGTTTATTTTATTGTATAGGTTTGAATTTAATAATCAGTCTAAATATGTAAGTGATATTATATTTTATATTAACATATCTAACATATTATGTCCAACAGTAATCTCTCCTGTGATCAGTTGCATTTGTGCATTTTGTATCAAGTAATCACGAGTCACATAATTGTCCTCTAGCTTTTGTAGGGATACCTGGAACTGCCGGTTTTACCGAATGTTATCGACGATCAAATAACGATGCTAAGATCCGTACTTGCAAAAAACGTTAAGTCATATCGATTTTATCGAAAAGTTATTGTTACCTACGTAGAACCGTACTTGCACTCTTTGCCGACACGTTTGAAATAGCTCTATAGTTATCTTTATGAATTAGTGTTACCACTGCCAATTTCGATTACAGTAATTGTCAATGTCATGTTACTAATGACATGACATTGACAATTACTGTAATCATTTGAGCTTTCATTCATTCATCCATTGATGGCAACGGAGAAGTGATTTTGAGGTTATACATATTATTTTACTGAAACTGTAAAAAATTACTATGGGTAAAGTGCGAAAATCTAAAAGTAAAGTCAAGAAAAACGTACCAGTGGACAATAATGACCAGGAAGAAGATCTCCCGGTAGACAGTAAAGAAAATGCAATACAAACCATATTGGATCAATTGCAGGTTAAATAATTTATTTTCAAATAAAAATCGATTTAGAGATGTCATATTTCGTTAGTTATGTGATTATTTTTCCCGGCAAATCTATCTAGACGATGCGGTTCGCTAACTTACTAGAATAGCGGATCTTTAATTCACCGAACTTGTTTCATAGTAATGGCACTTTTTGCTTATGTTACAGGCTGCAGATGTCGAAGAAAAGTATTGTGGACTTCAAACCATGGCACTTTTAATCGAAAGTCCGGAAAATATTGACCAAGTTATTGAAAGAGGATTGGTAAAGGTTGCTGCACCACTACTCTTAGATACTGCAAGTTCTGTAAGGAATGCGTCTGCTGGTATGCTCCGAAACCTCTCGACTGTAAAGATGGAAGTGTGTGAAGCTATGATGGAGCAGGATGTGATGACTCCATTGACTTGTTATTTTCATGAGGTTTGTTTAGCATTATATTTATCCAATACCTTAATTAGTAGTCAGGTTTAAAACATTTGATCAGCTATTATTTAGAGTATTGAGTCAAAAGCTATTTAGCTTTTGACTGACACAATAGTTTAATGCATTAGTTTTATGAATTTCATTTAGAATTATCTTGTAGAAAAAGTTTGAATTTTCTTCTTAGTAAAAATGGTACTCTATTACTACGACTTTGCTGTCTGTCCACCTGTCTGTCACCAGACTGTATCATTTGAACTTGAAATTTGGCTATAACAATTTCTAAAAAAAATAATAGATATGTATTTAAGGGATATGTAATGCATTTCCCATACAACAAATGTGATTTGTTTTTCTGTTTTATTACTAGATTTTAAGAACAACAACAACAGGTAGAAACTTGAGCTAATATTGTATAGATAATGGTATGAATCCTTTCATGCTCTAGTCTGGATGAATATGTGACCTATTTTTAAATATGTTTTTATGTTATCAGAGGACTGGCTACTACAAAGACTAAACTAAAAAGACTATATTTCGTCAGTCACTTAGTAAGAACAGCGTCTTTTGCACATAAGGATATCATTCAACATATTGTAGCCAGCTACCCCTTCCACAGCTTTTGTGAGTGCAAAGATAATAGGTATATTAATTTTAATAAAATCAAACACATTTATGAAATCACAAATACAGCTTACCACATCCTTAGCAACAGAATTGTTCACAACTGGAACAGGATGCCTGGATATGTGATCATTGGAACATCCATAAATCCTTATAAAAATCAACTGGACAAATGGTTTTACGACAATCAACTATCTCTTGCTAACCTTTAAAGACAATTTGTGCAATGTATTGAACAATTAATGAATTCAACGAAAAATGGTTTAGGTACATCAGTTGGAAGCTCCTTGCCTATTATTAAATAAATAAAATTAATATAACCTTTGTGTATTTGTTCTTTTTGTGAAATTTGTTGTTTACTTGCTGGTACACAACACTCCCAAAGTGGGATGTATGGTCATGAGAAGTCTACTTCAAATTAATTTAAGTCAGTGTTTTATCTAAGTCAAAGTTGTGTCTCTAACACCTTTTTTACAAGGCTTTGTACCTTGATAAGTGGATATTCTGTATATAAAGTTGCATCAATCTTTTATATTATTTTTAAGGTGTGAGGTGGGTAACCTTAAAAATATTTAATATAAGAAGTCTATGTAATCCCCTTAAACTTTGCCTTTAAAATTACAAAATATCCTTAACCTTAACAGTTTAAGGTTAGGGATATTTTTGTATTTTTAACTTTTTCTTGCAGCGTGCTGAGACTTGGACTCCAGACCCTAATTCGAAATCAAACCAAGAAGATATTGACACATTAGTTCAATGCATACATTTGCTGTTGAATCTGTGTGAAAGTTCAGGTAAAACAAAACACATTCTTTATACATAAAGAAGTAACTTAGTGAATTAGGACCTAATTCTCTAACAAATCAGAAGATTCCATGTTGTAAATGCGCGTCGTGTAACATTTCTGCCTTACATGTTGAAAAGTTCATATCAATCCATAGTGTGCATGGGTCCTTTCTGTACAAGAGTGTAGGCATAGTCCACCACACTGGCCAAATTGCGGGATTAGGGACTTCTTATCGAAAGCTATTCATTTTCCCGTGGTAAGTGGTAGGGGGTTTTTATTGCTCACTTGGCTAGCTACCACCCTCAAGTCGAAAATCTGACGCCAAACACTGATGGTGTCTTCTGGCAGCCTTCTTTGAGCTACAGTGTTACTGACTTCCGTGGTCATGCCAGCTTGCGGTCAAATGCCTGTGTTGGATTCAAAATAAAACTACTTTTTTCAGATTTAGCAGTAAAATACCTTGGACAAACGAGAATACTGGACATTCTACCAAAATTCTTGACTTACGATGAATCAACATCTAACAATGACATTGTAACAGCTGTACTGCAGTGTCTTTTTGTAGTAGTTGAAGATAACCCGGCTGCTATGCAGAAGATTAAAGCTAACTCAGAGAATCAACTTGAAAGGCTCTTATCTCTAGAAGGGAGTGATCCTTCTGTGCTCCTTGTGAAGACTTTGTCTGCTGGTGTGATAATAAACACTTGTGGAGGAAATATTGCAACTCTGCCTGCTAATGTTATACATCTGATCATTACAATACTAGCAACGACACTAGCCATTGACCATCGTCTGGCTTGCAGTCAGCTGTCGAGTAATATCCCTTTAGTAAATGCGGCTGGTAAAGTGCCTGAGGTGAAAGGGAAGGAGGCTCAGGTGTTAGAGAAGCAATTGAAGTCTGTCACTCAGATGTTGGATGCACAGCAAAGTGCAGTTGAAATTGTTGCTAATATCTGTTCTTGCGAAGGTTAGTATGATAACATTTGACCTCTGATGCATAACATGAGGTGTCCTATGGTAAAGCTATTCCATTCTGATATTCAGAAATAAAATTACCTTAGTTTTTAAGTTTTGTTTAGAAAACTAATGCGTGTTTAATTCATTTTGATTGAGAATGCGGGTTTTTACACATACCTGATTGTTGGAAAGTCCAATAATAATTTCGTTCTTATTCGATGAACTTCATCAGGGATGAAATGAGTTGGTCGTGTCCACAACAAAGGCAAGTCTCACACTCGAAATTAGTTGGACTTTTCCAACAATCAAGTATGAGTGAAAACCCATATTGTTTATCAAAATCATTTAAGTTGCTGTCAAAATTGGAGTCTTGGTCTTATTTTATTTAAGTAGGAGTATGCTCTTGTTCCTTTTATATGTATAGTAAGGTCGAATTCTTCAAATTTAAGATGGAGAAAATGATGACAGTCCAGCAAATGATTCAGAAAGTGATGAAATGGATGATGATACTAACCAATTGAATGGTGAGCAAGGAGTTCTGGCAGAAGACAGGCTGCCCACACATGTGATGGAAGCTATAATATCACTGGAGCTGTTTGAGAAGGTGTGGGCGCGGACGCAAGTACCTGCACAGAATGTATTGCTGATATTGAAAGAATATGAGGGATCACTGATCATTTACAAAAGGTATTTTTAGGCCACATTTACTTTAAATATGCAAAATGATTTATTCATGCTAAAAATACATATATGATAGAGCTACGCCCACCAAACTAGGCGAAGTTGCCTGTATTTTGCCGGATAGTCTTCCCTGACAATTAATTTGATTAACTAATAGTACAGATAATGTAATGTTCAACTTAATTAATTGAATTCAATTCGCAGTTTTTTTTTCATTTCACCATGTCAATTTATAAATTTTATTAATATTTTTAAACTAGTTACGTATTAAAATTTTATAAAAATAAAATTAATTTATTGTGATGCTTCGCTATGATTGTCACTATACAAAACTCTTGCGTAGATTATACATAATATTACTATACATTTCATAGACAAAACTAAAATTGCAGGGTAGGTACGCGCACCACGCGCGTATCTAACCAACTGGATCTCTTGTTAAATTTTATTTTAGCACTTGATGCAAGAACAGCGCGTGGTGTTATAAGTGTGACATGTCTGTGTGTCTGGCATTTAAGCTCCTGAGCAGATGAACCGATATTTCTTGAATGAATGGTGAATTAGTCGAGAGTGTACAAACAATCAAACAGCTAACTGTTGAAAATTGGTCGAAGATGGCCGCCACTACAAAATGGCGAATTCCATAATTTTTTCACAACTCTCAATGTGGGTTTAAAATAAAAAAGCTTGACTAGTAGAATACTATACACTATGATACATTTCAAATCCAAGATGGCTGTCACCACAATATTGTGATTATTTCTTTGTGAGGTGTTTTTATATGTTGAAATTAATTTTGTCCTTAATTATTGAGGCATACCCATGTGGTTAATTGCCATTTTATGATTGTTCACTTGAGGTAATAATTCTTTGTGGAATGTTAATTTTTATCTTAGTACGAGTAAGCTATTTGCTATGGTTTAACTCCAAAATAGCTGTCTCATAATGGTCTCTAATTTTACTAAATATCTTAGTTATACGAGTATAACTATGTTTGTTGTTTTTGTATATGTTTCAGACTCCATACTTTACAAACTAGAGCCCTACTATGCATAAACAATATGCTATCTACTCTACCTATTGAAAACCTTGGCGGAGTGAACGGCGTCTACAAAGTGTGGGTAGATGCAGGCAAGCTAGTTTTCAAACAGACTTCGGAAAATGTGAACCTCCTAGAATCTGCTACAGCAGTCATGAGAGCTGCTTTGGACAAGATAAAATTTAGAGAAAATGGCAACACTACTGATTGTAATCTGTTTAGTGATCTCGCGCTATCAGATATAGAGGTAAGAACATCTACCTGTAATTAGGTAGTAAGGTGGATTATAGCTTACACACACCTTTATACAGGAGATTACCCAGCTATAGGACGCATATAGGTTAAAGCAAACATGTGTAGATATTTGCTATGAACTTCTGATATCATGTATCATGAATCATTTCATGTTATGCAAGATGAAACTGGCACTAAGTACTTTCCTTACACCTTATCTGAGAACTTAATGCAAACAATTACATCATTGCAGATAATGCTAGCAGGCATCAGGGAATGTCAAGTGGCAGAGATAAGGTCCAACCTGATACGAATGACTGGACTGTTAGCGCTTCTGTTAGTGAACAGCTTGAATGACACCACTGCTACTGTTATATGCACTATCACGGAGTTTATATTAGAACAAGCGCATAAGGAAAGTGATGTCTGGGTACTGGCAGAAGCTATAGATACTCTGGTAGATCTATATTCCGAGGATGAAACTGATGCGATGGCAGCTAAAGTCAAACTGGTGGAGAAGCTCCAGATGCTTGCGCCTATTTTGAAGAATAAGGTAAGTCTGCCTAAAATTGACAACATTTCAAAAAAATACCCCCATTTTTATTACGACAGTGGAATTTAATTCGGAATGTAAAAAGCAATGTAAATGTAAAAAGTTTTTTGAGATATTTGCAAATCTAAGAAAAATTCCGACTAATGTTAGGTCTCGTCAAAATCTCGTAAAA
This sequence comes from Ligdia adustata, assembly GCA_947049295.1. Classification (NCBI taxonomy): domain Eukaryota; kingdom Metazoa; phylum Arthropoda; class Insecta; order Lepidoptera; family Geometridae; genus Ligdia; species Ligdia adustata. The sequence continues at coordinate 8,892,144 of OX346214.1, read as the reverse complement.
ATGTATGTTAGTTATGTCTGTTTTTAAATGATCTGAAGTCTGTTGGACATCATTTAATTGATCACAAGGGTTGTTGATGAGTTTTGGTTGACGTTAAGCAATAAATTGTCGCTAAAATAACCATGTTTTTGTCTGCTGTAAAACCTAAATTCGTAGGTTTTTTCGGTATAATATGTAACATAATATTAAAATGGTCTCGACGAACAGATAATTAATTGATTTGACCAACACACCATTACTAAACTAATCTAATTTGACAGGTACAAAATGGTCTCATCTCTTTTTGATTCTACAAGTGTGAAAGTGGATATAATTTTAGGAACTTTTAGTTGAAAAGAATAAAAAACTTAACTCTTTTTAGCACGCACAGCTCTGATTTAATGCAAAAACGACGAGGTGCTATAAGTTTAACGTGTGTGTGTGTGTTTGTATGTATGTATGTATGTATGTATGTGTATGTCTGTGTAGTTCCCAAACGGATGGACCGATTTTAATTTATTTTTTTTGTTTAAATTATGTATTAGTCGGTATTGTTCTTAGCTATGTTTGATGACAATCGGTCTAAGATGGCCGCTGCCATAAAACGGTGGAGTACAATTTTTCACAACTTCCTCAACTACGGGTATCTAATGTAGGGGCTTGACTTGTAGAATACTATCGCTATGATAATTACAAATCCAAGATGGCAGCTGAGGCAAATGTCAGGGGTTTATAAAATTCTCAATTACTTGTACATTACATTTTAAATTCCGTCCAATTTGCCGTTGATGAACCATACATACATATATCGTATATAGACAGTAAACTCATGCCACATAATTTATTTATTGCAGGCGAGACAACAAAAGAAACTCCCTAAAGAGTACAAGGTACTTGTAAGCACAGCGGTCTCAAACTTACCCAGATTTATACAGTACAAGAAAAATAGAATAAGCAGACTGTAACTAAAATTATCTGTGTATATTGTTTGTTAGATAAGGAACAGATTTATAATATTTACTTATAAGGTAATAAACAATTTTTACAAAAACATGATGTTTTTATTCTCTACTAGCTGCGCCTTTTGGTGTTACCTGCGTTAAAAAGTACCCTGTGTTAATCCAGGGTCTAAGCGACGTCCGTAACAAATTTACTCCAAATCTGTTCGGCAGCTTTAGCGTGAAAGAGTAAGTCACATACATTCATACATTTTTACAAATGTTCGAGATTATTATATAAAGTAGGAAGGTAGGATATAATAAGAAACAACCTGTAGTAAAATAATAATTTATTGTACAACAATGACTGACCTCAGAAATGCTAATCCCATAGTGACAAGATGTTTTAGGAATCGTTTTTGGTTGATACTACTTACGTAGAAATTCAGGAACGTTTTTATAATTTAGATATTTTCTTAAGTTTACGAAACTGTTACATATGTATTGAAATTAAACGACTAATGTTACGAAGGCTGAAAATATTTAACAGAAAACGTTTAACCGAGTGATGCTAAGGAATTAAAATGTCGCGCAAAAAATGAATAAATTATGTATAATATAAAATAGATATTTGTTAGAGTTCGTGCGGAAAGAGAACAGTCATGAGATTTGAGGGCGCCACTGTGCTTATTACTTTTCTTGACAACACAGGTTACGTTATGATAGCGTGACTAAGATAAAAAAATATTTATTTTTAGTACATTCTAGGTAGGCTGGTGCTGCCATATAAAACTCGTTAGCATTGTTAGTTCCATTTTGCGCCACGCGATGGTTCACTTTCCTCACAGACTGTGTTTTTTAGATGTCAAACAGGCCAACTAACCAATTCTGAATGACTATTACAATATATATGGTAATACAGACAAACAGAATTAAATCTCAAATTTAATAACGTGCCAAGAAAATGTATAGATTTAAGATTAAAATCCAAAAGACAAATAATAGCAGCTAAACATTTATAAATAAACTTTTCTACACCTACATAAAGATCCCATGGAATAAATATGCTATAAAGCTTCGTTTAGTTTAGACCTATGCAAAAGCAAATAAATAATGATATTTTGCGTATAAATGTTAATTATCACAATTGAATTCCTTACTATATAGTTATGCTTTTGAAAATTTACAACAGTTTAGCAAAAATCTTGTTGAAGGCACTCCAAAAGGCATCTTTGACATAAAGATAGAATGATATTGTATTAATTTAATTCCCTTACGTTTATAACGAGATCCAATTATCTAAATACTCTTTCCATGATATACAGGGTGACTTATAATCAACTAGCATTCTCTTAACGACACTTGTTCTACGATTTCAAAATTCGCAAGAAAAGATTTTCGATAAATTTGGCCGCACGTAAATAATCATTATGTAAAGCAAATATTTAAGAAGATGCTAGTTGATTAGCACTCACCTGTACATATCATCCGTTTTTCTAGTATAATCTTTACAATTTTGTACCGTCGCAAAATCTTCATTGGATACAACACTAGCAATATGATTCTCACTATATTTTGTAAATTTAAGGTGAATTTGAACCACCGTAGTGACTTCGCCTTGGCTTTGGTATAGGATTAGGTGACGATGCACCGCTTTTATCGAATCTCTTTTTTATTTCTTCTACCGACAATCGATCATCCGCGCTCGGGATATCGTCTTCGTTCAGGGCAGAATTCAACTTACTTATCTCCCTTTCTAGTTCTCTTGTCGCTCTATCTATTTCTATAAACTCCTTTTCTGTACTTGAAATCGTGATTGTGTCAATGCTCTGCTTTCTAGCAGTCTCGTCGTATTTGCAAATTACTTTTTGTGGTTCGTTGTTACCGTTGTTATCTTTGTTTGCAAGGTTCTCATTTAGGTTAATGTCGTAAGTGACATAGGTTGTATCTAGGTTGTTGTGAAGGCTCTTGCTTCTCTTGTTGTTTAGCGCATGGAAGTCTTCAAGGTTGCCGCGCCGCAATCGAATGTCGTCTTCGTTAACGCTGGAGTTTCTTCTATACTTATGGATGTCTATTTTAGGGAATGATACAGAATTTAGAATGTCGTCTTCAGAGCCGCTTTCTTTTAAGTTATTTTCTTGCATGTAAGTTTCAGCTTCAAGCCTTTTGTCTTCTATTTTAGATTCGTCCGCTCCGTTGTGCACTTGGCTTGTTACAGTGATTGTTTCAACTCTTCTTTCGTTTGTGACGTTTGCACTGTTCGTTAGTTCAACGCCGTTAGTGTTTATGTCTTCGTCTTCAATGATTTTTAGTTCTATATTGGGCAGCGTCTCGTTTAAATCTTTATCGACGTCTGCTATGGTCGTATTTTGATCATCAACTTCACTTATGTTTAGTTCTGAAGTTTCGCTGCTTACCTGAAAATACAAAGTAATAAGTACATAAATATCGAAAACAATTTTGCTAAACGAAAATATCCGTCTGAATACAGAATGATGTTCAGGTTTGAATTTTACTACTAGGTAGACATTTTGACTATCATTCAGCACTACGGAAATAGGTACATCATAGATGTATTACTCGTTTGTGCCAAACTACCATGAAAGCTAACAGTTTGAGCGATACTATTGAGCTTTTCTTAATCGGTATCAGTAAGAGCGATAATCAGAGCTATGTACGAGTACTTATTGCGAGACAGTAAATTACAACACTTTAAAAATAGTCAAAACCGACTTTAATTCGGCAGGCTAAACTTACATACCTTAAAAACAGAATATCATTTAGTAGTCAAAAAATTAAATGTTATTATGGTAGGTACTCAATTCGATTGTATTTCATTTATGTTTGTTACCTGATTTTTCAGAGTCAGGTGGACCGATAGGTAAGGTTTTCATAGATAAGGTACCTATACCTCTCACGTAGTCCCATTTTAATACTATCAAAATCGGCCAAGATGTTGGATTAAAAAAAAAAACATTTGAAGTTCTATCTAAATCTTAAAAGAACCTTTTCGTTTATGAAATCAATTAATAAATTAACAACAGTTTATCGTCGTCTTACCGAAATATCAGCAGCGGCGGAAGTGGAAGGGCTGCCTACAGGCGGGGGCGGTGGAGCGCGCTTCTTCTTACGTCTTGCGGCGCGCACCGGCGGCACCGGGTGCTCGTCTTCCTCGAAGGGATTAGTACTCGTCACGCTTAGCCGAGAGCCGGACACCTCGCTGCGAGCCATGCGGGGTGTCACGCTGCTGGAACATACGTTAAATAAAATTATTAAAATTACATAATCATTAATTTTCGTATCAACCCATAGCTTCCCAGTGCTGGGCAGAGGAACACCTCCTTCATAGAGGAGATCTCTGCCCAGCATTTAACGTACCTTTCCCACGCTTATCTTGAAAACAACCCTGCTAATAAAAGACATTTTATAACTTTATAAAACGTCTCCTATTCTGCTCTCTGTCTCCTCTCTCCTCACGATGTTTTCTTTCACCGTTTAGGTAAGTGTTAATCTATGTATTTATATAAAAGTGTAAGGATATTTCTCTAATAGGATTCATCGCATAGGCTAAACCCTTGTTCAACCTAGAGTCATGAAATTTGGTGGGTTTATTCATTATAATGTTTAGGTAGGTGTACTAAGAAAGGATTTATGGAAATTCAACCTCCGATTTAGGAATCCTCAATTCCAAAATTTGTTTGTATTCCATTTTATGTCGCCCTACCCCCTGTTGGCTATAAAGTTAGCTAGACTCTTTAGTAGTTTTTTTCTGTTTCATTATCACACTGTTACTATACCCATAGCTGTAGGTATATAGGCACACTTTTTCTACGCAAGTATTAAAATAAGTAGGTATATCACGTTTGATCACGCGATAATTATCATTACCTAAGTGAGGCGAGCTCGCTTATATGCTCGTAATCTGCTACCTTTCGCAAACTAATATAGATATAACAAAACCTAGGTATATTATTATTATGTTATATTATCTTTATTTCAGATCAGAAATCTATACAGTAAATATTCACAATAGAGCATCTCTTAAACAATAGTGTATACCCAATGTTGCAGTAAAGGACAAGCGTATTTATCTTCTAAATTTGTTAAGATGCTGTTGTGGCTGCTTCGCACCCTACTTAGTAGCGAAAAAATCCTTTTTCGTATAACAGCATGAAAACCTTCCACGCGGGCTTCCGCAAACATACCACATGCACTGTAATATTTTGGCAGCCTCAAAAGCATCCTAAAAATATTGTTGTATTGGACACGTAGAGCGTTGATGGATCTCTGTTTATAATGAACCCATAGGTTGCTAGTGTAAAAGCACTGACAATATGCTCGGAACAGAGTGATTTTTACTTCTACCGAACATCTTGCAAACCTACAGGCCTATATATTTCCTCTTACCACCAGCGCTCTACGCTGCCTTTCAATATCTACATCATCTTTCAAATCTTCCGTGACAATGTGCCCCAGGTATTTGAATTGTTTGACAATATTTAACGGTGTGTCATAGAGTCACACTAGGGACACATAGTCAGGAGCCATATTATTACCTATAAATATCAGTAGTTCACTTTTATTGATGTTATATTTTAAACCATGACTGTTCGCAAAATCTTCACATGTTTTTACAAGTTTTCGAAGTCTTCTGATATTGTTAAGCATCTTGCCATCGACCATCCGACATGCATGCTACTGAATCGTCCAATTAGCTGATCTATATATAAATTAAAGAGTAAAGGCGACGACAATCCTCCTTGCCTCACGCCACTCTAGATTATAAGTTTCTAACATTTTATTTGACTAGTTTACATAGTTGAGTTGATTTTAATACCAGAAATTAAAAATATTAACAAGTTCAGGAGGAATTTTACCGTCAACTTTTTCCGATAAGAGCTGATATGACACGCGATCAAAGGCTTTTGATAAATCTAAAAAAACAAGTATACACTGGGGTCTTTCTTATGGTGTAATACTCGACTGTATGCTTCAATTGTACAGATGTAATGGTATGGTACAGATGTAATAAAAGTACTAAGAGCCCAGAAAAAAGCTATAAGAATTATATTTGGACTGCGTAAACGGGCGTCAGCTAGAAATTATTTTAAGAATAATAGAATCGTGACGGTTATATCTTTGTATATTTATAATTGCCTCCTAGAGATCTATGAAGATAAGGATATTTTACAGAAACAACCATATGCGCATAATCTAAGAATGGATGAAAGACGAAAAGAGATACTATGTAAGCCGAAAAACACGCCTAGCCAAAGTTAGAAAACAAGGTATTTATATTAAGATATGTATGTTTGACAAATTGCCCCATGCCGTAGTTAATCTTCACGCAAACGATTTTAAACGAAAAATAAAGCGGTTTTTTGAGTCTACCCCAATTTACTCGGTCAAAGAATTTATGAACATGAAGCTGACTGAATCTTCGTTCGTGAGTGAGCAAACATAATTTTATAAGTAGGTGATAACTAAATTTATTATAAGACTTATCGTTATTGTTCTTTCTTACTAATAATTTTAATTTAATACTGAACTTATATTTAATTTATATAACATATTGTCAAATCCAACTAAACAATTATAGTCAAAACTCACAAACTAATAATGACATTAAAGTATCTTATTATATAATGACTTTATTAAATTCTACTCACATTAATGTAAATTATTTTAGAAGTATTATTATATCAGTAATTTATCTATTAATCTATACTACATAATCTTATTTAAATTTTGTAATTAAGTGAATTGTAAAGTTTTTGACATAGGTACATTTGAAATTTACTAAATTAAATATTGTGTGAAATATTGTAATGTGACTTGCCTAGTATAACATAAGTGGTTATAAGGCCAATAAATAATTTCATTTCATTTCATTCATTTCAATTTCAAAATGGCACTTTCAGTAGACACATTAGGCTGGAATCCAAATTGAGCATCATTTAAAATTATGTTATCTCTGAGGTGACTACTAGGAGTACTTTGGCTGTTGTGGTTGCCAGTGAGATCGGTCTGAAATTGTCTTTGTATGTCTCCTGTGGTAGATATACATGATTTATACAGAACGCGTATAGCATAGAAAGGACACGAGATAATTGAACACCAGCATTTTCAAAATGCTCAATGCTGAGGCCATCGTATAGTTCAGTAGTCATAGCAGAAGCGCCGCCCAGTGTAGATTTACTTCGATACTTAAACCTACTTACCTGCATAGGGTAGGTAGATTTCGGAATAACCATATTTCATAAGGAAAATAAAAATCAATAGAAGTTTCTTTTACAAGGAATCCAACGCTCTTTAATAAAGATAGGCAATGTTGTAAAGGAAGTAAAAGCCATTATGTAGTTAGGTAGACAAACTACATTCTTCCTGATTATATGATACTAGATACTATGATCAGTTACAGAGGTATTTATTACCTTCCTGATGGTAGCATACCCATATAATATTTTCAGCTAATTGGTAATTTATCTCTTGACATCCAACAACTAGGGTTATTATCAGGTTCACAAATTAAACATGGCAACTCTTGATATCTTTGATCAGGTTGCATCAACGGGCTGCATATCGTAGCGAAATAAATATATTGTATATGCTATACGTATACCGAAGTAACCGAAACATGTGGTTTTCAGGTTCGGAAGAACATGAAAGTCGGATTTTTCACACATTTTACAGACAGCCGATGAACCACACTATGGTAGATATTATGTATCGCCATGAGACGCGACGGATAGGTTTGTCGTCTATTTTGTTATATGTTCGTCTTCTATCTTATAAGTACCTATACATTATTTTACACCATAATACATTTCTTCTTTTCAGCTATAAACTGTTTTTTTTTTTAAATCTTTATTTAAAGTGTTTGTTCGCACATGCGAAAATGCCACACTAGTTATTAAACAAAAAATATATAAAATATTATGAAAAAATTGCATAAAATAAGACTTATCTATTTTGCAAGCCACACTTCACTAGGTCTAGAATTCTTTTTGTCGTCTCTGAAATGGGGAGGGCTAAATATGAGTTACACAATCCTATGGAACTGTCCTTCAATAACAACCGTCTAGGCATCTCATTCCGATCACACTCCATCAAAATATGGTACGCATCCTCCAGATGCATGCACGCGCTGCACAGCGGTAGCGGCGCCTTGCCCATGACGTACGCGAACCTGTTCAATGGGATGTGTCCGGAGCGGAGACGCAACAACAACACAAGGTCTTGTCTGTTGAGGTGGCTGTTGTCAATCCACGGCGAGATTAATGGTTGGGGCTGAATAGTTTTAAACCAAATACCTTTCTCTTGAGATCGTTGATCGAAGTATTCCTTCCATAAATTCCGACAAATATTTTTTACAACATGCAAGCAGTCGTTGTGAGTGGGCAACACATTAAAGTCGATTCCATCACTACATGCCTTTTTAGCTAAACCATCCGCGATGTGATTGCCGAAAATCTGTGTCACGTGACCTGGGATCCATTGCAAAACTACAACTTTAAATTGACTTATAAATTCTAAAATTGTAGCTATAAACTGGTTAAGTCAATATATACCCACTGCTAGTTTACTAATTACCTACCTACCTATCTCTTAGTGTATGCTAAATCTTCCATAACATTGGACATTATTATCACGTCGTTTATTTTTGTTGCGTAGGCAGATAATGGAGCACGGGTTCTAGTACATAAGGAAATGTCTTTGAATATTAGAATTGATGGTTTCACGAAATTACGACCCGATGTGACGATGATGATGAGATTGCCACACATGATGCTTGCTTACGGAACGGCAAATGCGCGTTGTTTTAATAGTACAGTACAAAAGAAGTAGAAGTAGAAGTACAAAAACAAATGTTCCTTTACCTTTCCAGTGAACTTCCAGATTAAAAATAGCTTCTACGTCTCTTTCTTTGTTTTCAACGACTCAACTGATATCGTCATTCTCATATTAAATAACAAACAGAAACCAATCTATCTCCTAATTTATTTATTGTTTTGTTTGTGTTCTTTATAGTGACGTCACCAATCAATAAACAGGTCTTTTGAAAACGCCCTTGAAACTCTCACTGTAGACCGCGATTTGTGGCACATTGGTTTGTAAATACATATTTCAGCGTAGAAACTGATTTAGAACCAAGGGAACTAAATATCGGATCCTATCGGAACTTTACAGAAGTTTTACACGCACAGGATACGAGCTGCCGACAGCCTTTCGGAAGTTATTCCGAAAGGCTGTCGGCAGCTGTTGTGTGATTCATAAGCAAATGAAGCGTTCCTTGCTTCGAGACGACTTAAAGATGGAGCAGGTGGAGATGAAACTATGATTCGGCCGAGTGACGTGTCTTGGGAGAAGTTTGTGCCCTGCTTAGCCGAGATTAAGCTAACGATGATGATGTACAGTTTTTACGATTGATCTTGACGAAATCTGGTAAAAAGGTTTTTTATTATTTTAATATATTTTTGCCTGCTTTCTTTGAGTGGAGTTATTTCCTTCAAAAAATAGGGTAAGTTTGCTGTGGCGCTATATACCGATCGATTTTAATATTTAGTAGGGATATACGGAAAACTATCTTAAACAAGATTTCAGATTATGAAAATAATTCGGTTAAGCAGTTGCCTTTTTTTCAGACGCAAAATTATCATGGTTTCAAGGTTAACAGTTCGCAGAACTACTAGTGTACAGTAAATTAGTTTTACTTACTTGAGGGAGTTCGCGTCATATGTGCTAGAGCTCCGCAACCGCTCTTGGAACCTGGACCTCGGGAGCGGAGTTACAGACCCTCCGTACACGTATCGCTCTGGCGACGCCAGGGTGCTTCGTGTTCCTGATGAGTCTGGAAATACACCAGTACTTGTTGAAATCAAGAAGCATGGAAGAGGAATATCGCTTATATTACACCATTCGCTAATATTAGCCCATGTTCTACCTACCCATATCTACAACATATAAAATAAAAATTCAATATTTAAACCTTACATAAACACATATACCATAACGTACCTACCCAAATTTATATCTAAATCTAGTTTCATTACGGTCCATTGCCTAATGTGAGAATTCTTCAGCTGTTAATTTATGTAAAAATTTAACTAGTACTTGAGTCTTTCTTCTAAAGAATTTCGTATAACAGTATCACTATCTTTATCTACAACATATAGAATAATAATTCGATATTTAAACCTTACATAAACGCAATCAGAATTAAATAAACGCAACCAAAGTCAATAAAAACAAAGAAACCTATTATAAAAATACGGCAGTAAGGTCGGTTAGATAACTGGACGTCCAATAACTGAGGTACTCGTAACGTTGCGCACAATACAGCAATAAAAATTAATGCGTTATGAAATGTGTAATTAAGTAAATATTGGAATACCTATAGAGGCTGTTGCAATGCTATACTCAAATAATTATATATACATGTGCCTATGTAAATTTTATGAAAAAGACGATAGGTAGGTATATAAGTATTAAGTTGTCCTGTTTTCGGAACATTTCGCTAATGTTACCTACTATTTTGCTCTACTTGTTAGCTAGGTGGACGTGCTTTTAATTCAAACAAAATGCCTTAGTATGAATTGGTAGATAGTTAGCTGGTGGGACGAAGACTAGATAAAGAGTAAGTCCCTTTTTATGACGCTTTAACTATACTAACACTTTAAATAGGATGATGATGATGATTGATTTCAGGCTGTTTTCTGACCGATGGACCGATTTGCATTTTATGTTTAGTATTTCTACAATAGAGTTCATTAAATCACATGAGTAATATAACCATCTTTTGTGAAGATGCCACCCACGTATCTATAACTTGTTCAATGCGATGTTAGACGTTAGTTTGGTATTGCACCGTCCATAAGTAATTCAAGTCTATCGACCAACAACATATTTGTCGACGTTGTTTCAACCCTTCTCGATAGGCATGGTAGGTACTTCCGCTTGAGGTTGTACGTCATCTAATCATTAGTTAGTTACAAATGTATAAAACTCACATTGCAATGCTCGTCTGTAGACAATAGGGCTGGTTTGTCCATTGACTTCGCTGGTAGAATTCTCTTGATTCTTCTTTCCTTTCTTCATAAAAGATCTGAATGTCCTGCAAATAGAATACATTTTTTAAAATTTATTTATTGGGACAAACTCAGTAAAAGCACGATAACAGTTAAACTAAGACGATGTTTATTGTTTAAGAAAACGGGTTTTCACGCGTACCTGACGGTTGGAAAGGTCCAACTATAACATCGTTGAAGACACGAACGGCTCATTTCATCCCTGATGAAGTTCACCGAATGTAAACGAAACTATAGCTGGACCTTTCCAACAGTCAGGTACGCGTGAAAACCTGTTTTCTCAAACAATATTAAGACGATGCTATACTCTTACGCCGTAATCTTTTTAATACAGAAAATGCGTAAATTTATTTTGTATTTTATCTATCCATATAAACATATTTGAGCAGAGGCGGCCTTGCCCATTGTTAGGCTCCGGGAAACAGGTCTTTGCGAGGCCATAAATAAATGAGTTTAAAAATATTTTACAATGAAAGATATACAAAATATTTTTTTAAATTTGCTTGGTTTGTTGCGCGAGGTTGCCCCTGCAAGAGCAAGGCCCTGGGCGATTGCCCTGTTCGCCACCCCCTAAGGCCGCCGCTACTGGTGAACATAAAATGGTAAGGTGTGTGCTCTTTTAGCATATTTAAATAAGTAAAGCAGATTTTTTTACTTTTAAAACTGGTGCTTGTTTTTTTTTAATCAAGCCTACCTACCTCCACGTGACGTGAGTGATATTGAGTAGTATTTTTTTATTTGGGAGCTCCGAAGAGCGTTGGGCTCATTCTTAAGAAACTCCTTTACATTTTGTTAATCCGAGAGGGCTTCCTTCGGTAACATACGTAAGTAATAAATTACATGCCTACATATAGCTATATCATGGTGTAAATGATAATTCACTAATATACATATAGACTTTGAACGACAGATAGGAATGCCTAAAAGCGGAAAACTTCCATACTCCATGTCTTTTACTGCAATGAGAGATGTATCTGGTACTCGTAATGCATTTAAATTTACTTGAGTGATCACATTGTGCAACGAACGCCCCTGGCCGGCAACGCAACGTATCGCACGCTAATACCGACCATTGTGCTATAACGGATCTTCAATGGCCAAGATGATGCTAACAGTCCTATTGAACCAACATTACTGACGCCACAACGGTTTTAACCAGCTTTTTTATCTTTACATTCTTAGAAATGTTGATATTTTAGTATGTACATATACCTACATATTCTTAAATATTTTTCATTAAACAAAATGCTTGAATAACTATTAATTCTTTGGCAGGTATGTAATAAATCGGCAGCAGTATGACTCTAGGTAAGAATAGTTAAACGAACCGTTCTCCTTTCTAGTTTAACGACGCACTAAAGATCTCCATTCTACCATTTTATGCCCCTTTAAAATAACAAAGAGTCATGTGTTTCGCTTTCGGATCGTTTAGTTTATAAACATGCACATATGACATTAAAATCTCCTAGGTCATTCAGATAAAGTAGAGATTTGTCTGACCCGTTCTTGAACCTGCTGTTCCTTGTACGTATAACGTCTCGTAATAAATATAAGTCACTAATTGCATTCTTATCGTCGTTAATGATTAATTGCATTTAAATTGCTCTTCAGAAACACAAATCCGGTTTATTCATGGTTTTATTAGCTTCTAGGTTTTTGTTTGATAAGGTTTCAAGTTTTAATGCACAAGTTTGTAGGTGGTAGGTAAGTAAGGTTTGACTTGAGTGCAATCGTTGAAGGCTTCATTATGACCGTCATTGGTTTTAAGGAAAAATGTTAATTTACCTACAGTGCTCAATTTGTATATCATTATAACATCGTTTGAATTGATGTTTAGGTACCCACCTATATAACCACCTATATACCTACTTACTTATATATTCATTTAAGTAAGTATATTTTTTTATTACCAGGTCATTGATGGATGTAGATAGATACATGTACCATGGATAAGAAAAGTATAGGTAAGTATATTTAGATTTTATCTAAGCATTTTCATTATTGTTTAAACAATATTGTGTGCTTAGTAAAAGCAGTTTTATGAATAGTAAATACAATGACCCTCTCTCTTAGTAGGTACCTACACCGATAACCCTATAGGTAAGTATATAGTAGAACACTGATAGAAACAATAGGTACAGTGATGCTGAACGCTAATACATATCCCATTCTATAGATCTATCGTGATGACTGATGAGCTTATATGTATAAATATCTTAGCTATACTTATATATTTAAGGTGAAGGTGTTACAATGTTAGGTTAGCGTTAAATTAACACTGTTTATTTAATTAACATCTACGTGTACTGTTTATTTTTCTAATGCAGATTACCCGTTTTCTTATTTTAATAGTTACGCCACCATCGGAAATAAAGGCAAGGTAATGAGAATTCAGTTTGGAGATATTACTACGAGTAGGTAGGAGTTACCTCTTACTTAGTAATATCTCAATTCAACTGTTATTTGATGTTTGAAAGGGGCTCTTGAGTTGTGCTATTTAAATTTGAGGTTGGTTTTCAAATCGAACTACCTAAATGAAAAAGTCCCGCATCCGCACCATTAATAATAATGCACCTATGTATATAGCAAGTTGATAATAACTTTTTTTAAATACCTTGTTACAACCCTCTCTTGAACTATCACTGGGGACTGATTACGACTGATGTATCCCTTAGCCATCTGTTACACAGGTACACTTTAAAAAGTGAAGAAAACATCGCCGAATTGGTAGTAAATTTTTTATTGCATAAAAATATCTGAATTTATAAATATCTGAATCATGATTTTACCATCTGTACTTACTCGTACACATTCAGTGACCATGATCTGCATTCCCAGTAACTACAAATATGTCTTGTTTGTAGTAAAAAAACTCTACATTTCACATTGTCGCTGATAAGAGATAACAAATAATGTATGTACCTAATAGTAATCTATACGTAAATGGATTTTACTATCATGCCTATTAAAAACTTACCTTACATAGGTAACATTGAACAGGGATGGTATCGCGTAAATTTAGTGGTGAAACAAGTGACAGCTTGTTTCAATCTTAGTTTCGTTTTGACAGAAGCGAACTATCGAAATGGAACCGAGATTGCCGTCAAGATGACGATAATCAAATTGGTATAAATATCCGGTAGATATGTATATTTCACTTTGTTCACCTATTTGAACGCCGTAAACTCGAAACTAAAACTGTAGCATAAATATTATAATAATTACTTTTAAGCTTAATTCTCTTTACATCCTCTACGAAAATTAAGGTAGATACATTATCTGGTAAAACTATGAGCTAATGCATAATATATAATAGAACTATACCAACCCGCGGCCATAGAAAATGTTTCAAAAGACTTGTTACATTTTCGGCCAAGACGGTGTACGTTTACCAAAAATGCCTAAAGATGTGGTTAATACTATGCATTAATAAAACCTACATCAGTTGCTTACTTCATTGTGTACAAAAATATCAAATTTACTGTTGATTGAAGTAAAATTCTGGCATCCCTGGAAGATTTTCGTATTCTAGTTGGCTCCAATGGTAACATTGGTCTATTAATTATTCCATGCGTAACAAATGACAAAATTGACACAACGAAAACGCAAAAATCGCCTTTTTGCGCAAGTAAGGTGGAAACATTTTAATTCGAAATTAATTTTGTTCACTGCGATAAGTAACGTTATTTTGAATTTGGTTCATAGATAAAAGATTAGTAATCTCTAACCCATTTATGGTACCATGTACACTGTCCTGGCCGAGGCTCCATACATTATTGAATCATCTATTTTGTAATTTTGCAAATTAATATATTTCTATTTCTACATTCTGGTCTTGAAAGGCATCAACTTTTCCAAGAGACGAAACTTTTACCTAAGAAGGTAAAAGTAGCTCCGATGATCTGATTTCCATCATTTCTTATTTTGTAGTAGGTAAAGCTTTTAGCACAGTAAAATTATCACAATAAAATAAGTTCAAAGTCTAAGAACATTAAAAGGAAAGAGTTTCTTTTACAGGGTTCGCTTTTGATCAAAGTGTATTATTTACTTATACTAATTATCTGAGTAAATAGTATACCTATGGGTAATATGCCAGTAGAAGCGTGGATAATAAGCATAGCCTGAGTGGAGTAAAAATAATAAATTCAAGATGGTAATTAATTCGATGTGTACGCATTGTGTTTCAATGCATAAAGCCAATAAAACAAATTGTCAAGCACGCCACATAGCAATTATGAAGGTTAGTAGGTCGAGATGGCTCATAATTTTACTGCACGATAAAAATGATTAATGTATGTGTAATCAGAGTGTTTGAACCAATAGTTTGAACAAAATATAACTTAAAATAAGTAAGAGTTATCTAAAATGTATAAAGGTACTTACTTGTAGCATAGTTACGACCCACGTCATTGAATAAAATTAACAGTAAGTACTCAGTTAGACGGAAATACTTTAGATATTTCAGTACGATTCCTTCAATGTGCTAAGTACCTAGTTAGGTAGAATTTACTAAATCAGCAAAACAATTAATCGCTTTCATAAGATAAGTAGTTTTCTATTTATAATTTTCATCCAATCAAGTAACATGTTTACATAATTAAGCGTGTCCAATAAGGAAAGGAGTGCAAATTTGGATTGGAGCCAATTCGAAATGATTGTACCAAATAGTACCAATCACTTGGTTTGCTTTTGGACGTTGCATTCGAGCAAGTAGCGCAGAATAAGTGGGTATGCAGCCAGGTAGTATGAAATTGATTCATCACAGCTCTCTTAGTGGTGTAATCTGCTTTAATAGACGATAATATTTAAAGCTTTACGTGTGTTATGGGACTTGAGTCTAATTCACATACTTACAGATAATTTAAAGATAATAGACGTTGGCTAAGAACGGCTTGTGCAAAAGGGTCGTATTAAGGGGGTTCAAAACCTACCTAAAACTTATTTGAAAGTCCCAAACTACTTAACCTACAAAGATAAAAACATATGGGTAGTTTATAAGTAGTAGATGTCAGTTGAGAGCAGATTTTACAACAGGGTCGTATTTAGAGGCTCAAAAGGCCACCTAAAGTTTATTTGAAATTCCCAAACTACTCAAACTACATATCTAAGTAAAATTTGGTATTTGGGTGTTATAGTGAACGTTAGTTATAAACAGAATTTTGTGACTTAGCTGTATTCAGGGGGACAAAGGTCTGTCTAAAGTTTGGATGACAGTCCTTTAAAAAAGTTTTTACCGACTTCATATCGGCAGGCAGCGATACAATTTATTCGGTAATTTCGATATACAATCAAAACACGGTACCGATTTTGGTAACATTTAAATAGAATAATTCTTCATATCAGTTCAGCCACCTCCGAGAAAACAAACAAATATAAAAAAAAACGTAAAATTGAGTACCTATCTCCTCATTTCGGTAGAAAAAGGGCAACTTTCAAAATATCTTGCTACATTCGAAACTATTATAATATGTATTGTAGAATAAATTAACACCTAATATCTACAAAATTGCTTACCTAGATAAAAACAAAATTGGAAAATATGTGTAGTCATTGCTATTACAAACGCTAGATTTGTAAATCTTTGATTAAAGTTCCGATGAAATATTTAGACATAGTGTGCAAGTTATTGTCAATCACGTATTTATAACTGCTTGTTTTAGACAGACTATATATTGTCTAGAATTTGTTGTGTTGCATTGTTTCATACAAACATCTATTTAGTACCTATACATATATAACTTTACTAAGTAATCGTACTATAATCGTATAATTATAGTTACCCAATTATTATGTATTATGGTAACTAGAATTATACGCACTTGTCTTCGTACTAAACTTGTTAATTTGGTAATGTATACAAGACGAGGATTCTTCCCATTTGTCGCGAGTTTCTTGTCTGCTACTAAGCATATTATGATAAATTTAAAACTGAAAATAAATATAACACTACGATTATATTCGATGAATGTGACAGATATATTTTCCTTGACCTACCTCTATGTAAGTATCATTACAAATCTTTGTTTGGGAATTATCTACCCGTTTAAACTTATAATTGATTTGTTTAAAACCTAACTAAATGTTTAGTTTTAAATACTTAATATATTACAGAGTAATATTTATGTTACCTTTTAAACACCAAAAAAAAACAACAAATAATTGTTGGACACCTCTAGTTTATGTATTTTTTCGGCTATCCACAAGTAATCAATCAGAGTAGAATGTGCTAATTAACCAAACTAAACGTGTCATGTAAAGGAATCTACCGGTGTCTTAAGACTGCGATATAATTATGCAAATAACCACAGAACAGTGACAATAGTGAGTTCAACGCTATAAATATACGGTGACGATACTTGTACCTACATTATTACTCAGACTAAACTGAACCTATCGATAAAATATATGTTCTTTCCTCTGTTGCCTAAGTAGGTATAGAGTAGCAGTACTCTATACTTACACGTACTTTCTTCAAATACATTATAAAATGAATACCTGCAACTACATCGATAGCATTAATCGGTATAGAGGTGATTTTTTAAAGAAGGGACTAACACACCCGTGAATTTTCTATGGATATTTTAGTCCATTGCTAACTCTAACAATTGTGGACAAAACTCAAGTCCTTCGCAAGCTACCTACCATGAGTCTAATCTTATTCATAACACTCTCCACTACAATATTAAATTTAAAATGACAAGTGCTACGCCATTAATGAACAGCAATATTATTTATTCATATTAAAATTAGGTATATTATTAAAATATTCATAGAATAAAATTAGTATACTCCCATAATGCTCCCATGTTATTTTATATTTTTATCAGTAGATATTTATAGGAACACCTAGGTAACTGTATTATTTCTATTCATATTATGATAAATCAAGGTTAGATAGTTAGGTATACTCTATTGTGACTGTACAGGTAATATTTCAAACATAATTGCATCTAAAGTGTGAATTAAATACATAGTGCCGATCATTGATGTACGAGTAGGAGCCTTAGATATTGCCGATTTACGGATAGCACTGACAGCTACCGTAGAACTCGATCAAAGAAAAAATTGTAGAGACGCTACATTTGAATAGCGGCCATCGATATAGGGAACAAAATTTTTTTTCTAGTCGATGATAGCGGCTCATACATTGTCAAGATTTTTAGAAGAATTTTTTATTTGATAAGTTAATATCAAATCACGCACTCTGCAACGGGTATAAACACGCGTAACCAACGTCACCATTGCGTAAACATTATTAACCTAAAACTTTGTTCTTTGTGTTTAATTGTGAATCATGTTAACTCCATAAAATCTTTTACAAGCTTCGACTCATTTTTCAATTTACGGCATTTACCTTCGGTTTAATGTTTTCGAAATAGTTAATGATTTCCGCTGACTTGATATGAACCTCTAATGTAGGTAATCTTATCACGTACCTAGGTTTGTGAAGAACATCACTCGCTCTAACAGGATTGCCAATGAGTAAAACTCAAGAGTACTTTTATATGTACATATTCACATGAAAGATGTTAAAATGACTACAGACAACGCAGTAAACATTACAGCACATCTATATTTAACTTCGTAACTAGAAATCGTCTTTGTGCATTAACAACGAATACCTAGATACGAGTAGGTTCTAAGTATTATTTACCTACACTAACCTCCGCATAAAACCGCTAACATAGCACTTTGTATCTAATTACCGCTTCAGGGTGAAATTATTCAGTGAAATCATTGACCGAAATCTTTGAGATCCAATGATTCATTATGACGAGCCAGTAACCTCATTATTTTCCTAATTTAATGTCTCTATGCGTGCTATATAGGAGAGACCGAAAAATATAAAAAGTAAATAGACAGGCACTCACCAAGAGTTTTTAAGGTCCTTGATTCCAGAAAATGTAATGCTATTAGACCTTGTAAGCTTCTTCCCCAAAGTCCAGAATCGAATCCGGTTGTGATTGTCATCTTCATGAAACGGGTTGAGGTGCTCCGGATAATCGTGAATGGACAGACTCTTACGGGGAGCCGTCGCAGCAGCCATAGTTGATCCTCGGGGAAACACACTTTTACATAATACACAGGCGTAGAACGGGCTTTATCTGTTATCACTGTGGTGTGTTATCACGGGCCGATAGTGGTTTTATCGCGGGAGATAATAGCGTTTGTTTTTGCGGTGTGAGAGCGAGCGTCGCGACGTCGGTGGTCGGTGTCGCGTCTTGGGGCACACTAGTCGGTGGGCTGTGAGCCGGCCCGCTGCGGGGCCGTGCGGTCGTTATCACCTCGAGCCGCATCGCCACTGCAGCCGCGATGCGGGCCGCGCTGCACGATCGCTTGACCGCCACTGCACTCACCACGTACATACATGTCTGATCGTGCTCACTCGTCTGGAAGGAAAATGCTGAGAACTTTCTCTGTTATGATTCGAATATTGCAATTAAATGTTTCTTCCTAATTTTTTCTTTAAATTACTGTACTTCCATGGCTTTTGATTGACTATACCTACCTTACAGATCTTATTGTTAATATTTAAATAGGAAATATATAAGTAAGATACAATATACAAGTAGGCATATATAATTTATAGAAAACATGGTTGCTACACATAGAACATGGACGTTGGTTTTTCTATGGAACTTAGCGAGGATCTAGGCGCTAAGCAAGCCGCCTCTGCCTGTGCAGAAGTGGCCTGAGCTCAGCCCGGAAATCAAAAATATTACTTAGGTATATTAGCCGTAGCCGTTCGTTAGGTATATCATACAATTTAATATTGGCCGATCAATTTACCAACATTAGGTATAGTCGAAATTTTTTAGATTCATGAATTGTGTACAAGTGCCAAAGTAAAACTATGTGTACCCCTCTATTGTGACTCTCTTTCGGATTACTATGTACGTACATTATTATGTTACAAAATCTTCGATCCCCTATTGACGGACCTAATATCCGTTATCTATTTAACATCTCAAGACTAGAATAGAGGAAATTCTGTGATGTGTCCTGCGTCTAATAGAATACCGCTGTGACTCGCAGAATGAAAAATAAATGCACTTCATAGATATTTGACACTCAAAATATTAACAGGAAATTGAATTTCGTAAGCATCACATACGCTGTGTATTTTATTGTAAAAAATAGACTTTATTTACAAAAGATGACGGCATTAGTCCCCACTTGTATGATGAGGCCGCGTCACCCGCATTGCCGAAGGCCGTGATGTAAATCTTTGGATAATGTTTACAATCATATGATTAGGTAACGCGTCAAAATATTAATAAGGCAAAAATCTTTAAACTGAAGATAATTTAGGCGTTGTATGATTTTTCTAACTATATTTTTTACTACTTATGATATCCTTTTTGATTCTGCAGGCTGATTCCGTTTAGGTTATTTAATCTATATAAGATATTTTTTCTCGTCAATGGGTTGTTTAAAATACCTAGTAAAAACGATAACGCATATTTACCCTCTTAATATATTAAGTCATGAACAAAGAACAACATAAGTTACCCAAATACTTATGTAAAATATTCTAGTAATCTTATGAACACTTTAGCTATAATTCCTAAAACTACACTATTGTAGGGTTTACGAAATACTTGCACCAGTGGGCTCATTGCCAGATTTTATTTGAATGTGGTCATGAGAAATACTCGTAATTTGCTTTGTAATATTGTTGAGGACATTTTCTGCTAAAGCACACGTTGGTAAACGTTTGTAATGGACTCTATTTTAGATTCAACGTTGCATGAAACATTCGTGATAAAATTTGCCTATGATTGAAATGGAGCATAGCAAATGTGAAAATTCTGTTCATAATGAGGTAAATAACTACCACATGACATGACGTCACACATAAGTAGGTACTTAAATGATATTACTATGTTCGTGTCTCTAAAGTATATAATTAAATTTTTACTATTGTTCTACCCGTAGCGATGTGACTCTATTTGTGTAGTTCGGCAAAAAGTAAATGCTGATAAGAAGTCATAAAAGAGGGAAAAAATATACTAATAATCCCAATTGAACTACAATAATGTCGTTCCATTCAGTGCTGAAAATATCATCCAATTTACCTTACATTAGTTCGTGACTCAGCTTTACCGCAAGAGGATAAAGCGACCAAAATACCACCTCTAATGGACTGACCCGACCTGCCGTCTGCTTCATATCGATCGAGCAAACAAAATATTAAACGCTACCCCAGTTGCCTTGGAACTTATGAAACTTTGATCTACGAGTATATGGGTAGATACAGGTATTTTCTAAAAAAATTGACTTTTTCTTAAAGAAAGAAAAATGTTTAAATTTCATCGTAAAATAGCAGATATCTTGGAAAATAAACCTATCAATTAGCTTAGAGATGATTGCTTATGAAGTTAACGCTATTGTAAATTTTCGTCTGAGCTTTTGTTCTTTTGCTGCAACGTATTTCACAAGAATAGTTAATTATTACAACTATATGTATAAATTAGACATTTTAGTCATTTTCGGATGTGACATTTCAAAATTGTCGAGTTTAGAATACACGTTCTCCAAAATTGTCTTTTACAGAAGTTGTCGTTTTTGGGAAGCTGTTGTCGTTGTCACCCTGAGGAGACCCGAAATTGAAATTGCTTACTTTATCGGTAGAGTTTAAGAATTTGTTAATATTTCAGGAGCGATGGCATTCTAAGAAATATTATTCAACTAATTAGTAAGATGACTTTTCATTATGATAAAGAGGTTGTGCCAGAAGCGCTACTAAAGGCAAACCGACTTAGTCATCGTCTGCTTCTGTTTCTTTTAATACCTACTTCAAACAAAGGGTCTGTCTGTGGTAGGTAAGTAAGTGTCCTGTTATAATTAGATTTGGGTACGACATGTTCGTTACAAAATGATAAGATTTTTAGGCGTAGGTAATTAATTTGTTTGTGTTGATAAATTATGAATTAAATAATAAATTCAGTTTCACATAATTATTTCAATAGATGTTCTACTTTGTTTGTTCCTTCATCATAATATGGCCATGACTCAGGCTAGGAAAGCGAACCATCATCGGTCGACCAGATAATAAAAAGTAATGTACCCAAATAACTAAGGCTGCGGATAATGATGATGACATAAATGGCAAAATATATACCATGTCATGTAAATTAAAATTAGCCTTAAAAAATTAAAAACCTATTCCACAAATATATGGGGTTGCCGTGTGCAGTGACGTCAGTGACGTAAACAATGTGATACGTCTCCAATTCCCATATCAATTATTATTCAATTACGGGTTACGGTAGCCTCGTCATCCGATACTGATATCAAACACAAGAAGCATTCTCACAATAGAATAAGAGAGAACAAAGAAAGGCCGATGCACCTACAGGACGTATCAAGCACCACTTGCTCTCAATTAGAAGATTATTTTCTCTGCATTACGACATGCTGTCATTGTGTTCGGTATCGCCAATTCATTGACTGGGTCACTTGTTAGCTGCCTGTTATCTCCTTTATTGCATGATAGTTCACACATCTGAATCTTGCAATGAACATTTTGTTTATCTATGTAGCTAATTACACTTGCCCTTTTTCCCACATTGAACTTGCGTTGATGTAAAAAAATAAACATGCTTAAGTTTGCGATATCGTTCTATCGAGCAAATGTTGGCCTTTAGAAATTCGGAACGATATTAATTTCATTATTTAATTTTAATTTTATTTTATTTATAATAATCAAGTCTACGACATTTTAGAATTCTGATATGAATCTTACTATATTTAAGACCTACTTAAGAATACCTATATACATACATATATCAGGAAACACGAAAAGAAAGTACTAGCTGTAACCGAGATGTTCTAGCAAACAAAAAAGTAAGGCGTGAAATCAGACCGCGAAATTAGCAAGTTTGCTAGGTGTATAAGAAATCTAGGATTGATCAGCTAGAAAATTTAAAGCAGCCGGTTAGAAAAGTATTTCGTTAAAAATATTTATGTACAATTTCTAGCCAAATGTTTTGACGGCACATATAATATTCGAAACGTCCTCGCAGTACATTCTAAAGCATGAGTCAAACCGGGTGCAGCGCCGCGCAGTGCTTGATTTTTATAAAAACAAATGAACATCGTAGAAACAAAAGAGTATCGCTTTCGACTGGGATGTCAACTTCAAGGTTAGCGAAAATGATGACTACGAAATGACAGCCTTATGTTGAAATCTATATATATATATATATATAAAGAAAGTCGTGTTAGTTATAACTCAAGAACGGCTGGACCGATTTGGTTGAAAATGTGTGGATAGCTTATAACCAGGCGAAGGACATAATTATTATGATACTTTTTATCCTGAAAAAATAGTGTTCCCGTGGGATAATAAAGCTTCCGCGGGTAACACCGTGGGGCACAGCTAGTAGAAGAGAAATTCGAAAACCCTAAATAGGTTGTAAAATTGTCATTAATGGCGAACATCGCGCAAACCTGATTTTTACGCTTGTGAATGGTTAATAGATTCTTTCACGATTTTCTTTTCTTTTTAAATGTAATTATTCATAGCGAGAACACGTAGGTAATTAGGTCGCTTGCCACCAAATCTAGAAAAAAAATTACCTTTGTTATACTATGCAATCTCGATTCTGTGATGCTCACTTGTTTTTGCGATATTAATTTGTTTCTTGAATGTTTACTTGTTTCTGCGATGCTCACTTGTATCAGCTATGCTCATTTGTTATTTTTTTGTTAGCTCAATCTGACTAACTGATCTGACCTGATCTTTTCGACTTTGCTCCTTATTTGTACCGTACATAGGAGAAATAGTTAAAAGTAAAACTTCCACTTTTCCCGACTGATATAAATGTGAAAAAAATCCGTTATTCCCTACGAGTAGAAACAGATGTAGCACTCAACAAAAATGATCGATGTGACATCTTAAGAAATGCACTGCAACGGAATGCGTCCGGTCTGTACAATATAGTTCGGATATTTTATGTTTTTTTTTAGAGATAGACTAATCAGGCCAATTATATACATGGAAATTACGTGTTTAACTTCATTATATAATTGCAAGAAAATTTGTCCAGGGCAAACTAATTAACCACTTCAAAATTATCCAACCCATCAAATAACAATATAAGATATTATAATTATAAATTCAAATAATATTTTTAGCATTGACAGTACATAATCACATTACTACATTGTCGTTGAAGAATTACTTATGGATAATTATTGTTGTAGTTACTTGGGGATAAATCTAAAAAGAATCTGTTCTGTTCCATATATGCACAGGTATACATTTACATATGAGTAACAAACAAACGCGTGTCGGACGCTGCCGGAAGCAAGGAGTTATCTCGGACATTGTAGAGAGGATGCTCTACTACAGACGGCATTGAGCAACAATCAGGTAGCGTGGCTAAATGGCACAGCTCTTGGCCATTTCTCAACGTTTTCTCGGCTCGGTATTATCTTGGCAAATTTAGTGCGAAATAGAACACAGCGAAGGGATAATCCGACAGTTTAATTAGCGCACTAAATTAGAGATCTGCAGATCTAAACTGAAATAGTACAACCAATTCCGTTTTAAATGTCTAGTATCAAGTAGGAAGTAGTTTTATAGTAAGTAAATGATGATAGGTATAATAAAACGTACGGCGACGTAAGGAGGGTTGATTGATGTATAAGGTAGATGCTAACCTACTTTTAAGTCAATAAACCTTATTGTGAAAGAAAATAGGTCAGCAAACGTATCCATAGTAACATCGACTTCAAGCCGACAGTCGCTGAATTTGAAAGACTTCGTTTCGTCTTCACCGTTAATCTGAAAAGTTTATAAAAACGTTTAATGTTTATGATATCATATTCGTTATTTTAAGATTTTATATTTATAATCATGTCTACGACTACACCTCCTAATATACAGGCTCGGATATTTTACGGCCTCCGGACGGACATACAGTGAGTACCGAAAATAGATTTGAAAGTTCATGACTTCCAGGCAATTAATTTGCTAGTTATTCACATTTAAGTTACCTACCTATTTATTA
Organism: Ligdia adustata; assembly: GCA_947049295.1. Lineage (NCBI taxonomy): Eukaryota > Metazoa > Arthropoda > Insecta > Lepidoptera > Geometridae > Ligdia > Ligdia adustata. The sequence goes on along the minus strand of OX346214.1, from coordinate 8,867,118 downwards.
TCGAATCGTTAACTTCAAGGCTTTTGAACAATAGCTACTTAAAACAGTCGATCAAAACATATGTACATAGAATATTATTTACCGCTAAATGGTTTTACCGCACAGCTTTGATTGGTCTTTTCCTTTCAATCTTGACCTACGGTTTCGTGTTTTAGATACAATGCCCACTATCTGTCAGAGTCCGAGATTCTGTACCCAGCTGGAGGTGTCATCGTTATACACAATCACTTGCAGAAGAAGCAAAAATTCATCAGACTGCAAGATAAGCACAAACCAATCAAGTCTTTGGTGCTGGCTCCAAATAGGTAATAAAAAATCATTCTTTAAACAGTTTAAACAATATTGGCTTGAAATTTAATCTATTTTTTATTAAACCTATGTCCCTTATCTGACAGATTACTGTTGTAAATGTTACATTACAGATTACGTAATTATATACCTGGTTTCCAGACGCTGGTTAGCTTTAAACGAGATGGCCGAAGAGGGTCAGAAACCCATCATAACAATTTACGACCTGACCACCTACAAGAGACGGAAAATTTTGACGGTTCCTTTCGAAAACTCTACTGCACGGGAATTCGCGTGTGTACAGTTTACATTTGACTCCAAATACCTTGTCGCTATAACTGGAGAGCCTGATTGGTATTTATATTATTACAATTGGGACAAAGGGAAGGTTGAAAGTCATGCCAAAGCACAGAATCCTAGCGGACAAGGCTATGTAGAATCGGTAAGTTACCTAAGTAAACAGTCAGTAACACAGCAAGTAGGTAGTTTTGGATGTAATTTAGAATTCTACCTTTTTGTTTTTAAAGGTACAATGCAATCCCTCGGATGCAACGCTAATAGTTATAACAGGACCGTATACTTTTCGGATCATGAATGTTGCTGAAACTGTATGGCGCCAATGGGGTTGGTGTAAAGCTGAAAATGTGAGTTTGTATTTACTATTATTTTTGTAAGTATGTAAAGAATAGTGTATAGGATATTATTTCCTTGCATGCTTTTTGAACCATTCCGTATTGGTTGTAGTAAAAAAATATAATTGCTGAAATATTACTAAGGAAGGAAGGAGGAAGAATATATTATGAAGAGTTATAACTACCTATAAAATTTTATATCAGTAATTCGACGGTCAGGACCATTTCTATTATCTGCCTACAGCAATCTATGAAAAACTTCATCCTGGAACGCAAATTTTTCAATTGACGTGCCACATACGTAAGTTTTCTTAGTAGGCAACTATAGATGCATTTGGTTTGGTTTCTTACTAGTTTCGTTTGGTTCAGATCAACATTACGGCTTGCATGTGGCTCACTCCAGATCGTATTCTGTTCGGGACAGAGAACGGAATGATTATGATGGTAGAGAATGGTGAAATGAGACAGAACTGCGTCTTCAAAGCCACTGAAGTCCTTGAGATGTCGCTCAAGAAGGTTGAGCAAGAGTAAGTTGCGTAACAACTACTACTTCCTATGTCGTGCGGTAACGTTGGAAATGATTAACGCGTATACGACAATACTACTACCGAGTATATGTAGACCTTGCCCTTTACCCTGACTGTGACTACTCATTATATAAACACACAGCTTATAAGGTTACCATCCGAGTACGACTGCGACCTAGTTAAATTTTATAATTCTAGTGGAAAATATGTGTAGCTCAGGCGGCACTACCTTGCCGCTAGATTTATAGGCACGGGACTTTCTATGTATTCAAAGTCCACCACGCTGGGCAAATTGCGAGTTTGGGAATCCACTTAAGTATCTTCGAAGCTTTTACGTTCAAACTACTAACTTCTCCGACAGTTTGTCCAATGTTTTTTACCGTTACAGCAAGTGGTAATTAATTTTGTTATGCATATGTCACATGAGTGAAAACTCGGAGGTGCATGCCTTAAATCAAACCTGCGCCCTCTCACTTGATAGGCAACTGGTTCAGAGACTGGGCAACCACTAACATAACTAGCTTAGAGGTTGCCTAGTAGGCGTGCTTAGCGCTTCTTTAATTAAACATAGTTGTTCAAATCAAGTTTCCTGTAAAACAGTGCTGAGGCTGCTGCGGCAGCGACTACAACCGAGACTGGAGACAAATCGAGCATCATGAGTAAACAGGAAACTGAGGCGGAATCTACCTTAGCAGAGGAATCCCATGCCGTTAGGTACTTCACGGTATTTGCGAAAGGTATATAATATTTTCCTAAAACCTATCGTATTTTAAGCTTTATCTCACTTGATTGAAATTGTGTAGCACTTAATAATTACTCCCAAAAATTCTCCGTAGTTGATGTAGTTATAACGAATATGAAAACTAGATTTTCAGAGAAGTCTGTAAGATATTTTAAAATAGCAGAAGAACATGATTCACAAATAATTTTGTAGGTACTTTGATCTTTTAGCCTTTAATTCGATAGTGTGCATTTTAGGATTTGCCTATGCCTGTGGCCCCGGATACGTACATATGTTCGAAAAAGAAACCCCACATCACTGGAGAAAAAGAAACGTCTTCAGAATATCTAAGAAATCATATAAGTACGTAAACGTTTTCATATTACCAGTCAGTGAACTGCTATAAAAACAAATACCTACTTAAAATAACAAACCTTCGACGCCTAATAAAAAAAAGTAATTCGGCATGTTGTGGTGGCAGCCATCTTGGATTTGAAATGTATCATACTGCATAGTATTGAGTATTCCACTAGTCAAGCACTTCCAGTTAATACTCTTGTTGAGGGATTCTGAAAACAACAATATCTGCCATTTTGTGGTGGCGACAGTCTTGGACCGATTTTTATCTACATACTCGTAGCTAAGAACACAATTCAAAGTCGGCAACGTTCGGAAGCTACGATGCATAGACATACACACGCACACACAACAGATACGTCAAACTTATAACACCCCGTTGCAACGGGAGTTAAAAAACTCCAGTACAATTTACAATTTTTTTTATATCTCCACGTAAATTCATTATTGATCATGATGCATCATTTACTGTGAAGCTATCCTTCTATGGAACGCGCTGCCTTTGTCAATCAGGCAGGCTAAATCCCTTTTTATATATTCAAAAACTTGCTGAACATTCATTATCTTTCTATTAAGTGGAACATCTTGTGTTGTATTATTATTATTACGAATATGACGTATGTAGCTGTTGTATGTGCTTAATATTACTAAATATATATATGTATGTATTTTCTGTTATTTTTTTGTGGTACACCACCGACGTTACTATTTGCAGTTAGTCCGAAAGGTTGCCTGGAAGAAATCGCTTTATTCGATAAGGCCGCCCAATGTACTACCAATGTTTTGTTTATAATATATTTCCTGTATATATTTTTCTTGGTGTGCAATAAAGATATATTGTATTGTATTGTAATGTAAAGGCACACTCGTGAATACCCCATGTGGTCAGAGCTGGACGCTATTCAACATATTACCATCGATCCCAATCAAGAAACTCTTCTAATCACTACCTTGCGAAAACAACTTTACTATGTGAAGCTATTTGGCGTTCACATGCTGCAGGTAAAATTTTCCATCTATCTAATAAATTACTTGCGTTAAAGCTGTAAAACATAAAAGTATATTATCAATGTTTTGCTTTTTTTACCTCATTTTGGGTAGGTATTTGATAGAGGTACAATTAAGTCAAATTGTACTGGGAAACTCAACGTTCAGACGCGTAGTAGGTACAGATCAGAAGTGTGTACAAAGTGTCCAGTAAATAACCTTTAATTAATGCGAATATTTATTCACAATCATTAGCGCTTGGTCGATTACCTATTCTAGAACCCCGAAATCCAATTCAATGAGCTCGGACCAGCGATGCATTATGGGAAAATAAATGCGCTCTCGATGTGCGCTTGGAAGCCAATATTTATGACAGCCGGGGAGCAAGACAAGAGCATTCGGATCTGGAATTACATGACTGATGATGTTGAAATGATAAAGTTATATCAGGAAGAGATACATTGCGTCTCCTTGCATCCATCAGGTTTGATGTTACTCTTTGTTGTTATTTGACTAATTCAACAGAGTCACTTTTTGTATTGTAGATTTACTATGTAAATGAATGAAAATAATGTTGGATTAAATTCAGTTGCTTTGTAGGTTTGTTCGCGATAGTGGGGTTCTCCGATAAGTTGCGTTTCTTGGTAGTGCTGATTGATGATTTTGAAGTTATGCGCGAGTTTCCAATCAGAAATTGCAAGACAGCTAAATTTAGCACAAACGGACATTTGTTTAGTGCTGTCAACGGACAAGTGATACAAGTATTCTCTTCAGTTTCCTTTCAAAACGTGTTTAATTTGAAGGGACATAATGGTCGGGTAAGAGAGGAGCTTTCCAAATAACTTAGGCTATGTTTGAAAAATTAAAGTAGTAAATTTGAATTGTTTTCTTTAGATTACTTGTTTAGCTTGGGCAGCAAACGATCTGACTTTAGTATCATGTGGAACCGAGGGAGCGGTATACGAGTGGAGTATGTCGACTGGACAGAGAGTCGGAGAGGTCATCTTAAAGACTAATCAGTTCGCCGGCTGTGCGGTCAACAGGTTATTTTGTCTACATTGTATTTAAATTACATGATATACTCGTACATTACCAAGGTGACATGATAAGCAAAGGTTAAATGTATTTGCAGTACTGGAAAAACAACATTCGCTGTCGGAACTGATGGAGAGGTAAAAGAAATCGGTTCTAATACTATCAGAAGGAATCTGCCTCTGATTGGAGTTGCTCTCGACACGATAGTACTTTCAAGATCTGATATGATGTTGTTTATAACTGGTGGTGAAGGCGGCGTTATCGCCGTTCAGCTGCCTTTGTTGGACAAGGCTATTTTTAACGAGTTTCACATGCACAATAAGAAGGTCACATGCACCGCATTAGCTTATGACGATCAGACTCTTGTGTCGGTAGCAGAAGACGCCTCGATTTGCTTATGGAGGTTAACCAATGCTGATGGTAGAGCTATAGCTCTAGACAAAGACTTCGCGTACGCTAAAGAGATATTGATTAGCAAGAGGGATTTGCAAGAAAAAATTAATAACATTAATGTGAGTACAAAGTCGTGTAAGCTTATGTTGTTTTAGAAATTTGTTTCCATATAAATAATTTCATGTCACGTGTTATTAAACTTTTTCTCATTTAGTTACTCAGTACAAGAATGAGCGAACTGGAAACTGAGCATACGTATCAACTTCGTCAAGCCGAAGCAACGCAAGCCGAGAAACTAAAAGAAGTGCACGAAGGTTACTGCGCTGCTATTGAAGAACTCAAAGAAAAGAATGAGGTTGATATTTAGAACGTCTTAATATGAATATCTATATTATAGCCGGAAACTCTGCAAGTAATTTCTTTTTTCAGACCATGGAAAATGAACATTCACACGAAATCGGAATGATTCAACAAGACATTGCCAAACTACGATCGGGACACGAAAGGACACTACAGTCGCTAGAAGCTGATTTCAATATCAAACTCATTAGCGAGTATCACAGATATCAGGTACGGAAATGTTATGTAACATCATTATAATTTTTTGGAATGTGCTAAACAGTATTACGTCATTTTATCAAATGTTTGTAGAGCCTTGAAGACAAAACTGCAAGAATGAGGATGGATTATGAAGAGCGACTCGAAGAACTGGCTGAGAGCAAACGTAAAGCTTTACGAGAAATTAACGATATGTTCGAAGCAAAACTGGAAGAAAAAGACTTGGTTTTACAGGAGGTAATGATGTTGGAAACAGTCATTCAACACAAATTGACTTTTGATAAAAAAAATATATATATATTTTGTCTTTATAAAATTATGCTTCTTTCTTAGTTACAAGAGCAAGCAGACATGGAGAAAAGAGAACATGAAACAATAAAATCATCAATTGAAGACGATGCAGATCGTGAAATAATAGAAATAAAGACATCGTATGAGGCACAGCTAAAAGAAGAAAAGGATTCTAACGTCCGGCTTAAGGGAGAGACTGGTCTTATGAAGAAGAAACTTATCAATGCGCATAAAGAGATTGACGAATTCAAACATCAAGTAATATTACTCAAAGGTATTGGATTGTTATTAAGTAATATAACACTTAAAATACTTATTGGGTTTTTTAAAGAAAAGATTATGATTATTTTGTTTTGTTTTGTAGCGGAGCATAAGCAGTTTCAAAAAGTGATATCGTCATTGGAGCGAGATGTGGCAGACTTGAAAAAGGAAATTGCCGAAAGAGATAATACTATTCAGGATAAGGAGAAACGTATATACGAATTAAAAAGGAAAAAGCAGGAATTAGAGAAATATAAGTTCGTGCTCAACTTTAAAATAACAGAACTCAAGAATCAGGTGAGTAAGACTATTAGCTTAGATAGTACAATAGCAAATTATAAGATAAAGTAGCCATGTAATAATGAATGATAAATTCAATCGTACTTACATACGATAAGATAATAACTTTCGCATAGATTGAGCCAAAAGAACAAATGATAAAAGAGTTGAAAGCCCAAATTGATGACATGGAAAATGAAGAGATGAAGCTGCTCTTAGTTAAACATGATCTTGGTATGATTATTTGCAAAGAATTTTGCTATGCTATGTATCAAAGCGTTTCTCAATCACACTAGGAGAAAAAGGTTACAGCTGCAATTTACCGATTTTAATCATGTTTATGAAATTCAACAGATAGACCCGTTAGAGCGCGATATCAAAGGCAAAAAGATCCGTATATTAGAATTGGAAGTATCGCTGGAAAGTCTATTGAAAAAACGAGCTTACCGCGGTAATCAGTTGTAATTTTTTTCTTATAGTTCGTGGACGTAGATTTGCTTTTGGTATTATTTACACATAAGTATCATACATTTTGAGCAGAAGCATTTTGTTTCGTATGGACACTTAGCACGCTTGATTAGAGGTTTATTGAAAAAAAAAAACATTTGTAGTAAGTAAAAAGATTAGATTAGATTAATCTATTTAGTTTTATTAGTTTATGCAATAAAAAAATCTGATTCATCAGACATATAATTTAAAGTCAGCGCATGTCAGTGATTTTAATCGTGGATATGATAATGTTCCAGAGCTTATGATTACTCAGTTAAACGAAAAATTAGGATCGGCTAAAAAGGATTATCTGAATGAAGCCAACCGAATGATCACCTTGAAAGGCACATTGAAGAAAATCAAGATAGATTTGCACAACATGACTGCAAATTTCCAAGACCCAATGAAATTGAGATCGAACGTAAAAGTGAGTTATGGCTATTAATCACGTTATTTTGGTATGTGTATTTCGAACTATGTTGTTGCAACAAATGCCAGGAGAAATGATTTAAAAGTCGATGTCAAAATGTGCATTTGAAAACACTAACATACCTACATACGCGCTGCTGCTTATTTACGTAACAATAATTAAGAGGTGGAATCAACACCGGGCATTTGTTTAACTTGAGATAAAATCAGATTGTCAAATAATCCATTTTGTCATGTCTGTTGTTAATGATGATAATTAAGTAAGTATTCTTAGGTACATATTATCATAAGCAATGCGTTAATCCTCTATGGCGCAAAAATTCGCTAGCCAGCTTAATGTTTTGGTTCAAATATGTATAGGTACTAATTCAATGTATTTCCATTTTATGCCACATTCAACGCCACCAACCTCACAGACCAACCACACGTAGTCAATGTACATAATACGTGGCTGTAATCAAACAATATCACGTTTTGTACAGGAACTATTCCACAAGTACGTTGAAGACATAGACTTCATACGTAGCCGCGTAGCAGAGGACGAGGCGATCCGCGAATTCAACCGCCAAAGAGATCACCTTGAGAAGCAGGTGGCCGGCTTGAAGAGACAGCTGGCCAAGGCTCTAGGCGGCTCTAAGGGCGATATCAACAGAATTATGGATGTAAGATACAATGCATAAAACTAGTAAATACTAGATTGGTGATCTTCGACCACGGTGTCAAATCTTTGACTTTCAATTAAAACGCTCACATTTCTAACGTTTGAAATATATTTTAAAACAATTGGAGTGTAGATTTTGAAAACTTAGAACAGTCTGCGTCAGGCATTTACAATCTTTAATATATCAAAATCAAAAAACAAACAATGTTTACAATTAGCGGTTTACAATGTTAACAACTATGTCGTGAATGGATCGGTTTCTTAGGACAAAGACAGATCAACAAACAACAATGATCATGAAAAAAGTATAGCTCGTTTTGGTCTTTAAAAAAGAGGCAATTATAATTCGGTACTTATACTCGGCAAGTATATACTAGATAGATACTTATGATTGTAAGTGCATTGTACAACTTTATCTTTCATCAGAAAATATTAGGTATTGTGAGAATTCTGAGAAGGAAACATGTTTCGAGGTAAAGCAATTAAATTTCAGTTCATTGAACTGTTGTGACGAAACCGCATCCGATTTTATAGGTATTGCACAAATCCGTGAAGTCTGCATTAGAAAGAACATCTGACGCAATAATAATCAAGTTAACGATTTCATTTTATTACTTGCCAACTTAGCAGCTTTAGATTAATCACGGTAAATTAGGTTTGAGTTTAAGACCACTTGAAAATATCGTGAAAGACGCTGTTATGACTCTTCGATTGCTGCAGTGAAATTTTTCAATACATTTAATCGTTTATATCTGCTATTACAAGCTTTTAATTATGTTCTTAGTTATATTAGTTTCTATGCTACCCAAACATATTGAAATAATGTTTCAGCTTCCCAATTTGATTCCTCCTGTGTCGGGGATGCGATGCAACATTAACATTTTTTATAGCTAAATGGGCTTGCGCTGAACCGCAACTCGCCTGATGTAACACGATGATGCGGTCTAGGATATGGCACACCAGCCTTGAAAACAACGATTCACTCGCTATTTAAAAAGACCAAGATTATAGCTATCGGGAAATAGAGAACTCGGCAGCGAATTCCACAACCCGGCAGTTGGCACAGTAAAAGTTGACGCAAAGCGTTTAGCGTAAACGTCTGAGAAATCTCATCCATATACCGGTGACATCTTGCAGTATCTCTATTAGTCGAATTGTAGTACGAGTCAGGGGATACTGGCAATTAATTGTGTAATTCTAAAAGGCACGCTCCCCGAAATGTATACGTCAATCTCGTATACCTACACAACACTTCCAGACCTGAAGACAGATGTTCATACCCTTGGAATATTATTTTCTCTACATTTTTAACTTGTACATATTATCCCACACAGGAGAATTGCACTTTGCTCACTGAAATCAACAATCTGCGCACCGAGTTGAAGTCAACCCGCACTAGATGTTTTCAAATGGAGTCCATTCTGGGACTTTCCGCTAGATATGTACCACCAGCCACCGCCAGAGCCAAACTGAAGCAGATCACTGAGGACCGGGAAAAATTAGACGAGAAGTTTAAAGAGAAGATTGATGTAAGAACCTGCTATATGATCCTAGCTTTTAAAAGTGGAGCTGTCAAGGACACGTTATAAAGCGAAGTGTTGACAGCGAACATTTTGTCTGGCTGCCTTACATTCGTTTTTTATTTGTATGGGATTGACGTTGTCGTTTGTATATCTCCCATTATTTGTTATGGTCAAGTTTTGATACGTTACTTATTTGCGAAAGTACTAGGCTTGAACATATTTACTTGTAGGTGTACGTGTTCAAACATGTTGAGGTGCTGATTTTTACACGTAATTTTAGAAGGTAACCTTGCTCATATTGTATTCTAATCATCTGCATAACGTTTTTTGTCGGATAAATAGCTCTTTTATCTTCAACATAAATGTGACCCCTACAAAATAACGCGTTAATTTTGATATAGGTACCTATTCTCATCTGAATAGGACAGTTAAACTCCAATACTTAAACTATTTTATAAATATGTAAAAGAAGATATGTTTGCTGTTTATACATATATACCTACATATAGTATTTAAGTTTTATAAAAACATGAGCAGACTTAATGCGAAATGTCCGATTTTTGTAATTTGAAATATATTGATACCTACTCGTTATATTGCAAAATAAGACCTTGGCAGTATCGTATCTTGTCATTTTTATCGCTATCAGTACTTAATGTACGTACATACATCGTAAATATTGTATCCACAGGAGAGACAAGAGATAATACACGCACTGAAGGAAGAAAACGAGCGTTTACTTTGCAAAATGCGCTGTATAACCGCCGGGGAAAACGAGCCAGAGCCTCCCACGTCTCCCGGAGGCATTCAATGACTATCACGATAACTTTATCATTATACATGCTCGGCAATATTTTTGAACCGAAAGCGACGTTATGGAGTTTTAAACGTATGTGCAGTTCTGATCAACAATTCACCTATCGCTGCCGCACTCTACGTACCCTAAGCCAGATAGATACCTAAAAGTCGGCACTTATTTAACTTATTATAATAATAAGGTAATAAACAGTGTGAGATAGCGAAAGACGCAATATGCGTTAACAGTTCAAGTTCCAAAGAACGTCAGGTAATTTTCAATAGCAGTCAAATCCACTTTATGCCAAATTGAGAAAAGTGTACATGTGTATACCGTCATGAGGTATGTTGTTAGACTAAGGTTATTTTTTCGAATTGTTCGCTTTAGGACAGATTCGCTTTCTGATGATCTGTCATAAAGCGAATCTGTCCTAAAGCGAACAATTCATTTTTTCTTTGTATTTTTAGGGCTTTAGGCTGAATTTGGCTTCTTATGAAAGTTATGCGGCAATGAAGAATTCTGTAAAGAAAAATGTTGTGTACCTACTTTAAAATCTATGGATTTGGAATTGACCACTTTTGAAAATTACCTCCTGACATGTCTTTTGATTTCGCGCAGTGAGTGCAAAACTTTGGTTTTGCTCGGATCGTCTTCGCGGTGATATATCTGCGGGTCTGCGGGGAGTGAAATACATGGTGGTGATACAGGTTATAGAATGAACCTCTTATAAATTGTTGTAATACGAGGAACACATGGTGTCTCCTTCTTTATGATTCAGGTTCATAAAGGTTTAAAAGTAATATTAATTTAATGCCTCGCATTGTTTCTATTGTATCGTTATTTCATTGTATGATTATTAACGCTTATCATGTTACGTATCTTGAGTTTCATTTGCATTTGTACACTAATATAATAATATAATTGAAGAATATCTTTATTTGAAAAATATTCTGGCGTTAAACTTATTTTGTTAAGTTTATGATACGTTAATAAAAGATATGTTATAAAAAACCTTTTATTAATAACATAAATGCCTCCTATTGAAAATGGACACATACTCTAAAACTACTTGCCCGCAGCTATAAAAAACTTGTTGTGATAACTTTATATAATAACCAAATACATAATATACTTACAATATTTAAAAAAAACGCGATATACAATTTTAAAAAATTTTAACCTTGAAACATTCATGCCCACAATAAATAAAAACCATAACCCAAATATCCTATAACCGTTAAACTATCCATTAATATTGCTTATATGTATTTTGTGAGGTATATGTATTATCCGAATTTGAAATTTTAATGTGTTTATAAAATAAAATATTGACAGATAAATGTCCCTTAAGTTGATTATGATCATTTGTCAATCAATGACGATTTCGATTCTACACTGATTTAAAATCAACTAATCAAATTTCCGTCTAAATAGAATACATAGCAGAAGGAAAGTCAGAAAAAACATACTCTAGCACAGTACTTTGCATGGAACTTTATAAATTTGAATAAATTTGACTTCGCGTAATATAAGTGTAAAAGTATACGTAGACATACGCCGAAGCTAAGCAGAAATTGACAACTTACTTCACCTACGATTAAACGTAACAAAACAATCATAATTATACTTCACGTTTATTTTATCTGGAACAATACGCCATAAAATCCAAATTATCGAAAAAAATATGCTGCCTTAATTATTTGCACTTATTGCCTTATTCACACTGTCGGAGTAGCATGGGCAGTGGATAAAATGGTTTTTATCCGAAGTACATAATTTTAAAACCTGTATACTTCTAGATAAATCGTAATCAATTGCACCCTAAAGCGAGTGGCGTATCGTCATTTCAAATTGCCGTATTAAATTGGCTTTCTCTATTCCTGATTCAAAAGGTAGAATTAGCATCGTAATTAGGGTCGTGAGCGACTAGGGCAAGAATAAAATATTGCGCCCCAATAAAAGGTGATGGTTTTTAACGCTCTCATATGTAGGACTACCTAGCCAACGCTAGATAGAATAAAAAGCTGTTGAATGAATTTATAGAAGGAAAGGTAAGATAGCTTTACGGCCTTTGGGGTAGTCGGGGAATTCCTTCTTGTAGTTGCGGTGTTTGCCGAGCGCCCACAATGCCATCTGGTAGAAACCGGCCGCTGCGAATAGACCCGCTGGAACAATACAAAATAATCCATGGTTGCTTCATTTATAATAATACTAGCTGCGCCATGCAGTGTTACTCGCGGATAAAAACTTTAATTTGATAAAACCAAAAATTTTTACGTATCTACTTCATATAGAAATTAATAATTGGCATATTAATTTATTATAAGCTCATTCAAACATAAGTTGGTGTCTCTCATACGTAATTTTTTTTCTATAGTTTATTGACTAAATTTTGACAATGAACCTAACCTATGAATAGCCTATGCTAAGGTGAACAATTTTGATTTCACTATATCGAAAATAATTTTAATTTCCTGGTTAAGTTCTGCACTTTTGTCCACTACTAGGACATATTCGGTGAAGTGGGCTCCCAAGTTTAGAAGTCTGATATAATACTCGTAGTTTCGCGAACTGAACACCTCGCGACCACGATATTTTTTGGTAAGTAAGTACGAACTCGTACTCGAAGTTTCGTCAACATTGGTTAAACTACAAACTGTCCACGAGTACAAACATAAGACTCAGTCAATAATGTTCCATAGTATTTTAATAAATCAGCAGAAAAATTGCCATCTCGTCGAAGTTTTAATCACCATAAGAACTATGCGTACCTCCATACTGGTATTATTATTATGTTTAACTTTCCATACGAGTAGTAAACATGTTGGTATAGAAACGAGTTTGACGACTCATGTCGGAATCCACTAGGACTGCATTAATGTAAATAAATGACTACTAAATAGTCGATTTATGCTAATAGCTGCGACACGACGGAGCTCGCACAGTGACTCCACGTGACTCCACGACCAAACCGAATCATTATTACACTTATTAAATATGTACTACTATCTTGTATTTTCAATTCAGTTTTATACATCCAAGCACGCGGGAGTTCAACAGAAATATATAGGATGTTTGGGTTAATGACGAAAATACTTTTTATGGAACCCTGTGTTATTATTTACGAACAACATTTAATATAGGTGTAATACCAAAATTTCTTTCTACCAAAAATCTTTATAAACAACAGGTTATGCCTTAATTATTCCTTCAATCATCCTACATAATTTTGTTGCCGTTAGCTAGGTCAAGGCTAATATTTTGAAGAAACTTTGTACAGTTTCTATATACATTTTTGTAGTTGTAATTGATAGTGTTATCATACGTTATTAATTATAAGTAATATTTAAAAACAAGCTTTGTACCATGTATGGTCTGGGTGGATTATTCGACTCTATAATGATGACATATTCTGTTTATATTTAAAAATAAAACATTCAAATGACAAGTGCAGCTCCTAAGCATAGTCATGGTCTCAATCTAGGTAATTTGTCAGGGCAAGGACAAAACAGACAAGAACAAAAAAGGTCAAAAGGTACATAAAAAATAAATTATAAGCTAAATGCTACTGTCAACTCAATAAAAAATCTTTGAAAATGCATTATACTGCATAAAAGAATTTTTAAAAACTAAGCTGACTAAATATTCATTCATGAATTTATTAAAAATTATTGACCTTAAGCAATACCTTAAGCAATACTTAAGACAGTACTATTACCAGACTGATTCAACTATGTGTTATATACAGTAATCTGACGTCAGTCTAATATTCATATTCTTACACATTTTACCATTAACGATAATTTTTCTTTCATTTAAAAGTTTAAGTACATCAATATTTACAGTAATTATAATTAATTACTGTAAATATTGATTTAAACTTTGACTTTAAGTAAAATGATCAAAGATAATAAGTATGTTTACCTGGAGCGCATTTAGTCATGATGGTGAAGAAGAGCCAGGAGCCAAACTCGTAGGTGTAGTTAGGGCAGGAAACATAGTTGAACAGTAGAGAGAAGGGATTGCCATCAGGAATGGGCACTTTCCTCACTTTAGTGCCGGGAGGACGAAGGTTCTTCAGCAACACATGGATACTGAAGTTTCCAAGCTCACAAAACTGAAAATATAAATTTTACCACTGTCAATATTTTTGGTAAATATTATTTAGTGCGATCGAGTAGGTATTAAAGAATCATTCTGATCTAAGTTGAGCGACTCAATATACTAACAGAGAAAGAGAGATGAATCCATGCATATTAGTTGTATCTCTTTATTACGATTTATAAGGTATCTTGAGGGACATGCTAGCATGTTCGCGTGATAGTTGCGAAATCGTAGTAAATAACTGCATTGCGACGGCAAATGATGGGTCTACTGGCAGCAAACATGCAACAGATGCAGTGGTAATCATGTACTGGGCCCAGTGTGTGGTACTCAACAATGCAGTTGAATGCACTGAGAGAAATAAATTGATGTACAATACAATACAATAATTCTTTATTGTCACCACAAAAATACAACAAACAAATAACATGGCACAAAAGGCGGTCTTATCGCTAAAAAGCGATCTCTTCCAGACAACCTTTATAGGAATATAACATAATAATAAAATTTTGCATAGACGGTGGTGCAAAACAGATATGAGAAATTTAAATAAAAAATAGTAATGAATACAACATACAAGAGTACATATAATAATATCACACATACAAATAACAACTAGCTACTTATATATATATAAGTGTATTCAATTAAGGAATAACAGGACACTAATAAAAATGTAGTGATGTAGTTTATTTCATTAGTAGATTTCATATCTATGGACAATGATGAAAGTTAGGAGCAGCATTATACTCGTACGTCATAGTTGCTTTCAGTGGTTTCACTTGATGACAAATTATGTATACCAAGTCACATTACATAGTTTTCTAAAGATCTTTTACTGTGGAGAAGAAGGACAAAAAAAAACAATTTACCAACAAACAGACTTTCATATTTATCATATGTGTGGGGATGTATATTATCACTTGTATCTACATATGAAGAATAAACATATTTTGTATTTCTTTTTATCAAATGACTAGCCTCACATTCAATATAGGAGTACTGCATGTTTGATATAAGCATAAGTACCTAACAATCTTATATCACTCTTTTTTTGTATTAATTGAGTACATTATGTAAATAGACACCCTTCAAATTAAAGGTAGTAAAAAAGAGCTAATAATATAAATGTTATTCATCTAAGAGGCTTCTGAAAGAAAAATATATAAGCACTATACACAAAAAATGTGGACTTTGTTCCACAAGGCTAAATAACAAAGTAAATGCCAACCAGAAGAGCCTAAATGAAGTAACAAATAGGTATTACATTATGTCACATATGCTTGTCTCACATATGCTCATACATAGTGAAATAGTTTGAAGTTAATACTATATTTTCTATGAAAATGAGAATATTACCGAGTGTCATTCATGAGCATTGAGTGTATTAAAATTAATTATATATAAAGTATTATTATTTATTGGTAACTGATTATTTATAATAATTGTGAAACTAACTTTAAAACCTACTAATACAACTAATAATAACTATGTATATAGTTATATTACTAAAATAACTAGTTTTAATATCCAATAAAAAATTACTCCTAAAACTTCAAAGTTATGAAATCTCTTAATTACATTTGTAGGGGTCTATTGGTAATATATTCACTAGTATTGAAAGGTAAAGGATTTACCTTTCATTACTATATTATTAACTGATCAAAATTTAAATACATCATTTTTTGATCCTGCTGGAGGAGGAGACCCTATAATACTGGTGAATATATTACTAATGCTGTCATTAGTAATATGGACAGCTGTATAGGATTACAACAAAGATATGCCCTATTATAGTACAAAGTGAATAGCAAAGGTCAGTACCATTAAGTGACTACAATGGTAGTAATTATTGTTTGGTTTCAAGTCAGTCAATCCGAGTAACACATTGACTTACCTTCATTCATACAACATAACTCTTGATATAATAACACTCTTATCAGTTTCAAGTATCAATTGCTTGGTTTTGAGTTCATATTTTATAGCTGTTATTAATGAGCAAAATTTGTTGTAATCAAGGTCTATCAATAAATGCATGAAAAAAGTTGATTAAATGGTAATTTTGAACTCTAACTAGCACTATTTTAGAAAGTTTTTAGTAATACCACCTTACAATGAAATCAATGTGGAATTGCCTGAAAATCACATATTCATATATGTATATAAAAAATTACTTACAGCAAATCCTCCAAGTCCAACATAGAAGCAGACATTGCAAGGAGCAGTGTATAGAGGGTGGTTCACATGGTATGCCACATACAGAGTGAACAGCCAGTAATATGAGCAGTTCTTGAACAGGTTTCTCAGAGGCATGGTGCCATGTGAAAAACGATGGATAAACAAAGTCTCAAAGATTCTCTTAGCATAATGCACTGACCAACAAACTGCTGCCGCACTGTAATATAGTTATAAAATATATTAAAAAACAAGTCACATAATAATTAATAACAAACCACAATTACTGGCAACTTTAATTTGGTTGTTTACTTTCCATGTTCAGGGTAAGTAATTAATAACAATTGAAATAAAGATAAGTAAACAAAAATATTATATGAGAACTTACGTTGCAACCTGTCCAGGAGATGAGGTCTGAGGCCCATATAAAATCCATGGCCTCTGGTACACCCACAAGTATACAAATAATGGCCCAGCATACTCGGCCAGAAACACATTTTTCCATGATATCTGCGGCCCCAGGTCTTTAACATATAGTTTGGAACCATTTTCGAGACTCAGATTTTTTAAGACATCTTCATCATTCAGTGTTTTCCCTTTGGGCTCTAATTTGATAGCTTGTCGGTCAGGGTACAACGACTTTTTAACAGTCTTGTGAATCTTGTCTTTAACATCCTTAACAGTTGAAGCCGCGTTTACTTGAATTTTGCCAAGCGGTTTCGAGCCGGCGGCATTGAGAATTTCAATCTGTAAAGTAGAATTTTTGTATCTGCTTCTATACTAACAATGAGTTTTTAAAGTAGAAGAACTCACCTCCATTGTTGCTATGCTTCGGTGTAAGTAATTATTCACTCAGTATAAATTGGTCCGATCGCAAAGTGGTATCATGCGTTGCGAACACGAACGGATCGAAGACCAAAATTCTTGACTTTTTTTACTAATACCAATGCGTTTCCAATGCCATTCGCTCACCCACCAATAACTTTGTCTGTCATTGTGATTGACACTAGAAATAGAATTCAACAGTTCGCTTTTGTCACTATCAATGTCAATTTCATTTAAAAAAATCTTATATACGTAGACATACAAAGAAATAGATAATACATTATTATTAAATCTTTATTTAAGATCAGAAATCATTGACATTACATACATGACATTTAGAAAACATTAAATCACAAACTTATTCACAATAGAGCTTAAATAATAGTGTTGACCCAGTGTTGCAGAAGAGGACAATCGTATTTATCGGCTAAATTTATTAAGATGCTGTTGTGGCTGCTTCGCATCCTACTTAGTAGCGAAAAAAGCACTGACAATATGCTCAGAACAGGGTGATTTTTACTTCTACCGAACATCTTGCAAACCTATGGGCTTATCATATTTCCTCTTACCGCCAGCGCCCTACGCTCCCTTTCAATATCTACATCATCTTTCAAATCTTCAGTGACAACGTGCCCCATTTATTTGACGTACTTCTCATCTTATATGCCATCTCAATCACACTATAACAAAGAAAGAGTTAAAGAAATCCATAGAAATGAAAGAGACAGAGTGGCTGAATTTTATTTAGTTATCTCTTCATACTCCTTGAGGTTAATTACTCTCTCTCTTTGACATGTTGTAAAATCCTTGATATATAAATACTAGGGATAAAAAACGTAGAAGTCTGACGAAACTGTTTATAGAGAATGGCACAGTTTGGAACATCTAAATGTTTACTACTGTGTCAAAGTTCAGTGATATTATTATTTTAATGACGACGCATTAAAAACTCTGCTAATTTTAACGAGCCTAGCAATCTTTGATGACTGAGATTCATTATTAAGCAACATGTTAGTGAAAAGAATCACAGTAAATTAAATTTTTGGTACCTAAAATGTGGTTCAAGAATTTGAAATTCCTCATTTTTATAAATTTGACAGTTCATATTTAAATAACAAATAGGAATTTTGGTTTATGTTTTTCCTGAGACCTGTGTGACCCCGCCTTTCACCCCATGCCTGCTTGATGTTGAGGTCTGGAACATCCTGTATAACTGTTCTTCATTATTATAGGGTCCCTGAGCAGGCATTATTCTATTATTTCCCTTTTTCTACGGTTCGTACAATATTTGAGTGCTTCCATGGTGCTCCAGAGTTAGGAACGCAGCTTTATTCTTTATGTTGGTAGTATGATATGTGTTTGTTATGAGTGGGTTGACTTTAGTTTATAGGGTACGTCAAATTATCTATGTAGTAGTGAAAGTTGTTATTGTGTGCGTTAACAATTAAAATGGCGTATTGAAATACGGATCCTTGACTGTGTGCTATTCTCTTACGTTGAAATCACGGTGTTAAAGATTCTAACTGTGTTAAACAAAGTTTTCTTGAAGATAAAACATTAAAAATGCGGTCAGTGGTGGAAATAGGGGCTAGTGTCCCTGCATTTCTTGGAAAATTGTGGAAATTGGTGAACGACTCTGAGACAAATCATTTGATATCATGGAGTCCTGTAAGTGTTATTGTTTATATATTAAAGTTTTCTGACAATTTTATTCGCTGTTGTGTTAGTTAAAAGTATTTTTAGTAAGTTAATACAGTATATTTAACTAAAACGCAATAGTAGAAAGTAATTACGAAAACAACCTATATCATGTCGCAAGTTGTCAGTCTAGTGAAACTCAATAAATAAATAGATACAAATCATGTCACGTTTTCTACCATGCTCTCGGACT
This sequence comes from Ligdia adustata, assembly GCA_947049295.1. Classification (NCBI taxonomy): domain Eukaryota; kingdom Metazoa; phylum Arthropoda; class Insecta; order Lepidoptera; family Geometridae; genus Ligdia; species Ligdia adustata. The sequence goes on along the minus strand of OX346214.1, from coordinate 8,847,896 downwards.
AGACACAACACAAAAAGATATTAGGGGCTGCAGACTTATATCTTAACGAGTACATTTTTCGGTCATTATGATTGAGAATATTGAGAACAGCTGTTGTGATGTCACTTGAATGCGTGTGGAAAATTTTGTGAGCGGCATTTTGAATTCAGTGATGGTCAACCCTAGCTTTGCTTTGATTTTATGTAGGTGATCTAAACCAGTCATCTTATAAGTAAATGCTTATTTTTTTACCTTTAAATGCTTATTTTAATAAGACTATTGGGTGTAACTTAGCTTTAAGGTAGCAATCAACCTCTGCATATGATTAGCTTATCTATACTTAAGACACCATCACCATTCATAGCAAACTCAAATAAATGTGTCTATTCCTTAGGTACAACTTTTTACTACATACAGGGTTACATTTGGCAGAAGTAGGGTCACTGTACTCCTCATAGTAAACGACTTTCACTATGAGACCAACCTGGAATTTAAGGAAAATAATTAGTTGTTACGTAAATTTTGTTGGTGTCAAACTTTCTATGAAACAATGCTTTTTTTCGAATTCTGGACTATATAGTGAAAAGTTTTTTTCTTTTGTGATTTGGCACCATGCAATTTGTTTATTTGCCAGAATCAAGTTCAAGAATTTTCAAGTTATTTTATCATGTTATTAAGTCAAATATCAAGTGTCGTCATGGTTATATTAATGTAACATCATGTACTGTAGTAAAATGATGGAGATTTAACTAGGGTTTCTTTGGAGATTTTCCGTGAATGCAAAATCCACACTTTTCCAGCTTCATATCTCTTGCCCACAATTGTGCACATAAACGTTAGGTGCACAAGGCATTAATAATACACCTTTAATAAACTTCAATGGTTAAATAATCACTATTTTTTGCAATAAATATATAACCAACAACCCCATTTTTTGGTGAATGTGGGAAACCTCCATAGTGAAAAGTTGTACATTGAAAGCGGTGACCATTATTTCTCTTAGTACATCCCTAATTAATATGTGTAATATTCAGAATCCTGAAATTAGGTTAAAAGATTCTGACCAAACTTTATATTTAACAACCAATTAATAAATGGCTGCCCATTTTAAAAGTCTTAAATTTATGTTTTATTAATTTTAGGGTGGAAAAACATTTATGATAAAAAACCAGGCAGACTTTGCGAGAGAACTCTTGCCTTTGTACTACAAACACAACAACATGGCTAGCTTTATCAGGCAACTCAATATGTATGGCTTTCATAAAATTACCTCTGTTGAGAATGGGGGCCTCCGATATGAAAAGGATGAAATTGAATTTTCACACCCATGCTTCATGAAAGGTCATGCTTACCTATTAGAACACATTAAAAGAAAAATAGCAAATCCAAAGTCCATAGTCACTAGCAATGAAAGTGGTGAGAAGATACTCCTTAAACCAGAATTAATGAACAAAGTTTTGGCTGATGTAAAGTCAATGAAAGGGAAACAAGAAAGCTTGGATGCTAAATTCAGTGCAATGAAGCAGGAGAATGAAGCTCTATGGCGAGAGGTGGCCATTCTAAGGCAGAAGCATATCAAACAACAACAGATTGTCAATAATGTCAGTATTAGTAGACTTTTTAACTTACACATTTTACTAATAACATTAGTTTTCAGGAGATATGCCAACATTTAGTTTAAATATTATTTGGCTTATTATTAAATATACATATAATTAATCAATAATTTGCCTATATTTTGCAAAATGTGCGTTACATTAGAATATAACTATTAATAATATATATATGAATAAATAAGTAATTATTTCTTTTAAATTTGGTTATCTATGCATGTATACTAAAAAAGAGTTAGTCTTGGCTTACTAACTGACAGGTCACAATTGACACAGAGCCTGCTCAACCTAGAGATATGTAATTTGGAGGTTGTATTCAATATAGAGTGGAGAGGTGTGCTAAGAAAAGATTTACAAACCCTAAGAGGGTTAAATGAGGGTTCAAAGTTTGAAACTTCTTTATATATTACATTATGTTTTGAGCAACGCCGCAGGTGATAGGTACTAGAAAGAAATATAAATACATAATAACTATTATGATAATTTCATGATATTATGACGAATAGGTCTTGTAATATTACTTTCCGCTTTCAGCTTATTCAATTCCTGATGTCGCTAGTGCAACCGACCAGAGCAGGCAACCCTAACGGCAATAATGTGGGGGTTAAGAGGCCATACCAATTGATGATCAACAATGCAGCACATAATTCTGGAGACGGCACCTACTCTGGCCGGTTTAAGAATCTGAAACTTGACAAAGAACATTTATTAGAGGAGCTGAATGAAGATAACATGGTATGATTAAAATTGATTGCTATTATTTATTATTCAAATTATTAATTTTCGAGATGTAAACTTAAATTTCAAGAACTTGTAAATGATTAAATAATAATGTGTTGTGAATAAAATAACAGCATTCATGATTCTAGAAATAAAAATTAACAACTATTAGCCTTCATATTTCATAATTTTTAAATTTTAAGATTGACTGATAATTTGTATCACAAAATAGACAAAGTTGAATACAGCTAGTCATTTCATAGTATTTCGATAGTAATATATATAAATAATAATATTAATTTGTGTAACTAAGATATTTACTTAATTATATTTACAATTCTGTAGGAAGATGGACCAACCATTCATGAGCTGGCACATGATGACATTCTCCACAGTGAGGTGTCTCAAGACTCAATGGTACCCAACCAGTTTATAACCATAGATGTGCCAGCTCAAAGCAATGTTTCTAACAACCACAGTCCACCGGAACGATCGCCGGTACATTACCATGTCACTTTGGAAGATGGCGATGATATTGAAAATGGTAAGTTATACTCTATCTGTTTTATTAACAATGTCACTAACACAATAATATTAAAAAGTTCTTATCTTTATTAGCTTCTGTCTGCTCATATATATTAAGTTGACTCATTTTTAGACAAGACAGTTATTTAATTTTAAATTCTGTTTAAAAAAAAAAACTGTTCTTCTTCTTAATCTTAACTATGTTCGGAAATGTCCTTAAAATCTGATTGTTTGTTGGGGCATACAGAACTAAGACTAAATTAGGGCTATACCATCACTAACAAATGATTTTTCGTTTACCAAACATTTTCTGAATTAATGTTTATTTACCTTTTGTTCAAAAACAACAATGTTTCTATCACAGGTACTAGAATCGTGTACCCGATTTCTCGTATCAACGGCGCGAATCAATCTCCTTCACCAACCCAAGTCACTGACACATCACCTTTGACCAACCCAACCATTAACCCTCTGATTGCCAATGTTGTCCAGCCTTCCACTTCCAAACCAAGAATGCGAGTGGCCAAAGGTCAAACTACAAAGCCACTACTTTCACCCAGCAACTACCATGCTTTGAATCCGTCGGCAGACTTGAAGCTCCCTGCTGAAATCTTCGCAAGCGATGATTCAGTCAGCGACGCGGGAATAACCAATTCTGAAGAGCTACATAATGTACTAAACGAACTTACTGGTGACCCTATGGTTGCTACGAAGGACAAAATGCTCGGTGGTATAAACATTAAAGTTGAGAGGCTTGATCCACCAAAGAACTGCAACAAGAAGTCAAAGAAAAGCAAAGAAGTCAATGTTACTCCTCCAAATCTAAACCTGGCTGATATTAAGACCGAGCTTCAGGATGACTTTGATTGGAACAACATGTCACTGGCCACTCTTAACGGAAACAATACTGTTGGCAGGTTTCAATCTAGGTAAAGTATTGTTTATATTTTACAATTTTCTTATCTTCATGATCACATTTAGATCACATCATTGTTATGGTATGTTTTTAATTATTTTAGAAAAGGCAAATTAGAACATACAACCAACCTGTGTGATGACATAAATTATTTGTATTTTTTACTAAAAATTATGTGTGTGTAATATAATATAGATTTGTTTTAATATTCAGGAATAGGAGAGATAACATCGGCAAAAACCTTGACGACATTTCATCCTACTTTGGAACAAATCAGAACAAGTATGTGTAAAACTAAAACTATTCAAAGGCGGCCTTCTATACATATCTATTGAAAAACAGAACTCTTTCTTAAATTTGTTCTGAATTTCAAATTGGCTCTAATTTTATGTTTATCTAATTCACAGTTTTTCAGTTACTTTTTTTTTATAATATACTTTCAATTTTAAATGTAGTTTAGTCTTTGATTTTGATAAGTATCTATATTGGACCATTTGTCAGGGGTATGAATGAGGCTTCTTCCACATACATAGTCAGGTTTGGTTCTTGTAATGATTTGACAATAAAACTATATTTAAATGCCCCTCATGTTGTGTAATCTATACACAGGTTATGTAACAGCTATTAAGTTTACCTGTAGCTGTTGTGATGTCGAGAATGCTTTAAGTGAATTGTAGTTATTATCATGTTATGTAATGTAAACATATTTCTTATTTGTATAATCTTAGATTTTGTGCTTAATTAATAAATAGGTAGTTATTTATCTAATGATCATAACAATGGGTATGACTCTGAAGATAATCTTTATGATTCTTACTAAGTTAGATAATATGTTTATCCATCATGTTAATGTTTCTATTATGCATGTTTCAGAGGCGACATTGATGATCACTTGGATGCCATGCAAACCGACTTGGAGTCGCTGAGGGAGTTACTACGGAGCGATTCATATGCCCTAGACACTAATACATTAATGGGGGTATGTACACACAATGCTTGTATAATTTCCTTAACAAGCCATACACTCATTTTCATGTAAGTAAGACAATCAATTCAATCATGGAAATCATATTGATCAAATTCGAGAGTAGTGAGTGATATAATATGAACACATTGATTGGTCTGGTTTACGCACACTAGTATAGCGAGTCAACGTAAACATTGCGAGTTATGTTGGTGCGGTTGGCAGCCCTGCGCGCGGGTCACGTTGCAGGCAACGTGGGGAACTCGCAGTCGGCGCGTGGCCGGCCGTGTGCTTGTCTCACGCACACACGCAAACTTTGCTACGTAAACAGACCGGTTCTATTGCACACAAGCGGTACCGGTTTGTTGTGATTATTGATAACATGTTTTTGTCACCCTGCGCCGGTTATTGCTGATATGGTATATTTATGTAGATATTTGTATTCAATTGATGATACGGACCTTCGATTCAATATTAACCTACACTGTTTTTTAGGCATTGGAAAAATGTGGTGTTCGGTAATGATTACCGACGATGTTTATCCTCGATGTTTTGCACCTGATTTGGCTTACCCATTAGGCGCTGCGGCGAATGGATAGTTTTCATATCTTATTTGGAATAAATCAGTGTGACTTCTGTATTGTCCATAGAATGCCGATCCGAGACTAGGACCTACGCTGTCTCTCAGTTTACCACATCAACAGACACACGATTATGTAATAATTGCATTTTATCAACAGGTCTTCATAGATAGAAATGTTACTATAAATGTATCGACTATCTTTTTAGACTTTTTAAGCCGGGCTTACACTATGTTACTTTAGAGCTGTGCATTTATCTACATGCAACTTTATTCGTAATGTAAATCCGGCTTTATGTTTAGTCACTGAGCATATCAGCTTTATCTAAATAATCTAACACTAGGTTGCTCATATTTTGAAACGGTACCTCTAGCTTATTACATATAAATCTCTACATTTAGTTGAACAAATGTTAGATTGTTACCCTTGGCCGTTATCACAGAGCTTATTACAAATAACTGCATATGCTATGACATTTCTTATAACAATAGCAGAACTTTGTCTATGAGAGTCACTAATTTGCTGATAAATAATTTCCGAGATGGCTAAAGCGATAGCTCTGCTCATTGAAGCGATCATAATAGTATTACTACATATATTCGAATAGGTCTACAAGCTTCTCTTGTTTGGATAACTGAGTATCAGATAGATAGATAGGTACACAAGTATATTTTAGTTTAAAATTATTTATTGTAATCTAAAAAGGGAACAGGTGTATATGAGAAGACTTAAGAATAGAAGAAGAAGATATTTTTTCCAGAAACATGTTTATGTTAAATCATGCATCGAAATAGTAGAAATCTTAATTTTTTTTACTTGTTTACAAACATATACTCAATTATCCAAGTTGACAGGAGTAAGAATTAAGAATTAATGGCTTCCACAATTTTCTTTCTAGCCCGGTTTGGCTGAATGCAATTGAGAAATCTGGTGAAGATTTTGATTTAATTTTCATAATTGTAAAATTGCTATTTCAGCTTTTTGGATCCGATGACCCGTTCTATGGCCTTTCTTTCAACAATGGCGATGAACGGTCGAAGGCGACCGGCAGTGGTGAGTTAATTAAGCATTTGTAGTACTTGCATGATGTTTTTGAGTGACAGCATTAGTACTTTAATCACTTATTCATTGTACAATCTCTAATATTGTCTTCGATAAAGTTAAGGTTTCTCACACCATGCCAAAGTGCTGGTATATTTTTTAACTATGCTCTATAGTTTATGTATTTCCGAAGTTGAGGTGGTTTGTAGTGTATAAGTAAAAGTATACGGGATATGTAATGTATACAGTGAATGCTACGTTCGAGAAACGTCCATCAATATTTAATACAACTACAATACTAGGTTTTCTTTTTAAGAATTCTGAACAACGCAGAAAAATGTAAAATGGCTTGTTCAGGTGTACAAATGTTTCGTATGCGTAATAAATTATTCATTACATCCAAACGTGAATGTAAAGAGTCTGCGTTTTTGACTACTTACATTTTATTTCTACTTTTCTGCAAATGTTATTTAGGGCCCATGCGAAGCCCAATTTATACCGGTTTACGCATACACATTTCTATGCAAAAAAACGTTTGTATGATAACCTAAAACATCAATCACTTCAAGAAACTTGATTCGAACATGTCAGGGGACAATTATCTTCGGAAATATAATCATCACCGTTTTGCATAGTTAAACGCGGCACTTTAATTGTGCAATCTAGCTTTCGCTGTCACTATATTCGAGCTGAGTAAATATTCAAGAGTCAGTGAGTCGCTCGCAGGTAACATATTAATTGTTAATTATAAACCATCACCCAGTTATTGTCACGTTTATGTTGAATTGTAGATACAACCAAACAGTATCCGATGATTGATTTTGATTGGCTGATGGGTAACAGCGAAGCACCACCACCAAAGTAGCCGGTGGATGCACCCGTCAAGAGTTAATGCATCATGTCCACATTTTATGGATTGTTTTGGTATGGTTAAGGTTATCCTGCCACGGCGACGGATAGACTACGTAATTATATTAACAATAGGCTTCTACCATGAAACGTTCGAGACCTTCTTTATTTCTTACGTCGGGTTTGGAGTTAAGATTTTAAGCAGCGGTCAGCTTCCCATACGGTCGATCAAGTACATGCTGAGTCTATGGATTGCTCACAAATCAAAGGTCATCAACACTGTTTTTCAATGATAACTTTTTGTCATATCATTAATTGGATAGCATTATCTTGTGTGTGTTATTTTTACTAAAGCTTGGACGACCGTCTGAGAAAAATGTTGAAATAATGCGACGGTGGCTTGAATTCAAGTAGGTATGTAGGATATTCTTAGGGTGTACATTGTACATGATTTCAGTCTTGTGTCGGGTTTAGTTGGTGATGCAAAATAGAAAGGACAGATCACACTATGGGCTTCAAAATAATTTACCACGATTAGCCGTTTTGTGTGATCTGGCTTTAGATACCTATATTTTAAAAGGAAGTAATAGCATTTAAAATCGGATATTATTTGTATTCCACTTGATCTGAATTAGGATTGGTTATTATTACCTACAAGCACGAAGACGTGTTTTAATATACTTGAATATGTCAAAATATTATAATACTTTTCTTCTAATTGTAACATTTTGTTTAGTAAGATTAGCTTATAGTTATATGATTTACAAAACATTACCCGAAAGGGTATTTTAGAAACAGTTAATTGCGTAAGGGTTATGGTACATTATAATATTCTACTGCTGAAATAGTTACCGTTAAATATATTTTTGTACTAAGGTAATATGGTTCAAAGTGATTTTAAACATTCTATTTAATATTTAAGTCAAATAATTGTGTTTTATATGTATTGTATATTCATATGATAAATCGAGATATTTTTGCCCTAATTATTGCAGTATAAGATTAGTTAAAATATATTTTTTTTTTAATATTGGGATAAATATATTAAAATTAGTATATTTCCTTGTTATTAAAAGGCAAGAAGCAGAAGGTCGGGAAATCGAGCAACGATGACAGACAGCAACAGCTGTTTTATGAGGATAATGATGATGATGATGGTATTAAATCTGGCATTTTGTATGCGGTTTGAACGATACATATAGCTGCAGTTTGATATGCTTAGTTCGTAGATTTCTTTTGTAGCGTTTACCTTTGCCCTTATAGTTTCTTAGACTGCAGTTGATACACAAATCTAGAACGTTCGGTTGGTGATTTTAGAAGCTTTCACTTTGAGATGCATTTTAAGAAATTTTGATATTTTTTTGAGAATATATGTATATTTTATGGTTTGAAGTACGCAATAGCCACGATATATTTAATTTTATGTATACCTACTGCTTTATTTTATTTTGTTAAAATTGTAACTTGTAATTTGAGATTGGGATCCCTATTTGGATATAATTGAAGCATGACCACAAGCGCGTCTGTGTTATATATATATAATATATAATAAAAAAGTTTCGTAGTCGCATGGCTACTTCATCGCTATTAAACAATAAAAATGTGTGATGCATGTTAAAATAAACGCGCTTACAATTTTATATCTTGATAGGGTTTATCTATTAATATATTTAGTACCATGATATTTTTACGTATTCGTATATTTTGCTCTCCATTATGTAATGTAGGTAAATATAGTAAAATAAATTATAAGATTCGCATGTTATGCTAAAAATAGCTATAGTTATAATATTTGTAAGGCATATTTGTGGGTGACATCTCGTTTTGAACCAAGTTTTTGGTTTTTAGCTTTGATCGAAAATGATTATAAAATATAAATATCAATTTCTCGTTGAATGTAAACGATATGTCGCTCATGCGCACATATAATTATTTTATAAGACGTTATTAGTAAGCATAGTTTTTTTATTGAACAATTTGTTGTAGAAACTTAGTTAACTCGACGATTTTTGGGCAAATTTCAGTGGAGGGGAATCAGCTAATGTCGTATACAGGGAATATTCCAGACTTTGAGGATATAGCCATGCCGGATTTGGAGTGCGAGAACTCCCAGGACGGAATCGCGCCGTCACCGGGGAGCACCACACTTAACACTCCTCAGGTTCAGATCAACTCGCCGGCGTACTCTCTCAAACCATGAGGAAAACCTAAAAAACGTCATCGCAGGAAGAAACGCTCTCACAAGTGAATATTCCTGTGACGAGTATATAATACAGTGTATGAACTCCTTTAGAGCTTAATATTAATATTACTTAGCGTTCGCTATTGTGTATCTGCGGTGTAAATTGTTCATTTACTTTTTATGGTAGGTGTGTTTGCATACGAATAGCTGTTGTTTTGTAAAGTTTCGAAATTCTATTGTATTTATATAGGAATGTTTTTTTTGTTCGATATTAATATTGTTTGTGTGTAAATAGAAGTTGTTTCTAAAAGCACATCTAAAATAGCGTTGATAAAATTCTAACTGTAGATTTAACATTCAACAAACAGTGTTAGTGCGATGACACTTTCTGTAATGGTTTTTTTACTGACTTTAAGAAGAGGTTCGACGTTATTGATCCTTCGGAATCTTTTATTCTTATAATGTTGAAAACTCAATTGGAACCTTTAAATTGAAAAAATACACATGTTCGTGATAATATTTTTATAGTTAATATTGTCACGATTTTATTTTCATATTTTGAAAATGGTAAAATAAATGGAAAACTTAACGGTGCATATGTATTTGTATTTAAAGCCAGTATCATCCTAATTTGATATTCCATACAATCAATTCTGTTTAGCAATTTAGAAGTAAATACATTAAATTTATTTTTTGTGCAGTTGCGTAAAAAAATTGTGCTACCAGTATCCAATGAATCTGCTTTTGGTGCCTTAAATAGATAGAATATCAAAAGAAACCGGAAAAATATTCAATTATGCTAACATTTATATGGTTTATGTCCTGTTGTAAAATCTTTGAGTGTTAATGAACACATTAATTTAAAATCTCATAAAATAATAGGAACTGCACTGTCAGTAACAGTTTTATCGTTTGTAATACCTAATATCCATTAAAATCTTGAAAACAATTTTAAGTATTTTGCTATTTTCAAATGAGAAATAGCAACTCTGTACAACAGTGATATAGGTTTCTTAGTTTACAGTAAAACTGCTCCTAAGACAGTGCCACGTAAATATATAAACATTTTTGGTATTAAATGCATTTTAGCAGACTTTATACTGTAGGCTCCACTACACTACACAAACTATATATAACTATAAATACACAAACTATATATAACTATATATAACTATAAATACACTCGTACAAAGGGACTAAAGTATGATTATTACGTTTAAGAGTAATTGTTAGTTTAATACAGAATATAGCTGTTTGTGTATTGAATTTTCACATTGTTCTTGATGTGGTGCCTGACATGAGTTTGTGTGTTATTTTACAAATCGAATCTAAAAACATTGTAAAGTCCACATTATTATTTTGCAACTCGGCTGTAAAACAAACTGTAATTGATGAGTTTGTTTTGTTTTCCTGGTTAAAAAGAGAAAATACTTATAAAACCCTTTTACTAAATATTCTATAAACTCACACAATTATATGTGTTTGGGCCTTAGCAGGAATTTTACACAGCTAGCTAGAGCTATCAAAGCCAAAGCTTATATCAAGAATTATAAGTTTGGATAGAAATTGTTGGGAAACTTAGCAGTGCCCCACGCGGATGTGGGAGGACTCTTAAATTTCCTTTCATTTAACCATATAATACTTTTTGCTAGCTATCTGGGTGATATTTTTGCTGTGTTATTGATGCCCTGAACTAGTTGCTTTATTAGTATTGTATCTAAAAAGATATTTGTACCTACACAGTTATACATACCTATATTATTTACCATTATTATCTAGTTATTATAAGATTGCATTGTATTATTTTATAATACCTACATCATATTATGAACAAAGTTTGTTAAGGTTTATATAAGGAGAAACACTTATATATAATACTTTAAATTATTATTAAATTCGATGTAATAAAATATTGTAAATTGGTTTATTTGTTTGTATTTTACGCAGTTTTACATATAATAGCTCCCTAGGTTCTGGTAAATGTTTAGTTGTTGTTAGTTAGGTATGTGCGTGTTCATTAGGTGAAGACAAGTAACTGAATCGTGAACTTGCACCAAGAGGCGAACTCCGTTGCTGTTATTAGGTTCACTATTGTGCGTTCGTAGTTCAATACTACAGCTGGTCAAGCCTGTTATTTGAATTGTCTCAGAATTACGATTGTATTGTACCAAAATGGCGGTTTCGACATAGAATAGATTTAGTATAGAGTTAGTATTTACAAATTATATTTTGTTTAATACTAACTGTGGCTTATTCTATGACAAAGCGGCCATTTTGGCACAATGCAATCGTAATTCTGAGACGATTCAAATAACTGACTTGATACCCAGTTCGCCGTAGACTGAAGCAAGTGGTGCGCGTGGTACCTATACAATTATTCTTAGATGTAAAGCACTTCTTATTCGAGTCAGAAACAAATTAATTGAGAATGTACATTTCTAGGAAATTACATCTAACGACTAACTTACTAAATTCTTACTGTACTATAGTAGATACCAAACTTCCCTACAGTCACTAACGCGATGCGTGCGAATGAGAATATAATGATAATGGTGGGGATAAGCGAGACTTGCCCACAGGATCTTGTCGTAAACTGTATTAATAAAAAGCTTGTCAAATGTGTGATACAATTTATTGGTTAGCTCCTTTGTAATCATTCATTACGATTAATAAATATTAGTTTCATTATCACAGACACTAGTTTCTGCACTAGCAATGACGAGATCTTAAAATAATTATAAATTTAAAAGTATTATCTTGATTTCATAAGTTAATAGCATTAACAAAATATAGTATTAATAAATTAACGATTATGTCTTAAATATGTAATAGAATACAAGCAAAGTTGAAGTCAAAGTGCTTAAAAATTGCATTACAATACACATAAGTTTGCTTTATCGTTTCGTTCTTGGATATAAAAAATTAAAATGCACAATTGTAACCATAGGTCGTAACGTAACAACACAGTAGGTACACACGTGTACTGCTGATAATTTTACCAAGGTAACGGGTTTACCGGAAGTTTTACATGTATAAAAAATAATAAGCTTTTACTATACACAAACAAAATGTCCTTTTTAGACAAGTAGGAACAAACTTTCAAGTTGCGATTGCGTTATCAATAATAAGATTAACCTTCTCTTGACCTTGCCTCCGCTGTTTTTATATGGAGAGTTAGGTACAATTGTAGATATTTATCTAAATACACAACTGGTTCACAGTGAATGTAAATTGACACCTATCTGTATATGAGTATTCAGCACGACAAGACAGACTGAAAAATAAAACTTATTAAAAATGCCGATTAAGAAATTGAAGTTCCTGTCTCTTATAATACGATAACACATTACATGTTGATAATCATGAATTATCTACGTAAAGTAAAAGAAAATCCTGATGAGTCATACCAGAGAATTTCTAGATAGATTAATTTAGATAGAACTTTTAAGTAGCACAATCTATTCTTGGTAGCAAACAGAACAGGTTCTATATTTTATTTATTAAAGACCATGTTTAACTAAGGATTTAACAGTTATTTATTTCTTATCTAACTATGTATGGTTAATCTAAGACCATATAGGCTGTTTTTGGAGACTATTGTTAAAAAGCATTTCATCAAATATAAATGATACTCGTACAGCTTATCACTAGTGTAACCTCAATCTCCTCATTAGTGCGGGAAAGAAAGCTGCAGCTGGTTTTCTGTCTTTAACGCCATCTATGATGTAAGGTCCGGGTTTGGTCATTAACACAGTGTGTAGTGTGGGTAGACAGATGGTGCATGCCAGCTCTGGGCTTATGTTCCGGCAACCTTGCACATCCAAGAACTTTAGCTTTTCACAGAATGACATCACAGCTTCAATACTCTTGTCTGTCAATTGATTGCAACCCTGAAACGGAATTATAAGACATTAGGTAAAGGTTACAGCACCAGTTAAATTAGCTTGATGTAAAAAAATTGAAATAATGGCTGTTGTAGGTAAATAATAATAATTTATAAACATGATATAAATTAGAATTTTATTTAAATAAACAATGTCTGTAGTTATACTAGTTAGTAAGGTTTAGATATTATTTAAACATTTAGCTGATAGGGTAAGCATCTTTGAGCTGATGGCAAAAGCTAATTTGGTCTCTCTTCAATCTATGAGGTTCTGTAATGTAGGTGAAATTTACGTATGTAGTAGCAGTTTAATCAGAATCTTCCTTACCTTCAATTCAAGATGTTTTAATCTCCTCATTCCTTGTACTACTACCTCCACAGCTTCATCTTTCAAATTGTAACAATCTGTCAGATTTAAAAATTCAATTGCAGGACACTTTCTGACCAAGTGTTCCATTCCTTCGTGTGTTATCTGCTGGCAGCGGCTTAAATTGAGTTCAACAAGTTCTTTAAAATTAAATGCATAAATTAGGCTGACATCTGTAATCCTGTTGCAGTTGCTAAGATCCAATTCTCGCAGGTGTTTAAGACGGGCCAAAGAATAGCCCGAGTATGTATCTGTGGATAGTTTCTCACACATTAGCATTACATCTCGTTTTCTGCGTGCATCACGAACAATTTCCTCTTCAGCTCTTGACCCAAGGTGTATTTTCATACTTGCAGAGTCATCATTGCATGACGTTGTAGGAATCTCTTGACTAGACTCACTATCATGAGCCTTTTTCATACCAGTTAGACCAGCATCAGATACTTTGTCACAGTAACTAAGCTTTAATACTTTTAACAATAGTTGATTCTCAAAGATTACTTGAACAGAGGTATCAGTAACAGCATTGAAGCAGTAACTCAGATTAAGTGAGCGCAAGTTTGGCAACCTTTCTGATAACATGATTACTGTTGCTTCATCCAAAGTAAGTGAATGTACATCTAACTCTTCTAAAGTATTGTTCTCCTTAGAGCAAATACCCTCCTCCAAGCCTTCTTTGCTTATGTTTTCACATTGGGATATATTTAATGATTTAAGTTTTTTCAACTTCTGTAACTCAGTAATGCCCAGGTTGGTTACTGCTCTGCATCGTTGAATGTTGAGTTCTTCTAAATTGACTAGATCTCGGCAAATAAACACAAGAGATTGGTCTGTAACTCGATTGCACAATCCTAAGTCGAGTGACTTTAATGTAGTCTGATATGTAGTTAGTGCTTTTATTCCAACATTTGTTAGCTGGTCACAGCAGTGCAAAGCCAATGACTCTAATTTCAAATTGTTTGTTTCGGATAATATCTTAAGACTAGATCCATCAATAAGAGTTTGTGAAAGTGTGAGGTGCTTGATGCTTTCTGCTCTAGATGCAATTACTCTCAGAACAAAAGAAAATGTTAATACACTCTCTGATGGGTTTTCAAACATGTCTACACCACTGGGATAGAACTTCTTTATCAACCCAATGTGGAACTGTAAGGAGCATGCAGTTAAATTAAGTTTATTCAATGCAGGAGATGCAGCTACAAATCTACTAAAAAGTGCATCAGTTAAATATTGGTTGTCAGCTAAGCTAAGAGCCTTTAGATCATTCAGATTGTATTTAAAAAGTCCTTCAGTTTTCCCTTCTAGTAGTCGTCCTGACATGAATAGGTCTTTACAACTAAGAATGTTTAATGTTTCTAAATTAGTGCACTTTTCCAATATGTAGGTGAAGACTTTTTCACAAACATCACAGCTTTTAAGAGTCAAACTTTTAATGTGCTCTCCCATTTTATCCCAGAAGTAGTTCAACTTATTTGATATTTCGACCTCATTGAAAAAGTAATTGTAGTGTGTAATTGATGAATTGTCAAAAATATTCAAAGGAGATGTATTTTCATCATTTAGAGGGGATCTATAGAATACAGCAACTTTGTGTTTGAGAAATGAATGGTCATTAGCTGCTATGTACCAGGACTGACAAGTTTCACTAGCAGCTTTTCTATCTCCTTCTTGTAGATATTTAAAAATAATAACGAGAACCTGAAAGAACACATTCATGTAATATACAATTATTCTTAGTAATAAGTTGAATAATGAAAGTACAAAGACTAAGAAGTCTTTGTACTTTCATTATTCAACTTATAAATGTATTAATGTCTATAACAGGAAATGTAAATAATTGGGATATGGTACCTAACATAATTTTGCAAGTCTATAGGTATTTATCAAGGGATAAAAATATCTTCAATGATAGCTAATCACGTGAAAAAAATGATACATGACAAAGGAAACTGAGTTCGTAAACGTAAGTGATAATAACACCAGAAGCTGTTTTAGCGTGATAAAATGATGCTTGGTAAAATATTGCACTCTCACCTCGTACGGAAGATCCATGTCTCATAATTATACACAAATAACAAGATATACAAATAAATTAAAATATTTTCAAACAAGTACTAAACTTCCATGGTCCAATATCAAAAATTGACATTGACATTACAAGTATTTTGGTAACAAATTAGGTTCTTTTTCTTTATCTATTGGCCATCGCACTCTGTGTATTGTGCCAGTATTAAAGTTGTTTAAATTTCAAGTTATAGAATAGTCAATTGGAAAATTCAAATATCAAATCATATGTAATGGTGGTCAAGTAAAGTTATATTATGTGAAAAGTGGTGGAGACTTTACTAGAGTGTTTATGGAGATTTGTCGCAAACACGAAAACCACTTTATTCTGTCTTTGTATCTCTTGCCCACACTTTTGCACTTATAGTTAATAACTCAGTAATGGTTAATAACTCAGTATCACACATTAAAACTTGAGGAATCGCTAGATTTTAAAATAAATACACAGACGAAAACTCAATATTTTCGCGGAGACACACTATTTCTATGTACGTTTGTCAGTGCAGTTCCTATTTTTCTCGTATAAATAAAGCGTCTGCCCATTATTACGTATATGTATTTGTGCAAGTGATTGAATTAGTTATGAGCTCAAGTGTCTAAACCACTTACATCAACGACCCAACGGCCTTTGACGATATTTTACTTTTATTTGATACCTTTTAACCATAATAAGCATTAATTAATTCTACAACTATAAAAAATTAAAGCTTCAAAAATTGAATTACAAAAACTATAGGATGACAAGTAACCAGTACTTACAGTACGATTCACGAAAGATGACTACAAATGGCGGCCGTCTGCGCACGTACACTCATGAAGAAAAGACTTAAGACAAAATAATTTTTAATGTTGGTTAAATAATGTTGTAAACGCTGGTTATGCAAATAAATCAAACGTTAGTAATTTTAAATGTTTATTAAAATAAATTGAACCAAAAATATTATAAATATGTGAAACACATTTAGTCGCTATCGCTATTCTCAAGTTCCATGATTCCCTTTATCATGGAACTTGAGGAACTGGGGCCGGGTTCCATATTAAAGTCTTCATCTTCCGATGATTCAGGAAAATCCACATCTGTCGAATCTTCGCTCTCGTCAGATTCTCCCACACGTATAATTAATTCCTCCGTAAGCACATCCACGATGTGGTCACTTTTTATATAGCTTTCTTCTATAGATTTTACTTTGTCACATAGTTTTTTTCCATTCCTCTGGTCCCATCAGATTCACTTTTTCTTTAATTAAATCTATAACGCAGCCAATATTCCACTTTACGTTTTTACTACTCACGGAACCCTTTATAGAGGCCCAAGCCATTTCTATGGGATTTAAATCCGGATGGTACGGTGGGAGACGGAGAACATCGTGACCATTTTCCATCAAAATTTTGTCAACGGAGTATTTCTTTAAACGCGGTTTGTTATTTTTTATTATATCGTACAATTGAGGTTTCAACTTTTTGGTAAGCCACTCTTGCATGTCGGATTTTCGGGAATTAGATGTGGGAGCCATATCATATTCTTTATTGTGGTATGGGGCGTTGTCTGCCACAACAACGGAGTTCGGTGGGAGGGTACCAATAGAGTTCGAATCCATTTCTGGTAATTTTCAAAATTCATGTCGTCATGATAATCTCCTGATTTTGCCCTACTTGAAAGTTAATAATGCATTGGGCACAAATCCAGCCTCTGACCCGGCATGAACGATTACGTCTCGTTGGCCTTTTGAGATAGGCTTTTTCTGACCTGATGTAGAACCGTCAGCCCAGCCCATGGGTTTTGCATGTGTACCATGGACGTACAATTTGTCAGTATATCTTGGAGTTTTTTTAGGTAATTGATTCGTAACAACCGAATAGCTGATGTTTCTAGTAAAATATTTCGGTTATTTTCTGTTTTTTTTTTTTCCACTTAAATCCAATTCTTTTTATTAATCGACCCAAACTTGTTTTGGATCCTTTAAAGTTAATATCTTGATGTAATTTTGCTCGTAACTTCTCTAAAGTAGGCAATTCTTTTTCAGTTAAATGAAAGTTATAGTTATGGATACATCTCTTAATTACCCCTTTGTCAAAGTCGTCAACGTCGGAGGCAGGGTTACGGCGCGGTCTCTTTTTACCAGGGGTTCTAAAAACCACTAAAAACGGTGAAGATTTACTTTCTTTTATAATTCTTTGTACTGTCGATACAGACGTTTTTGTTGCCGCGGCCGTTTTTGTAAGCTTCGAGTATTTAAAAATCTTGTGAAAAATATTGAAACACGTTGTACACCAAACTTCTCGACTGTCTATTCAAAGTATTGCCTTTTCCTCGCGGCATTGTGATGGCTTAAAATAGCAAATAAGTTCAACACAATAACAAATCTCAACAAAAAACTTAACAAACAACGAAAACTTAACAAATAAAAAACAATTTAAAACAAAGAAACACTTCTTTTCGACTGTACTCGAGAGCAGTGTGAGCGCGTCGACGCCGCGATAGACGAATAGCGACTGAGCAGCCTATCACGAGACGCGCGCGCACCAATGGCGTAGCTCCGGTCTTGACGCATTCCTCCCGCGCCTCACCTCGCACCTCCAAAGGGACCTAAAATATGCCTTCTGCGCCGTGGTCATCTTTCGTGAATCTTACTGTACCTAACTATAAGTTCTAATTGATGCAAACAAGAAATACTTCAGAAGAATAATTAGAGAGGGCGGATAGACTGACGGATAGAGCGAAATTTTGATCTCGGCAGCATGCAGCAATGCTGCCGCAAAACTATTGGTTAATATACAGGGTTATCGGTTAGGAGTGTAACAAAACGATAGGCACTTTAGCTTTTAGACACGAGCAATTTTACGACAACATAACGAAACAATTACCGGCCGCGTCGCTTTTGACAGAAGTGCTTTAATCAAAATAACAGTCGTGAAATTGTCGTTCAAATTTATGTCGTGCTGTTGAGTGAAATTATCAAAGTATTTGTGCATTTTTCTAAATAACGATATAATTTTTGTAACTATTGTACTGTTTAAATATTACTGAGTCTATTGGATTTGTCGAAAACAATTCGTTAAGTTTGATAAAAATAAATTGAAGTAATGTCCAACGTGTTTTTCCTTCACGAATGTTACCGTGTGTGACGTAACAATCGTGCATGAATATTAAGCTTAGTACACATTATAAATTGGACGAATAAATTTAATGTTTAATGTACATAATCTTGATATCGTAAGGGATAGTGCGAAACCGCAATACCGTGTAACATACATACATACTTATTTTATAAGATAATTGACCGAGCAAATCACGGTCTTAGTTTTCAGGGATCGTTCGGCATTTGAATTTTGTATGTAATTTTTTTTGTCCGACGATAACTTAAGTAGGTACTATTTATCTTATCATCATGAAAATATAGTATAGCGTGTAGTATAGGACAATAGAATTGTTAACTTCGTGTATGAACCAAATCGGCTAAGTGTTATCACACATGCTTTCTTTTGATATAATTAAAGTGTTGGGAGCTTTCTATCAGATGTCGACGTGGAGTCCTAGATAATCGATAATTTAAGTGAATATAAAATTTACTAAATATATTTAGATTTCTTATATTAACTAGACACCTATTTATTTTCATTAATAAATACGATCACGTTATCATTTCTTTAACGTTGATTTTTTTATTAATAATAATTAGTACACGATTAAAATGTTTTTCATTTTAAAATGTTGTTTGTATATACATGGTTTTACAAAGTTCACGTGTGTTGCATGTTACTGTATCACAAAATTGTGTTACCGTTCACGAATGTTGCGGTAAAATTTTTTTTGGCCTTACCCAGATACATAGATATTCTCCACAATCATTAAATATAGTAATAATCTTTCTTATCATTTCATATTTCCTTCATTGGTGCTATTTTCATTGGTGAAAGTCTGAAACTATTACTACTACTACTGCACACGAAGTAGATTGGCACAAGACTGTAAAACATGACCACCTAAAATTTCATAAATGGCAAACTAACAAGAAACACCTAGGTACTATAAAAAAGACTTCAATGCAGCAGGTAAAGTTTAGTTATTTTGATTTACTTATAAATCATACTATCGGACCGGTTTTGCAAAAATTTAATGGAACTCTATGATAAGTATAGACCTTTGCAAACAAAAATAATGTATCTAAATTTGACAGTTATACTTTGATGGTCCAAAAAAAAGATTTGGTTCAAACTTTCTATCGCAAATATGCACATACCTATATAAATACATGCCACGAAGTAAAGGACCTTACCTTAATTATTGTATGATAATAATGAAATCTCCAGGAAATTTAAGACAGGTTGTTTGCTCTATTGAGTTTGCGCGTGCGGTAACGCTGTTATCGCCACTTGTTGGGCGCCAATAAGGCTCAGTGATCGCGGGGTGGCCCGCGCCTAGCCACGCGTCACGCGTCACGCGACCGCTCTCGTCACGACCACCCTACTTTTACGATAAACTTTCTCACTACTTCGCCACTGAAAGCAATGAAAGTGTTCTCGATAGTTTTTGAACTTTACGTGATGTGCAAGTGATTTGAGCATGTCGAGAAGGAAGCAAGCAAAACCGAGGTCCCTCAAACGTAAGTTTTCTGACTTCTTATATTATTGTAATTAACATACTTAATGCTTTAAAGAAAAAAAAACTACTGCTTTAAATGCATTAGGTAAAATACATTGCCTTATTCGTCAAGCTATGTGCGCGGCGTTTTGGATTGGTAAATATGTATTTTTTCTACTAGATATATCTTATTCTTTGTCACCGATTTTCAATTATTCAATTAGAAATGTGTACTTACTTATCAAATTAATTTATTATTATAACCCGTAAACGTAGAGTCTTGTAGGAAACGCTAGACTTTAAATTAGAATATGTGCCTTTAAATCGCTATTACGACCTGCAATCCTGCATCTCTCAGTATTTTCACTCATGGTGAGAAAAGCTGCTTGTCAGAGAATAAATCTATTCCGAAATTTGCTTTTATTTGCAATACACGGAAAATAAGAGGGAAACTCGCTAAAATGCCATTTACTGGCCGATTTCAATATTATTATTTTGGTAGACGTGCGATACAACAAAAGAATAATAATTAAGAATTCTGAAAATGAAAAAATGGTTCAATCCCTCAAGACCCATGGAAAAACTGGCACAGATTTAGTGCCATTGAGTAAAACACTCAAAAATTTAGTGGTCGCTATGAACCTATGTATTACGTTAGCAGAACTACTAAGTACCTACCGAATGAAATATTATCTACCACCAACAATTTGAAAGTGAACAGTCATCTTAAAGATCGAGCTAACGTAATAGGTAAAACTGTGAATTTGTATGTTTGAAGCCTATCTAAATGAAATCTAGTAAAACCTGTTTATTTTCTTCCTTTCCTACTGACTTTAAAAAAGACGAGGTAATCTATTCGACTGTATTTTATTAATGTTTGTTGCCTGATTTCTTAGATAGGGGTGGACCGATATGAAAATATCTTTTTTTTTTGTTTGAAAAGTATATATATATGCTTCTCATGTGGTTCCATTATAATTTTTTCAAAATAGGGTCAAGAAGTTTGATTTTTTAATCGACATAATTGAAGAAGTTCGGCCCCTGCCATAATATTATAATTCACTAGTATTTTTTTTGTGGAATTTATATATTTTTTATCGTTGCCATTTTGGCGAATTTGCTAGACACATGCGGTACTCAACTTTAAACGCAATAACTCTGAATTCGAACAAAAGCGATTAAAAGGCTGAGGATAACTGATCACAGAACCGTAGTAATTCTGCATGGTGTGGAGAAAGACAGCTGATGGACGCGTCACGTCGCGGACAGCCGGCGCGCGCTAATATAGCTGCTTTATCAGTGACCGCCGCGGTTTGGCGCGCCTGCACTATACTGACTGGACATGGACACGCTCGTAGGTATTATCGTTTGTTAATTAGTGGGGGCTTAGCGTATGTGTGCCTTTAATTAAATGTGTTGAATTGTGTCTTCTCCGATATGCTATTAGGGCATCAAATTCTACTGTTCTTTGTAGGACAACAGCTATACTTCACCCGATTCAAATTTTTGGGTTAGTCGAAAAATAGTTATTTTTCGAAAAATTCTAAATACGTGCTCCGCTAGTACAATACCTTCCTATCTAAGCTCAATAGGTTAGCTAGGTATATTCCCTGACCAACATTCGCTTGTTTTACAAAGCTCGCATAGCGTATAGTTTTCTAAAAAGACTCAACACAATGATTATAATGGAAGAAGCAGCACCGAAGTAGCACAAACAACGACTGTGTTGTAATGTTGTAAGTTTAGGTATCGATCTAGCGGCGTCTAGTACTTTCGTAATGCGTCCCACGGGCGCGAGAGGATGCTGTGACTCCCTTGACACCTGCGGGTAGGTACGAGTACCTAATGCAGCACTGCTTCTTACGCGATACGACGTGGATTTCACTGCTATTGTTAGATTTATTCGTTTTGTTTGGACTGTACCTACCTACGTACTGTACGTTTTTAGTTTACACTGTAGCTTTTAACTTCAGGAAAAACGGTTGTCGTCCTAGGTGCTGCATAGCGATCGTTATTTACTACGAACTATGTCGCACTTCAGGCATACACGAATAAATATATAAGTTTATTAGAATGCCACAATGCATTCACTTTATATCACAAATTTAATTCTTATTTAGGTTCAGTGCGGCATTTCTCTGTCAAATGTTATTAAAATTAGTTAGGAAATGGTGCACTAATCTGCCTCTCTTTAAATAAATTAACCAGGAAGTAAAAAATCCTAAATTATATAGAATTTGTGTTCGCATTTGTTTCATCCATAAGTCTTATATACTGCCGCGACTGCGCAATTTCAACGCTTTCATGCTACTAAACTTTAGTGGCCTGCTACTTTGCTATGTTACAACCAACAAATCCTACAATTTACTGAGCTGAGGTGTGAGTTATGAAATAATAATCTCGTGTTCAGTTCGCCTTTGATTCCAGGCTCGTATGTAACGCGGGAAGGCCGGGCCTGCCGGTGCCGGCTATCCGCTCGCTAGGGCCCAATAACACGTCATTTCAGCACGCGTCGGCCCTCACACCGACGAATTAAAATTTTACATTCAGTGAAAATGTTAATCCTTCCCGGTCCCAAGTAGGCAATAAAAACGAATTGCCGTATCTTGAATTGTTTACTCGACACCGCTACCTGGTGCGGCTGAAGTCGGCCAGATGCGTTGTCGTTTAAACATTGTAAGTGATATTACGATTAGAAAAATCAACGATAGAAAATGTAACTTAAACTTTTCGTTGAATGGGCTCCGAAACGACGAAACCGATTTCAAAAATTCTTTCACCGTTAGTAAGCTTCATTATCACTGAGTAACATAGGCTGTAAAAATTAGAGATTCGCGGGTAACCACGGAGCCCAGCTAGTTAAGCAATAATTTGGTTAGTTTCTTAATTGGCATGAATCCTACAGTACGCGATGATTACTTATCAATCGGCTGTAATTAAAGACCTAAGTACCTGACCAAATAATAATTATTTATTTATATAATGATAGTTACAACCAAGTTTTTGCAGTCTGAGACGGCAAACGCGAAAATGAATAAGAAAACGAAAATCACAAATATGAGCACGATCTTCTTACAAGTAAAATAGACAATATTGAAAACCCCGGATTTGTTGTAGCAGCCATCTTGGAATTGAAATTATCTTGGTTTTCTTAGTAGAACACACCTTTCATCCGTTTGGGAGACAGACACACACACACGCCAAACTTATAACACCCCGTCGTTTTTGCGTCGGGAGTTAAAAACATGTGCAAGCCATTAGCACTTTTAGACTGCCATAATGTCTGCTATTAATTGTATTACTTCAACCGAGTTATCAGCTGAATTTAAAATTAATATTATTTAGGTCAATACTACGAGTATGTACTTAACTTCCTATTGTAATACTTTTGCCTTTTACACAGAACTTAGTAGCAGCATTGTGAGGTGTGACGATCACAATAAAACGTATGAATGTTTTATCCGAGGTAAAAGCTTTGGACGGACGCATTTGTAAGCCGTTTGAAGAGGGTTAAGTCAATTTGGCTTTGGACGTCAACTTTTTTGTTAGACGAGTCTGCTTGGTGATTACACTAGTCAGGCAGATGAGCCCTGTTTACATCGCTTTGCAAACATTGGCATAAATTAATTATTAGTGAACGGAGCGAGCGCAGCGTCTCTGCTTTGAGTTTGACGATATGTTCGTTCGTCTATTAGTATATATTTTCTATTTGGATGTTGGTATTCGCGTACAGGTTGTAAGTTTTCAATCAATCTCGACGAAACATATATATACAGTTTTAGTTTTCTTTTGTTTTAACTTACAATTTTTATTTATTTTGTAAGCTGTTGGGATTTGCAGGTGTTTTTACTTATTTATATTGCAGTACTTAGTAGCTTTCACCCGTGGCCCTGTACGCAACATAACATGGACTATTGAGAAGTTTCAAACTTTGATCTCTTATTTGACCTCTTAAAGATAGAATTTTCAAAGTTTGTCACAGTGCCGTTAGCACGTTTTGCCAGCTATATGTAGAACACAACCACTAATATTATTCATATTAACTTGGATACATTAATTATATGCTACGGCGTAACACTCGTAGCGCACACCTGTAATTAATACCTACTATTCCTACGTAGCATCTTTTATTGGTGAGTTCTTACATACCTAGATATTATATAGAAATTTCGGCTTGACATTTACATTTGACTTATAGAGAGTATTTAGAGACTGCAGCATCTAAGTAGCTAAGTCAGTTACTGAGGTAACTGATAACCTATATCAGAATATGAGATTCCAGTTTTTCAGTTATTGTGACAGCCTTGTCATCGGTTTTTTAATTCTTGACACATATACTTACTCGTAGTCATCGTAGTTGCACATACTTACCTTTTAAATTTGTGCAATATTTAAATAGAGTCTTTATTTATTTGAAAGTATAACTAAGAAGAACTATATACTGGTGGTGTAGTAAGTAGGTATTCATTATTTGTCTTTATTTAAACGATCTGCTAAATTAATCTGTGAACTGTATGCGGCATTTATTACTGAGGCACCGTTATGTGTAACGATAAGAAGTTGATGGCCCTAGGGGGTGTAAGCGGGGTGCGGGTTTTCCCAGGGCTGTCAAATCTAAAATATTTAAGTACTTAACTGTTTAAATGTGATCACATAATCATTACACAAATAAAATAGATACATTTATATCATTCGTCGATATAAAAGTCAATATTAAAAAGTCAAAATTAAATTAAAATAAAATGTCCGTCTAATAAAGGCACCTACTAATTTCCAACTGATCCTACTCTCTTATCCCATTTAAAATGTAGGAAAGGCGACTTCAGTACCGAACCAAGATTACCGACCTCAAGCCCCAACATCATCCCTCTGTGATAAATAAACAAGATAGCCCAATCTCTCCAGAGTACTGAAAATTTAAGTTCTATAATCTAGATTCAGTACAAAAGCGCTCACCCGCTGTAGCCCTGGGTGTAGCGTCCATAAAACTTGTAGAGGCCCCGCCGAGAGTCGACGGCAAATTTCCCCTGGGTGGCACCCCTGTCGGGGGGTCCCCCCACCTCGCGCCGCTGGGAAATACGCTAAAGGCATATCATAACAGTTTTATGTTGATGTTGACCTCTCACAGATACGGCGGTGCTTAATCGATGCAATTTGTTTAACGCTGCATAGCGATTGAGATTTTTTTACAAGTTTTAACGTAATAATGTCGCGTAGAAAATTTGGAGTAAATAGCTTGAGTTATGTGCAATTTATGCTATTATGTTAGTAATTAATTACTGTTCAAAATGTCGATATCCTGTAAACACTTGTATAATCCAGCATTCCTATTTTAATAAATGGCGCCTTAGCAGACTTCCTACGATACAATATACAATCCTAGATAGACTTCGGTATTAGTCCGATCCAAAATCTCTAAACACTATTAAATGAAATTTAGACCCATTTGCCAACCAAGTTTTGTTAAGATTAGTTTGAAAACTACGCTCTGTGCGAGAGTAAGTACATTCATATAAACATGCACAGACTGACGAGAGCAAATTTAGCCAGACTTAGAGCAAAGACACTTCTCTATCACACATTAAGATATTTCCCTATAGGTAAATAAAGAGGTAAATAATTTTTGCCGTATCGAGACAAGAAACTAACAGAGACCACTATCTAGCTATCTAAATCTATTATTTTTTACAATCCACCTACCTAGAAGGTAAATCTTTTGCTTTCGGGTTGCCGAGAAAACTGACACTAGAGTAAACCACTCCTTTGTCTAAAAATATGCAGGGATATCGGTTAGGGGTGTACTTAGATGAAAGGTAGTCAATATCCTCATTCCAGAGAACAACTTTCACTATACGCCCAAATCTGAAATAGAAAAAAAAATTGCTGTTTCATACATTTTAACGACGACCGATAATTTTTTTGTATGGAACAGCTAATTATATTTCTTCTTGAATTCAGAGTTGATCCAATAGTAAATTTGTTTCTTAAGATGATTTTAGTGACCCCCTTTTCCATTAGTACACAGACAAAGTTTTCATTAAGTTTATACCAGCAACGTATTATTTTACCAGCAACATTTTAACACGATCTAGCGTTATGCGATGACTGATCTACTATTTTCTTTATTCCCAATGGGCTCATATAAATCACTCATGAGTTTTTCAGCAAAATATGTATAAGATCGAGGGAGGCGTGATTTCTCCTGCAGTCATATATAGATTCTACATCGTAATTTTCTTGCTATATTTACCTGTTACAAATATGTTATTTAAAGGCTGTTTTGACACGAATGGATGTTTATTGTCATATTCGTATATCTGTTGTACTCATAACAAACATACTTTTTAAATGAGTTTGTATGGAAAAATCGTTTGTTTACGTGTAGGAACTACAACAGGCGTTGGTACTCAAATAATTTCCCCTATACATGTGATGTTGTACCTACTGAACTTATTCCAATCAAGTTTTTTTTTTATACATTTGAAAGTGAAAATATCGCAGGTTTTTTATAGAATATTGCTTGCGTTTGACCGAAACTCGCCTGATGTAAAGCTACGATGCGGCCTAAGATGGGGCACGCTTGTCTAGAAGAAACCGATTCACTCTTGACTTAAAAAGACCCAGATAATATCTATCAGGAAATAGAGAAGCAGCCAGCAAGTTCGATAATCTAGCAGATCGCACAATAGAAGTAGACGCAAAGCGTTAGGTACACAAGTATAATCAATTTACAAGACTGCAAAAAACAAGAGTAGCTAATGTTTTCGGGTACTAATGTATACCTATGACTTTATTATAGCTTCCACAGATAAGTACTATTATAGGAGATGTCCTCATTATATCTAGATAAGTGAGCCCGACCAACGAGGTGGACTATGGCCTACACCCTCTTAATAGGGGAGATCCGTGCCCAGCCGTAGGACGCTAAGAGTTAGAGGTAAGTAAGTACGTACGTATATGATTTTTGTTCATGTGAGGAGAACAACACTGAAAATTTTTATGATAAAAAAAATATTTTTTGTGGAGGATTAGCATCTTCGTCATAACATCTTCGCACGACATACATAATGTTTATAATAATATAATCATAATAATAATAAAATGATATAAATCTATAATATTTCGATAAAATATTGTTACGGTGGCGCCCGAAAAAATATTTCATTGACAAGGCAGCCTTATTTTGTTCATTGGTTATGAAGATAACCAATGAATGAGAGTAAGTCTTTATTGTGATCAATAGAAGTATTGATCACAATAAAGACTTACTCTCATTACCTACTCGTACCAAATTACATAAACATCGTACACACATCAAGACTAGCTATCAGCAACCCATTTTCCGCTCGCCATAGTGCTTAAAAATATCACAGCCGAGCAGAGTGGCACGCGGCGGCGGCGGCGTCCTTGCTCCCAAGAAGGGTAGGTGGAGAAGCTTCCCCCAGGAGTCGTCGCCCGCCGCCCACGCGGCTCCCGCGGGACCTGGCCCGGCAGCCGCGTGCCGCCTGTTCCCAAGAGACCAGCACCTCCCGAACCCCGCACCTCAGCCTGTCTCGTTCCCGAGACTCGAGAGTACTACCAACGCGCTGAGACGTTCGACTTTTAATTGATAGGTAGGTGGGGAGAAAATTGGAGTGTTTTGAGGGTTAGATACGTCACGTTTTATTTGGATTGACGTTAAAGGGAATCAATTGTGATGATGTTTATCCTCATTGTTTTATAAAGTGTTTCTGTTTTGCTTATTGGCTCATCAAATCATTAAGGCTTTCTTTGAATATAATCGATAGGTATAGAAAGTGTGACGTAATGTAGCATTTTGTCGCTATTCGTATTGTATTAGCACAAGTACATTAGTAACGATGTGCCATCCTGAAGGCCCGGCTCGGACCCGAGCGCCGTTGAGACCGCCTTCTGTATTCCCAGCCGGCTACCCGGCACTGTACCTCCGCACCGTTCATATGTTTACCAGTATATAAGGTTTGGGAAAACGTATAAACAAGTAGTTGAAGTAAGTGGTAATAAGTGAAGTAAATTAAAGTTATTACATAAGCTGCGTCAAATAAAGCATGATTATTAATAACGTGCGGTCGATGCTTACGTAGCTGATATGTCTACTCTATTAAACAAAACAAAGCACTCAACAACCTAATTTGAAGTTTGGTGCAACTAAACGCAAAGCAAAGCAAAGCATTATAAGCAAAGGACGACTACTGCATAAATTAAACATTGAATTCATCATATAATTTACGAAACTTAAAACCTAGTCATTAAAAACCTAGTACCTATATATTAACAAGCTTTTATTTGTTAGAATTATTTTTTGTTTAATATAACATAGAACAAGTGCACACTGTTGGCGCCATAGTCGTCTTCATCTTCTGCCACTCGCGGCGTCTGTTAGCCGCGTCTATAGTAAAAATGGAGAATCCGTTTTGACCAATCAATTCTAAGTTGGTAGCCGATTAACCTAACTGAACAAATCTGCCTATTCTCAAAGTTAAGTCGCCGCTTTCCGCAACATGCAGTACTAACGCCTCCGAACACATTAAAATTACAGTTTCCAAGGATATACAGAAACTACAATGACTTGGCCGAGATGGGGTTAGCGTTATTATTCCTCAGCGCGGCCGCCCGCGAGGTCCTTAATCAAAGTTATTACCGACAGCGTTTAGAGCTGCCCCAGGAATACCGCTCGTTTCCAACGCGATATTGGTAACGATGAAACACCCACCGAGGCGAAATTCTACGCTAGATTGGATTACATAAACTGGATTAACGGTCTTACGTTTAGTATAATAATGAGTGGAGAACCTTGGTTCATGGCTTCATTTGTTGCTATAAAGTATATTTTATATTAAATAGTTAGGTACTGCAGGCAAAGAGGCCTTTGGATAGGACATTGAAATTGGTTAAAAAGACATCGGATACGGCAACACTGTTTAATGATTAAAATCAAATTGAATTATTGAACCTACCCATTAAATAATATAAAACTTAAATTAAGAGTCATTATTACTAGTTGAACCTATATGTCACTATACTTTTCCCTAAATTCTTATTTCTATGGACAGTTAACACTGAAAAAAGTAAATACATCATACCACTGACATATTTTAGAACCACTTTAAAAACTCACCATTATCGAAACTCATCTGTAGTTTTAGATATTTTACGACAGCGATATGGTCAGTGCAAAAATTGAATTGCTTGCAGTGGTTATTGGTGCGGCGCGCTGTGGTGGCAATACGTCCCTCTCCGCACATTGCCACGGAGTTATGATGGGACGATGACTCTCTATGGAGTCGCCTTTTGCTAGAATGTGCCAGCCACTTCAAATAGGAATTGGTGCTCAGTCTGGTTGCCTTCTGTTAAGAACCGTTTCCGTTTCCGTTTTAGACATTTTTTGTTACCTGTATGTCCTTATAGAACCAAGACTTATGTTGGCTAAATTTTGATTTATCTAAGTATAGAAGTCGCCTCTCAATGAGGAAAGTATTAAGTAAGTACCTATTTAATTTATTGTGATATTAATACATAAATAAATTTTCCGCTTTCAAATTTTTGTACCGACTATAGGTATGCCATAAATACTTATCTCAAGTTTTACGCTGGTATCAAAAACTCACAGTTACTTATCTATCTATCTAATAAATAAAAATCAATTGCTGTTCGTTTGTCTCGCAAAAACTCGAGTACGGCTGGGCCCATGTAGCTGATTTTGGTTTTGAAATATTTGTGAAAGTTCAGGGAAGGTTTAACACGAGGATCGCCGGGTCAGCTAGTGTTTATATAGATATTATGCGATAAACGTATATACTATTTCCTGTGGGACAGTTGATTCCATCAAAATGCTGGGATTTCGCCTCCGGCCTGCTTTTGATGAATCGATGGATGAAATCTCCTGAGCATAGGCCGGGCTGGCTCCCCTAGGCTTTGCTAGACCTAAATGGTATTGGCCAATCTAAATATGTAATTATAGAGTTATACATAGACTTTAATATATATCTATACAAGAGTAAGTCCTGACTGACTGACTTACTGATACTTTCTAGGAATCAACGTATAGACCGCTTAAACATAATACTAAATTTGGAGAGTATATTCATTATAAGGTGTATTATAATATGAGAAAGGATTTTTGGAAATCTAACCCCTAAGGAGGTCTAAGGTATGTTAGCTGTTAGCTACTAATATATAAAATTTTTGCAGGTCTCAGAGAACTTTAGTTTATTGTAAGGCCTAATTACAAAAGTAAAAGTGACTAAGTACCGACTTCCATAACGGAAGGCCCTCATAGAACTTTATCAGTTATTTTGATTTAAAAATGAAACCTCCTGACCACTTTTCACAAAATTAAAATGCGACCACATGAATACATACGCTTGTAAACAAAATATAATGACGTTTGACGTTTTTAATTGTAACCTGGCAAAATTCACAGAGGCTGCAAATTGACTCTGTGAAAATTTTGTACTGAAAGTTCATGTTTCATAAAATAGTTAAGTGTAGCATCGCCTTGGTTTTACTGTAATGATGTTATTACTATGTTTATGCAAATAAATAAATAATTTTTCGACCCGTCGCCTAGAAATCAGGTAATATACACAAAAACAGTCGAATTGAGTGCCTCTTCTTATTTGGAAGTCGGTAAAAAATAATAACTCAAGGAGTTAGCTGTAGGTATTAAAAAGGTAATTAAATAATTAATAAAATTATTATACAAATGGCTACGGAACACCCTGCTGATTTCCAGGATAAAAAATTATATGATTCTACACCATAGTACGAACCTTAATTAAGCATACCAAGTTTCATTAGAATCCATCCAGTAGTATAGGAGTTATAGAAAGTTCAGAAACAGACAGACAGACAAAAATGAAATAAATACAGATTTGGTATTTAGTAAAATACCCCAAGAAAGAACTTTTCAAGATATATTTACAGTACAGAATTTTACCTGTTACAGTTTTATTATAAGTGTAAAGATATAGAATGGAGCGATAAAATAACGCGATTGGTCCGAACCTGCATTCTTCTGGCTTCTGCATCTTAAGGATTATATATAAGTCCTTAGTTAGGTTTAACACTTGCAAAAACAAGTTAATTCAGATTATTTGACTATCGATTGTCCAGTAGCTAGATACCTATGGTACCCGAGGATTGTTTGTAATCTGTGCCAGCTAGGCTCGCGGGCGCGGCCGCACGGACGGGGCGCAATCACGCCACCCGCACCCTCTACTCCTAATTAACGATGTCACACGAATTACTGCCTCTACACTACCACTATACTATGTTCTAACCATTCGCTGTTTAGTTACGTATCGTCATATACATCATAACTTAATTATCGAAGCTCTTGTTTTTGAGTAGATGCATACATTTGTATATAATAGCGAGAAATGCCTTCCGATCTGGAAGGCATTTCTCGCTATTACAGATGTTTATTTCCGCTTGTGGGCGCGTCCGCTGAATCACGTCATAGGAGTTTAAAATCTAAAGACTCAGTACATCAAAATTAAATGACGTTACACACAAAAAATATTTTGGTAATAGATGCCCTCTTAAATATTTATTATATTTTAATTAAATAGTCAATAATTTACAATTAGGTTATAGATTAGTTTGTAATTTTTAGTTTCTTTTTTGGTAAAAAATACTGTATAGGCTTTACATACTTATTATTTTGTGCTCTGAAGTTTGGAAATTTATAGCTATCTACATAAGTTATAATACATTTTCTACACAGTACTTAAAACACACATCATTCTGTAACATCCTGTTTTACTACATGTTTACTAATTTTGTAGTAGGTACAGTAAGCTAATTAACGAGCCAGTGATTTCAGGCCCCGCTGGGCACGCACCTTTAGTACTGCCGTTGCTTTCATGTCCACGCCACGCTTGCATTATACTAATGAGATTTTATTTGGTAGCTCGTAGCAGGTCAGTTTAAAGATTTTATGCCGATCACCGATGTTAGACAACGTCCTGTTTTGTCTTGGTTATTTAAATTTTAAGTTGTATAAACAGCTACGCATTACCGAGGGTCAAATAACGTTTAAGATCGTTAATTTGGGATAGCTATCAGTTTTTTTTCAGAGGCATTCATGTGGCTTAGAAATTCAGACACTAGAGCGAGTACTCTTCGCCTATACGAAAGTTAAGGTTCACCTGTAGTGTGCGATATTTCATAGGCTCAAAATGTACTATAGTCGAGTTAAGATGTGCCTTAAAACTTCAAAACTTTTAGACTTTTCCTAAAATTATGATTAAGGTTTTTTATTTAGATAACTAACGCGTATTTGATTGATTTTGTTTAAGAAGACGGCTTTTAACGCGTTCCTGAAGTTTGGAAAGGCCCAACTATAGCGTTGTTCACATTCGGTGTACTTCATCAGCGATAAAATGGGTCATTCGTGTCTTAAACGACGGCACGTCACGCACATCTTGAAAAAATTTAAGAGCTCCTCGCAAAAATCACCAGTTGATTACCTATCGATAAATCAATGATTTTCATTGATTATCATATATTATATTTTTATAATATATGATTTTTATAATCATTCATTTTCATATATTATATTTTATAATTTTTTTCCTAATCTGTCCACTTTTTTATACAGTATTAATTTATTTAGCAACACTTACCTGCCCATGTAATTGCAGAATTGTTAATGAAAATATAGAAATTATATTTGAATTTTAACCTAATTAATTTTAATAACTTCTTACATGATGAAAAAAAAAAACAAATAAATTATGAATTAATCTTTTTATTAAAAAATATCATTCAATACTAAAAGTGAAAAATAATAATAAAGGGTACAAAAACTACAATTTATAATTTTAATGATCTCTTCCTCTCCATCGTCGTCTTCCGGCTGCCAGTAAATTTCAAACTGGTCTTCATTATCGTCTTCAACGACGTTTGTCTCAAGTTCTTCCATGATTTCGGGGTCAAAGGTTCCATCCCATACCTGGGGTTTCAAATCATAGGGCATGATTTGGAACCCCAGGTATGGGGTTTGAACTTGATAATATACACGTTTGAAAGGTTGATGAGCAACTGCACTTGTTGGTGGAATATTTGAAAGCTGCACAGGTTTATTAAGTTTTGTAGACTTGACGTAATGCATATAACGAAGATGATCGAGACTTTTCACAGATTTCGGAGCATTATAATCTCTGGGCCGAACAATTTTCTTCCTCAAATGCTGCAGCTGCTTCATCCAAATTTTGGCATCTGTTGACCTGAAGTGATGCTGTGACCGCGAATAATTCCAAATTATGACACCACACCTAGTTGTATCTAGACTAGTTGGACTAGTGGCAGTCTTTTAACCGAAACAGGTGGCTAGTATTAGCAGACTAAAATAAACTCATTATTAAAAAAATCAAGTTAGAGTCCGAAATCATTTTATTTTTATTATCTAGTTGCTAAAATTAATGAGCGTCGCAGAAAGAAGTGAACATCAAATAAACAAATGAACATCACAGAAACAAATAAACATCGCAGAAACAAGTGAAAATTGTGAAAACAAGAGCATCCCAGAAACAAATCAGCTTGGCAGAATCAAAAAAAGCGTTGTAGAAACAAAATAGAAAGAATAAAAAATAATTTTGTTTCTGGACTTGGTTGCTAGCGATCTAAACACTGGTCCTTGCAATGAATAAATATTCAAATAACAAGAAAAAGTCGAAAAAGAGTCTACTAATGATTAGGAGTGGAAAAAATAGGTTTACACGATTTTCGACGATGTCAGAAAACCGTTATTTTAGACTTATTAGTGATCATTAGCCCAAATGCAACAAAAACAACCAAACTAGTAAATGTCTATGAGTCAATCAAATCACATAAACCTATTTTTTCGACTTGCAATCGCTACACGGCATTTCTCAACATATTTTAGTTTTAAATATAGTTAAATTAATATTTATATATTCGTAGTTAATACAAAATGTTATCAGCTAGTACGAGTAAACAAAGTATCAATTTATGACAAAGAGGTTGTATATTTACTCCTATGGATAAATAGGTATTGAATGAACTGTGCTGCAAGACTTGTGCATTTTTGTACATGTAATGTCTTTGAGAGCATCACCATATTCTAAAGCCATGCTAAAAGAACCAAAATGGCTTTCGATTTCAGAGATTTTATTTATATCACTGTCTATTACAACCACCCTCGACTATTTTCGAAATAGAAGATTCGCTTACAATAAGATTATCATAATCGTGTATTAGAAGGGGAATATCCTTTTACGAGTAAGCCAGGGAATATTATTTGGTATGTACCATACATTTCAGTACGAGTATAAGATAATAAGGTACTATTCAGAATGGAACAATTATCTACGGAATTCCTTCTGTTGGTGTAAGAAAATTTTCCAGGAAAATTAATGAAATTTAACAATACATAATACGTCAATGGTAAAATATTCATATTCCCATTCTCTCAATAAAATCATGTGATAAATATTGGCGTATGTTATGGTCGTAGTCAATGCAATAAATAATCTAACTATAGCGAGTGATTTATACAAATAATAGGTATCAATAACACGACATCGTAAAACAATTGACTGGCCTCACAGCGCAGTGGTTAGTACCCCTGACTTCAGCGCTGAAGGTCGTGGGTTCGATTCCCACTCTGGACAAACATTTGTGTGATGAATTCGGGTGTTTGTTCTGTGTCTGGGTGTTCATTATGTATAATAAGTATGTATTTAAAAATAGTATATGTAGTATATATCAACCATCTGGTTCCCATAGTACAAGCTCTGCTTAGTTTGGGGCTAGATGGCGCTGTGTGAAAAATGTCCGCCAATATTTATTTATTTTATTTATTTTTAATTTGAATAAACACTTGTAATCAAAAAGCACTATTTATTTATATTGTTATAAGAATTTCATAACAGTCATATAGATTATCTTTAAAGATCCATAGTGGATCTTTTGTGGATATGGAACGATAGGCACGTTTCAGATATTTTATCTAAGTATACGTATTAGTTTCCGTAGTATTTAAGCTCTAATCAAATGTTTCATTCAACAGCCGAGGAAGAGGAATGGTCGGAAGATCGTGGTTCCGGTGATGATACAGCTAGCGATGAAAACCAAGAACATGACGGTAATCCGGAGGCTGGTGGCGATGATGACCCACAAAACGATGAAGAATATACAGAAAATAACAAAAAGGAGGAGGAAGAACCGAAACACGATGAACATTTTGACGGTAAGCGTCAAGCGTATTTTAATATCTTTTTTGTGCACTATTCTTAATTCTTAATTCTTGCTCTATCTTAGGTCTTATTATCGCTTTGTTGCAGGCGGATTGTGATGAAACGGTGTAGCTCAATTTACATAAAAATAAACCCACTATCCACGAAAGTAATATTGCAGCTAAACCCAAAATGTAGCATACAATAAGTAGCCTTACATGTATACATTTTGTCTGAAAGATAGAGCAATAATCGGCCAATAAAGAGCTCTAGTAGACATTTCCGCTTGGAAAACTGTCCATTCCGTCCATATGGTCGCTACAGCCGGCTGCCGGTCAGCAGTCGGCGGCGGCCGGTGCATAGCTTTGACTGCCTCTTAGCGCTGAGCAGAAACGCACAAAGAGTTAACTTTGACCGAAATGCTAATAACTGGATCAACAATGTGGCTAACACAGTTTTGATGCATCCTCAGTGTAAATGACTTCTTGTTTTCAATATTTTTAGGCGATCGAGCGAAACGTTTTTATCTTTCAATTTCATATAAAACTTTGTCGTCTGGAAATTTCGATTGGGGAAGTACTTTTTTTCTCCGAATAAGGAGGAGCTATGACATTATTTACCGGCTGATTTCAATATCACATTATTGACGTCGTAGGGAATCACAGTACTCTACTAAATGTCATTTATTGCAATTATTTAATGATAAACTTTAATTTAGAAAATAATTAACAAAATAAGGACATTAATTATTGGGTTCGTACACCTTTTCGAAACAAAGAGGTTAATTTTAAAGTTTTTGTGTCGAATACAGAAAGAAAGACTTCAATAGTGATAGTGATACGTACGGTACTTTTTGTTACACAATAATTATTAACAAGTTCAACTATGGCCCGAAAATAAAATATGTAATCACTAATAACTCTACCTAGATATCTCAATAGTTCTGTAATTGTTCTACTCTGTGCGTTGCCTAGCTCTAGTAGGAGGATCTGACACTGACACACGGCAACTGATAACATATGACGTACGGTGTCGGCTAGTGGGTGCTCTGCACTGCGACAGACGGCCAGGCGTGTGTCTGTTACGGCACTCATCGCTTTACAACTCACTTCCAGCTAGCGAATACTCATTGGCTGAATATAAGATAGTTAGATTAGATAGATTAACGCTTTATTGTAGACACACACAAGTGGCGGCCTTATCGCTAAAAGCGATCTCTTCCAGGCAACCTTAAGATGGAAACCTTTGGAAAAAAAATGTATATGACGGGGGTGTACAATAAAGAAAGTAATCTATACTTAATAACACATACACAAATATAAACACTTACATTCTATTATATAAACTAAATTTAAATATACACCAATATAATTAATATTATAATATACAAATATGCTAATACATACATAGTAATAAAACTTTTGAATCGTTTATTATTCAAGTGCTACATACATGCACAAAAAAGTTAAAGAAGAAAATATCTCTTTTGTGGCCACGTGCATGTTAGGCTCGTAATTTTAGCACTTTGCCCATTACGCTGGAATAATTGGCCGAGCGAGCAATGTGTCTCTGTTGCGAGTCTGGCAAAATGTGCCAAAATCTGTCTATCAGTATCACCAAAAAAAAAATGATTTTGTCGGTAGTCAGTGTGGATGTTTGCCTTACGAAATTTCGTACTCGCGTATAGGTTGTAGTCTCCATCCACTTTTGACGAAACTTGTTTCTACGTATTATTGAATTCGAATTTTTAAGTGTTGAGGATATGCCCGTCAAAGCTGTATGTTGTATTTTTTTGGGAGCTTGAAATATCAAAGAGCGCTGTAAAAAACCTGTTTCCTTTCTTTTAAGTATGAAGTTATAGATCTGAGTGTAATATATTGTAAGTAGTGCACCCTCCAGATTTTATTTAACAAGCGAAAATTAGTACAGTCAGTTACATAATTATATTTTTTTTGTAAGTAGTTAAACTACTATTTTCGCGAAGTGATCAGTTCGCAGAACTACTATTAAAATTTATTACTAATTGCATTAACAGTGAAAAAAAATATCATGAGGAAACCTGCTTGTCGGAAAAAAATAATGACTCTCGAGGATAAGCGAAGTCTCGTAATTTGGCCAGCGTAGTGGTCTATGGTCTACACCGCCTTCATAGAGTAGACCCGTGCCGAACAGCGGGACCCGATTGATAGATCTGGCACCGAATCGATAAAAAAATAGCAGCGAAATATTAGGAATGGAATGTATGATGTAGGATTTTGGATTAGAAAGCAACAGTTACTTGTCGCGTATATATATATGGCTTGACAAGTAGGTCGTATTGCTAGTGTTTCATAAAGAAATTGAGTTTCAAAGGGTCTTAAAAGTTGCTCCACGAAAAATAGTATACAGCTATGACGACATAATTAACGTCAACGCGTAACCTACGAAAATTGATTTAATCGTGGCTGTGGCATAGTTGAAAATAATATATGGATGTGGTTGCGTTCGCACCCAGCACTTAGTCAAGTGTCACATGCAGCGGACACTGCGATTCAGTGCCGCGACGTGTCCGCACACACCCATCTATTGTCAGATTAGCCTCTCACGTGGTAAATAGCCTAGACCCAATGCGCCAGTTACAATATAAATACCGCACCATGCTTGATTAAATACGCGTGGGGTTTCCGACACAAGCCGATCGGTGATCAGCCGCGATGCTGATACAGGTTAATAACCGCTTTGGATTTTACGTATTAGTTCAGCAGTGTATTGAAATGGCCAGTCTGGCAGCTTGCAAAACAATATTTCACTAACTTAGCTTTTATAAATTTTTAAGTATCATTAATTCAACATTATTTATTGCTTCTGTAAGATTATAAGACGGACATAGCTAAAAAGTCGGAGAGGATAGTAATTTAAGTTGATAATAATGATGAGGAGATATAATTACTTAATTGGTCGTTTATTTCAACAATGAATTTATGAATTACTTCTCCATAAAATATAAATTTAATGACTCAAAAGGTTATTAAAATGTGTGCAATTCTAGTTATATTTAGTAATATTAAAAATAGACCCTTTGTTTGTTACAGAAGTTGAATGTGATGA
Source organism: Ligdia adustata (assembly GCA_947049295.1). Lineage (NCBI taxonomy): Eukaryota > Metazoa > Arthropoda > Insecta > Lepidoptera > Geometridae > Ligdia > Ligdia adustata. The sequence continues at coordinate 8,809,322 of OX346214.1, read as the reverse complement.
TTCAGATAACAGAAAGACACCAGAGCCTGATGAAGCAGATGAAATGGCGGGTAAGTTTTTGATCAACTCTACCTAAAACCTTGTTGTACATAATAGGCAATACTTAGGTAATACGTTAAAAAGGTAGGTAATACTTTAAGAACAAACATCAAAAACATTCATGGAAAAGTGAAGATTTTCATTACGGCTATAAATTATCTCTGTCAAAGTATTAACATCAAGCAGAGAACAAAATTAAAATTCATGGTAAAGTTTTTAATGTCTCGAGAGTAGGAAAAGGTTTGAGTAATCTCACTACTTAACACTGGTGATGGCTCAGTTCGGTCTCGTTACTTCTTCATTGAAATTCATAAGGAGGCGAGTATAATGAGGATGTTTCGCCCACGCCGCGGCGCGCGCCCGATGCGTTTTTACTGCGGTTTAACGCTCTTTTTACAACTTGACGGTCGGGTGTGCTGCCTGTGCGGGCGGTGTCGCAATGCCGCCCCTCACTTTACGACCCTGTCCTCGCTTATCTCGCGCCGTTCGCGATAAATCTCCACCGGCCTCCTTGGACTTCAAATATTTACATGCTAATTCGTAGCCAATTCTGCACCCGAGATTATAAATAAATCGCCCGCTCCAGCCCATCATCGACCGACGCCACCGTTTTATCTTTCACGACTTTAGAACTTTTTAAAACAGTGGCCCATCTCACAGACTCGACGTTTTAATTTTATGCTACCTACCCAGATAATTTGGATTTTATGTTACCTAGCCGTAACGAAATCTTTATGAGAATAACTGAGGGTTGTAAAATTCCGTGATTTAGTTGTCGGTTGACTACGTGCCTTACCTTCGAGTTTACTTCTTTATCTCTGCAAATTGCTTCGTAGTCGAGGAAGAAGGCCATTGTCGGAAGATAAAACGGAAAGTATGTTAGCCAGACAATCGAAAGATAAAGGAGGACAGTTTATATGTAGAAAGAAACAAAGAGGTTCGCCCGGGAGAACACCCAGCATCTGCTAAAATTACGTATTGTCTCTACGGGGCGGAAGCCATAACAGATCGTAGTAGGCGCTCGCCGAACGTATGGAGGTATCTATTGTTTCGCGCAAAGAGCAAACTAACATGAGAAAATGAGTAATTTTTCCCTTTGAGTGGGTCGGTGTGGGTTGTCGCAGCGTCGTTGTGTCGGCCAACGCGAGTGTTGCGCAAATGTATTCTCTGCGGGGGCTGAGGGGGGTCGCGCGGGGGGCAGGCGGGTGCCGCGCGGCGCCGCTGAGCCCGAAGTTGGGCGCGCGGGCTGCGTCCCGCGGGACTGCCGGCAGGGACCGCACTCGGATCAACACCTACGTTTTTACCTAACTACTTCCTATCATACAGAACAACATTATATAAAATACACAATATTATATGATATGCAATTTTAGTGCCAAATCATAGGATTCATTAATTACCTACCTACATTATTATACATTAGTACCGACGTACCAAAGAAGGAGAAGATACTCAATTCGACTGTATCTTTTGTTTGTTGTATACCAGATCTCTCACAGACCGCTGGACTTTTTTATTTCTATTTGTTTGGAAGGGTCTATTTCTGAAGTGGTTCCATTTAAATTTTAATAAAACAATTCTCAGAGTTCCCAGAGATAGAAATAACTGAAAAAAATGTATCGGTGCCTGTCGAAATTCTGAAGAAATAAAATCGGTATTTTTTCAAAGAATTTTTCACCTGACGCTCATAAATACTTACTACGAGTAAGTGATACAATTATGATTCACTAGTATGATCTTCTTAAATGTCACGAATGATCAGTCTCTATTTTCTGCCGTTATCAGCAAAAACTCATTAATGTATCTATTATTAATTATTTTTGTTTGTAGTATTATTAATCTATTATTCCTTTTGCTTACCTATATGCCTATATCTATTACAAATCTACAATCAACACAGAAATTCCTTCATAAAAGCATTCGACGAATTAAATTTGAAGCTGAAACCGCCACAAAATATCTCAATATGGAACATTTATAAGTTATTCTGTCAACTTAGACAGCGAAGAATGCTAGCGATGTCGCGTCGGTCGGGCGAGTACAAGCCTCCGCTCGGGCTGGCTGGCACGTGGGTAATTAAATGCCACCGGGCAGCCGGCAGCCGGCTCCCGGCAGCCCGCGCCGGCCGCCGGGGTGCCGGAATGCCGGCCGGTGCGGCGCCGCGCCGCGCGCCTTCGTCAACAATGCCGAATTGTTGTCGAACTTGGACCCAACAATCGGGTTACTATGCTGCTTTGTGTATGCCAGCGGTTTCGGTAACACGTTGTTCGAATATTTAGTCGTGGCCTATTAGAATGTTACGTAATACTTAGATTATTAATCTCTAGTCAGGAATTTGTGCTGAATCATAACTACTTATCTACATAATCATAACCTTCGGCTTCATAATGAGTAGAAGTTTGGTAACTTGATACTCGTGCGAATGTGAAAAACGCAGTCCGTCCCTGTGTGATCCCAGGTGGCGCGGCCGCAGCGTTTGGAATTATCACATAGTGGAGAAGCGGGCGCCGCCAGGGCGGGAGTAGGGGCCGCAGCCCGGCGCGCCGGCCCCAGGCTCGGTACATTCGTCACGGGCCCAGCAGCCATTAGGCATTTAGATATTATCAACGGCCGCGAGGGACCAGCCGACCCGTTGTTTCAATGCAACTTAATTACTAAAAGTGTTCGCTTTTCACTCCGGGGAATGGATTTTAATGCAGCCAGATATCGTAAAGTTGCTTACTCGTGTTCATCAAACTTGGCGGTCGCATACGTCTGTCGCTTCTTAACTGCCCCTCCGTCACCTTATAGTAGTGGGGCCACTCTGTTCTTCATAAGTACTCATATAGGCATTGTTTATTGCGTTTGCTCTTTTAAAGCAACACTGTCTTAGTATTTTGTCAACATTATACAATGCTTTAACTATAGAGACAAAGTACACCGACTGGAATAATGCTATAAAATGTTTAAAAAATAAACACAGCGAATCCACCAAGGAGTCCCGTATACTCCCAACTCCTCCCAGCCCTGTTCAGGGTTCGTGGGTCCCAGGTGGCTTCGCTCCAGAACTTCTTCAGTGTCCCGCGGGAACGCCTCACGCACACATAACCGTCTTGTGTTTACAGCTCCTTGCCAAAGTACAGAGCTACAGAATCTACAGATAAAAGTTACGAAACTCGCACAAGGAAATCGTAAAAGATATTTATTTCTGACTACCTACATAATTTTTTTTTTATTATTTTTTTTTGAAATCTCCAACATTTGTAGTGCATGAATATGAGCCTAGACAGTAAGGCTAAGAAATAGAGGTAACATCGTGGAACTAGCGAACGAAAAACGTGGGACCTGAGAGAGTGGCCTAGGTGACAGAATATACGAGTAACATGCCATACCCATTGATGTATTTGTAAAGCGAAAATAAAATAGCAAAAGTAAAACCATCTGCAAATTAAAATTTAAACACTCAGCATAGTTTAGGAGTACCACGCGAAAAATATTTTATTATTATACTAGTTTTCAGTATAGAGTAAATAGCAACACTGAGAGATACGTCCCGGTCCCAGGTGGCGCTGCGGCCACACTTCCTCCGGTCCCTCGGGACAGCCCCGCGCACACACTCACAGCCCATCTTACACTTATTATCTAACTACCTACTTTTACAGCTGTATTATTGTAACTGGATAGAGACTGTTTTATATTGATTGTTGTCTAAGTTTCACGTTTTCCTTTCCATTGGTGAATAGGACGCTACGTGCACAACGTAATGGGTACATCTTTAGGTAAGTACGTTTTTAGCTACAAACAAATAATGTTTTACAATATTGGTATTAAAATTGGGCAGAAATTATTATTGTATTATACTTTGTATTTTATTTGTAACCATAACTTTAAAAATGTACTAACATGACAATGCAATGTCCTGACGTCGTACCTAGAGGATCCTAGATAAAAGCGATTATGAAGCTTTAAATGTTTCGAATTCAATTCAATAAATTATTTTATTCAAATTCTTAAATTGTCATCCTTATTTATAATAGGTAACTTGGGTTATGACCGTTATAATATTCTTGCTCCTTATGTAGGCGTATAGACTCGCCTTGGTGTCAGAGTGACCAGAAGGCCTCGCATCAATCGACCAAACTAAATACATATTTATTGTCTTTTTATTTTTATAAACACTTCGATTTGGAAATGTATTATAATCCTTTTTATGGTATATAATAAGTATAGGATTGCCTGATATGAGGACAGACAGACCCCTATTAGCCTATAATGAACATGGAATTTGCTCGGTCAGGCAATGCTGTACGGTTTGGGTACACAGATCCTATTTTTTTTTGTTTCTTCCTTCCATGTGTATATAATATAAAAATTAATGGTATTAATTTAGATAGTATGCCTTTTAAACACAATTGCAGCAATCAGTTTTAGTCCCTTGACGCTATACTAATCACAGGCCATTACGTTATTGTCTTTCTTAACTCGCTTAAAGATAATGTTCATCATCGTAATATTACTATCACTGTCCAATCATTATGGTCTATCAAATGATTTCAAAGTACTTTTTTTACTGACAGAAATGTTGATTCTTTAAAGGTTTGGTTGGTCATAGTAACAATTGTTTGTAGTAACAACCTTTGTTACAATGGCACTCTTAAAGTACAAGGTTTTCGGAAAGGCTTCTACTAGATTAAGTGAAAGTTCTTCATAATTATAGTGATCACCCCTATATAGTCTCCATTTAAAGGTTGCTTTGAAGGAATTACTTTTAGCAATATGGCCACCACTAGATAAAATGCATTGTGCCTAAGTTATGTAATAGTTACGATATACAATTTGATACCCAGGTTAAAACTAAAGCAAATAAATAAAGCTATAAAAGAATCATAAAGAAATTCTTCATCAGAATCAATTTAGTAAATTCAATAATAGTTCTTACTTTTCTCGTATTTAGAGTTGGTCCTGTAGTGAAAGTTGTTCCTTAGGATAAGTATAGTGACTCTCTTTAGGCTTAAGTACACCCTTAGGGCACGTAACACTAGGCACGATGCCCTCTGGTGGTGGGTTGGAGTATTTGGATTATCTGTAGATCTTAAATGGTCTATAGGTAATCTGCTATTTTTTTTTATGTTGTAGTTAGTCATTTTGTTTATGTTAATAAAAGCACTTACCTTATTCGTTGGTACGTGGTGTAGCAACATTTCCCGTGAACTCAACTTTTGTTGATATGCTCCGAACAAATTAGTTTCCAGCGGCATTATGCTTGCAGTTTTACACGTGTTTGTTTAACAACGTAAAAGTTTTATCGTTAGACTAGTCAGCTGGAGAACGAATTACTGCGTTTTGTTACTCAGTTTGATTTGTTATTAGATAACACAGATGATTATACCTACTATACAGATCTTATTACAATATTTTTTTCTCGCAAACTTATTACAATATTTTTTTGCGAATTTCTGAAAAAGTAACACGCAGGCTATTAGTTTCCGTTAACATTGTATTTCCGTTAATGTTCTGACATTTTTTTATATTTATAGACTTTTGTACTATAGATGGTGTTCCCATGTCATTGATATCAGTCGGTAAATAATAAGCAAAAAGAGCAATTAAAGGCACTTACCTTAAAAAAACCTTAATACTCCTAGCTTGTACACTAAATTTCGTCAAGATTGGTGAAAAGCTACATGTACGCAACTACCAACACATAGACATATGCATAGATGAAATACTTCAAGCAAGGTTCGCTCGCTCGAACAATTATAAACTTTTATAAGCACACAATCTACGTGTACATCCTGATACGCGACTTTTCCAAGGCATTCCAACATCTGCTCCAGATAAAAATATAAACCTACTGAGACGCAAATAAAAAAATAAACAGAAAAATCCAATACGCAATATCCAAAGAAAAAAGTTTCCATCTGCAAATTTAAAACAGCTAATTCCCAGTTGCCGCGCTGAGTAGCTCTTAGTTACAGTACGTGTTGTTATTTTATCCGGTGAAAAAAATCTCTCCAGAGAGGCATATCGGCATCAGTCCGTTGCTGGAATAACACCTTCGTTCTGAAAGGTAGCGCGTCCCAGGGGGGCACTATGCTCAAGGCGGCAGAAAATTAACGTGCCCCCGGGGGAAATCTACGGTAGCCTTAGCGCCTCAGCCGCGCGCCTCCGCGCTCCTCCGCTCTGCAGGGATGTATTTAATATCTGTGAGCCGGCGACGTCACACCTGGACGAGAATCGTGTCTAATAATTTATATGCCTACTATATTTATATTGTAGCGGACGGTTGCTGTATGTCTTCTGTCTATTCTGCCGTGATACTTAAGTATTTTTCTTTCGTTTCAAGTGCGTAACTGCGCTTTTGTATTAAGGATTAAAGATGATTAGTAGTTTAGACGTAATGCAGTCATAGTAATTACTTTAGCTAGTTCTAAACTAGTATTAGTGAATCTTTTAGTTGATTTAAAAATGGACTAAGTCTTGCTGACACAGCACAGTTTGATTACCTTAAACCTATACACATAGCTTAAGCATATTTTGTAGCGCAGTTAAAAATTCGGTAATCCACGGTCATCTTGCTAAAAGTCTAATCAGCCAATATTTTTTCGTAAGCAGAGAAAAGAAAAGAGACATAACAAACAATGGGAAAAGCGAAGGTAAATAATAGCTTGTAAAAATTAATATATGTGAAATTATGACTCAATTACTTCTTGTTCGATTTTCCTGTCAACAAAATTTTATCTGTTTTGTGACTAACACTGCCTTGAGGTAGTCTAACGCAAGTATTTGTTACCTAAACAGCATATTAAAATAATATGCACAGAAATCAAGTTCAGTTTATCGTAATAGAGTATCCATGGAAGTAGTTATCCGAGTGTACCATAGCGAAATATGGTCGGGCACAATGCGCACGCATACTAGACCGTCGGATAACGAAGTCCCGTGGGATTGCCTGCTCCAGGGATGAGAGCAGCCATACCCACCACACCATACACTATCGTGTTGTAGGTATTTGAGATCAATAAGATATTTTGATATTAAGAATAAATTAACTCTAGTATTTGCATTGTAATTTAAAGATATTGCGCAATTGCGCTACAATTTTATCAGGACAGCCTGTCGTGACGTATCGGTTAGTACGAGTATGCTGAACTATAGCATATTATAGGACCCTTTCGCGGCTAGCAGAATATCGGCAGTGCTCTAATGGTTAAGGCATCTAGGCGTGATACACAGAAGATGCAGGTTCGAGTCCTGCCTGTCGTGACATTTTTCGTTCGCTCTCTATTAAGTACATAATACTTAGTGTGGTTTAACACTTGTAATAATTCTATATAAAAAAGTTACTACTTACTTCCGTTAAGGAGCCGATAGAAATTCTGAAATTATATTTTGATTTAGAAATCAAACCTCTTCACTGACTTTGTTATAAATTAAAACGGAACTACATGAAAGCTACAAATTTTCAAAAAAAAAGTTTTTTTTTTAAATGGGTGCTCCCGTCTCCTAGAAATCAGTTAACAAAAATTTCAGGAAAAAACACTCAAATTGAATACCTCCTCTTTCTTGTAAGTCGGTATAGAAGTAGTCATATGATATAGGGTTCGCTTTCGATCGATCAATTTGAATTTCTGTTTTAAATGTCTGTTATGTTTTGCATTTGTTACGTGTGTGAACCAAATTTTTTTACCCTTAATGGTTAACTGCAAGATTTCGGGTTTTTATTTCATTTACTGTATGGATGCTGTATTTTTATGATGATAGTTTTGCATTGTATTGTATATTTTTGGGTTTCATTATTAGCATTTTTGTATGGTGGTTCAGAAGTGGTGTCATAGTCATAAAAGAGTTGGTTCGCGGATGTTCCTATTCTTAATAATTGGGAGTATAAGAATCTCTTGAAGTTTGTCCATCGTCTACATACATAACGTCTAACCGTGTATGTAGTTAAAATTGCATAGATCGCAGCGCGTTGGATAACGAAGCCCCAAGGGATTCGGCCACTACCTACAGGGATGTGGTGGCTGATGTGATGTGTCTGTTTGCTGTGCTCGTTACTGCTCTACCTTGTATATACCTAAATAAGCTTGGATTTAATTCTCCGGAACTCTAAAGTATGCATGTCTCGAAAAGCACTTGACAATTTATAAGAGGAAAACTTTATTATCGGTGTGTTCTGCTTGAGCGAAATATTTTTGAAATTGGTCATTAAGTGGCACCGTAATAAGTGTCCTCTCATTTTGGGAAAAATACCCTTACAATCAAAAGCATCAACAACTGAAAAATCTAAATATTCGAGAAATCCATACAACAAGTTTCGTAAGATTGCCAAAACTTCGACCTGTAGGTACTATTGAAGACATTCAAACATACTAAAAGACAAATGATAAACAAATTTACTAGACGAAGCGCTGTTAAAAATGTTTGCTACTGTTACAAATTGTTACACTAATTGTCTTAGTAACCTCCTAACCGATAATCCTGTATGCATGACTGATACTGCAAAAACTTTACTGTATTTTACGCTTTATTAAGATTTTAAATTGATTCAAGTTAGTGACTATGCTTTTTTGATATGGCATCCTGAGGACGTTCGCCGCTAAAGTGTTTGATCATTTATTTTATTTTTCTATCATTATTATTTACATACAAGAATTCAACCCTAATCATTCAAATCACAAACTTACTTGACATTCTGTAATATAACAATTAAAATTGTAACCAAGTAAACACCAGGATTGAAAATCTATCTTTAGTCGGCTACAGAATTAAATCCAACAAATTGTGCAGATAACGCGCAACACTGAAAATGTTTTACGCCGTCTAAATATTTGAAAGGAGTTCGGAACTACTAAATTAGACTAAAAGTTTAAACTGGATCACCTATTCGAATTTAAAACGGGTGGAAAAGTGTGGGGGTGCCTCGGAGGGGTCGCAAGTGGATTAGAGCGTCTGACCGCAGCCCGGGCCTCGCCTGAGGCCTTAGGGCTCCGCTGGCGGACAACTTGATGCGGTACGATATAGAAAAAGGGGTACATAAAGTTTTGGATACTTTTTAACGTTGTTTGTAATATTAGAAAGCAGGTTGGAGGGTGACAATGATATATATTGATTTTGTGACTTTGATTTTGAATTCACAAAACTAAAGAGATATATGTAGGCAAAGATGCACAAACATAGCAACCCTTGCCAGGCTGATATAATTCATCAATGGCAGTTCTTTCCTAATAGCTCTTTCTTTTCTATCGTTTTTCTAAAAAAAGATAAGGTACTTAAGTCTGTATTTTTTAAGTTCGAAGTTGGTAATCACTATTTTGAACCCCCGACGCATATACGACGCGGTGTTCAAAATAGTGAGTCTTTGTCTGTGAGTGTGTCTGTAGCATCGTAGCTCCCAAACGGAGCGATTATAAAGGTGTATTCGTTGGGAGTATTTTTAGCTATGTTTGATGAGAATCAGTCCTAGATGGCTGCCGCCACAAAATGGCGGAGTACTACATTTTTACATGGTATCACACACATATGGGTATCAAATGAAAGAACTTCACTAGTAGAATACTCACTATGATAATTTCAATTCTAAGATAGAGATAATATGTATACAACAAATGTCGAAGCATATTCTAAATTTTTGATTTTACTTGATTTAAAATCTGTATAAATTCAATTAAAATTAAATTTACTATATACCTACTGATATCAAGAACTACAATAGATAGTTAATTAACCCTGAGTTTTTGTTTCAGATGTCAAATCAGAGAGCATGGATAGTTTCGAATCTGGTGAGTAAAATGTAAACACTATTATTTTAAACACAAGCATACGACAGTTGGTTTGGTTGAATGGTGGAACGCACCAAAATCAAAGGTCTATGTCATAGTCATAAAAAAATTTTTTTAGGTACATATACGATTCAGATTACTTTTGGGCGCGACTCTGTACAAACTGCTCAGTTTGGGCACGTTGCCGTCGCAAGGAAATATAAGAAGAGAAAACAAAACTACTATAATCAAGTAATTAGAAACTATAGTAAGTAAGTATACAATTATAACGCTGAAACCTACGTATTACGAAATAACTCCTCTTACGAAATAAGTGCTCTTAAGTGCTTTTTATAAACTAGTAATATGAAAATAAAGAATATTTTTTTGTTTGGCAGAAGAAAGTAGAACCTTACCTTGGCAATATGCATGTATGTTACACGTTCCTATTGCCAAAGTTCTATATTTTCTTGTAACACCGCCAAACAAAAAAGTACTTCTATATTTAACCTCCTATTAAAATAGTACTTTCTATACTCTCCAATGTAAGAATATAAGGAACCTCCGTGTTTACCTTCAGGTAATCTTCGTGTGTGGTTCGCCCCGGTATCTAGGTTGACCGATGACCTCTGATATGGTTTACCATTGATCTACGAAAACAAACAACCGGGATCTACAATTTATCGAGTCATCCGACCCATGCTCAGGTGCCGAACAGAACGTTGCTTAACCTTTCTTTCAAAAAGAATCTTCCGTTTAGAACATATGATGTCTATTAGTCTGCTCCTCTTTTCAAATGTTATTAATTAAATAACAATTTATTTGATAAAGAATATTAAAACTTATCCTTCCATAAATATAGTTAAAGTTAAATGACAACGACGAAAAAGAACACTCGCTTTAATATTTGAATAGTGGAAAGTATAAAAAAGTGTTGTAAGTCGGAGGTGGTAGGGCCGGCCGCGGCGTTAACGGAGCCCTGGAGGCTCCTTGGCCAACTCCCGGCTCGCAATACAGCCGGAAAGATAAAATGAACATAAAGTTGAGGAGTAGATATTCAGCTCGGAGGAATTGTAGTTTCTCTCCTGGCGACAGTAACCCGGAACGCAGTTTGTGGAACCGAACTCCGCGCTGTTCGTCCTGGGACTCACTACCCGCTACTCGCATTATATCTGCCCTTACAACCAAATTGAAATTATATAATATGTTTAAAAAAATCGTAGGATAAAATTGTCTCATATATTTGATTTATTAAACGCGCTAATGTAATTTTCTAATTTTTCTTGTTGTGACTCCTAGCAAATCGCAGATGTTTAATTTAATTCTTTGTAAGCAGGCAATGTCTCAGACACGATATGAGACAGAGGTTTTCATTTAAAGCAACCGGTTTATAATTTTTTTTAATGATAAGCTCAACAAGGTCAGCATGGGAAGATACTAAGTAAAAATTAAATTTGGTCACATTATCATAAGCTCTCAGAGTAGATGCATATTCGAGCTAGCCAATGCTGAAATTAGATTGCAATGAAAATGTTGAACTTACAATTAAAACAGACGACTGAAATTGTTAACACCGTTCGTCACTTATGCACCTCGTGGGGTGAGCGTGAACTTTAACTTTGTTTACTGCCTGCTTTACTGCATATACTTACGATTTTTGTCGCGATTTTCTTATTGTCTCGCATTTTACATGAGCCACACTTTTTATTAATATATGAACTCATGAACTGTTTCCATTATGATTTTGTCCTGATCGCTCCATTTTAGCAAACCTGTTCATCTTTGTCACTTTTGGTTGTTATTGGCAAAGTGGTTGTGATCGTCATGTTGATCGTTTTTTGATCAGACAATATTATATTTATAGTGTTTTATTTGAATTTATGTCCATTTTATTGATAACTTTTTTTAGCAATTTTGTTAGTAGACACAGTCTAACTACTTAATTTGACAAAATGGGCCTCAAACCAAATAGAGTCCAAACTTCTTCTGGGAAATATTTTACCCGTAATGCTAATATTACCCCTTTATTCTTAAACAAAATTCAATGCACAACATAATTATTAGGGCGATTGGCTCGCTCCATCCGCGTGGAGTTATAACTGGTAGCCATTTAAGCCGTTTGTCGGGTAAAATAAAGCGACATGCGACAGCGGGACTTTTAGCCGCGAACGGTGACACGACTCTGCAATCAGGTCGAGTTTAAAATGTGCATTTGCGATGTGGCATGGTGCAATCGTCGCTGGGTGCGGACACGAATGCATTTTCAATAATTGAGGGTCAGACAGGGTGGAGGGGGATTAAAATGCCCGCAGCCAAACTTTCCGATCGCGACACGAGCGCGCTCGGGCTAAAACGGGAACTAATGGACGATGAAACACCAAATGAAAACGGACTGTTTCCATAACGGTGGAGAATTTCCGCACCTGTAATTTGTCTTCTTCACGAGTTAGCTCGGAAAGTTCAATATAAATTAGTTATTTATTGCAAAATAAGTCGCTGATGGTAGGAATTTATTTGAATATCTAAGACAGACTGAGAACAAAACGTTGTAGGTAATTATTGCAACAAAATACTCCATTTGGAGTGGAGTTTTTTACTTAACTACCAACAAAAAACTTTCTCGTCGATGCTAAATTAATTAGAGCTTTACGCACACGAATGTCTTGGTATCTCACTCTTCCAAGCGTGTCTGTGGTAAAATATATAGAAACTGTTTCTTAAACTGCATAACATACGAGAAAATTAGTAATTAAGCAAAGGTGCCTAACTGTCTAGTAGGAAAGACAGGACATTCTGCTATGTGGCTTTGTCGCTTTAAAGTTTAATTAAGCAACTATCACAATCGCTTAATTAGTACATCCGTATTGTTCACTCAGTCACAAATGTGAACTGTTTGTATTTATAGCTATGAACTTAATTTCTATTGATTTGGTACTACGTAAGCTGCTGGAAATGAGCAGTTTTCTTATCAAGAAAATTAAAATATACTCTTTTTGAAAAAATATATATGCATATCTGAACTGATCATTTTCATACAACTTTACTGATCACATTCGTATTGTAAAAATAAAACAAACAAAAAGGACTTGCCCTCAGTTATTTTGGCGGGGAGATCACGTAGGCGCTCACCTCATCTGCGGCGCTCCCTTTGCGGCGATAAAATTTAAAATTCAAGGCCGCGTTAACGAACCGGCCTCGCGAAGAAATAGATATTCAAATGTGAGAAGATCCCATATTAACATTTATGGCAAGTTTGCGGGGACGAGACAAAGCCGAGCCCCCGCGGGCCGACCGACGCCGCGCCCGCTCCGCGCTCTACACAATATGTGGCTTTACAATATGCAGTGCTACAGAAACGGTTTCATGATTCAACATACCTTGTTCTTTCTTCTATGATTCTTTGAAACATACTTTAAACTACATTTACATTATCTACATTTCTACCTGTTATACTTGTGCTTTTAAGTAGTTTATTTAGACGTAGGGTGATTAAACGTTCCACTTCAATAAATATAATGCTCCAAGTTTGTTCATAGAGCTTTTGTGTTCTAGCGTCGTTTTGCTATAAATAAAGATTGGCAAAAGTTTTCAAGAAAACAAATCAAAATCTCAATTCAGCGTGCTGCATTATTTATGCGATATTGCTTGGTGACTGTCGACGCTCCCCTTTTCTTTACTATGAACTTGCGGTCTTTGTAATCCACGCTTCCGCCAACTTTTGGTTTCAATAAGAAAAATGACGAAAGACATTTGATTTATTTTTCTTGTTCGCATGTTTACCTACGCAAGGTGAACATATTGAATACGTTGTTACACAAAAGAGCAAAAGAGTATAGACAAGAAGCATACCTACTGCTTAGCAATAATATTGCTATGATTTTGGTTCTCGAAAATATAAATTGCTCTAGATATTTCCATTGGACGCGGCCGTTAGCAGTGGCACACACGTTTCTTATTAATATCGGGCGCGGTCGGAATGGCCGAAGACGTCCCCAGCGCCCGCTCTCTCCCAAATAAAATTGCCGCTATCTAAACAAAGAGCCCTAATTATTCGGCCGTGGCGGGCGGGGTCGCTCTCTTATGGGTGTTCTGGGGCCCATTTCGCTTCTCGTATAGGGCCCCGGGGAGCGGCGGGCGCCGCCTAGCCAATCGCCGGATGGAGAAGCGAGCGATCCGCAACCTTTTTATATGGCGATATCGGCGTCGGCGCCGGACCCTCGCCTCCCCGCGCCACCCCCGCTAGCTACTCGGGGAATTAAAAGTTGGAAGGCTCACATCTGATTACCCAAACACACACATTACGCGGGATCGCCAATCTCGATAAGCCCGCCGCAATTTATTAGCGGTCGCTGACGAGTTGTTTTCGACTCTTATCTCATTAAGTGTACGCATAGGATGAACTAACAATTTGTTACGGTGGAGAGCCGAGTGATAGGCCACTTCTTATTTACTTTGCTCCTTGAACAGAAAGAGACTGTTCGACTGTTGTAAACATCCTCGTGGCATAGCTTAGTTTCCTGTCCATATTTCAAGGATTTGAATAGAAAAACGGCTGATAAAAGCTTGAACGAGGCGACGACAGCGCGCGGTCGCGAGTTTCGAATGGCCTCAATACTTATTTTAATTTGCACCCGATTTTATATTGAGACAATGAATTGAATATAAAGGGTTTCCGAGCGGTTTACCTCCGGGCGCATTGTCTTCACCCTACGCCATTGGAAGGATTCCATTGTGTTGAAATTATGAAATAAAAAGGCGATATCGTATGTCGTCGGGCCGAGGTGGTGGTTGGTGCGGCGTGGGCGACTGCCGACACTCGACACCTCCCGAGCCCGCCGCGCACATTGTACCCTCACCATTCATCGCCACATATTCGATTGCAATGTTTTAAGCATTCGATTGCCCTCGCCGGTAATAAGGGTTCCCAAGAAGTACGCACAATATAAAGTTGTTTTTTTCGCGTTCTGTAATCTTTCACCCGGCAGCGGCAAAGGGTACGCTCATTGTTTCTATGGTGAATTGCGTGTATGAATGGGTCCCGGGCATTCATGCGCTCAACACTTGGAGATCGTCGGAAGATAATAGAGAAGAGGCGGGTTCGGGCGGTCCAGGGACGTCTGAGTTGGCAACAACAAACCTCCTACTCAAATTGAAATGTAATATCAATAGAAATCAGTGAAATGATTTTTTATGTAAAAAATAGATTAATATTAGGTCCTTACATATGAAATTGGCGTTTTGTCGTACTGGCAACTTTGATCTCAAATATCTCTTCTTTGGTTAGGGATTCCAATTTCAAATTTATACAGCTATTTATTCATACATTTGTATTTCGAAAACCGTAATTCATTTGTTTTGTACTCGTTTGGTTTTTTCTTTGTTGTCACGCAATTTACAAAATGGAATACATAATAAATACAAAAAACTGTTAAAAAAATTACAATCTGGTGCTAATATGTGTAGTATATGCGAGTAAGTACACAACCTGCAGTTATCACGGTGTAATACTTGCAATTGGTTTCTGTACTAGTGAAACGAGTAAACTGTAGATTATTGTTTGTAGTAGGTATATAGTAGCAGTTGTAATAAATTCATCAAGACTAGACTTCAACTATCATTAACTCCGTTACACTCAGTTGAAAAGGACGATTGTAGAAGAATTTTACGAAAGATGAATTCCAAAGATTTATTTAAGCTTAAGATTGCTCACGTCCACTAAGGGCGCTATCCAAATTTTTGCCAAATTGTCTGGATACTCTATGTAAAATTCCTGCTTTGCTCCCCAGACAAAACGCGGGGCGCAACGCCTCCGTTCAATTAAACTTTAGTCTGTCGATTGTATCCGTGCGACAATAATAACCTAAACATCTTTGTTAGCTTGTGCTCTTTTGGTTTCTCGGGGTCAAATGAAGACCCTCATTTTACACAACTGCCGATGGCAATATTTGAGATGTAAATAAGTACTAGTACATGTGTATTGCATATATTTATAGTGTAAACGTAAAACCTAAACAATATAATATATCTATAGCTAATCAATTTTGGCGCACGGTATGTATAGCTAACTTAATTGGCTTTATATTAATTAGTTATTTTATTTTCACAGAGTCATTATAATGTGCTGATATGGAAAAAAAAATATGGTTAAAAAAATTTGGTACTATAACTTCTTATGTTCATACATATAGATATAGTCGTACACAAACAAAACTGGAACTTTGTTATACACAACGGCGCGTGCTAGTTCACATAACCAAACCATACCCGGGTGATGAAAGCTTAATACATTTATTAAACAAATTCCTGGAGCCAAATTTCAGAGATGAAACCCGTCAGGGTTGGACTCGTGGCAATATCTCAAGACACCCGACGGACTCCTGGGAGTCAATCCTTGCGCGACGCGACGCGGCAGCCTTTTTATCTATGCATGAATAGCCTTGTGGCTTCTCGGAGTGTTCAGGACAAGTAACTTAAAACTGCTTACCGCATCAGACTTCTTTCTTTGTCTGCTCTAATATTAGTTTGGGGGCATTCGTATGACGGTCGGTGAATCGTTAAAAACATGGAACAATAGGTTTTGACCAAATAAGTTCTTATACGATAAAAAATTGGTTTACTGATTTAGGGGTCTTATAAAAGCTTGTGTAAAATTCACTGATCATAACTTTTAATTAATAATTATCTGAAATTAACCTAAATAGAAAAATACTGATACTGTATTTTGTGACAAGATTGAAGTGGCACCGCATTTTTAAAAGTGTAAACGGCTTACGTTAAACTTATTTAAAATTAACTCTTAATTTTATTTCAGATTAACCCGAAAAAATATAATGATAATAATAATATGGGACAACATCCACACAAATGTCTTCAGGTCCCAAACTAGGCAAAGCCTGTGCTATGGTAACCTGATGACTGATATGCGTACATATTTAGAAATACATATATACATACTTATATATATAATAAACACCCAGATGATCAGGGTTATCGGTTAAGGGTATACTAAGCTAAAAGAGGTTGACTGTACTCATCAATACGAACAACTTTCACTATGGGACCAACGGAAATGGAGAAAAAAACCCAGCTATTCTATAGAAAAGGTATCGGTCGTCAATAAAATGTATGAAACATCTGTTTTTTTTTTTTGTTT
This sequence comes from Ligdia adustata, assembly GCA_947049295.1. Taxonomy (NCBI): domain Eukaryota; kingdom Metazoa; phylum Arthropoda; class Insecta; order Lepidoptera; family Geometridae; genus Ligdia; species Ligdia adustata. The sequence goes on along the minus strand of OX346214.1, from coordinate 8,792,390 downwards.
TTTAGAGATATGACATCTCCTCTTGTGCCATGTTATTTTTATTTTATACTTTTTGTGTTGTATTTTTGTTTTGACAGTAAATAATTATTGTACTGTATTGTATTTTTTTCTCGAATTTAGACTTGATTCCATAGTGAAAGTTGTTCAGTAAGATGAGTATTGTTACCTCCTTTCGGCTTAGAACACCCCTAGCCGATAATCCTGTATTATTTTAATCGTAGCATCACAGAAAAAATACTATAATCTGTGGTAACATCGCAGGCTAAGTATAAATTTAAAGGCCATGTTACCTTGGATAGCCTTTAGCTACTTCCCTTAGGTGAAGCTTGTAGTTAGCTACAAGTAGGTGCTTACTCTACGGTGTCCAGTCAAGAAGCTAATCCTACGGCGATCCCTAGGGAACCACCGAAGCCGATATTGCGTCGACACTTGCCACAAATGCACTTAACTATGCATGGACAGAGATCCGGTCTCCAAATACACCGCAAAGTTTCAGATAGACTATTTTAACTTAATGCAGTGAAGTTAGGCTGAGAATTGGGTCGACTATTTTGAACTTGGGTGAAGAAGACTGATTCTAAGTTTGAAAATCTGTCGCCAACATTATTAGGTTTGGGCAGCCTTAATTAAAATTAGTTTTCCATCCAGAGCAATCCGGATTCCCAATGAGTTTCGTTTCCAATGCGATGCTGGGGATGGACAATGGCCAGTTAACCGTTTTGTCACTCTTGGACTTTAGCAATGCTTTTAATTCTGTTGATTTTGATATTTTTCTGGATTTACTTCGCTCTGTTAACATATCTCCAACGGTAATCGACTGGTTTCATAGTTACCTGTTCGGGCGACGGCCGAAGGTTCGCTTTGCGGAATCTTTGTGTTTTTCGTCCTGTCACCTTTATGCAGATGATTTGCAGTTATACTGTCAGATTCCTCATAGTTGGTTAGCCGAAGCAATAGAGGAAATGAATCAAAGACCTTTGTCGCATTTCTGACTGGAGCAAATCCTACGGGCTGAAAGTCAATCCACTGAAAACATTTCAAAAACATCAGGTCATTATCATAGGGAGTTCTCGTCAGACATGTCAGATAGACTGGAACACACTGCCACGAGTAGTTTTTGATGGCGTCACAATCCCATTTAGTGATACCGTGAAAAATATAGAAATCATATTTGATAGCAACATGTCATGGGATGCGCAACTAACAGAAGTTAGCCGCAAAATGTTAGCTTCCGCAGGCTCCTTACGTAGGTTACGCAATTTTCTACCCATTACCACTAAAACTGCGCTTGCACAATCTCTCTTACTTCCAATTCTTGACTATGCTCATGTTTGTTCCCCTGAACTCACCTCTGCTTTATTTCTATTCAAATAATCAGAAATCAGGAGCATTTCGATAAACTTTAGAATTTTTGCATATTTTTTTACGCAAATATGACCACGTCTCCGAATGTCGCACTAAGCTCAAGTGGCTCCCTATTCGCCGTCGCCGGGATGTTCATATACTTTCCCTTCTTTATAATGTATTATTTAACCCTTCTTCTCCACGGTACCTTCAGAAGTGTTTCAAATATTGTCATACTACCCATTCCTATACCTTAAAATCATCTGAAAATCTCAAGTTATCTATTCCATCACATTCTACCACTTTCTATAAGCCGACATTCACTATTAAAGCTATTTTGTTGTGGAACAGTCTTCCCATTGACATTAGGCATGCTCCATCGTTGAATGTTTTTAAGAGTCGTCTATCGCTGCGCTGTAGCACTAAAATTTGTTTCTATAATTATTAGTAGAGAATTTGTCTATTTATTTCCATGTATAGTATAGTACATATATATATTTATATATGTATCAGTGTAGTTATATTAGTGTTGATTGTATTTATTATTACATATTTATAATAGCTGTTTAGTTGACAGTGTAATATTTTAAGGCCTCTTTAATATAAGTTATTATCATTTACGTGCATGGTTACCTGGAAGAGATCGTTTTAAGCGATAAGGCCGCCATTTAAAAGCTGGTGTATGTGTATAAGGTTTTCTTTAGTCATATTTTATGTATTGTTGCTGGTTTTTAAATAAGGAGTTGTTTTATCTTATCTTATTGCCAATCACCTGTAACATCACGGGTTGATTTTAAATTGACTGCGTATATTTTTACCACGCAATCAGCATCGATCCGAGACGATCCGAGACCCATAATTTAAGAGTCACCTTCAGCTAAGTCACGGCGAAATAACTTACAATTAAAACTAGTAAACAAAACAGTCGATTTGTAGACTAATAATGGCATTAGAACCGTGAAATCATCACAGGCATCGATTTTCACCTTGACTGGGTATTCGTTTGCGTGCGGTGCATTGTTTGACCGCTACCGGAACATCATAGCCCAAGTTTTCAAATGGAATTTTGCTTCACTGGTCACAGATTCACAGCAGTTGGTACAAGTACAACGATATCTTTAGTATAAATTGCTGAATTAACCAATGTCTCGGGGCGTAAAGTGGAATCTATCGTGGGAAATGGTGTTTTGTAAACATCGTGATATCGAGGCGGCAATTCTATGTTCTCTAAGAATGAAAAATAATGTTGAAGATAGTAGCTAAACTAGGCATTCGCAGATGAAATGAATGATGAGCGCAGTGTTTTATCAGCGATTTGATGCAAGGCGCGTGGCGGCGGCAGCGACATAACGCAAAGAGCCCGCGATTATATCGCCTCCTTCATCTTGCCGCTTCAGCCTACCGCCGCAAAGCAAACCACCGGCAAATCTCGAATTAACTCTAGCTGAAGCCACTTGATCATAATCACTTTATTTAAATAGTATTGCTTTATCTTTATTGTCCCAACACATTGCTGAACGGAATTTATTATTCACATCCTCTCCAAAACCCAAATGGAATTCGGTTTGTCGAAAATACTAGTAACATACAAGTAGCGCGCTCTGTCGACATGTGTAAACAACTGTTAAAATAAGGGTGGGTTCTGTATGAGCGGAAGTTTGGGAAACTTGGGCGCGTATACTGACATCTAACGGGAAATGAAAGAATCAGCTCGTGCCTACGCAACCTCGCTGCGCAGAGCAGGTGACTGCTGCGCGGTGGTGGCTGTAGGTTGTATCTGGTTTTTCGTACTTCTTGAATTCAAAAGTAACTGGGTCACTGTTTTAAATTACTGGCATGTATTCACTATTACTTCTATATTATGTAACTAGCTGACCCGGCGAGCTTGGTACCGCCTAACAGTCGATTCTTTATTTTTTTTAATACTTATTCTGCTATTTGGGACGCCATCAAATATTGACATAAATATTTATACGATACTAACGTCACGCAATTATTTCGCCTTCTCGGAACCTCTCCACTAACATTTAAACTTTATGTTATGTTATTAAAATTCAATTTGACTTTTAAGTATTATTACGAAACGATTGTATGGAGAGTATAGAAGTCTTGTTTTTAAACCTATTCAGTTATTTTTTTAAAAAATTCTCTCCGTAAGAACCATCCTCATACTTTAAGAAATATTCTAAAAAAGAATTAGCAAAATCGGTTCAGCTGTTCTCGAGATTTGCGCTTAGATACACATTCAACGATTATTTTTTTACTATAGACGATATACATACATATTAATGCAGATTTTTACATATATCAAATTATATTAACATTCTTAAAAATAGACATCAACGCGCCATTTAATTCAATTGTTTTATGTCAAGGTATTTATGTACATTTACCTAAGTATATTTTGGTAAACTTATGAAACGGAAATGTTAAATACCACAGTTCTGCTATCGATACAAAAATAATATATTCCGTAGAAAAGACATCAACGTGTGGCATTATTCCATTATTCCATTAAATACGCTATTGCATTAAAAACTAATAATATTATGTACTTGAGTACCTGTTATGAACAATTAAGATATGATAATCATTTATCCCGACACTGTTGTCCGATATACTATAGGGTTATAAAAAATTCAACTAATTATGGTTTTCCTACAGTCAAATATAACAAGAAGGTACTGCGGGCTCCCAGACTAGGCGAAGCCTGTGTCTTGTGGCCTTCAATAAGAATCAAATATGTATTATGCCTAACTATACTAAGTTATATAAATCATCTACGCCTGAAATATTAGTTCATAATTATGTATAATACCTACTTGTAAATAAATAAATCAGGTTTAAAAAACTAAGTAAGTTACCTCAGTCGTTAATGATTTAACCAGGAAAGTCGACGAATTGAATTATTCGTCGACTTCCCTGGTTAGATGAATTAGCTTAAATGACCCATACTCGTTTAAAGTAGTTCTAATCGATATTCACAAACTATAAAGTGTATTAAAAAGGCGGGTGTCTGAAGGGCGTGTAATAAGGGCGGAGCTGAGGGCGGGACGGACCCGCCCATAGCACCCACGTGGGCACCCAGCACCCAAGGCTGTCCCCACCTATCTGTTGAAACTTTTAGTCTCAACACTTTGTTTTACTAAACCGAAAGGGAGTCACTGTATTCATTTTAAGGAAGGTACATCTTTCACCATAATACCATCTCGCGTTTCATATATATTGTCAACGACCGATAAACTTTTTGTACAGAACCCCCGATTTTTTTCACGAATTAAGAGTTGGTCCTATAATGTCTCGGCACACCTCTAACCGATACTATTGGCCAGGAATATATATAAATTGCTATTGTTTAATTGCTAATGAAATGCAACCATATTTTGTAAAAATTTTTGTTTTTTGAATAAAAAGTAATTGTGGACTTCATTACGGCAGGCGCTGATAGAACTTCATAATAATCAGTTTATTAAACTTAAAAACAAACCTCTAGACCGTATTCGATTTAAAAATGTTGGGTATTAACGTTGAAATGAGACCACTCGAAAAGTATAAAAGATTTTTTCCCATCGGTCCAGCGCCGTACCGTGTAAACATGTAACAAACATTAAAAAAAATAATACCCGTAGAATTAAGTATACCTCCTCCTTTCTTGCGGAGTCGGTACAAATACATTGGCACTAAACTTATACGCTTAGTAGTTTCTGCTCGATTGAAGAAAAAAACCATTAAGCTACGACCTTTTACTGCCTTTTTTATAATTACGTAGTGTAGTTACAAATAAAACAGGACATAATTTTGCTAAAAAAATATGAAGTGCTAAAAACGGTTCGACAAGTAAAACGGAAGAAAATTATTACCTTTTAAAACCAAATATTAAGACTATCAATTTACTTTTGATAAATAATATGATTAGATATACGTAAATTAATGTAAGAACGTGATGTGTAGTAGCTTCTCGCTAGTGTGGTTTTTGATTGTTGTTAAGCTGAATTATGGCGGTTTGCTATATTAACAAACGACAAGATACTCGTATTTTCGATTTTTTTTAAATTGTAAAAACATACAGTATGTACTTTTGTATTTTTAGTAATAAAAGTTTTACATTTATAATCTATGTGTCACGTGACTTCAATCGCCGTGTATGACGTAAAGCATCGTGCGCATAAGTGAAAGTTCTTCTATTGTTCACATATATAATACGTCTTGGGAACTTTGATAGGTTTTGTGGTTTAGCTTAGTAAATATTGGTTAACTTTATGAGTGTTTTCGTTAAAAATTATATTATTTTGTATATAGATATTATTATACTGTTTCACCTACGCCGACACCCGATCTCTAATAACCTCACATAATCTGAAAACAATATGGTAGCATAAGGACATTTGTTTTCGAAATAATGTTTTCAGTGCTACTTACATTCATCAAACGATAGTTGTTCCCAGTCTCTTTTTACAAGTTCCAATCATTCTGTCCGTATTTCTAGTTGACGTGACACCGGAATGAATAACATATTAGGTGTATGTTGTATGTTATTTTCACAGCACGGCACGCAACACAGTATTGGTAAGAAAGTCTAAATATCATTTCCAAATGTTATGTTTAATTAATCTTAATTATAAAATGTAAGCACTAATGTTTGTTTTTGGTTGAAAACCGTGATATTATACATCCCAACTGAAATTAGACAGCGTTTTGGCGGCATATTTAAAAATGCAAAATAGTTATTGTGTATTCTAACGTGAAAATGCGTTACTTATTAAGAATTATATTTTTTACTGCACGAAAAAAAAGTTTAAGTTATAAAATCCAAGGTTATAAGAACCTTAATTAATATAATCGTGGATAGCAATGATCAGTAATTAACCGGTATTGGCCATGATGCCAATAATTATATCTTTGTGACTATGTTTATTCTGGTTAAAGCGTTTTGAATACTGATAGTTTAAGCAACGAAGACCATTTTGTAAATTAGAAAATCTAATTTCAATTAAAATTAATACAAATTTCAATAATCTCAAAAGCTACGTTATTTAGACACCATGGAGCTTTAGGCTCATAAGAACAAAAAGGTTTTCAAAGTTAACCCACAAAAGATATCTCAAAAGTCAACTCTCAATATAAAAAAAATCTTTATAACAAAGTATTTTACTATGCATACATTTTCAGTAAAACTACAATTAAGTATCATCATTTAATTAGGTACCTACATCTTAGTAAATTATTTTCGTATACTCATTTGGAAACTATAAACCTCAGACAGATCAATCATCCTTTTGTTTTTCATGAGAGGCAATAACATTGTAATCTACGGAATAGTAAGATTATAAAATGTTTTTCGTAAAGTTAAATACCTGTACTGAACGGCTACCGGTGGTCGCTAATGGCAGCTAAAATGCGTGAAATGAATGCGACCACCCCCTATGCAGTGATCGGCTGATTTTTCTCTTACGTCGTAGCTTGTTACGTGACCTTAGGCACATTGATTAACACGAATAATTAAAAAATGGATCATGCTTTTAGTTCGACCATATTAGTACTAATAGTTCTGTGAAAAGTCAATCGCAGCTACAATATTTTTGTGATTTTATAAATGCATGACTGATTAACTGATTATTTTTCTATTTAGAAAAAATAAATTCTAAGGCTTGTGTTCCGCATGCACGCTAAATACTAGTATCGAATTAAATTTCCGACCATTATTTGTATTTTTTTATATTTCTTCCTAAATTGGCTCCCCAAACGCTCCTAAAAATACTCTAAGAAAAATCCCCGACGACTAAAATCATTCTTAAAATTTGGAGAGCTTGAATACATACGAAGTTCAGTCAAGATTGTTTGAAAACTACGCCTTCTTAACGAGGACCAACATCCAAACATACGCGACGAAAGGATATATTAGATCGCTAAGTCAAATACATAATATTAAGAACAGTAATTATATACATACTGCAAGCGATTACAAGGTATAACTTGGTTTCAGGTTTATTAATTTGTACTGTTTTATCAGAGCTAACGGCAGGATTATATGTGTACTTAGGTATAACAGTTTACCTTGCTACCCCAAATGACCAATTATACACAGTAATCTGATTTTGTGTAGCGCGATTAATTTTAAAGTAATTGTAATTTTTCTCATATTATAATGAATACTTTTCCGTCTGTTAAACGCTCGTAATCTCGTTACCTTCCCCTGTGATGTTAATGTTGTGACGCAACGGCATAATTGAAGTAGTAATCTGTCAAATTTTATGGGAACGCATTATGGCATTTCGTTCTACTCGTATTGCGGCGACACCAAACACTTGAGTCACGTTTCCCTCTTACGGTGGAAAATCAGCGCATTCACGTTATGATTGCTCATCAACCATCCTCATTGTGGTGAAGATTACCTCCAACATTACCTCGGATTCTGACTTGGATTGAGTCATTACCATCGATTCTGTACGAACTCTACGCATCAACCACAGATATATGAACTTATCTAAACTCTTTACTGTTTTTAATTTTAAGCTTTTTTCTGTGTTGCAGTTTCTCGATACGATTAACCAGTATTCAACATTATTTTCGCTCACTTTATTGACTGAGTGATCCTTGCTGGGAATCAACGAAGAGTCTAAACCGCTGAACCTAGAGACATGAAATTTGGAAGGTGTATTCATTGTAGGGTGTACAACTTAATATTTTTGGAAATACCACCCTTGAGGGAGGTTCAAAGTTTAAATTTCTTTTTACAATGACGGTTTTCTTTATTTTATGTCGCTGACAAAATCGCGGTGATAGCTTCTAGTTTTAATACGTCAGAGCAAATCTTACCATATCTATGAAAGGCTGAGTATAAGTCAGACTTCAAGTCGCCCAAAATACTTCACGATTCTTGAATCTTGGGAACCATAATTAAGTAAATTCTCGGAATTACCAACTGGTTTGATATGATAATTATCTTTCATCATACGAGACGGAATTAGTGTGAGTCACCAGCAAAGAGAACTTTTTTATTACTTCAGTGTGTAGCACCATCGTGGGTAGCATTTGATTTTATAAATACTTATCAGAATACCGATAATTTTCATGTTTTCTTTAACGTAAAATTCACTCACATACTTTTTGTATATATATTTAACTAGCTGTGAACGCGGTTTCACCCGCGTAGTTCTACTAAAACTAAAACTAACTTCGAACTACTTTTTTGAAGACGGTTAAAAAGTATTCTATGTCCTTCTCCTGGTTCTATGCTACCTCCCCAACAATTTTCAGCCAAATAGTTCGTTTCGCCAAATCGTTTAGCCTTTCTTGAGTTATAAATAGTGTAACTAACACGACTTTCTTTATATAATATAGAGAGATAGATAACAATTGCTTTGTGCAAATTAAAATAATAAGTAATTCCTAATTGTGCTCGTAATGAACTCATGTCCCAATCAACCAAAGGTACTTTAGATATCTAAAATATACATTGGACAATGTTTATGAACCATAAAATAATTCAGCAGAAGAAATAAAAATAAAAGTGTATAATCAATACAATTTGGCTTGGACCACAAATTTGCGCCAGGTGCTTTACTCGGGCAGGTGATAGGAATAATCAAAGAGTGTCGACGTCTTCATCGACTCGTGCGCAACTAATATCCTTTCAACCCCACATTAAAACTTCTCAAGAACAATTTAAATGTAACTATCTCGTCGGCTCACGGCTATTACACACTCTGTGTGGCAATCAAAGAGACTTCCGCACTTTTTTCTTATCAACTAAATGGCTGATGTTAAATTGAGTATTTTGAGTCGGTGTTTTTAGACCGCTTGTAATCGTACCAATTTCACGAATCGAGGCTGTTACGAATACCTCGTTAGTTAGAAGGTTGTTTGTGTAAGAACATACGCCATTAGCCGAGAAGGTATCTTCGCCGAGATGTATGTTTACAAAACTAGTTCGTACGCAGGTCGTTTGTTGAATATTGCGTGTTTGTTGAATAGTGCGTGATAGTTTGTCGGGCACGCTTCGTCTATGGTTTCCTCGGCATTTCCTGCCGATTCAGTACCGCCGGTCGTTATTATTGTTTGGCTATGTTGGCTTACTCTACTGCAGATTACGTTGAAGTATGCGTCAGCAACATAGAATCCATTAGACCAAAGCTATTTAGAATTAAATTATTGTCAGGATCTATTTGTAATTGAGTTCCATGTCTATATATCAAAATTAAAACTATAGGAAATCGACGGGGCTTAGCGATAGTTTCACGCAAAATAAGGTGTCGAGGAGTATTCGATAAAATCTTAGTCTTTGTATCTTTCTTAGAATATAATTAATTGCCCTTTGCTTTATATTATTAATACGTTCTTGACCTTGTGTGATGTTCATCAGCAACACGCCTTGGCATAGTCCATTATCACCGCCATTAAGACAAGCCTAGCCCCATTATAACATAAGTGCGCTATTTAAGCTCAAATATAAACTGTACAAATAATTGTCAGCATTGTTATAAATCAAGGGTTAATTGGTACTTTATAGCGATAAATAAATAATGGTATAGCGACTGTCTGAGGGTGGTTCTGTAACAGTGAAGAGGCGGAAGCTCGTCTAGTAAGAGGCAAAGTGCCGCCGGTGGTGGACCGGAAGTACGGCCCACTGCCGGTCAGCACGAGAGGGCCAGTCTTCCGGACCACGTCTGTAGGTTTCGTAATTTGAACTTCTTCTCATGCTAATGTTACGAATGTCTTAGATTGTCTCTTTTGTTTGAGCAATTCTTGCCGCGTGTTGTTATGCAAATCAGTGTTGAAACTCTAACCTTAGAAGTTCAGTTTTAAATTAAATAAATTTAACTTAATAGTTAGAAATTGTGTTGTTAGGGCTCTTACTTTTGATATATTATTTATAACATAAAACAATAGGATAGCATTTTCTCTTGTTAAATGTTTATTATTGTAAAATTATTATTAAAGAATAGTGTCAAAATAATTTGCACGTACTGTTGCAACCATAGATGCCATTAAACATCGTGGTTAAAAATTATAGGTATATATTTTGCTATAAATCAATCACTATTTCGCTTGAGTAATTGGTTCCTAATCGATAGGTGTAGATTAGATCAGCGCGGGCGGTGGTGAAGCGTGCAAGGCAGGTGATACTCGTAGTGTCCGCCCAACCGCAGCATCACCTGCGATGCGCAGCGGAACTACCAGTACTTGTCGGTCCACGGATAATTTACTGTCTGTCTGTCCGTCCATCTTCCAACGACCAAAACCAAACCACTGTAAAGGTCAATTTGTGCTAATCTTTTTGTGGTACCCACCATAGAGTGGTAGGTTTTACCCATCTGAAAATCAATGACTAATTCTTGGTTGGATTTCATTGACGATTGCATCACATGTAGGTACGTACGATGCGGTGATGTACGAGTCAAAAGATATATTGTGTAAATAGAACAAGACTTGTTTAGAAAGTTACAATACGCTGTTCTTATACCAGATAAAAGTTGCTGCACTAAGAAATACACCGATATCTTTAATAGAATTCCTTTTTCATAACTCATAAATTTGAAACCTTTCTTGTTACCATGTACGTAGTTCTGATTTTATCTCTTAAATAATAGTTAATCTGCAGTGGCACTATAAGTTGATATCAATCAACAATCCTAGATAGTGTACGTGGTACGACCAGGGTCGTCGGGACTAACGTACCATAACTCACCAAGAGGTGGTAAAAAGTCGCGTGACGCGCTCTCCAATCGCAGATCACGACCGAACCACGGCCGACGGACCAATTGTGTTATTAGTCGCAGATATTTATACTATTGTGACAACAAATTATGAATCTAAAAGTTGTAGCTACAATGCTTTCTCTTCCGTTGCTCTACTTACGACTTACAATAATTCACAAGAACCACTTTATTTTCTACCTAAGTATATTATTTCAGCCGAAATCGGAATCTGACCGATGCGATGCGTCCCATATCATTGCCGATGTTTCTTTGACTCAAATGAGGGAACTTATAGATGCTTATATTTATGTAATGAAGTATGTGTGGTGAAAGTTTTACACGTACTACCCCTATGTAGGTGTAGTAAATTAAGTATACGGAACTCGCGGCTATGAGTTATATGTAAGCTAAATTAAATACAGTAGGTAGGAATACAATAGGAACTTAACTGTATCGGGCTGTAATTTGTTAAATTTCATATAAAACACATATTACCTTTACAATTTGTAAGTAAAATGATGGTTACTGTACATGTCTCGCTCAGACGACCCCGGTGTAGTAGGCGCTGCTTTGTCGCGGAAGTGTCACCAAGCCGAGCATGGCTCCCGCTTCGTTCCGCTCAGAGCACGCTTTACTCTTGATGCACTATTTCCCACGGACCAATACTCACAAAAACCTCTCAAACCAACGCCTACTTAATTATTGCTATTGACTAAACTTGGGAAACTGCAGTAAAAATAACAATAAATATAACGCAGATATCTCCCCTTGGCGAACCTGAATCTATTGTTTCCTGAATGTGGAAGCAATTTGAAGATCACGCCCTGTCCTATTCTCTGAACGGTTAACATTCTCCTGCATTGCTAATGGACTCTTAAGTTTATTGATGTTGTGTTTGTCTTGCCGTCTGCAGCTCGTTTGACGCGAGACCTTCGCGTGTTCTTTTGAAAGCCGCTACGGTACAGATACAAGATAGTAAAGTGTTCGTCGTGACGCTAGCGGGCATTAGAGATAGTAACGCACCGAAAGGCGTGAAACGTAGCACCGCGCCGTATCTGCTGACATCAGGCGTTACGGTCACGTATGGCTCCACTCCCACGTCTTAATTGACCCATTTCGTGTGAGACGTTGCGCTCACAGCGAGCCGCGTTAGGGATACCATCGCCGCGATACGTGATGTCGCCTATCTAAACCCCACCGCGCTTGATTTGACACTAGAAGTCTGTCTAACCCGCCACACGTTCGCTCCACCAAACATCTCTATTTTGGCTCTATTACCGCTAACTGGATTGTTTCCGACTCGATTTCCCACGGAACTATTCGCCGTAATAACATTTTCCCGTTTCGACTCAAACGATTATACTCGCCGAGGGTGAAACGACGCGAAGTGGCCCATAACCGTTTAACTAAATATGAGTTTACACGGGTAGGTTGATGATATCTTAAAAGCGGTCACATTTCGTGCAGTAGTGTTTATTACGTAGATTTACACGACCGTGTAGGAATCTTGTCCGTTTGTGGTCATGTTATGTGCCAACATTAGCCGCCGCCCGAGTAATGAAGTTATGATTTTATAAATCTTGGGATCTTGCCGGTATTACGTATCCGTACATGTCTTTTTTTTGTCTGACATATACACCATTATTCTTAGGAAAAGATCGTAAACAATTTTTGTGCAAATTGATAAGGAAATTGTAATTTTATTTGTCTTTATTAGTTATTTAGCCCTTTTTTTCTTATTATAAACATCCCTTGTAATCCCTGGCACCGGAGCCAAAGGGTGTGGGTGAAGCGACTGGACCACCCCGAACCGCTATCTCACGGCGTGATCAAATGTACAAAAACGTCACCCCATCGATTTGTTTATCTTGTGTGGCCTTCATTCTACGCTCTTCGGGCTGTGAAATGTAGGGAAAGGTCACACTGATCATTTTTATTTTAAAGTAACACTGTGGAAAATATACACTGACCATGCCTGGTTATACCTTCCTTAGTACCTAGTCGCGTACTCAATTTATGTTACTAAATAGTTTGGAAGATGGCCTTCACAGAATTGATGATTTTGGCAAATGTAAGTCAAAAATTGCTCACTCCATTAGTATAGAATCCTTTTTCAAGTAAATAGTCATGCTGTAAAAAACCCGTGAAAACGAATATAGCACTACAAAATCATGATATCTGATTTAGCTTTATTACAAGTAAAGTAATAACATCGACATGTTGTGACATAATTTCTCTGGTAGAGAAACCTAGCTCCCAAAAACAATTTTTAACAACTCTCTCTGTTCTAATAGCTTTCAACTGCAGTAGTAGTAAGGGTAATTAGTTTACCGTTCTCACCAATAGTAATTAGATTGGCAGTAAATCAAAAATATTTTTGGTAAAACTGGTAATAAACGCTCCATACTTACCATACTTATCAACAAACAAAAGTAAAATAAAAATGTCACCAAATGAGAATATTAATAAAAACGAATGCTCATAGATATTAAACAAATACATATTTTTTAATGTAGACGATATTAATCCACCTGCGTGAGTGCATGTGTGTCAAGTTGATTTATCGTAATACAAACAGTCGTGTGCCGTCCCCTAGGGACTCAGGTAGGGACGAAATAACACTGGGTGTTTGTTGACAATGCAAACTCATAGACGGAAATAACTGTTGGCTTTTACGTGTACAAATATTTTTTGCATAACTTTAAACAGATTAGATTGTGGTTTTGAGGGTGCAGATAAGAGTGTTTCTTTTTTAAGTTAAGAATGTAATGTATAGGCTAGCATTAGTGTGCTTGAGATAATAAAGTGAAAGAAATCTGACGAATATACATACGAGTACATGCATGTAAGAGTATCTTTTTTTGGTTTATCTATTAGCTATCTGCATTTTTTGCATAGACGTAGATTGAAGTCCTAGGACTGCTCTATTTTTTATTTATTTTTTAATCCGTAAAAGGAAACAAAAACGGTTCCTGAATGTTATAATCTCTATAATGCTAGTTATGTTACGGAAAACTACACATAGTTTATACAATTCATTGGCTGTACCAGCATAGTTCTTTATTTGTTTAGTTAAAAGTTATTTTGTATACGTACTTAATCTGAAGCAACTGTTAGTTTCAGTGTGTATTTGTTTACATAAACTAAGGCCAGTATATACTATCTTGTGACAAACACCAAAATTCAAGCTTGACTGCAACCACATTCTATTTCTATTTCGCTGAATAAACTAGCATCAAACTGAACAGATACGAGAGTACATCAGGAGTTGTCTATCGGAGGGGTTAACATTAGCGTCTTTGTTTAGGAAGTCGGGTCGCCTCATCAAACATTCACGGGACGTGGAGCGATGTGATCGCGAATGGGGAATACGAGAGAGGCAATGTAACACTAATGTAACAACGGTTGTAACTTGCATTGAAGGGTTGCGAGAGTCAACAAACAACATTAATGGAATTGATTGGCTTTATTATGTAGAAAATACAGAAACTTCATTCACCGAGCGTTAGCTAAGATCTCTGTTTCAGATTGATTTCTTATAATGTCCTCAATAAAAAAGGCAGAACACGACTTCGATATTGAGTAATACGAGTCAGCTAACGGGCAAGTGCCCGTTACCAAAAAAAAAAACAAAATGACTAACTACAACAACAACAAAAAAAATATCAGAATATCTATAGACTACTTAAGATCTACAGATAATCCATATGCTCCAACCCAGCACGAAAGGGTAGCGTGCCTAGAAAGCTAGCCGCATTAGCTTACGCAATTGTAATATTTACACACTTTTGTAAGCTACCTTTTGGAGTAACAAACTTTTCCTGTTACTGGTTTCTTTAGCCTAGTTAATAACACCTTATATAAATTTTAAATCTATGTTTAGGTACGTACGAATATTTTTATAATTAACAAGATTATCATGCATGCCTATAGACTATAATACTCGATTTACATAACGGAATAACAACTCTACCTACCTGCCATTATTGTTCTGCTGTGTTTATTTCAGAATATAAGTATAAGTAGGTACGTACATAATATAAAAATACCTGACAAAGTTCAGGTTTCTGACATTTTCCATAAATTTTTCAGATTCATAACCCCAATCATGACACGACGATGACACATTCACAGGCAGTTTTTGCTTTGTTTTATATAGAAAACCACTCTGACCCTCATCATGTGGACATCGCTGTGTCGGAGAGGAGATAAGAAGCACTTTTTCGTAATACTTTATTCAGGGATTTGCTAAGCCCAGTGACAGACTAATCGGGCCCGTCACTGAGGTGCCTCCCTATTAAGTATTAATATAAACCCTTTTGTATCGAAACGCCGAAGCACCCGACAACTCGGTGTCAATCCTGCGAGAGGAGGGCTGAATCTTTAATGTTCATTAATTTGTCAAATTGGTGCGCTGTGCTGTGCTTGAATCATCTGATGCGATGTTCTTACGAGTTATACGATTATTATTATCACTTACTTCTAAAGTGATTGACTTAGACCTATGCTACGAGTATATTATGATCACGTGTGTCGACTTATTTTACATTTCTCACATGACTGAGCGTGTTCTTTAGAACTGATTAAAAAACCATAACTGAAACTAGGTCATTTTCCTACACCGCGGTTTGGCGAGGTTCACTTCCCGGGAGAACTCTTAAATGCAGATATTTTGGAGTTTATCTTTCGAATTAAAGCCGTGTCGTTGGAGTAATCCGCTAATATATTCACAACTAAAAGGAACGGTGGCGCGTTCGCGACTATGCGCCCCCGGGGAACCATCTCCGGACATCGGGTGACCGCACTTACACGGCTTAATCATTTAATAGCTATCTTATTCAGACATAACCGATTATGAAAACGATACCCTTTCTTAATTTATCACAAAGAATATGATGTCACTGTCCGGGATGCTCAAATCAAGCGAAACAAAAAGAAATTACGAGTCCGTACTGAACCAGCGGAGCGTAAAAATTATGACAACGTTAACCAGGCGCTATTTGTAAAATAGAAAAAGAGCATTCGGATCAAAGGTGTTGAGAGCTGCATTGTATTTAGAGGAGGACGAGACGCGGGGAGAGCGGGGCGGCGGCGCCCATTGGCCGCGCCCACGCCCCTGGGTGGAACGAGGAAAACTCCCGCACCATTTTCACAAGCATTTCCACGGCGCGACGGGTTTGACAAGCTTTTAGCGTCATCCGTCTGTCATTCGATTCATTTCCCTGATAATATTCGCGTATATTACCGCGCCTGACACGCGAATAAGGCGCGCGGTAATTGACGACTGATTACACGAGGGAGTTCCGCTAGTCTGCCGCGCGATGGGTACCTCTACATCTTCGCTCCATTAGTCGCGTCATCGTGTGGAATAAAAGGAATGGGTGGAATTACAGGAAAGTGATGGATTTCACAAAAACACACAATATTGCGTAAGAAATATTTTTGTAAAATGGAATTGGAGCTTACGTGTTGCTGCAGTAATGATACTAACACTATCAAAGTGTTAATGTTTGTTGCATATAACAAATCTATTAAAAATATTAATATTACATAACTTTACCTTAAAACGGAGACTAAATAGGTACATTCCTGAAATGCCAATACACATAATATTGCTGCATATTCACTTACTGAAATAGACTGGCTTCCGAAGCTGTCGTAATTCAATAGGGGTCCGCAGTAGCAACTATTTGTAACTAAAGCAGTGGATAGTTAATGGTAAGGTAAATGGGTGCGGGTGGGAGGAGGTGGTTAGTGGGCGGGTCGAGGAGCCGCGGGCGGGGCGCAGGGTGCCGCGGCGAGGTGCTGCGGCCGGCACGACGCGCCCACCGGAGCCCCAGTCGCGCACCGCTCGCCGACCACGGCGCACACTTCACTTCATCGCCGTACCACATTTTACACTCACCTGTAACCGGAAAATACGGCACTAAAACAAGGTGCACATGCGATTGACGTTAATTAACCAGATCGGCAGCAGGCACCCAAATAATAGCCGTGAAGCGAGCGCAGCCCGCGCCGGGCGCCCCCTTCAATTAGCGGCCACCTGTCGGACACGCGTCGCGCATTAATTTCGCACTCGCAATAAATGTACCCGCAAAAAATACCGAAATAAACTGGTATCGATGCACCTGCAGTGGCCTGCGCCCGCCGAAGTAGTGTCAAAGTGCGCCAAGGCTCGGAAGCGCGCGCGCGGGCCTGCCCGCTGCTGGTTTCAAGAGCCCTTCGGACATGATCATGCTATTCAAGGGTAACAGTAGCAGGCTGGAACACCTCATTGAGAAGATACAAGCCAATAAAGAAAACCACGACGTTTCATCGGAGGAGATAAAAGGTTAGTTTTCTTATGTGTTACTTTTAACAATACCTAACACGTCTTATAATCTGTTAAATACTTTATCAAATAATTATTAAGTAAGTCTAATACGAGCTGTAGAATTTATCTAACGTATTATATCATTTTAATATTTATGTGAGATCAATTGGAAAGTATACCTTTTTGAAACAAAAAAGTTTTTTTTTATCGGTCCAGCCACCTCGGGAGAAATCGGGGAAACATACATAACAAAGATGCTCCGACGTATTGTGAATCTCCTCCCTTTTGAAGTCGGTTATGGCTAAAAAGAGGGGTAAGTTTACTACAGTGACATTTACCAGCTGATTTCTTTGGATACGTAAACGTTTATTTAGCACGTTTTCACTAGTTCTACGAACTGTTGGCCTCGCGACCACAATATTATTGCAATTTATAAAAAAGCAACCTCCAGTAGGATGATTAATTTGTATACCAAAGTAACTGATAAAATTGTGTGCACCAACCGAATTTAATAATATAGGCTTTTTTAAAAAGCTAGTTTGTATTACTTTGGTACTTGTTAAGAAGGACAACCTATTGACCGTTTTAGTAGATTCTGAAGTTTTATTCTTAGTCGTGTTCGCGCGTCTCTGTCAAATAATAATGAAATTAGTCGTAAATCATGCTGTAATAATTTTTTCCTTTTTTGAAGAAATAGCTACTCCCACAATCAAAAATAGCATACGACTGAAAAATTGAGAAAAAACGTAAACCTCTATACAAAGTTTACCGTCATTAATTATTTGTTAAAGTTATCATTTTAACGCTAAACGATGTTAGCATACATTTTATCACTAGAAAAACATATAGCATACAAAAAAGTAAGTCCTTACTGACAAGTCACAATAAACGTAGATACTGAACTGCCGAACCTGCAGACATGACATTTGGAGGGTGTAATCATTATAAGGTGTATTTACATTATGTTTACCATTTTATGTCACAGGCATCGCTGCGGGTCGATTATAAAGTTAAGAGCAAAAGCGTCTACGCAGAAAATTACCTACTAATTAAACCATACTTACAAAGTGGTCTTAAACGACGTAATAAAAGAGAAGGTTTTCAATTATAACGTTTTTTCAGAGTGTACCTAATGTTTGATTTTTCTTAGACGGTCGAACGAATAAAAAACCGACCTAGTACTTTTTTATATCAAAGAACCTTTATTCTCCCATTTTTTATGTAGTTTATCGATTTCTTAGAAATGGCTCGACCATTTGAAAACCTTTTTTTTGTATTAAAAAGGTAACGATTTACCTAATTTGTTCCATATTCACTTCATCTAAATCCGTAATGTAAGTAATTTTTGATATATCCTCAATGTGTTTAACTACATTGATGGTATTCTTTTTAGTATCGCCTTTTATGCCAGTTTCTACTATACTAATAAAAATTAATCGCTGAATGTGTTACTGGGCCCAAATCTCGAGAGCAGATGAACCGATTTTGCTAATTCTTTTTTTAATATATTTTTTATGAATATTTCTTGAAGTACGAGGATGGTTCTGACGGCGAGAAAAATTTAAGAAATTGCCTGTAAATGTCTAAGAACAACACTTTTTCTTACTCCCATACAATCGATTCGTAATACTCTTAATAGTTAGTTATATATATATATATATATATATATATATTAATATCAATATTTATATGATGATAACAGTACTCTTAAAGTATCGACTGTTAGGCGGTACGAAGTTCGTCGGGTCAGCTAGTGTAAGTATAAATTTACTGTCTGTTTATATTTTTGTGGCTGGTAAGAAGAGTTGTGTAATGTTTATTAGACCATGCAATCAAATCCAAGCCTAAGCCTAAGCAAAGCTAGAAAAAATCTATACATTATTGAAATAACTCGACTCATAAAATAAATACGTATGACAAGGCGACCTTCCCTTTCTCATTTATAGCAGATACTTAATCGTATCTAAGCGTCATCTGTAGATTTCTAGCGCAAGTGTAGACGGAAAGTGCCCGATAATGAGGCAATCATTTAGCACTGATGGATGTTAATGTTAGAAATCCTACTAGCATTTAATATTACAAACAGGTTAGCACTTAGCAGGGGTGACCATTATGCAATGATACTTATTTTCGTAAACTCTGGTTGGCCCACTGCACACTCTAAAGGGTTTGCGTCTCTAAAGGGTCACGCTGAAAATCAGCGCTGAAGAGCAATCCCAGCATTAGTTGTAGTAAGTAGTAGTGTCCTGTGTGTACAAAATAAATGGGTTCTTTCTTTCTTTTCACTCCATTGGTGCAAAACTCGCTGTGAGCTTTAACTAACTTTTACAAAAAAAATCACATCTCATCCCATATTGAGGGTGATCCCTCTATTTAATTAATACTTAAACTTATGTTATTACAATTTTGCACATACAATATAACAGTAAAAATTAAAAATTTGTGAAATCCTTAAGATTTGTTGTAGCAGCCATATTGGACTTGAAATAACCACATAGTATTTTACTAGTCAAGCCCTTTAATTTGATACCCATATTAAGAAGAGTTGTGAAAAAATATGTCATTCGCAATTTTGTGGTAGCAGCTATTTTGGACCGATTTTCATTAAACATAGATAAAAACACTCCCGATTAATATACCTTTCAACAAAAAAATACAAAATCAAAATCGGTTCATCTCCGTCGTTTGTGCGTCGGGAGTTAAAAATATGCGGTGAAAGCGGCAATCCGATCTTCATTTGTTTATCGAGTTGTAAAGTTTTGTTATAATTGTCTTATTGGATCAAAACCAAGAGTCCTAAAATTCTTAGTACTTATATCTTTTGAAATGGCTTTAATCATAAAATATGCAATTTTAAGTTTCCGGAATTAAAAGAGGCTTTCAAAGAAAAAAATGTATATCCCCAAAAATATGGTGCAAATCGAAGATAAAGATATTTATAAAGTGGCTAGCTGGTTTTTCATGTAGATAGCGATTGGCGTTGATTGTCGAGGCGCCGGGTGAGGTGTCTCGGAGCTCGCAATTAGGAAGTGAGCTTCCGCCGCCCACCGCCGGCGGCGCCACCGGCCTCACCCGAGGAATTGCCTGCAATCGGTGTTAATTACGGCTATCCTACCGCGGACGTCTGATGCGACGCTACGGTGCAGCCACTGGACCCAAAGCGATGGGTTAACGGGATAAACACTTTATTAACCACTTATGTTGACGACGAGTGAATCTTGTGACCAGTCAACTGACCTCTACTACCTTTACTACTTTACCCTCAGATAGAAGTCTGGAATAAGTATAGCTGCTCAGTATTATTTTAAGCTTTATTTAACAATCTTGCAAATCATAAGTAACTAATTGATGTTAAAATTGTTGTCATACGCAAAAATTAAATAAACTATAGTTACATGAGTCTTGATTACGTGATATTGATATCTCGCAAAAGCTGGAGGCATTTAGACTAGAGCGTCGTACATGCTATTTTATACATAACTTTATATAATGTTTCAAGTTTTGTTTAAGCAACAAGATAAAGTTAATCGTCAAATTTCGTTAAATTTTTTTTTATCTCAATTAGACACAAGTATATTAGGAAAGCTTTCCAGCCTATAAAATCAAACATTTAGATTAAGTATCTTTGTAATGGTTAAAAAAATCTACACTTAAATTGAAACTGTGCCGGATTTCACACACTTATATAGTATGCTAGCTGCGCTCGCGGTTTTACCCGCGGAGATTTTACCATCCCACGGAAACACTACATTTTTCCGGGATTAAAAGTAGCGTATATATTATTCCAAGTTATAAGCTATCCTAGAGCGAAATTTCATCCAAATCCGTTCAGCAGTTTTTGCGTGAAAGAGTAACAAACATAAATACAAACTTTCGCGTTAATATTAGTAAGAAGTTAGCTTTGTCAGTCTGAAGCGTTACTTCCAAATATTTCGAATCAGTCGCACGCTAAGATTATTTTGTTCTGGTGTATGTGAATTTATTTCCACGAGATTGTGCATTCAATTTCCGTGTAAATTCGCTACTGTCATTACTCTTGCCATTACTTAGGGTCGTTACACACGTCCGGGGCGTGGAGGGAACAGATTGAAATAAATAGTTCTTATTAAATTCCCAGCGAGGGAATAAAATCAACGCGGCAATGTCGGCAATAAAAAGTGATCCATTTTGTTACGAGTGCCACCTTCATATCGTATTAAGGTAACGACGTCGTCTGTGACGATCTTTTTACAGTTTTAATGAGTTGTATGAGGTGTGATTTTGATTATATTGTTGAGTAGTCTGAGCACATTATCGATATCTAACTAATAGTTTTGCGAAATATTGACCTCCTAGTCATTACAATTTCGAGAGTACATACGAGTAAAACAACTACCACTATTCTACCTTTCTAATTAATCAAGCCAGTTAGAACCAGTCGATAGTTTTCTAGTTGCATAATTTTTTATAGGTTGGTTATACTCAGTTTAATTGAATACAAAGAAAGATATGTATAACCTTGGTATTGTACATGAACTAAAGCAGATACTATAATATATAGATACTAACAATAATACATATAAGAAATAAACAACTTACACAAATATAATTTCAAGTCGACTGCGTAATTTGAAATTATAGGCAAACATTTAAATTCGCAATAAAATAAATCTTTCAGCCCCGGCGTCCTCCAGAAGTTGGCGAGCGTTCCTACATTAGTCATCATTTGCGCTGATGCGCTCGTCATGCGGCCTATTCAATTTGTTTATATTTCACGCCACTCGGAGGTGCTATACGCAAGAAATATGCTCTCTAACGCCGAAATATGGGGCCTTACCGATATTTATGATGCCTTTATTCCAACCCGAGCACCGTCTCACGTCTCTTATACAGCTTAGAATGCGTGTAAAGCTCTACAATTGTCATTTATAGCGTGAACTGTATGATAGGCTGCAATTTTATGGCAATAAAACAGTTTTGAGTACTTTTATACAGTTGTTTATCATCCGATTCGTTTTACGGGACTGCTGGATATAACAAGGAATTAAAACTGTGAACGAGCGGTTAGAATAGCTTTTAATAAACAATTTCACACCTACGTATTCATTTGCAGTAATTTTAATTGGATCACAGAGTGAATGTTTATAAGAAAATTAAAGCCCCAATTAGGGTTTATTTTTAGGGTTCTGTACCTCAAAAGGAAAAATCACTCATAGGAACATTTTGTTGTCCTTTTTCTCTGAAATTTATATCAAATTTTAATGAAAGGTTGTTTTAATATTTGCTAGTTAGGCCTTCCGCTATTCGCTATCTATTCTTTAAAATAGACAGAAACTTGACTTTAAAAGATCTATTTGGTGATACGATATCGAGCGATCGAACCCTTAAAACATAACTAATAATCACAATAATTTTGCTGCTTTAAAAAGGCAGGTTTAAGCAATCACCAGATATAATGAAATATAACACCCAAAAAATCGTAAGTACCAGAATTTAATCCCCATTTTAATATGTTACAAAGTATTCAGAATGTCATAAAAAAATTACCTGAACCTACTGCAGACCTTGTTGCGCAAAGTATTTGGACTGTCATAAAAAAATAAAATAAACCTACTGCGGACCTTATTGCCGAAAGTATTCGGAGTGTCATAAAACTTTGCTAGTTAAAATTTGGTACACACGTGGCCTTTTGGGGTTATGAAGTTTTTGTAGTACAGGCTTAAATAGCCCAAAAGATTAAATGAACTGACTTAAATAGCCCGAAAGATTTTGGTACAGGTTTCAGTTATTTGTAATTTTTTTTTTTTTTTGATGAGTCCGTTTAGGGCTACGATTGTTATTTTGGTAGACATTAAATTTCATCCCCTTTAAAATTATATCAAGTTTCCAAATGGCTTCCGTAATGTCCAAATTGTCATACGTGGTGTCCAAGGAAATAACAGCCGGCGTAATCGTAGCAAATGACAGCTTCGATTCGTTTCATTGCTGGTTGTTAGCTAAAGAATTGTAGACCTGTACCTGACTAGTGTAACGTCTTGGGAAAAAATACTCCTAATCGAAAATCACTGACGACTAAAAATTCAATAAAATCGCAAGACAGACTGTTTCGTCAAGATGGGATGGAAACTACGATTTACGCGATTACGAAATTTCTTGTTGACAATCACACGAAATTTTACACCCGATATATATTTTCTGTCTATCGAAATTTGACGCGTTTCGATTCATAATTGTTAAAGCTAGAAAAAACGGGCGGACAGCGACACTTCTCTGCTAACTAAAACTTCGAAAACCTAAAAAATCTATTCAAAATATTGATAGTGGGTGGGGTATTAATGGGTGAAAATAAATTCTGATTGAATGCTTACATGCGCGTCTCGACGCGAGCAATGACAAGTTTGAAAAAACAACTTACCTTAAGTTTTAGTTACTTCAGTCAACTAATATTAGTCGAAAGAGGTAACTTTTCAAAAACTATGAGGCAATTATACCTCAATTGGTGACCCCTGGCAAATTAAAATTTGCATCAATAGAAAATTTCAAATCATTTAGAAAGCCTTTGCGTGTGTTAAGACTTTACACCGCCATCTAGTTTGTTTAATTGGAAGCTATTATTGATTACTAGTTGCGATCTGCGATGGTACCTGCGTTGATACAGGATAAAAAGTAGCCTGTGTTTAATCCAGGGTCTAAGTTATCTCCGTATCATATTTCATCCGAATCGGTTCAACAGTTTTTGCGTAAAAGTCTAACAAACATAATTCCACGCATCGATATATTTTTACAAACTTTTGCGTATATAATATTAATAGTAGGAAGTAGCATGTACGTAATTATTTACTAAATAAATAATTATAATCACTTTGAAAGCTTTGTTAAACTTCGACGCAATAACGTTACAAGTTTGGAAAAAAATGGGGCGTTATAAGTTTGGACGTGTCTGTGTATTTCTGCTGTAGCATCGCATCGTAGGTCCGAAACGTATGAACAGATTTTGAATTAGTTTTTTTAAAGTGAATTACTGGTGAGTGTTCTTGGCTATGTTTCATGAAAATCGGTCCAAGATGGCCACCTCCACATAAGGGTGGTAATCCACCATTATGTTATATTATTATATATTTTTTCACAACTCCCTCAATGTGGATATCAAATGAAAAGGATTGATTAATGATATGATAATTTCTAATCTAAGATGGCTGCCACCACAAATGTCAGAGGTTTTTATTAATTTCATTCTTTTCTTGTAGAGTTATGAATCTTGAAAGAAGTTAACAATTTAGAAAAAGTTTCCCGGGGATTGGGGAAGGGTGACAACTAATCATGTGACGTTTTGGATATAAAGGCGGCGAATCTGATTGCTTTAACAGCAGTTTTGTTTGATTGTGCAGAGGCGCTGGGCAGCGTGGGCAGCGCGGCGGGCAGCTCCTGGCCGTCGTCGACGCCGGAGCCTTCCCCGTCGCCGGGTTCGACCCCCTCCGTGGACGCGGCAGACGGAGACGCCGAGCCGCCCTTCACACTCGGTGCCACCGAGCATACGCCCTACCAGTGCCAGTTCTGCGACAAGGCTTTCCCGAGGCTGTCCTACCTCAAAAAACATGAACAGGTATGTTTCTATTGACGTTCACTACTTCGCTAGATTCTGTTGGCTACTTTAGTAAACACAAACAACGTTGACAATGAGTTACCATTTTGGGCTCTGCGCTTCTGAGTATAAGCTTTACTACAGCTAGAAATATAATACAAAAGTAAAGTTTTCTTCCTAATATCTATATTTTAGTTTGGAATTAGCTAAAACGGAAGATGAAGAATTTGGATTTTAAATACTACGTATTTCTAATTTTCTTACAAACAAATATCCGACCTCACTTAATAGGGTCTTCATCATTTTTTAAAGGAAAGTAAGAAAGGAAAGTAGTAACATAAATCCGTTATTATATAAATTCGCTTTTAAAGATTAGATTAAGATATTTACCCGTTTCTATTAGACGTTTCTTCCAATCAATGTCTTTTTAGTGTCAATTGCATACAGAAACATGGGCATTATTATACGTTTTACTTATCAGGCATCTACCACTGTAAACTTGGGGATTTATTTGCTATCTTCTCTAGTTCTGGATCTGGCACAGTATAAGGACCTTGTCTTTGGCTTGAGGTTGACTTTTGCAATCAAGTAACGTATCTCGTGCGTTGGTGTCTGGCTTCTGTATTTGGGTACATTTAAGATAGTCTCTACTTTGTTGCCATAAACGTTGCAATTTTCCCCAACCCACAACAAACAATAAGATAAGCATCGTCCCATCGTAGGCATCAAGAACCTTACATCAGTTGAAGCAGAACCGGCAGTCGTCCAGTATAATAGGACCACAACAGACTGCTCATTTCCATAAAACAGCTTGGCGTACTGCATAAACAATACGACTGTTATGGTCGTCATATCTACGATATTCACAGTCCAGTTTCGCCGTGCAGTGAGGGGACTTCATTAGCAAGTAGATACCCAAAACGGCCCATTTACAGAGCCGGTGCGTAGATATGCATCGCGCTCGCCTTGCACCGTGAGGGCTGTGACGTGCAGGGCCATTACGCCGGCCGTACATCTCGCCTCCTTTGTGTCGCGCCGATCTCACCGCGTTACGATTACGACACACGCCGCGACAGATCTAGCTGTGATAGGACAAATAGAAACGTCACTTTGCATGCTGCCGCTTGCGCGTGCAATGCCGGCACGCCCAAACAAGGGATAACATCGTCACGTCTCACTCGGAGTGACAAAATCGTCACCTCTAACCAACCCACAAATTAAACCGACATCATAATTTAAAATTCTTGGAGATCTTGATCTCTTAAGTAATTCAGGAGATCATCGATAGTTTGGTTCGCAATTGCGGAGGCTGTTGAGTGCGACGATATTGATCTATGCACGCGCATCGAGGCCCGTTGCGGATTGCGGGTGTGCGCCGACAAATGTATCTGGCGGTGATCGCGTCGAGCGTCAGCCGCGACACGGTGACGGCCGGAAATAGGCTCGCGATAACAACTCCCTATAGCCTAGACCTGACGCTTCTTTATCATGTCGCCGCCGCGCGCCGCCGTTCGCTTGAGAAATCAGATCATTATAAAAATAAATCAATTACAGCCTCTTCGCAATTTCACTTATAGCAGCTATTCACCCTGAACAGTTGCACTGCCTTGTTAGTTTATAAATTTATAACGAGATGCATCTACAAAAAGAATTTATAAAGCGACAACTTAAGCATGAAATTCAGTTATTATGTATAGATTACGCGTAGGTAAGAGCTAATCAATTTTTTCGTTATACTAATAAGGCTGCAGAGTCTGGTTTGTAGATAATGCGGTCATTGAAGTACTCGTAAAACTGCCCAACATAGATACTACGAGATAGATACATCCAATGTAGAAACTATTTTTTTATACAGGAAGAATCTATAGCTGCTTGTTTCCATTATTTGCATAACTACAAGTTAGTTATTAACATACGCTAACTTTAGCTAAAATTATCGTAATCTGAACTTGCAATGACATAGAAATCTCTAAATGAAGTACCTACTTTAGATGTTCACATTCCGTAATCTTTTTGAAATTGTTGTTTTGAGTCATTTCAAACAGTAAGATGAAGATCTTTATTACCTATCAGTACGGGCACCAACGACTCGAGCTACCGTTTCGGAGAACTCGTCTCTACAGGAATATTAAGATTATTCATCACGTTATCAAGGAGACAACCTTTTTGCATAACGACCCTCCGCACCAAGCTTGAATGTCCGCGAGCCTAATAATACAGGCTTTTATTGCCACTACCTAAGAGCATATCTGGACACAGATACACGGCATGAATTCGTAATAATCGGTGCAATAACACGTGAGTCAGTATGAAAGCGAGCTAACAGCGGCCAGTGGTTGACCCCGGTGCCTTCCGCCGGCACCTGGCTGTGTGAACGCGGCTGCAGCTGGGAAAGTCGCTCGGTAGTCGGCCGGCTGCCCATTTTCGAGCTTTTATTGGCTATCACGTTCACCTTAAACTAGTTTAGAACGCTTCACAGTGAGGTCTACCTGGAAACGTATGACCATTAGGCCCATTACGAGCACCGCTCTCACGGTGCTTGTTGTCATTTCTAATATGATAAACTCGAATGGGATTCGCGTGTCCGTTCACCATAAGCGGCGTACGGTGTCGTGGAGCTAGCAGCGTGCGTGGCCAGCAGGGCTCCGGCGGCGCCGTGGCACCCAGGGGCCGAGCCCCCGCGGTGCGCCCCGCGCCTCACTTATTGAATTTTCTCACGAAGCATCGATGACAAGAATCAATATTTTGCAAAATACACACCGCAACAGGGAGCCCGTTAATCAGAATTATCTATAAGCATTCCCAGTTGGATTTAGATTGTATGTGAATGGCTGCTCTAAAGAAAAACAAATGAAGTTGGTATCGGGAGAGCGATTTATTGCTAAAATGTAAAGAAAAAACGAACCCTTGGTGCGAGGCCGGTTAACTTGTTCTTATCACGTAAACTTGGGCGCTCTTCGAGTGCGAATGAAGGGAGAATTTATTGGTTGCAAGGAATCAAATTTATTAATTCTGTCTTGGGTCGATTGCTCCAATTAAGCGAGCGGAGTAAACATGCCTCGCCGCTATGTTTATGTGTGTACTTGCGGCCGCGGGCTCTTCGTGGTAACACTGCACGTCACTGTCTTCTAATCACAATACTCGTCTGATTGTTCTTTTATGAGATATTCTAACAATCGTGTCTCATTGTTTAATTAAATTAATGCAGGATATTTTGTCTCTATAAACCGTTGATCTCGGACATTTTCGCCTAGAGCTAAGTTTATTGTCGTTGTCTTTGTATACCTGGATCGGGAATCAGTAGTTATGAACGATAGCATAATTAACCGTGTAGAATAACTTTTACACCATCAACAATTGAGGTGTTTAACCGAGTGAGCGAAGCGTCTTTTTTTGGATCAGGTTATATTTTGTGTCGTCTGTTAGTTTGTGTGTAGCCTAGAAATGCTGTACTCGCGTAAAGGTTATAGTTTCCAACCAATAATGACAAAACTTGGTGTATGACTTACCCTACGAGTATTTTATAGTCGTTTGGGTCTGATTGAAAGATATTCCTTTCAAAAGGGGAGTAAATTGTCTAAGACGCCATTTACTTGCCTTGATTTCAATTATTTTTGGTAAGTACAATCATGCGGAACATTTTAAAAATGTTTTAAAAATGCTGTTGATATGCAACATTTTTAATTTAATTAAATTGGTCAAGTAGTTGTCGGTTCTCTTAAACCAAAAAAATACAGTGTTCGCGATGTATTGGTGCTTACTGAATTCAAGTTGGTAAACACTCTCAAATATAAAAAAATACAGTCGAATTGAGTACTTTCTCTTTTTTGCATAGTCGGTAAAATATATTGTCCCATGTGATATATGTATATAATATTCTAGTTTCTATTGACCAACCGAGCGAAACGTCTGCTTCCATTCTTTTTTGAATGTTTGAAATTGGTACTCGCGTACGGGTCGTAAGTACTGTCCAACCAATCACGATGAATCTTGGTGTATGGGTTCTACTATTTTTAAAGAGTTATAAAAGGGACTAGTTTGATACAGTGCCATTTACTGGTTTCAATAATATTTGGTACAGGTGTGGGGAACACAATACTAACTAGTAGTCTGTAGGTACTGCGACCATTGACCTCGCCACCACGATATTATTTGCAACGTTAACAAAAAACGACAACCACTTCACTGTTTTTATTTTTGTATTCGGAAGTTTTAATTATTTATGTTGATACATTAATTACGCATGCCTGATACAAGCATTAATACAGCCAGCCAATGGCGTGGTAGCACGTTAAGTCAAGATTGGTTGAAAAACTGTAAACAGCCTTGACGCGACTATTAAATTTCAGAAGAGATAGAAACATAATGACCCTAATTCGGCCAGTCACACTGACTAAACTAAATGTTACTAAAATTATATCCATCCTTTTCTCAATTGTGAATACAAAAAGAGAGGAGACAATTTTAGAACTGTCAAGAACTGTCAGACGAAACGAAATTTGCCAGACTCGAAGCAGAGACGCTTCGATTGAGATTGCTGTGAATAAAAAAAAACGGTCAAGTGTGTAAAGAAGCCGTACCATTATCTTTACAATATTGATTATCTGGAATTTATCTGTTGGTGTTATTAATATATATCAAAAACTAATTTCATTTAATAATCCGGTTGAAGGCACTATTTTGACACACGCTCATAGTGGTTTTTGGAACACTCTCTTTTACTCGCTTGCACTTCGATAGAAACGCTAACTCGTAAGCGTTACCTATTTGCCATGGAAAACATGAGCCCATCAAATTCTTTAGTAATACACAGATAAAATCGTCTAAATAAATCAATAACTTATTCTCAAGCAAGTCACGTCCAAAAATTTTAAAATCTTTTGTCGTAAAAAACGATTAACATATTGCCTAAAGAGTTTAGAAGCGAAGTCAATCATTCGTAACGTTTGTTTAGCGTAATGAATGAATGCCGTCTAGGTGGTCAATTAGTAAAAGCGTGAAGACGCTGTCATTTTGGGAGTTGTATTGTGCTGGGGGCACAGAATATGTCAAGCGCGCTGGTGCGAAGGCCGACGCAGGCACTGCTCATTATCCGCACCAGGCTATTCATGAGCGCTAACATTAACATCCTCATTATGCTTACGCTCATGAATTATTCTCTCAACTTACTGAATACTTAGCTCTTTTCTGAACGGAGATAATACTTGCGATGACAATACTTTTCGGAGCAGATTACTGTGAAGATGTATAATCGTTTGCCTTCAAACTATTTCATTTTGAAACTGGAAGTAGCTCTAATTTAGCTTGTGTTTGAGCTAATTATGTTTGAGTGTTAAAGGCAGGCTCCTTCTTTCGATCTTTAAATTGACAAGTCTATTACGAGATATGGATAAATATGTAATCTCTATATGAAATAATAGACCATACTAAACAATAGACAGACAATAAAAAGATATAGCACAAAACTGGTTATTTTCGTAAGTCCAGTGAATATCATTGATGAGATGGGTAGTATCGTTTGCGATAAGCGAGTAGCTCCCGAGCAGGAATGTTATCGATCATCTCCGTTCCTCCACTGCTTAACAATAACAAGCTATTGATGCACGATCGGGGCTCGATCGAAAAGGAATTGAATCATTATCTGTTCCCTAATTGCATTATGGAGATTGCTAACTATAAAATTACTGTCGTGGTATTAGATGATTTGTAATAGATTTGTCCGGACAATTAATTTATCGGAAGCAGTCGATCGCTATTGGGAGCCTTGTCACGGTCGATAGGAGTATTAGTTGATATCGGACCGGAGAGTCACGACACGACAGACGCCCTGGAGTTTTTTTTTCTGTCTGTAGACAAATAGCGGCTGTGAGGTGCCCAAGCCGAAGCCGCTTTGCCACTATGCTCATTGTTAACAGACGGTTCTCACGAAGTTTTTATGAGCAATGCACCCGGAGATATTTCATTTCAATCATTCCCACTACTACGTTTTAATCGTCATGTAATAGATTGAATTCCTACGTGGGCACGAGTGAAATATCATATACAGCTATTTCTCTAATATTGTGCATGGGAGCTAAAATCAAACATTTTAACTTAGGCTGATCTTGTTAGAATTATTTCATGAGTTTGAATTTTTGGCTTTCTGATGTTATAATTATATGGGCTCGAACTCTCTGTGTTCGCAGTTTTGCAAATTCATATCATTTCTGTTTTGAATATGTTTGCTAGTATCACAAATCCTCAATTTGGCAAATAATGATCAATCAGTTTGAACCAGGGGCTCTTTTCACACAGTATAATTAAATTGCTTGTAAAATGAAATTGCATTGCATAATATCGCCAAAAACTTAATGAGAAGAAAAAATTGATGTTGTACTTAGGTTTGAATTATGCGGATTGAAAAAGACTATTGAACCTACTTGAATCACGCTTTTTTATCATTATACGATGATTCCAATGGATAATATATAACATGACTTTATTGGGTTATTTAAGCCTCAGAGTATTTTAAATTTGTGCTAGAGCATTGATTAAACCAAAGTATTGGAGTGGTGGAATAAATTAAATTTACTCTTAATTTAGACTAGGTACTTATAAAACTGCTTTGTTGCAGACGCATTCGGATCAAATGCCGTTCCGTTGCGAGTTCTGCTCGAGGCTGTTCAAGCACAAGCGGTCACGAGACCGACACGTCAAACTGCACACTGGCGACCGCAAGTACCGCTGCGCTCACTGCGAGTCAGCCTTCTCCAGGAGGTAAGTACCTTTTACACCTTGCCTACAGTACATTGCTGCCTTGATCTTCAAATAAAAGCAACACCAGCTAAAGCTTACTGTTATTGTTCGAATCGTTTTAAGACGTATCTACTTACGGTACCACAGTCCCAAAGCTGAAACATAATGGGTATGCTAATGTGCCTTATCCGAAGCCATTAGAGACGTGCGAGCGTGTGTGTACTTTATGGATGCTGAAGAGGTGCAGGACAATGGCCTCGCGGTAAGATTGATCACCGCGAGGCTCGGAACAAAAGCTCACCTCTGGCCAGGCCAAGCGTCACCTTTTTCGTCACCTCAACGCGTCCACTTGACTAATTCCACGCAATTTGTCGGTCGGACGAAACGCTTAACGAGTGAATAGAGATGATGCGCTGACAAATGGCGCCGAGGGTCTCACAAAAATAAAATAATGGCTCGTACCTATACCGGTGCGGCGAGCGCGGCCATTAGCGGAGGTGTTTGGGCGAACACCTCTATTCTGTAGTTCGCTTCAAAAGCCTCTTTGTAATTTCTGTTTGGTTGAGCCTTTATGTGGGTTACTTATGTCCCATATGACAAATCGTCGACTATGACCACGGTCGACAATCTATCTCAATTTGAATGCTTGGAAGTTCGTTGTAAGAATGTGTCTCTTGGCTTGCTTCGATTGAGATGTAAATCTCGTTTAGGCCATGCGTTTATTGTTATGTTGAAAAACTTTATTCTGAATTGATAAAATCCCTCGGTAACTAATTCATTTCAAATTTTATAAAGTTTTGTCACTTTATTATTTTTGCTTTTCTTTCTTCCGCACAGTGATCACTTGAAGATTCACATGAAGACTCACGACAACCAGAAGCCGTTCCAATGCACTGTGTGCAACCGCGGGTACAACACTGCAGCTGCACTCACATCTCACATGCAAGGTCACAAGCGGGAGCGCGAGGGTCGGGAGCCTGACCGGAGGAGGGGCATGCGCTGCTTGAGGTGCGGGGAAGCTTTCAGGAGACCTGATCTCTTGCAGGTACGGAGATATAAATACAATATTAATACTAATATAGATCTAGGCGTTTTGCAAGGGGCCAGGCTGATCGAGTCAAAACAATGGAACTGGTAAAATATGTAAAGTATGTATGTTTTTGGGAGTTTTTGAGAAAAAACGTTATGTGATGAAGCCAAATCTCTACTTTTTGTTAAACTTATATACAAAGTGAGGTAACTGGTAATCAACTAGAAACTTCTTAAGCTGCTATGTTACCATATGACATTATAGTCATCAGAAATCACGCTTAATAGGATGCTAGTTGATCCCCAGTTACTCTTTATGTATATGTATGGAACATATTATTTCAAAAATCACAGACAAAAAAGCGGCTAGCTATTCTGAAACGAATTATTACCGTCTGCCACCGCGAACCTCCCCCACGTGGTGGCAGACGGTTAGTCCTATGCCTATCGGCCCCCACATACGAGAGATGAATTAAAAAAGTATGAGTAAATTATTTTTAATTTTATTTATTATGACAACGTTTCGAATCTATTGGTAAAACCGTTGATTTTGTGTTGCCTCATTTTTAGTCTCTACGCATTTTATTTTATTAGCCTATTTTTATTCTAGCCCATGGTTATACAACGATTCGTAATATAAAGCATGTTACATAAGTAGGTATGCATATGAGTATTTTTTTCAAATTCATTTTAGTTTATCCTAAGTTTCGAGTAAAAAGGTTGATTTTGAGTTATCTCATTTTTAGACTATACGTAAATAAATGATCTCAGTATAAATATATAAAAATCAGGAATTTTTTTCACTGCATGTATAATAGAGTAATTTATGTACCAAATTCTATTGAAAAATATACTTAAAAGTAATTAAAGAGAGTTTTGAGGGAAAATAGTTACTGGATTCTTGTCTGCCACATTTGAGGACCGATTGGCATCAAATTTCAAGCTTCTACCACTAAGTTTTCGAAAAACTTATCTGTTTTACACAAGAGTATAAATGAAGCCCTTTCATTAAATTTATAATTTAATAAAAGGGCTTCATTTTTCCTTTAAGGTGCGGAACCATGCAAATATAATCTATACGTACTTATAATAAAACTGTAACAGGTCAAATTCTGTACATTGAATAAATTTTAAACATTTCTTTTGCGGGGGGTGTTATTAACGATACAGACCCCAAATCTATATTTTTTTCATTTTTGTCTGTCTGTCTGTTTGTTTTCGGACTTTCGATAACTCCGAAACCGTTAGATGGATTCTGATGAAACTTGGTATGATTAAGGTTGTTACTATGACGTATTATCTTATCTACTTTTTATATCAAAAATCCGAATTGGCTCCCGTGGGAGGGGGGATGAAAGTCATATTTAATATAACTCAGTAACGAGTGCTTTGATTTGGATGTTTCTTTTTTGTTAGAAAAGACTAACTAAAATTAATGTTATCTGAAGAATTGGTGGGGGTTCCCGTGGGAGGGCAGAGATGAAAATTGTATTGAACTATAACTCGGTAACATGTGCTTTGATGATTCTTTTTTTGTTGAAAAAGTCTAACTGAAATGATGTTATCCCGAAAATTTGTGGGTGTTCCCGTGGGAGGGGGGATGAAAATTGCATTTAACTATAACTCAGTAACGCATGCATTGATTTGGATGATTCATTTTTTGTTGGAAAGGTTACTAAAATGATGTTATTCCGAAAATGATGTTATTCCGAAAATAAGTGGAGGTTCCTGCGGGAGAGGGCATGTATTTAACTATAACTCAGTAACGGGTGATTCGATTTAGATGTTTTTTTTTTTCTTAGAACTAGTTGTTACCCCAAAAATTAGTACCTTTGACAGAGGGGATAAAAGTTATATTGAACCACATCTCGGTAACTTTGATTTGGAACTAAAATATACCGCAAATAACGTCATTGGTTTTTTAGTTATTATGAAAATATTATGGTAGGCGCCTACGTAAAACGTTATAGCAAGTATTTTTTGTTTTGGAAATAAAATAATGGTATAATTATTTTATTGTTAGAAATCACTAACTGAAATTATTGTATCGCAAATAAATATTTCTTCGGATTTGTAGTTGTAACAAAAAATCTTTTATTGGACGCAGGAAGTTTTTTTCTATTGAAACTTTATATGCATAGTTAGTTCTTTTTTCGTTAAAAAGACTTACTGAAATCATTTTACCTCAAAAAAAACGACGTTGGTATTGTAGTTCATTTTTAACTATCGACAATGTTTTCTTTAAAGCAAATCTAAATAAAATTATCCATACAAATCTTACGGGTATCTTTGAAACAGTTAGACCAAACGTATAATACTATAATCACGAGCTGCGGCGTAGATAATGATTGTACGTGTATCAACACATAGCGTCCACAATTTTTGTAGCGATGGCGACCGAGTAGTTAAAGGGGGTAGATTGCCGTGCGAGAGGTACGAGGTTCCATCACACGCAAAAGGCAAGCAGAGCTTGAGCTACCGTTTTAGGATAACACATTAAGTTGAAATTTTTTCGCCAAGCACCTACTAACTGTGTATTTCGGCGGCCTTCTTTGAGAGCCAGTGTATTCCAGACAATGCATGTTCCATCTAGGGCCACAGTGTCGCTGACTTTTGTAGTCGTGCGAGATGGTTGTCAAATGCATAGCTGTCTGGAATAAAAAATAAATTGGCAATCGGGATACACATATACACAACAAAATATCTTACGGGTTAAAATGAGTGCAAAATTAAAAAGACATTAATGCTATGCAGGATCTTTAGCTCTTAAAAATTGTAAACTCATGCGGAACATAATTGTGCGAACTACTCTGTATCATTTTGATTAATCAAATATACAGTTCAAAACATGCTGTCTTATTGCATCTTATACAATGATAAGACTTTCAGAAGGACCACTGATATAAATTCTCAATTTTTTTAAGTAATACTGTCATAATTACGAAAGGTTAGCAACCGCGAACGAAGTCGCGGGTACAGCTAGATATTATATATAACTTTATCGGGTATTTATTTTGATATTCCTCGCGGGGGCGGATAGCCCACAACTTTTACCGTCTACCACCGCGCCGCTAAGCGCAGTGGCAGATAGGAATAAAATATGGTCGTCTGCCCCCATCTCTCGTATGTGGGGGCCGATAGGCATAGGACTTACCGTGTGCCACCACGTGGGGGAGGTTCGCGGTGGCAGACGGTAATAATTCTTTTGAAACTAATGTATGTCACTATAACCTATTGATCGCTGAGGTTCAGTTAAGTATAACAACGTCCCTAAGTATTTTCGCTTGTAATTAATATTAAAGATGAGATGTCTCATATCATAATCATTATAATCACCTAGCAGTAGATAATATATAGGATGTCTATAGTTCCTCATGTAAGTTTGCTGATGAATAAGATTTGTGATATTATTTACAAAAGCAGAATAGAGAATTATCGCCCTATAGGTGTCACACAACCTGATGGGAGTTATTTGTTGCAGGCTCATATGAGTGCAGCGCACGGAGTGGACACAGTCTCGTTAACGCCACCGCGGCGCGTTGCCTCCCAGCCTCCGCCCACTCTCCTCGCCTGCATGTACTGCACCCGCGACACATTCACTAGCATGGAGCAACTGCAGCTGCATGTCCAAGCCGCGCACTCCGCGCTGCTCAATGGCGAGGGTCTGCTGCCTGGCGTCGATCAGCCCGCGCCCACCGACCTCAGTAGACGAGCTTCCGACGATATACCACCACCGAGCAAACGACCACGCTCCGGCTCCGGAACACCACAGATCACACTGTCACCGAACACGCTGCTCTGCAATCAGTGTGATGCCGCTCTGCCTGACTTCGAAGCTTTTCGAGCTCATTTGAAGGCCCATATAGAAGAGGGTGGAGAGTTGACCCGCTCGAGCCCCGCTCCTTGCGTGCACTGTGGTGCTACGTTTGCAGACGCGGCAGTCGCTGAGCGTCACCTCACGGCGCATTACCTCGCTGTATCGTGCGAATACTCGTGTCACAGTTGTGCACGCAGCTTCCCTGCGCCCGACGATCTACAAAAGCATCTGCTAGATTTGCACGCCCATCACCTTTACCGCTGTTCGTTGTGCAAGGAGATCTTCGACTCAAAAGTTGCTATCCAGGTAATTATTAATAATAGTGATAATTACACAGATTAGTTAGGCTAACCTTCTTTTCAAAATGTCGTAGATACTGATGTTTTTGACCAATCTGTAGCAAATATTTTACGTTTCTAATCCTTTGCGGTCTAGATTATGAACGTGGACTCTACGTGTCTCATATGCACATCTAGGAGGACCATAATTATATATTTTTATGTAAAAGAGATGTTTCAAAAATGTATATATAACGTAATACACAATATTAATCACATTTTAAGGCATTTTTGGTAGACGTACACCGTCCTGGCCGATATTAAAGCAAGTCCTTTATATCCTAATATTTTCATTAGAATACTTAAGTTATTTTAATGTTTCATTAGAATTCTTCTTCATAAATAAAGAAAACTTAGGATCATGTCCTTCGGCAGGTACATTTCGCCGTGGCTCACAGCGGCGAGAACAAGGTATGGGTGTGTCGCGGGTGCGGGAGCGCCGCTGGCTCGCTCCGCTCCGAGGCGGAAGGTGTCGCGCACGTGAGGGCTGCGCATGGAGGGGCGCGATGCTCTTGCGGCGCGCTGCTGGCTGGCCCGCGCCTGCGTCCGCGTGCGTACGCCTGCCCCGTGCCTGCGTGTACCGATGCCTTCGCCGTGCAGTACCTGCTGGAGCGGCATATGCAGGTTCATCACGCCATGCCACATCAGGTGAATATGACGTTTTTATCTTCATAATTCCGGAAATCTATGAAAACCGCCATTGAATAAAATTGTACTTGGCCTCTGAGCGCCATTAAATATTGCTCACTTTTCAAGCAGGTTTTTATGAGTATTGTTGTCTGTCTGCCAGGTATTGAACGGCGAGTTGACTCGACCGAAGCGTGCGGAAAACAATAACGGCACGGAAGCGGACGGCGCCTGCTCGCCTTGCACTGGCGGTGCAGAGAACGCTGACGGGAGGTCAGGCGGAGAGGAGCGCCGAAGGAAAAACGGCTCTGTGGCGCTTCAGTGCGCGTACTGCGGAGAACGAGCTAGAAGCCGAGCGGAGTTGGAGGCGCACACTCGCGCGCACTCGGGGGCTGCCACCGCCCGACACAAGTGCCTAATCTGTGATGAAGTGCTGCCTTCCGCTGCTGTCCTCGCCGAGCATAAGCTCACGCATTGCAAGGTTAGTGGGCAGCATTTATTCTACCTAACATAAAAGATCACAGTTTTAAAGCATTACAAGTAGGTAGTTAATATGCCAAATATATCAGATATTCAAGATCTGAAGGCACAAAACTACGTTGTTGCATTTTTTAAAGCCTACACCCAGCATTCAATGTTAGACATAGAACTAGAAATTCCTACTGTAAATTCTAGATGTCTCGATATGTTTTTTATAACGAGGTGGTGTTTGTCTATATATATAGTTGTAGTGAAAGGGTTATTGTGTATTTTTTTGTTAGTAGTTATTGGTACACCACCGACGTGTTTTTCTCATCAAGTCAGATCCACCCAAAGGTTGCCTGGAAGAAATCGCTTTAGGCGATAAGGCCGCCCAATGTACTGCCAATGTTTTATGATATCTGTTTACAATGTATATGTATATTTTTGGTGTACAATAAAGTTATATTTGAATTTGAATTTGAGATGAGAACAGGCTAATGCGATTGGTTCCAGGTGGTATGCGGCGACACGTGCGCACGGTGCCGAGCGCGGCTGGTCTCCGAGGAGTCGTTCCTGGCGCACATGGCTCGGCATCACCCTGCGTTGCCGGCGCCCTGCGTCGTGTGCCGTCAGACGCTTGCCTCCGAGCCCGAGGCACGTCTACACGCGCGTTTTCATCTGCGACCGGCCGATGATGAACAGAGGTTTGCATCAGTTTGCATCGAGTAATGCCGCGTTGGTCACAATATAGTCGTCGTATACTTGTCGTCGCTTTCTGACTGTCTAACCTGGGGACTTATGATTTTATTTCATTCATTTACATCGAAGAATTCTATATTTTGACTTCCCAAAAGCACTTAATTTGACTATATTTTTAATTTTTATGTTTGTTACCTGATATCTGAGCGACGTTTAGACCGATCTAAAAAAATAAATTGTTTTATTTATTGAAACCCATTACAAATTTATTGAAATCGGCCCAATAGTTTGAATTTTAAATCAAAACTGAAAAAATTGTAACGGCGCGGGGGCGAATTGTAGCCAGTATAATCATCAATAGCTCTCGATTTTGAGGTCTTCTATTGACGCGTGACATTCTCTTATAAAGACATCAACGCCGATGGCTGTTTATGAGTTAGAAGTGATTTACGTTATGTTTATTTTTGTGTCTGATATAACTCATAATAATATATTTCCAGATGTGCGTTGTGCCTGCGAGCGCTGGGCGAGAGCGAAGGCGGAGGCGCGGGCGGGGGTGCGCGAGCCTGCGCCGCGTGCTACGCGCGACACGCGGCTCCGCGCGCACCTCCGCCCGCTGATCACGATTGTCGTCTGTGTCGACGTGCGCTCGGCTCACCAACGAGGCTACAGGTATTGCATGTTGTTTATTTGTACATTATATAGTATAATTAGCGGCGAACAACTTGATCCAAACCTTTGATGCGCCTATGACGATATTTAAGACAGTAATTTTGTGAAGTGTTAAATAAGAGTATAAAGTCAATAAATAGTCTTGAACAAGAACTTTTTAGTACGAAAGTGACTACCGACTGCCATTACGGCAGACGCCGATAGAACTTATTTAGTTATTTCATTTAAAAAATCAAACCTCGTAACCCATTTTGATAACATTGAATGGTAATGTTACATGGGACATGGGACATGGGACATGGGACATGGGACATGGGACATGGGACATGGGACATGGGACATGGGACATGGGACATGGGACATGGGACATGGGACATGGGACATGGGACATGGGACATGGGACATGGGACATGGGACATGGGACATGGGACATGGGACATGGGACATGGGACATGGGACATGGGACATGGGACATGGGACATGGGACATGGGACATGGGACATGGGACATGGGACATGGGACATGGGACATGGGACATGGGACATGGGACATGGGACATGGGACATGGGACATGGGACATGGGACATGGGACATGGGACATGGGACATGGGACATGGGCGTGGACATGGGAACTATAATATTTTAACAAAAACAGATTATTTCAAATCGGTCCAGTTGTCTCCGAAAAATCAGGTATCAAGCATAAAAAATCAGTCGAATTGAATCAG
Source organism: Ligdia adustata (assembly GCA_947049295.1). NCBI lineage: Eukaryota > Metazoa > Arthropoda > Insecta > Lepidoptera > Geometridae > Ligdia > Ligdia adustata. Next base: position 8,752,367 of record OX346214.1, on the reverse strand, counting down.
TCGATATTTACTCTTTTTGGAAATCTGTTGAAAAGTAGAATATAAAATAGTTATTCATCGAAGAAGTTATTAATCTAATCACATACCCAACTCCAGTGGTAGAGACTTTCTTAGAGTTTCTATGAAGATTTCCCACGAACCTACGAAGTAAACGAATTTTGATTATGCAGAACGGGTGGCAACGGTTAATGTTTTTTTTTGTAGTCCAGAAGAAAAGATTAACTTGTCGCTATATAATATTTTTGGCAGGCTTTGTAGTGAAAGTGTTTCTAATCAAACATTTGTAAGACCATGGGAGTTTTTTCTGATAATTTATACTTAATCTACTGGTACTCCTTGTGTAATTTTTACTTTTTTTTCAGGCACATTTAATAGAACACACATTCGCGGGCATAGGTGCGTTCACCTGCTACCTTTGCTCAGCGGTGTTTACATCAGCAGCAGGTCTTCAACGGCACCTACCAGAGCACGCCTCTGCGCCTCGGCCCTACGATTGCGGACGATGTTCACTCAAGTTCTTCTTCAGAGCGGAGTTGGATAACCACGCTTTTGTACATTTAGAGGAAGCTGAAATAGCGCAGCGAGCATTTTACGAAGCGTACGCCCGAGGCGCTGCAAGTGCTTGGGCCGCGCTGGCACCGCCTGAGCCCGCCGCGGACAGAGAACCTCGCACTACGGAAACAGGGGTGAAAAAGGAGATCAAAGAGGAGCGTAATGATGAGTACATTGAAGTAGCGTCTCCCCCACCTCCCGCTGTGAAAGATCCGCAGGTTGACGAGGTTCCAGTTGTGAAACAGGAGAAGCCGGACGAGGAATAAACATTTTGTTGAGACAGGGGACTTTAAGAAAAACTAATGAATATCATATTCTCGTTAGACCATGTATACTAAAAAAACCTGCAGGAATTCAACTAGCGATAAGGCTCCATACTTGTAAACTTCAATATTTTTCTGTACTAATAATTTTCTGCTAATAAGATCTGACAAACTTGTTTCTGAAAAATCACCTACATAATTATAAAGTCCCCTGTGTTTGCCTTTTGGGAACGGTAGCTATCGTCCGACGCGGGTTCTCCCGCTGCAATATTAGAATACGTCCGAAATTCTATGTAATTATAAATAGTTATGGTTAGTATAATAATGTAGAGCCCGTGACCAGACTTGCGATTTTTAGTACTGACTACTCAAAATAATGTTTCCTCTTTGTCTTGTTATACTTTTTGTGTTGGTACTCGATCAAAGCTGTTACTTCGGTGCTTCTTTTTAAGTCTGGTTCTGTGTAATAGCTGCAATGCAGTTCCATGAAAGTTTAGTGTGATTCGGTTCCTTTGTACTCAAACCGGCTCCAAAAGTTAACTTTGAGCGGCAGCGCCTTTCACTCTGATGTCTGTTTTAGTTATAAGATACTTTAATGTAGTTTATAGAAATATGATTTCTGTGTGAGGTCACAATAATTTATTTTATTGTTTAGTCACGGGTTTCTGTTACGTTAAAGTTAATCGTTGATGTTTGCGTTTAGAACGCCATATCTCCTGTAAGTACTAAGATTACTGTCGTTTACGTTGTTAGTACCTATCGTAGTTTTATAATGTTTACATGGCTATTTGTATAAATTGTTAAATTAATAAATTATTGTGTTAAGCTTCATGAAAGAGTTGTTTTTCTACCGATTTCCAAAAATGAGTAGAGGTACTGAATTCGTCGGTATACTTATGTTTTATAAACATGAAATGTTTATTACCTGATTTCTCTGAGTTCACCAACTGAAAAATTTCTATCCGTAATGGAAGTCAGCTAAAACTTTTATTAAACTTGTTTTATAAAATAGTTTTCCGTAGGTAATGCTTAGAATTACCTCATCCCTAATCCACGATCGAACTAATAGAGGTAGGTACTGTATGACACCGGTTCATGGAAGAGGTCCCACGACCTCGCACGAAACGATTTGCGTCTGCTTTTATTTAGGGAACTGCCAGGTAGTGCAATTCTCTGTCAGGTTCCATATTTCGCGAATCCTATAATCTGGGTATTTTAAAGTCGTGACCGTGAGAGAATCGGTATTTTTCTTTCGAGTTACGGTCAAACGCAAGTCTGTTTTCTGTCCTTCCACTGTGACTAACTAAACAGACTAATTAAAACTGATTCTACAAAAAAACCTATTGATTTATTAGATTATAAGACACCTACTCCTACCTAGTTTTTTGTGTGGGACATATTCTAGATTCGACAGATTATGAATTTGACACACCTAAGAATTCCTACTTAAAAACTCTATTCAGTATGTGTAATGTACCGTTTTTAAGTTTAAAGCATGCATAAGGATGCAACAGGCAAGTACCGAAATATCACAACATATCTTAAAACAAGG